>CM030363.1:26445816-27645816 GCA_017893485.1 Hemerocallis citrina
AAATAAAAAAAATTATTTCAATGCTTAGCACAATAAAGAACTCAAAAGCGTAATGGTGAGCCTAATTGAACTCCCTTTTGTTTTGTTTTTCTTTTTAAAAAAAAGTAGAAAATAAATTTGTAAACCTTCCCCCAAACTTGAATAACACATTGTTCTCAATGAAAAAGGAAAAAAGAAAAACAAAAAGAATGCAAAAAGTTCAGAATTTCTTCCCTTATTCGTCTTAAAATTCTGCACGAGCGACGTTCAATGTTTTAGAGATATCTGGAGCTGTAGGTGTCCAAATGGCCTGATTCTTTTTGTACTGGAAAGCTAAGAAAATTGTCTACAATCGCTCTTTGAACCACTTTTCCATATTCTGATTCCATTCTGCTAAAAAATAGCCATCAATTCAGGTGTACAAAACAGCTCCTCTTGGCGACTTCCAAACTTATGCAATCCTACAAAATAGAGTCAAAAATTAAAATTTAAAATAAACTAAATGAAAAATCAAATCTAAATGCAGCAAAAGAAAATATGGGTTGCCTCCCAAGAAGCGCTAAGTTTAAAGTCTTCAGCCAGACTTTCTCATTCTCTCATTGAGGGTTGTCTAAATCAATGCTTCACTTTTGCTTTCCAAATTCCCCATCCATATATGGCTTCAACCGTTGTCCATTTACCGTGAATGTCCCTTTTTTCTCATGATGTATTTCAATGGCTCCATATGGAAAAAAATTTGTTACAACAAATGGTCCCAACCACCTAGACCTCAATTTTCCTGGAAAAAAGTCTAAGTTTTGAATTGAATAACAATACCTTCTCCCCCACATTAAATGTTCTTCTCAAAATATGTTTATCATGCCATCATTTAGTTTTCTCTTTATAGATCTTGGCATTTTCATAAGCATCGTTTCGAAACTCGTCCATCTCATTTAGTTGCATCATTCTCTTCTCACCGGCATCTTTCATGTCAAAATTTAGTATCTTTATTGCCCAATAAGCGAGATGCTCAAGTTACACCGGTAAGTGACATGCTTTACCATACACCAATCTATATGGAGACATTCCAATTGGTGTTTTAAATGCCGTCCTATATGCCCAAAATGCGTCATCTAATTTTCTTGCCCAATCTGTTCGTGACATATTCACTGTCTTCTCAAGTATACGCTTTAACTCTCTATTTAAAATCTCCACTTGACCACTTGTTTGAGGATGATATGGTGTGGCCACATGATGAGTAACGCATCAGATTGACGGTTGCAAAAATGTTTTCCTCCATATCTAATAATTGCCCTTGGAGCTCCAAATCGGGAAAAGATATTTTTCCTTAGGAAGTTCACCACCATTCTTGCATCATTGGTTGGTAGGGCAGCAGCTTCTACCCACGTGGAGACATAATCTACAGCAACCAAAATATATTTATTAGAAAATGAAGATGGAAAAGGACCCATAAAATATATCCCCCAAACATCAAATAATTCTGTTACTAAATTATTATTTAGGGGCATCTCATGTTTCCTAGAAATATTTCCCACCATTTGACAATGATCACATAATTTAAAAAAATCAAAAGCATCTTTAAAAATTGAGGGCCAATAAAATCTTGATTGTAAAATTTTTGCTGCTGTTTTTGCTCTACTAAAATGGCCACCAACTTCCAATGTGTGGCAATGTTTGAGTATGCTTTCCATTTCCTCTTCAAGTGCACATCTCCTTATTACTTGATCTGCACAATGGCGAAATAAGAAAGGTTACTCCCAAAAATAATATTTCAAGTCAGAGAAAAATTTCTTCTTTTGTTGATAAGTAAATTCACGAGGTAGAATTTTTGATACCAAGTAATTAACTATATCAGCATACCGTGGAGGAGTTTGTATCATCATTAAATACTCATCTGGAAATTCTTCATTGATTGGTGTAACCTGCAATTTGTTTTCATCTTTTGGCTCAATGCGAGATAAATGATCGGCCACCACATTTTCCACACCCTTTTTGTCCTTGATTTTCACATCAAACTCTTGTAAAAGTAAAATCCAACGAAACAATCTTGGTTTGACTTCCTTCTTTGCAAGCAAGTATTTGAGAGCTGAATGATCCATGTACACAACCACCTTTGAACCTATCAAATAAGACCGTAATTTGTCAAAAGAAAATACAACAGCTAATCATTCTTTTTCAGTAGTAGCAGAATTAAGTTGTGCTTCTGTCAAAGTTCTACTTGCATAATAAATGGTGTGAAAAATCTTGTTTTTTCTTTGCCCTAAAACAGCACCTATCTCCACATCACTAGCATCACACATTAATTCAAAAGGCTAATTCCAATATGGTGCAATAATTATAGGTGTTGAAATCAATTTCTTTTTCAATGTTTCAAAAGCATGCAAGCAATCATGAGAAAAATCAAAAGGTATATCTTTATTCAAAAGATTGTAAAGAGGTTTAGTGATTAAAAAAAATCTTTTATAAATCGTCAATAAAATCCTGCATGACCCAATAAACTTCTCACTCCTTTAACATTGGTTGGTGGTGGTAGTTTTTCAATGACATCAATTTTAGCACGATCCACTTCAATTCCCTTAAAGGAAACTTTGTGGCCTAACACAATCCCTTCTTCCACCAAAAAGTGACATTTCTCCTAATTCAACACCAAATTTGTTTCCTTGCAACGGTGCAAAACCAAAGCTAAGGTAGATAAACAATTATCAAATGAATAACCAAAAACTAAAAAATCATCCATAAAAATTTCAATAAACTTCTCAACCATATCAGAAAAAATTGATACCATGCAGCATTAAAATGTGGCGGGGGGCATTGCAAAGACCAAAATGCATCCTTCTATATGTAATAAGTTCCATATGGGCAAGTAAAGATGGTCTTCTCTTGATCTTCTGGTGCTGTAGCGATTTGATTGTACCCGAAATACCCATCAAGAAAACAATAGTATGAGTGGCCTGCAAGTCTTTCTAGCATTTGGTCAATGAAGGGTAGTGGAAAATGATCTTTTCTAGTTGCATTGTTTAGTCTTTGATAATTTATGCATACTCGCCATCCCGTGACTGTTCTTGTTGGTATAAGCTCATTATGGTCATTCTTCACTACAGTTATTCCTCATTTTTTTGGCACAACATGTATAGGACTTACCCATGCACTATCAAAAATTGGATAAATTATACCTGCATCTAAAAGCTTCAAGACCTCCTTATGCACCACTTCCTGCATTGATGGATTTAATCTTCGCTGTGGCTGCACTATAGGCTTAAAATCATCATCCATTAAAATTTTATGCATGCATATTGAAGGACTAATCCCCTTTATATCAGAAATGTTCCATCCCAATGCTGTTTTATTTTCTCGCAAAATTCTTAGTGTTGCCGCTAAATCTGGTGTGGGGGCAAACAGATAGTATTTGTGGATTCTTAGGAAAACTGAATAGCAAACTCGTTACATGTTCTGTCGAAGTTTGACGCTGACTCCTGCCGCGCACCTGCAAAAAGTGTGAGACACTGGGGTTGTTCCTGGCGATGCACCCTCCGATGCTCAAGTCAGTAATCAGGGAAGATTATGAAAGAGCGTGAAAACTGGAGAAAGATTGATTACCTCTTAATGGAGATGGATGGGGGGTATTTATAGGCGTCTTAGGAATTGGATTAGGAATGTAATCCCTGCGATCTGATAAGGAATATTTTCCTTGTAAACAGATTAGGAATGTAATCCCTAATTCCCAGTGGAGGGATAGGCATGAATCAGGGCCGTTGATTAAGATTTAATCAGAAACCCTAATTCTATCCCTCTGGATCGGGCTTTTTGCTGGTTGAAACCCGCACCCGATTGAGGTGGATCCGTTTGCGGGTTAGCGGGTTTTCGAGGAGGAGAACCAGTATCCGCTTCAGACCCATTGGTAGGTGAAATTACCGTTTTACCCCTGAGCATCAAGATTCGTGCCTGATTTGGACGGTTCCGATTAAACCCCATTTTTAGCCATATCACGAGCTCCCCACTCCCAAAGACTGAGCTTGATCAGCCTTTGAGGAGTAGTTTTACTGTTTTAATGGCTAGTGGAGTTGTATCGGAGCCCAAACGGAAGGCTTTGAATCTTGAAGGAGGTAGTGTGGTGATTTTTCAAGTGGATTGAACTCTGAGTCGCTCCTGAGCTCTCATGGTTGCATGGTGTTCTCGTGGGAATATCCCTTTAACTTTGCGAGGTGTCAATTCGTCGTTCGGGGGTCTTAGAAGATTGTTCTTGGCAATAATCGTTTGTTTAGGGACTAGAAAATGCTTCCCCACCTCTACAATTGCTTTCCAGGAGTTCTTCCTTAATTTCCCAAATTTTTAATTGTTTTTTTTGCGATCTCTTGGTGGACAGTTCGGCCCTTTTACCTTCGTTGTGTGGCCCACATGCTTGTTTCACAATTTTGACCCCTTCCAGCGCTCGCTGCCCAGGAGGCCATGGTCTGTAGGTGGTTCGGCACCTCTTTCCGTAGGGGAGAGGGACCTCGGTAAGGTTGTGAGTGCTGAGAGGGAGTTCGGCGAAGTCCGAGGTCCAATCTTTCCACATAATAGGGTCGGTGCCAAGAGCGCTCGGCAGCTGATGCCGTACCCCAATTTTTCCCCGTAACAGGGTCGGTGTCAAGAGCGCTCGGCAGCTGGTGCCGAACCTTGACTTTTCCCTGTAACTGGGTCGGTGTCAAGAGCGCTCGGTAGCTGGTGTCGAGGCCCAATTTTTTCCCATAACAGGGTCGGTGTCAAGAACGCTCGGCAGCTGGTGCCGAACCCCAATTTTTTTCCTGTAACGGGGTCGGTGTTAAGAGTCCTCGGCAGCTGGTGCCGAACCCCAATTTTTCCCCGTAACAGGGTCGGTGTCAAGAGCGCTCGGCAGCTGGTGCCGAACCCCGACTTTTCCCTGTAACTGGGTCGGTGTCAAGAGCGCTCGGCAGCTGGTGGCGAGGCCCAATTTTTTCCCGTAACAGGGTCGGTGTCAAGAACGCTCGGCAGCTGGTGTCGAGGCCCAATTTTTTCCTGTAACAGGGTCGGTGTCAAGAACGCTCGGCAGCTGGTGTCTAGGCCCTATTTTCCCCGTAAAATTCTACATTTTATGTGGAGACTGAAGATTCGGTGTCAAGAGCGCTCGGCAGCTGGTGTCGAGGCCCAATTTTTCCCCGTAACAGGGTCGGTGTCAAGAACGCTCGGCAGCTGGTGCCGAATGCCAACTTTTCCCTGTAAATGGGTCAGTGTCAAGAGCGCTCGGCAGCTGGTGTCGAACCCCAACTTTTCCCTGTAACAGGGTCGGTGTCAAGAGCGCTCGGCAGCTGGTGCCGAGGTCAAAGACTTGGCATTTTTGGCGTAGTGTGCACTGCGGAGTTGGTGGCTTCTGCGCAGCTGGCAGACGCGGCAGTCATTATGGGGTGGCTTCTGAACTTCTGACAGCTCTGACGGATGAGATGCTCATTTAATGTTGTGACCTCTGAGCTTCTGTCAGATGGGACAGTAATTAATGCGGTGTACGGCTTGGCGTGGCGCACAAGACGACGATTGAGGTCGCTTTTGTCATTTTGCACGAATGGGCCGGTAGTACAAGCCCATTAACCACGTTTGGCGTGCCTTTCTCTATAAAACCTCACCCCCCTCTCTCATTTTTCACTTTTCTTCTCTTTTGCTCAGGCGATCTTTTATGCTAAGGGAGTGTTTCCGGTGGTCGATGTTTGTTTTCTGGTGAAGTTTCCGGCAGCTAATCTTTTAAGGTAACTTATCCTTAGTTTACTTCATAAACTATGTCTCTTGCTTCTGTCTCCGAGTCGACCTCTTGGTCCGAGCCCTCCCTTGAAGTTGTCGAAGATCGTACTCCGACCAAGGGCAAGAAGGTGTTCGACAAAGATTCGATTGTGGAGGATCCGAAGCGTATGGGGGAGTTCGGAAGATTGCCGGGGCAGCTGACTGGGCTTCACAGAGTTTGGGAGCTTCCGGAGGATCAAGCCGAGCGAATTGTTCACGGGAGGGGGAGGTCCTTCGAGGAGAATGCAGCAAGGGAGACGACGGAGCCAGACGGGACGGTGTCGATCCTTCGCGAAGAGGACTTGGGAGTGATTCGGGACTGTTTCCAGATCCCGGAGGAGTACGAGCTCATGTTGCCGGGTCCCGGGGTTAGGGCCAACTCGTCGCTGCCAGTGACCGTGTGTTGCTGGCCGGTCGACGCGTTCATCGTCGGGGCTCGGCTATCTCTCCATCCGTTCGCTGTTACTGTGCTGAGTTGGTTCGGGGTCAGCCTCATCCAACTCATGCCGAACGCATGGAGAGTGATAAACGGCTTCGTACTACACTGCCAAGCTGCGGGGATCGAGCCGGAGTTGAACGTGCTTCGGACAATCTATCAGCTTCACCAAGGGAACAAGTCGGAGTACCGATACTATTTGGCTTCGAGGCATGGCGGCAGGCTCGTCATATGCCCTGACTCCATCAAGCACTGGCGTGAAAAGTTCTTGATAGTGCGGAGTCCGAAGGCCTGGCCGATCCCCTCCGGTTGGGTTGAAGGGGTGCCGAAAAGGGCGAGGGCGCTGCCCAAGCTTCGTCCTGAAGAAGAAGAGGCGGTCCGGACACTTTTCGACCGGCCGAAGTATGACTGGAAGGAGCTGACCGAGGACATCTTGTTCAAGGGGGAGCTCTGCCGCGTAGATCCCAGTATGCGGCTTCTTTTTTGCTTTGTTTTTCATATTTTATTTTGCATGAGTTCTGTTATTCTGACGAACTTTGTTTTTAATGCAGAGGCGATGGACTACGACACGGTGCTAGCTTTGAGAGCAGGCCTCGCCAGCAAGGCTCCGAAGAAGTGCAAGAGGGTGGCCACCAAGTTGCCGACCCCAAAGACTCTGAGGGTCACGGAGACGATCGAGGTGACGGAGACCCTCAGTAGCCCGGTCGTAGCTGGTGCAGGCGCCTCGGCATCAAATGCTGGGGGCGAGTTCCCCATTGCGGCAGCCCTGGGGATGACGACCCCCCCCCCCCCCCCCCCGTTGTCCATGGCGGCCGAGGAACTCCTGACCGAGGAGCACAGGAGGATCCATATTCTGGACTGGCAAGTTTGGAAACATGATGGATTTCTCGGCAACTCCTTGGCGAGCATGCAGGCCGTCAAGCATCTGGGTACGCCGAAGGATCACGCCACCATGGAGGCCGGGCAGGAAGGTGACGACGTCATCGAGATCGCTCGTTCGGCCGTCTCGGTAAGCATTAGATTTTTGCCGTCGTTGAATTTCTTCAGTTGAAATTTTCCCAACTCTTTAAGTTCTTCTCTCCTTTCGCAGATCGTCGTCCACTTCGGACACCTCACCAAGAGGTTAGCAGCTCTGGAGAAGGAGCTGAAGCAGGAGTCCGACCAGGCTCGGAAGGAGGCGGCTCGGATGGGAAATAAGCTCGACAAGCTTCCGGTCGAGCACGAAGGGAAGATGGCGAGGGTCGAGTACCTCGAGGGCGAGGTGGCGAAGTTGGAGGGCGACCTTCTTCGCCAGAAGGAGGAGGCGGCCAAACAATTGGCCAAAGCTGAAGAGGCGAAGGCGGCGGCGGTGAAGGCGGCAGAGGACGCGACCCTGGCGAAGGCGCAGGGTTACCTCGCCTAAAACATGGCCAAAGCTTATGCCCAAGCCATCGCCCGGGTGACGGAGACGTACCCCGACGTGGATTGCTCGGGATGGAGACTATTCCCGGGACACGTTGAGGGCTTCGACCCCGAATCAGAGGGGGAAGAAGAAGAAGGGGAGGACGAAGTCGAGACGGAAGTCGAAGTCACCGGCGAGGTCCCGAGCTCTGCGGTTACCCCGCTGGTGGTGGTGCCCCCTTCGAAGACGCCGACCCCCATCCACGCTCGCCGCCCTGGGAAAGAGGTCGCGCCCTGACTCCGCTTGTTTTTTCTTCTTTTTCTTTCTTTTTTCTTTTCTTTCTTTTTGAAGTGTAATGCCTAATAGCGGACTGGCCACCGCTGTTTTGAAATGAATGAAAAACTAATCTTTTTGGGTTCGACTCTGTGTCTTTGTCTTTTCTCACCAATTGTTGAAAGTTCTTGAAGTGTTGGACTTCGGCAATATTTGAAATTTTGTTGTTTGTCTCAACTTCTTTTCAGCTCGTGGTGGTAACTCACGATGTCGAGCCCACACCCTCGGATGACAACGCTCGGGCTGAGGCTGGCTTAGGGGCGATGAGGCTGTGCTTGGCGAGGTGCCGAGAGCGGCTCTATGAAGTCGAGCTGGGATTGCACCGAGCCGAAAGCGAGCGGAACCATCTTCAACTCATCCTAGGTCGGCGAGACATCGAGATCCGGCGTCTGGAGAGCAGGATCGCCGAGATGACCCCCTTAGGAGAGGACGATGGTTCGTCGACCGCATATAGCAACGACCTTCAGATCAAGTGTATTCGCCACACCTTGTCCAAAATAACTGCGGAGAGGGACGATCTGCTTTCTGAGATTCGCCACCGGCAAACTATAGAGGCGGAGCTTCGGACGGAGGGAGAGGGGCTGACGGCCGAGGTGGCCAAACTGACGACCGAACGGGACGAACTGACGGCCGAGGTTGACGCCCTGAAGAGAGCCACGGTGGATAAGAGTATTGAAGTCACCCACCTTCGCCATCTTATCGCGAGTCGGTCCGGAGACCCGAGCTCCGCGATACCTCCCCGCTTCGAGGTCAATGTTAAAGATGACTCGTTGCGAGACCGGATCTCAGAGCTGGAGGCGGAGGTGGCTCGCCTCAAGCCGCGTTCAGGGTCGATCAATGTGAGGAGCACTTCGTGTACTCGCGCAGAGAGTGATCGGGGCATCACGTTTTACGAGATGGCGACCCGTCCGCCCCTCGGCCATCCTAGCTCGGGGGATGCGCAAAGCTCGGTGGCCATTTTGTCGAGCGGGGCATCCGTCGGTGCGGCAGCTAGGAGCAGTGCCGAGGACACGTCCCAATTCGCTGGTTTGGGGTCGGGCTCCGGAGGCAAATGTCGTCGACCTCGAGTGTCTTTGAAGAGGAACATCCCTGCGCCACGGAGGCATTGATGATCATTTTTGAAACCTTTGTATTTAGTCCATGTGTAGTGGGTCGGCATTGTAATTTTTATTCTTTAAGGCCTTGTAATCTTGTTGTACGGAAGAGTCGCTTTGTACTGCATCCCAATTATTAATAATGTTTCTTTCTCGAACTTGCATGTTCTTTGTAGCTCTGTGTAGTTGTTTTGTTTGTGACTGTGTTCATCATGTCGAGGTCCCTGTGCCGACCTTTTGCTTGTTCGGGGATCGGTGACGTGAGTGTTCGGCCAGTGGTGCCGAGCTGCGCTTCGGTCGCCTAATCTTGCAAACTTGCGAGAAGAGCCGAACCTCACTTAACAGTGAGCTCACAGGGTGCATTCGAGCCAAGTGTTGGACTCCGGACCTTTGTTAGAGTGGTTCAACGGTTGTGGGAGCAATTCCGAATGGCAAACTACTTCTAGTTCGCTTAGGAGCGAACTTGCGAAGTAGAATCGAGCCAAGTGTTGGACTCCGAACCATCGTTAGAGTAGTTCAACAGTTGTGGGAGCAATTCCGAATGGCGAACTACTTTTAGTTCGCTTAGGAGCGAACTTGCGAAGTAGAATCGAGCCAAGTGTTGGACTCCGAACCATCGTTAGAGTAGTTCAACGGTTGTGGGAGCAATTCCGAACGGCGAACTACTTCTAGTTCGCTTAGGAGCGAACTTGCGAAGTAGAATCGAGCCAAGTGTTGGACTCCGAACCATTGTTAGATTAGTTCAACGGTTGTGGGAGCAATTCCGAATGGCGAACTACTTCTAGTTCGCTTAGGATCGAACTTGCAAAGTGGAATTGAGCCAAGTGTTGGACTCCGAACCATCGTTAGAGTAGTTCAACGTTTGTGGGAGCAATTCTGAATGGCGAACTACTTCTAGTTCGCTTAGGAGCGAACTTGCGAAGTAGAATCGAGCCAAGTGTTGGACTCCGAACCATTGTTAGATTAGTTCAACGGTTGTGGGAGCAATTCCGAATGACGAACTACTTCTAGCTCGCTTAGGAGCGAACTTGCGAAGTAGAATCGAGCCAAGTGTTGGACTCCGAACCATTGTTAGATTAGTTCAACGGTTGTGGGAGCAATTCCGAATGGCGAACTACTTCTAGTTCGCTTAGGAGCGAACTTGCGAAGTAGAATCGAGCCAAGTGTTGGACTCCGAACCATCGTTAGAATAGTTCAACGGTTGTTGGAGCAATTCCGAATGGCGAACTACTTCTAGTTCGCTTAGGAGCGAACTTGCGAAGTAGAATCGAGCCAAGTGTTGGACTCCGAACCATTGTTAGATTAGTTCAACGGTTGTGGGAGCAATTCCGAATGGCGAACTACTTCTAGCTCACTTAGGAGCGAACTTGCGAAGTAGAATCGAGCCAAGTGTTGGACTCCGAACCATCGTTAGATTAGTTCAACGGTTGTGGGAGTAATTCCGAATGGCGAACTACTTCTAGCTCGCTTAGGAGCGAACTTGCGAAGTAGAATCGAGCCAAGTGTTGGACTCCGAACCATTGTTAGATTAGTTCAACGGTTGTGGGAGCAATTCCGAATGGCGAACTACTTCTAGTTCGCTTAGGAGCGAACTTGCGAAGTAGAATCGAGCCAAGTGTTGGACTCCGAACCATTGTTAGATTAGTTCAACGGTTGTGGGAGCAATTCCGAATGACGAACTACTTCTAGTTCGCTTAGGAGCGAACTTGTGAAGTAGAATCGAGCCAAGTGTTGGACTCTGAACCATCGTTAGATTAGTTCAACGGTTGTGGGAGTAATTCCGAATGGCGAACTACTTCTAGCTCGCTTAGGAGCGAACTTGCGAAGTAGAATCGAGCCAAGTGTTGGACTCCGAACCATTGTGGGAGTGAAGAGTGAAAGCAGAGAGTTGTAAACATTTTTTACAAGTAAGATATGAAAAAGTTTTCTTTATTGACTAATGGTCGGCTGCTTCTAAGGTTGCGAGCCGTTATTACAAAAGAGAATAAAAGAAAAACAGTACAAGTAATAGGAGTGGAACGGTTCGACATCCCAACATACTTAGAGAGGCGTTGGTGCTCTCTCTTGGTATTTTATGAGATGGTCGGCATTCCAAGTCCTGGGAATCTCCCTGCCTTTGAGATCTTCTAGTCTGTATGTGCCGGGCCGAACCATTTTTGCGATCTTATAAGGTCCTTCCCAATTTGGGGCCAATTTGCTCTTCTGACCCGGGAACGAGATGACTAACTTTCTGAGGACCAGGTCCCCTTCTTTGAGGTCCGTAGGGCGGACTCTTTTGTTGTATGCCAACTCGATCCTTCTTCGGTAGCTTTGTTGACGGATGGCAGCTCTTTCTCGGATCTTATCTATCAGGTCTAGCTCCGCTCGGAGCTCTCTGGCATTTTGCTCTTCTTCATAAGCTGTTAGACGAGGAGAGGGTATTCCGACTTCTAGGGGATGACGGCCTCGGACCCATAGGTGAGATTAAATGGGCTCTCTCCTGTGGGGGTCCGCTTTGTGGTGCGGTAGTTCCATAGCACGTTGGGAAGCTGATCGACCCACAAGCCTTTGGAACATTTATCTAATCTCTTCTTAATGCCGGAGAGGAGCTGTCGGTTAGCATTTTCGGCCTGACCGTTCGACTGGGGATGAGAAACGGAGGAGAACCGGTGTTGGATGGCAAGGTCTTCGCATAGAGCTCGGAAGACAGCCCCGGTGAACTGGGTTCCGTTATCTGTTATCAGGACCCGAGGGACGCCGAATCGGCAGATCACGCTCTTCCAGAAGAACTGAACAACCTTGTTTTCGGTGATCGTGGCTAAGGGCTCGACCTCTATCCATTTTGAAAAATAGTCGATCGCCACGACTAGGAATTTGAACTGGCCGGGAGTTGGCGGGAACGGTCCTAGTAAATCCATCCCCCACATCGCAAAGGGGATTGGACTTGATAGGGAAGTGAGTGGAGCTTGTGGGAGGCGTCGGATGTCGGAGTATTTCTGGCAGGAGCTGCACCGCCGAACATGTTGTTCGGCGTCTCGTAGGAGAGTGGGTCAGAAATATTCGTAATTCAACACTTTGCGGGCTAGAGCTCTGGACCCCGAATGTGCCCCGCCGATGCCCTCATGAAGTTCTTACAGGGCATAGTCGGCTTGCCTGGGGGAGAGGCATCTCAGGTACGGCCTACCGTCTACCTGTGTGAAAGAGCGTTTATATAAGATGCCTCCGATTAGTGTGTAGCGCTCAGCTCGGGTTCTGACTCTTCGAGCTTCCTTGGGATCCTCGGGGAGGAGTCCGTCCCTTAAGAATTCGACAAGGGGCTTCATCCAGTTATCCTCAAGCAGGACGGGCAGCGACTCTAGAGAGTCGGGAGTTTCATCCTCAATACTTGGCCTCAGAAGAACCTCTATCAAGACGGTCTGCTCGAGACCTTAAAGGGAGGAGGAGGCTAGTTTGGAAAGGGCGTCGGCCTGAGCATTTTCTTCTCGGGGTATTCTTTGGATGAGGGCTTCTTCAAACAGGGCCATGAGGCTCCTGATCTTGGCTAAGTATTTGACCATCCTGTCATCACGTGCTTCATACTCGCCGAGAACCTGATTTACGACTAGTTGAGAGTCGCTGAAGATCCGGAGGCGCTGCGCCCCTGCATTTCAAGCCATTCCAAGACCGGCTATGAGTGCCTCGTATTCTGCTTCATTGTTCGAGGCCTTGAAGTTTATACGGAGGAAGTATTGGAGGATGAAGTCATCTGGGCCTGCCAGTATGACCCTGGCTCCGCTTCCCTCGTTATAGGAGGATCCGTCCACATAGACTGACTAGACCGGTGGCCCCTTCGTTGCTTGGCTAAACTCGGGGACGGTACTTTCAACTATGAATTCTGCCAGGGCCTGAGCCTTGATCGCGGTCCGAGGCTGATAGGTTATGTCATGCTGGCTCAGCTCGATTGACCACTTCATAAGGCGACCCGAGGTCTCTGGTTTGTTGGTCGGTAAGGACGACCACCGAATGGGACTGAAAATACGGGCGGAGCTTCCTCGCGGCCATCACCAGGGCATAAGCCATCTTTTCTATTCTCGGATAGCGGAGCTCAACATCCCGAAGTACCTTGCTCACATAGTAGATGGGCTTTTGAGCCCGGTCTTCTTCCCTTACTAAAACGGCGCTGAGGGTCTGCTCGGAGGCTGCCAGGTAGAGGTAGAGGGGTTCGCCAGGGATTGGTTTGCTGAGGAGGGGAGGATTGATGAGGTAAGCCTTGAGTTGGTCGAATGACTCCTGTTGCTGTTGACCCCATTCAAAACCTTTAGCCCCCCTGAGGGCTTTGAAGAAGGGGAGGCATTTCTCCCCGGACTTCGAGAGGAAGCACCCTATGGCGGCTAGGCGGCCTGTTAACCTCTGAACTTCCTTAACATTCTTGGGAGGGGCCATGTCTAATATGGCCTTGATTTTCTCAGGGTTTGCTTCAATTCCTCGCTGGCTGACCAAGAAGCCGAGGAACTTTCCTGACGAGATGCCGAACGCACACTTGTTCGGATTGAGTCTCATATTGTGCTTTCTCAAAACATCGAACGCCTCTTGGAGGTCGGTTACATGATCGGGACCTCGGATGCTTTTTACAAGCATGTCGTCAACATATACTTCCATATTACGGCCGATATGAGCTTGGAAAACCTTGTTGACGAGGTGTTGGTATGTGGCACCTGCATTTTTCAGACCGAACGGCATAACTCTGTAGCAATATAGGCCTTGGTCGGTCACAAACGAGGTCTTCGGGATATCCGGAGGGAACATCCGGATCTCATTGTAGCCTGAAAAGACGTCCATGAAGCTGAGGAGCTCATGTCCCGAGGTGGCATCAATCAGAGTGTCAATACTCAGAAGAGGGAAGGGATCCTTGGGGTAAGCCTTGTTGAGATCGGTAAAATCAATACAAATCCTCCAAGTCCCATTGGACTTCTTTACCATTACTACATTCGACAACCACTCGGGATAGTTCACCTCTTGTATGAACCGAGCCTTAAAGAGCTTGTCCACCTCCTCTTTTATAGCTAGCTGGTGCTCAGGGGCAAACTTGCGCCTTTTCTGCTGAACCGGTTTGGATCCCGGAACAACGCTGAGGTGGTGGACTAAAAGCTATTCGGAAATTCCGGGCATGTCTGCAGCTGACCAAGCGAAGAGGTCTCGGTTCCTTCGGATGCACTGTACAATGTCCGAGCATAGGGCGGACGGGAGGGTCTTGCTAACAAAGAACTTGCGAGTTGGATCCTGCTCAGAGAAGAGCACTTCCTCCAATTCATCCATCGGCTCGGACGTCGGTCGGGCAGCATCTTGGGGGATTTCCAGAGTTTCTAAGGAGAGGACGGGACCGAGGGTAGAGGTCATATAGCACTTGCGGGCCGTTTCCCGATTGCCTTTTACTTCCCCTACTCCGGCCCGAGTGGGAAACTT
Source organism: Hemerocallis citrina (assembly GCA_017893485.1). Lineage (NCBI taxonomy): Eukaryota > Viridiplantae > Streptophyta > Magnoliopsida > Asparagales > Asphodelaceae > Hemerocallis > Hemerocallis citrina. Next base: position 26,460,230 of record CM030363.1, read on the forward strand.
CATCTTGAGATGGTACGCCGAAGGAACGGCTTCTAGAGCTGCTAGGCCGGGTCGGCCAAGGATAACATTGTAAGCTGCAGGGACATCCACAACCATAAAATCCATTGACTCTGTTCGGGTAGTAGGAGTTTTGCCAGCGGTTACATCGAGGGTGATTACCCCTTCAACAGTTACTGGCACTCCCATGAACCCATGGAGTGTATAGCCGGCGGGCTTAAGTCTTTCTCTTGACAGCTTGAGTCCTTTAAAAGCGGCGAGGAAGAGGATGTTAACGGAGCTGCCATTGTCCACTAGGATCCTCTCCACATTGAAGTTCGCCATGTGGAGGTTGACGACGAGTGCGTCACTGTGAGGGGTGCGGACACCTTCAAGATCTTCGTCTGAGAATGTGACGGGCACTCCGAGGCCTTTGGGAGGAGGGGTGGCGCGGACTGAATTGACTTCTCTAATGAATGCCTTTCGAGAGGAGTTTGAGGAGCCCCCCATTGGGCCTCCATGAATGAGGTGCAGGACACGCTCCTCTTCGAAGTCGGGCATTTCATCGCGCTCCGGACGCTTATTAGCCCCCCGAGGCGGGGGAGGAAGGTCGGCTCGGTCCTTTCTCACGAATCTGGTCAGCTGCCCCCTCTGGATAAGGGTTTCTATCTCATTCTTCAAGGCCCGACAATCATTGGTGTCGTGGCCATGGTCCCGGTGATAGCGGCACCACTTTTCTTTATCCCTTCTTTTGCCGGGGGTGTTCATTTTTGGAGCAGGGGGTATGATTCCTTCTTTCTCAACTTCCATCAAGATGGTAGAGACGCTGGTGGTGAGAGGAGTAAATTTCTCGAATCTGGGGGGAGGTCGGCGCTGGCCGACATTATCCTTCTGGAGCTTCTTCGCTCCTTCTTCTTCTGTTCCCTTTCTCTTAAACCCGGAGGAAGATCCCTTCAAGTTAGGGCAGTGCTCGGCTTCTTCGGCCCGAATATACTTTTCACTTCGGAGAAGGAGGTCAGAGAAGTTCTGTGGGGGCTTCTTGGCGAGGGAGGAGCGGAGGCTGGAGTTGAGGACATTGGATTGAAATGCTGCTGCAGCGACCGACTGGTCGAGGGATGCTATGGACCTGGCTTCAGCTGTGAACCTCTTCACATAGTCTCTCAACTTCTCACCCTTCTTTTGGTGGAGGTACAGTAGCGAGATGCTGGTCTTCTCAGTTCTTCGGCTACTTACAAAATGGGTGACAAAGAGGGTCTCGAATTGCTCGAAGGAGAATATTGAGGATGGGGCAAGGCGTGAGTACCATTCTCGAGCTGGACCCTTGAGAGTTGCGGGGAAGGTTTTACAGAGGAGAGCATTGGAGGCTTGATGGATGAGCATAAGGGTCTTGAAACTTTCGACGTGATCGATGGGGTCAGTCTCCCCGGAGTAGGTCTCAAATTGAGGAGGCTTGAAGCCGATTGGTACGGGTGCATCCATTATGGTTCGGGAAAAAGGAGGTCTGCTAGGACGAAGGGCCCTTCCTCTAAGCTCTTCTTCTCGGTCTAACTGACCCAAGCACCTCTCCATCTCATGGAGACGGCGGTATACAGCATCATCCCTTCGTCGATAATCAGGCGAGCCTCTAGACTCATCTTCGTACGAGGGAGAGCGGGGGCTACGACGACGGTAGCTCCTAGAGCGGCGAGGACTTTGCACATGCCGGGAGTTGCTGGGAGCTGGAGGAGGAGAAGGGGACCGTCGGCGAGGGCTTCGGATCGGAGGAGGAGAGGGAATCCTCGGAGCATTGGTGTTATTGGGACGGAGGTTGAGAGCTTGTAGGACGGTTGCTTGGAACTGCTGGAACTCGGCACGGGTGATGGATGACTCATCGTTCCTAGGGTGTTGCCGACCAGCAGGAGAATGCGGTCTTCTTCTGCGATGTTCGGGGGACTCTCTCCGCTCCCTCCTGATCGGGGACCTTCTGTAGTCTCGGCAGTGGGGGCTTCGCTCATCCGGACGTTGTTGGCGGGAGGCTTCTCATCCAGACGGTGGTGAAGATCCACATCCTTCGGCCGATTGGGGACTTTTTGTTGGAAGTCAGAAGCTCGGGGATTATGGGAAGCCATAGAATCCGAAGAGGCGTTGTGGATTGAGACATGGTCCTGGTGGAGAGGTTGATTCTGAGGGTTAGGACCCTTAGGAGGTGGATGATTCGGAGGAGGAGGAGGAAGGTCCTGTTGGAGTGGGTCTTCCACTGGAGGAGGAAGTTGCCCCTGCTGTTGGGTAGGTTGGATGGGAATTTCTTGCTGCTGATCGGGGATGGATCCTCGGTTGGACCCTCTGGATCTGACTTTCCTAGGAGGCATGGCCGGAGAGGATCTGACCAACGGGAAGAGGGGAGGCTGCTATTCGTATGGTTCCTCCAGACGGCGCCAATCTGTTGCCGCTAAATCTGGTGTGGGGGCAAACAGATAGTATTTGTGGATTCTTAGGGAAACTGAATAGCAAACTCGTTACCTGTTCCATCGGAGTTTGACGCTGACTCCTGCCGCGCACCTGCAAAAAGTGCGAGACACCGGGGTTGTTCCCGGTGACGCACCCTCCGACACTCAAGTCAATAATCAGGGAAGATTATGAAAGAGCGTGAAAACTGGAGAAAGATTGATTACCTCTTAATGGAAATGGATGGGGGGTATTTATAGGCGTCTTAGGGATTGGATTAGGAATGTAATCCCCGCGATCTGATAAGGAATATTCTCCTTGTAAATAGATTAGGAATGTAATCCCTAATTCCCAGTGGAGGGATAGGCATGAATCAGGGCCGTTGATTAGGATTCAATCAGAAACCCTAATTCTATCCCTCTGGATCGGGCTTTTTGCTGGTTGAAACCCGCACCTGATTGAGGTGGATCCGTTTGCGGGTTAGCGGGTTTTCGAGGAGGAGAACCAGTACCCGCTTCAGACCCATTGGTAGGTGAAATTACCATTTTACCCCTGGGCATCAAGATTCGTGCCTGATTTGGACGGTTCCGATTAAACCCCATTTTTAGCCATATCACTTAGCAATTTCTCTTCTTCAACATTATTCAAAGAATCATTAATAGTAACAGGAAAAGTGGAGTTTTGGCCTAAAAATGCGTACCTCAAATAAGATGGTAGTGGTTTTAGCTCGAGTTTGGGTGGTTCATCAGTTAATAATGACATCTTTGATATCCCCACATCTTTGAATTTTAGTTAAGCTAAAGGATGAATAAATGGTGTAGCCTCCAAATACCGAACACATTCCAAAACTTCTTCATTTTCAGATTCTAAAGTTGCTAAATTTGTTAGGCACATTTCTAGAGGTAATTTGTCCACTTCACCTTTATGTGTCTTGCTAATGGCTAGATCCATTTCATTGACTTGAAAACATGAGTGAACTTCGGCAGGATGTTCCATAGCTTTAAGTACATCAAAAGTCACTTGTTCATTGTCAACCCTTAGAATAAGTTTTCCTTGTTGTACATCAATTAGAGTTCTACCTGTTGCAAGAAAAGGTCTCCCCAAAATTAAAGGGATTTGTTCATCTTCCTCCATGTCAAGCACAATAAAATCAGTTGGAAATATGAATTTGTCAACTTTCACCAAAACATCTTCAATGATCCCTCTTGAGTATTTGATAGACCTGTTCGCCAATTGCAAAGAAATTGTGGTAGACTTTGCTTCTCCAATACCTAATTTCCTAAAAACAGAATGGGCATAAGATTAATAGTTGCTCCTAAATCACATAGTGCTTTATGAAAAGAAGAATTTCCAATAGTGCAAGGAATTGTAAAACTCCCTGGATCTTTTAGTTTAGGTGGCAGCTTCTTTTGTAAAATTGCACTACTTTCTTCAGTTAACATCGCCATCTCATGCTCTTCTAGCTTCCTCTTGTTTGATAAAATTTCCTTCAAAATTTTAGCATATTTAGGTATTTGTTCTAAAGCTTCATGATGTGTCTAATTTTTATACAGTTATTTGTACTCATTTACCCAATAAAATTGCTTGTATTCGTCTATATTTTGTTTAATTCATCTTATTTCCATAAGATTTCAAGTAAGTAATTATTTTTGAATAAATCAGATTTTTGATGCAAAATGTGAATATTTTTTGTAAAAATCAACAAACAAAACAAACTTATTGATTTATTAATTTTTCTTGTTTTGTTGAATTTTAATTTTTACAATTTGGCCTTATGAAAAGCAAAATAAAAATTTTTAATTGCCAATTGAGGTGAAAGTGAAATAAACATTTTTAAAAGGGTTTAAATGAGATAATATGATTGTTAGTTAGTTTAATTAATTTTAAACTAATTAATTTTATTTTTATTTTTATTTTTAAATCCTAATTTTCGATTTTGTTTTGTGTGAGCAGCACGTGTTTGAAGATCGAAGAAAGAAAAGGAAAGAGAACAAAAAGGAGAAAGAAATAAAGAGCAAATCATGGAAGGAAATAAATAAATGAAGAAGAGGGGTTATTCTGCAAAAATAAACCCTAAATCTCTCAGTCGTGCTCTATAAATACAACTCAAGGAGAATCTAAAAAGGGAGCGCTTAACGAAGACACCAAGAGACGATTACTCTCAATAAAAGAAAAAAAAACGAAACAAAGAGGAGAGAGAGAACGTGACAGGAACTGTGTGCGGCAGAAGAGAAGAAAAGGAAAGAACGGGACGTGAGGGGTGACGTCAGCTACGCTGACGTGGCGACGAAGACAGGGAGCAGCAGGCATCTGTTTCCCCCCAGACATTGACATGGCGATCAAAACAGAGAGAGACGTGAGCATGAACAAACGGCGACAGGTCGTGACATCAGCGCTGGTGACGTCAACGCTGGGCTCGGCAATCAGGAAAACGACAGAGTGAGAGAAGGACTTGTTCGGGTGCACGATTTTTTATGCTGTTCGGTTTGCAATTTTTATTACAAAACAATCTCTTTTGTATCTCTTTATTTCTCTAATTTTTTATAATGCAATCCAAGACAATATTTGTTAAGTGCAATTTCATTATGAACTAAATTTATTTTTATAGGGCTTTGATGTAGCCTAATTTTGAGAACACAATTTTAATTCTATATTATTTTTCTATTTTTTTCATGGTTGTGTGTTTGATTTTTATTCTTAATGCGAACAATTGGTGGACAGACATTTGTATGATTTATTGGATCATGGAGAGACCGAGAGATAATTTGTGATTTAGAACTATAAATTAAACACCATTTGTATGATTGAGCGAAATTAGAGATAATTTACCGCGATTGATGTAACCGTTAAGAAATCCACAAAACTTAATGAGTCTTCGATTAATTAAATTAGCATAGAGATATGACAAACTGTTAGTTGGAGATATTTTTGGTGTTGTTCGAGAGAAAGCATTGAATAATTTGGGGATTTCGGTCTACAACTTGGAAAAATAAATTCTATATTCATATGGAGTTATAAATTGTGTGTGATGAACTAGGTGAAGTCAAAAGCCCTAGAATTAATATTGCCATTAATAAATCACAAAAATTTCAGATTCCGCACCCATTATTTAATTTAGTTAGATTTTTAGATTAATTTATTTTAATTGGTTTCTTTGTTTAATTTCAATTTTCCAAATAGTGATTCATCTAGTAAATTCGGTACTCAATAAAATAATTAGTCCCTATGGGTTCGACACTCTTTTCACTAAAACTATACTACTTGTTGCGATTTTGTACACTTGCAAATATTCACACCACTTCAATAAGAGGAATATTAATATACAACTGCTTGAAAATATTTAAAAATTTTGAAAACTGATTATCAAGCTTATTCTTTTTAAGTCTTTGTGGAAAAGGAATAGGTGGATCATAAGGAGAATTAGTACAAGTGTTAGAATTAAACTCCTCTGAAATTATTTGGCATGACCCTCCTTTGTGCTTCGTTTGTTCCTCCAAAATTTGCTCGTTCTCACCTTGCTTTTCAACTGCATTTTGTTCGACATTTTTGATTTGTGGCTGCTCAATTGTTATCCCACTTCTAAGTGTTATTGCCTTGACATGCTCCTTGGGATTGACAACTGTGTTGCTTGGTAATGTTCCTGCAGTTCTTTCGTTAAGAATATTTGAAATTTGACTAATTTGAACCTCAAGATTGTGAATGGAAGCCGAAGTTGAATTTGCAACATTTTGGATTGCCAAATCTATCTTTTGCATGTATTGCTCTGTCTTCTACATGTGTTGCATGAACATCTCTTCTAGTGTAAGCTTCTTCTCTTGTTGAAAAATTTGTTGTGGTCTAGCTCCTCCTAGATTATTGTTCCAAGAAAAATTAAGGTGATTTCTCCATTCTGGATTATATGTGTTTGCATAAGGGTTGTTTTGCCTTTGAAAATTTGACACAAAATTTGCTTGTTCGGCATTTGATGGAGGAAAAGAATTCCTTACTTGGCAATCTGTACTTAAATGATTTCCTGCACAAATATCACAAATGATATTAGATTAAATAGCATTAACATTCATATTACCTATTTGCTTAGATAAAATATCAATTTTTGCAGTTAAAGTAGAAATAGGATCAAGTTCAAGAACTCCCGCCACTTTTCTTTGCATTGTTCTTTCTGAAGACCACTGATAATTATTAGATGCCATCTCCTCTAAAAGGTCATAAGCTGCTTCATGAGTTTTGCTCATTAGTGCACCTCCAACTGCTGCATCTACCATAGATCGATTTGTAGCTCCCAAACCATTATAGAATGTTTGCACTTGTAGCCACTTTGGAAGTTCATGATGAGGACATTTTCTTAATAGCTCTTTGTACCTCTCCCATGCATCATATAATGACTCGGTCTCGAAATGAGTGAATGTGGTGATGTCATTTCTTAACTTTGTTGTTTTTACTAGGGAAAAATACTTTGCCATAAATTTTTGTGCTAAGCCTTCACAAGTTGTAATGATTCCTGGCGGTAAGGAATTTAACCAAGCCTTTGTCTTATCTCTGAGTGAGAAAGGAAAGAGTCTCAGTCGGATAGCATCATTGGAAACTCCATTGTGTTTGAAGGTATCACATATTTCGAGAAAGTTTGCGATGTGAACATTTGGATCATCATGTGCTAGTCCTCCAAATTGAACTGTCTGCTGAATCATTTGAATAAATACTAGTTTAATTTCAAAATTGTTTACTTCAATTGCAGGCATTTTGATGCTTGATATTGTTGCATTGACTGAGGGCATTGCATAATCCCTCAAAGCTTTGTTCTCCTCTTAATTCGCCATGGATAAAGAGGATGTGGTGTTTTCTTTCTTTTCTTTCTTATCTGACGTAAAGTTCTTTCAATCTCTGGGTCAAAAAGTGTATACTCCAATGGATTAGATCTGAACATACACTCTTAAGTCGTGAAAAATAAATAAAGAAAAATAAATCAAAAGAGAATAAAGAGGTAAAAATAATAGTAAAACAAAAATAAAAATAAAAATCCAAGCCAGTAACATTCTGGCAATTTTCAATATCAATAAAAGAATAATTAGTCCCCGGCAACGGCGCCAAAAACTTGATGTGAATTTTTGCAAGTGTACAAAATCGCAACAAGTAGTATAGTTAAGTGAAAAAAATGTCGAACCCAGACGGACTAATTATTTTATTGAGTACCGAAATTACTAGATTAACTACTATTTAGAAAATTTAATTTTAATAAAGAAAACAACTAAATTAAATTAATCTAAAAAAAATAACTAAATTAATTAAGAGGTGTGGAATCTGAATTTTTTGTGATTTGTTAGTGGCAAAATTAATTCTAGGCCTTTTAATTTTACCTAGTTAATCACACGCAATTTATAACTCCATGTGAATAAAAATATTATTTTTTCAAGTTGTAGACCAAAATCCCATAAGTATTCAATGTTTTCTCTCGAACAACACCAAAAATATCTCCAATTAACAGTTTGTCATAGTTCATGCACAAATTTAATTAATTGAAAACTCATTAAGTTCTGTGGATTTCTTAACGGTCACATCAATCGCGGTAAATTATCTCTAATTTCGCTCAATCAATGGTGTTTAATTCTATAATTCAAAATCACAAATTACCAGTTCGGTCTCTCCATGATTTAATAGATCATACAAAAGTCGGTCGACCAATTGTATGCATTAAGATCAAAAATCAAACACACAACCATGGAAAAATAGAAAAATAATATCGAATTAAAATTGTGTTCTCAAAACTAGGTTACATCAAAGCCCTAGAAAAATAAATTTAGTTCATAATGAATTTGCAACTAACAAACACTGTCGTGGATTGCATATAAAATTAGACAAAGAGAAAGGAGGGACAAAAAGAACTGTTTTGTAAACAAAAATTTTGCAAACCGAAGTCTCGAATTGCGTGCCCAAAGTCAAATCTGCGCTCTCTCTGTGTTTCAATTTCCGCGCCGAAGTCCCTTTTGATTCTTCGTTTCGTTTGTAACGCCAGCAAGTCCGCTAAGTCAGCAAGTCAGCACCTACGTCAGGCTGACGTGGAGCCTCGGGAATCGAGCCACAGCACAATCTGCTTCCTTTGTCCCATTCTCTATCCTTTGTTCGCCTTGAAGCTCGAGCCTGCACAATCACACCCACATCTCCCTTTCCTCTGTCTTTGTACCGCAAACCGATGCCCAGTCTTCTTTTGTTTTCGTCTTGATTCCAATTCCACCCAAAGACAGCTCCTCTATCTCTTTGTTTTTTTTAATATTATTTTATTAGCTCCTCTGTCTCTTTATTTTTTTTATATTATTTTATTATTTTTATTTTGTATGAATAGAGGTTAGTCGTCACTCTTCCTCTTCGTTAAGCGTGTCTTTGTAGCTTCTCCTTAAGTTGTATTTATAAAGCACGGAAGAGAGATTTAGGATTTATTTTTGCAGAAAAACCCCTCTTCTTCATTTATTTATTTCCTTTTATGATTTGCTCTTTATTTCTTGCTTCTTTTTCTTCTTCTTTTTTTCTTGACACGTGCTGCACACAAACAGAATAAATCAAAAATTAGGATTTAAAAATAAAAAAATTTAATTATTTTAAATTAATTAAACTAACTAATAATCATATTAGTTCATTTAAACCTTTTTTTAAATTGGTTATTGCATTTTCACCCTCCATTGGCAATTAAAATTTTTATTTTGCTTTTCATACGACCAATTTGTAAAATTTAAAATTCAACAAAACAATAAAATTTAATACATCATTCTGTTTGTTTTGTTTGTTGATTTTTACCGAAAATCTTCACCTTTTGCATGAAAAAATCTTATTCTTTCAAAAATAATTAATTAATTGAAAAATAAGGAAATAAGATGAATTATAAAACAATATAGACGAATACAAACAATTTTTATGGGTAAATGAGTACAAATATTTATATAAAAATTAGACACATCACATACTACATAGGTCCGAGGGTTAGCCCTTAATCGTTCTTCATCTTGTAGGGTTGGATCCCTCGTTATGAGTTTAACTATTACGGTAACTACGGTAAGTATCTTAGATGTTCTATGAGTTACGAGCCCATGTCCAAACAGCCGGGAGGGAAATCCCACGTCATGACATGACGCGTCATGTAGCCAACCTATGGACAATTCGCCTCCATCATGGGACAATGACACTACGTAGTCACCAAACACTCCACAAGCGTCACCACGATCCCGATAATTCTGGAGATAGATTCACGTTATGACATGACGCATCATGTAGACATCTTGTGAAAATTCTCACACCGTGAATCCGAGGCCCTCATAGTTGTGTTTTTCTCTTACTATCATCACATCTTCACTATAGTGTAGTCCTTACATTTTTAGTTTGTTTTAGAAGAAAATCATCACAACCCAGAGCTAGCTTGCCCTGCCGGACTTAAACCAAACTAAAGAGACAGTCAGCCCAACTGGCTACTTCTCAAGAGCTGCTCAACCCACACTGATTAGCTCTCAAATTCATTAATAAATACTACCGGTCATTAGGGTCTCGCTTAGCCTCTAGATTCCAACAAGTATCTCATTCTAGAGATCAACAATATTTCATATTCAAATCAAATAATATTTCAATTCCTTTATTCACAATCTCTTTCTTGAAGAAAACATTTCTTTTATAATCTTATAACATAAAGTATCTCATTTCGACTTCTTTTATCAATTTAATCATTTATAACATTGTATACAATTAAAATGTTCACTTAATAAAATGTTGATAATCATAAAATCTCATTAAGAAGAATCTAAGTGCATTCTCAATTTTCCTCTTTCTTAAATTAAGCAATAGTCACATTTTAATCGATAAAACTAAGTTCTTTAATATAAAATCCGCTTTCAATTCTCACAACATATATACAAATATTGTAGAAATAATTTTTAAAGTCTAAACAATTTTAGAAGAATATTCGTATTTTTTCCAATTTTTATTTCACTTAAAAACATAAAATACCAAAAAAATCACACAACAAAAAATGTTTGAAGGTCGGATTCGAACCCAAGTCAAACCCCAAATCCCGTCGGTGAACAGTAACCAACCTAACATGCACCCGAAGACCATAAGGTCTTAAGTGACTAACTGATATAAGGTTAGATTGAAATATATATATATATATATATATATATATATATATATATATATATATATATATATATATATATATATATATATATATATACTTTCGGTAATTTGAATTAAAATTGAAATTCATAAAAATAAAGTCTCTAACAAGACTCGAACCCAGACCCAAGCGCCCCGCCTATGAACAGTAATAGGCCCAAATCGCACCCGAAGACCAACTGGTCTTGAGTGACTAACCGATACAAGATAGGTTAGTTACTTTTTGTAGAGACCGTATTGTAATTAATTTTACTTTAATAAACTCGATTCTTCAATCAATTTGTACTCATTCAAAAACTTAATTCTTTTCTAGAACATTTTCTATCAAAATTACAGTATAGTATATTTATTTAAACTTTATAAAATTCTCTTTTTGACAATGTAACAAAAGTTTCTTCCCAAATTGTATTAGAAAACATATATAATCAATTTTCAAATAATGTAACATCCAGTATAATTTATTTTAATACATTTTTTTGCACGTGCAATACACGTGCGAATTTCATCTTCATTTTTCATTCCCCTCATTTTAATTTATTTATTTTGTGGTATGCATGAGTCCCTTTTATTTTTAGTCTTTTTCTTAAACACATAGGCCTAAGAATAGATTCTAAGCCGAGTAGATTAATTAAATTAATTAAAAACAAGCCCACAAGACAAGCCCATTAATTAATCCTACAATTAGTTGTGCATGGACTCACACATGACATGTAACAACTTTTTGGCACCCAATTAAAATTATAGAATTGTATAAAATATGTGTGTGAGTGTGCACTTGTGCTTAGCACGTGCACGTGTGTCCATAAGAGGGGAGGTCGGAAATGGAGAGTGGAGAGAGTGAAGAGGGTGGGTGAGTGGGAGAGTGGTGAGTGGGTAGTTATTTGATGGTGAGATCAATTCCTAGCTCTCCATTTGTTTCCCCCCACCCCCCCCCCCCCCCCCCCCCCCCCCCCCCCCCCCCTCCCCTATTGTCTTCTCATTTACACTAAATGAACAAATCAAGAGAGAAGAAAAAAATGAAAGAGAGTTAGAGAGAGTTCTTGTGTTGCATTTGGAGGCTTGGAGTGCTCTTGCTAGGAGAAGAAGGACTAGGTGGTCTTGTTGGAGCTAGGAGTCTCTAGGAGTTGTGTCTCTTCATCTTTTTGCAAGTCTTCATACAAGGTGGGTGGTTTTATGCTTTCTAATTGTAGGACAAGCATGCTAGATTTGACAATTGAGTAAAGTAGATTAACTTGATGTGATAAGCATAGACCATTCCATGCTATTGTGTTTGTGCCATGACTTGTAGAAACCATGTAGTGATGAAGAAAAGGAATTGACATCATGATAGTTAGAGAGAAAATAATAAACAAATGAGTTAATGCCATATAGTATACTAGTTTATGCATTATTGAAATGATAATGTCAAAATTTATAACATGCATGAAAAAGTGTTAAAGATTTTTCCTTATAGTCAAGAAATATGTAGTAAAGTTTAATTGGTACAAATGGGTTCATAAAATGGGTTGTAAGAGAGACAAAGTTTGTTATTTCTTAAATTGGAGAAATGCAATTTATGTATGCAAATGAGAGAAAAATGAATTGAAATATATATATATATATATATATATATATATATATATATATATGTTTAACATTTGAGTGAAATTCGTGTGTTACTGTTTTTCAACTAAACTCAGGCTGGGAAAAATTATTTACAGTCCACTAAAAAGTTAGAACGATTGTATTATTGAGTTTTGTGAAAAAGAATAAATCACAGTACGGTATAGAAATTTTTTTAGCACTTTAATATCATAGCAGTAGTCAGATTTTTAGTGCTGGCTGGAGTCGTAACACTCTACCTGTGTCATCAAAAAAAAATATCATAACAGTAGTCATGGTTGGACTTACTGGTTATCGGTGGCGCCCTAAGGCTGTTATTGTAGCCGGAGGTTGGTTGTGGTCTCGAGTTCGAAATTTGACAGTCCCCCTTTTCTTTTGTTTTGATTTATTAAATCCCAGAACCAAAACACAGTCTTTACTGCTTTTTTTTGGGTGATGTTTTGGGTTTTATGAAGAGTTTAAATACAATTAAAATTTTGGGAAAAATTCTAATATTCCTCTAAAGTGATCTAGAGTTTATTAAAAATAGTTCCATGATATTTCATGTATTGTGTGAGAAATTAAAAGTGAAATTGATATAGATAATGAGTTGATGATTCAAAAGTATTTATTTAAGATTATGATCTTTATTTTGACTAGAAGAAAAGTAAAATATTGCAATACTATTGATTTCTCTTTGATGAGATTATATAATTATTTTGGTTGAATAAGAATACTTGATGTGGTTTAAGATATTATATGTGATTAAATTGCTAATGAGATTTTGAAGTGGATGAATCTATGTTATGAGTTCATGAAAAGAAATGTTGTTTTTTTTATAATAATTCTGAATGAATGAATGAATGAATCATGAATGACACAAAAGCAAGAGATTGATTAAGATATGAATAAGTTGAAGATATGAATACAATGAAGTTTTATACATGATTATTGAAGGGTATGAGTACCCATGAATTCTAGTACATGAAAGGTTGTGATCTAGAGGTTTAGTGAGACCCTGGGTATCGGCAAATGTTGAATTAAAAGATTGATTTATTTTGAGATATGGCTATGTGAGCTATCTCGGTATTTGTGATTAAGTCCGGTAGGGGAAATGCTAACTCTAGGTGTTATAATTTATTCATGTAACTAGGCACTAAGTAAAGATGTAGTAAACTTGGGCAAACGTGAGTGAAGGGCTTCTATATAGTCGGGCGGTGGATCTCCGGAACTATAGACCCAGTCGGGTGGTGGATTCCGAGACTGTGGTTGCTCCGATGGAGACGAGCTTTTATTTTAAATACGGGACTATGCATAGTCGGGCAGATAGTTTGCCATACTCCAGTGTATATACGTATACCGGGGATAGAGGGACACTTAACGGGATGTTCGTACGATGAGTATTCTGTATAGTCAGGCGGTGGACATCGGGACTGGGATCCGTACTCGTGGAATGTCTAAACTTTGTTTTATTACTGGGTAGTTGTTATGGTGAGGGATCGAACCCTTTAATGTGGAGTACGTAGGTGCTTGCCCTCGGACCTATGTAGTATGGGATGCATAGAATCCGAACAAGAATGCATTAGTGTCATCTTAGCGTAAAACATCTGCATTAGGCATTAAAGCATTGCATACACTTACATGTTTAGAGTAGTCACTTTTAACATTTTATTTTTCATTCAAGTTTGTGGTTTGTTAAACTATTAAGATCATTATACTTTCGGCGTAGCGAGGATGGCTGTGTATAACATTATTTCGTCGATTGTAAGCAACTGACGTGCTCACAGTTTTATATGCAGGATTTGGATTTTTCAAGAAGATATAAAGTTGACTTGATGCTGATGATTATTTAAATGTTCAAGTTGTTACATTTGTATATTTTTCAGTATTGTACTTCATTTTACCTTCCGCTGTGTTATTAAATGTAAAGAACTCTGTTGTAATATAAAAATTTCAAAATTCCTTGTAAAATTGTACGAAATAAAGTGTAAAGATACTGTGAAACTTCGAATTCAGCATTATTTGGAATTCGGGGTGTTACAAATAAAATGTTGTTTTTCATCATAAACTTCTTCATAAAAATTCCTGTACTCATAAAATATACTAGTGAGACTAATTCCACATTTCTTTAACACATTAGCATTAAAAAAATCCTTTTTCATACATATTGAATTTTTTTGAGTATAATAGGAAATATTCTACCATGCATCAATTTTCATACAATCATGATTAATCAATTTGCTTGTATTCTAGCATGCAAATATACTAATAAAGCATCATAACAAATTTCAGAGAATAAATTAAGCAATTCATATCTACCACACTAATCAAAATCTAACAATTAAATTCTACATCAACTAGCATGCAATCTACTTTCCTCATACCAATTAAAATCTAACAAATAAACCATTTATCACTAGCATGCATTATACTCCTAATTTAGAAAGAATTTTAGAAACACCCAACCAAGGAAGAGTAGTAGAAGTAAAAATTCCTAGAAATAAACTCCAAGAGAAGCTCCAATTTGCCTCCTCGAAATCCGTGCACAAAGAAAAACTCCTCATCTCCATTTCGGCCAAACAATAGCAGCAACTCCATTTTCATTTCGGCAGAGCATCAGCACGAGCATCTCCTTCACTCTTCGGCATGCAACCGAGAAGCCCCCAACTCATACCTATATATCTACCTATATATATAATATTTGAATGGGGAGAGTATAGGTGTATATATATATATATATATATATATATATATATATATATATATATATATATATATATATATATATAAGTGTGAGTGGAGAGAGCACAAGCATGCTGGATGGTTGGTTCGGCAGAGCAGAATGAAGAAGGGGTTTCGGGTATCAACAGAGAAAGAGAGAGATGAATGAGGAGAAAGGTAGGGGTGTGAGGTATTTGTAGGATTTTAATTGAGTGGTTATTATAACTACATGTCCACTACTCCCATTAACACCACTTTCAAATTCAAAAGCTTTTGTTTCCCTCCATCTCACACACACCTGGTTACTACTTTCATGCCCAAAACACATGCACGTGCGTTGCACTTGCACACACTTCACAAAATTTATTATTTTTATTTTTAAATTAAAACATAAGTTATATATATATATATAATTCGAACAAGTCATGGAATAAATAATTGAAACATATTAATACGTAATCGATACGTGCATTGATAACACGTATAAATCACGTAAAAACACAGAGATTGAAATTTAATATTTGAGTTGACTCAAAATAGGATTTTAAGAATATTGCAAATGCATAAATAGTTGGAATCCAAAATACGTAGTGAAACACATTACTGATATTACCCGTAATGGTACAAAATACACGTGCGTAACACACGAGGGCAAAATTATCATTTTCCAATTTTGCAGGGTGTTACAGTTTGAGTTTTGTTCTTCGTCGAACGCGATTAGACGAGGAGAGGGTAGGCCAACCTCAAGAGGAATAACAACTTCGAAGCCGTAGGTGTGGTTGAAGGGAGATTCTCCTGTAGGGGTTCTCTTAGTGGTCCTGTAGGACCCTAACACATTTGGGAGCTGCTCGACCCACAAGCCTTTGGATGCTCTATCGAGCCTTCAGCAGAGGCCTTCAAGATTTGCTTATTTGTGTTTTCTGCTTGACCGTTGGTTTGCGGGTGGGAGACAGCAGACGCTGCTGAATGCCCATGTCGGCGCAGAACTACTGAAAGGTTGCCCCTGTGAATTGTGTTCCATTATCAGTAACTATGATTCGGGGGATATCGATTGGCAAATGATGTTTCTCCATAGGAACTGCTGGACCTTGTTCTCAGTAATCATAGCAAGTGGTTCAGCTTCAACCCACTTAGTAAAATAGTCTATAGCTACTATGAGAAATTTCCTTTGCCCGGTAGCCGGTGGGTAAGGTCCAAGGGAATCCATCCCCCACATAGCGAAGGCGATTGGGCTGGATAAGGAACGAAGCTCAGCTTGAAGCGCCGTTTGATGGACGCGAATTTCTGGTAAGAAGTGCAGTGGCGGACATGTTGTTGAGCATCTTTGAGGAGCGTTGGCCAATAGTAGCCATAATTGAGGATCTTTCGGGCGAGGGATCTCTCTCCAATATGAGCGCCACCAATCCCTTCGTGGACTTCCTTAAGTGCTTAGTGGGCCTCTTCAGGGGATAAGAATCGAAGATATGGTCGACCATCGACTAGAGTGTATGAGTGTTTGTACAAGATCCCTTCTATGATAGTGTAGCGCTCCGCCCTTGTTCGGATTTTTCTTGGTTCTTTCTGATCTGCTGGAAGTATTCCCCCCTCGAGGAATTCGAACAATGGTTTCATACAGTTCTCCCCAGGTGGTGGGGGAGGAATCATCATGAGTTCATAATGTTTTTTCTCGATGCTGGGACGGAGGAGAACTTCAATAAGGACAGTATGATCGAGTCCTTCAAGAGACGAAGAGGCTAACTTGGATAGGGCATCTGCTTGCCCACTTTCCTCTCGTGGTATGCGAATAACTTTAGATCCTTGGAATGCGCTTAGAAGCCGCTTGACTCGGGCAAGATATTTAACCATCCGATCATCTATAGCCTCGTATTCCCCGAGAACCTGATTAACTACTAGCTGAGAGTCGTTGTATACTTTCACACGGTGAGCCCCTACTTTTCGGGTCAAGAGCAGGGCCTCGTATTCAGCTTCGTTGTTGGAGGCTCGAAAATTTATGCAGAGAGAGTACTGGAGGATGAAATCATCTGGTCCCTTTAGGATAACACCCGCCCCGCTTCCTTCAAGGCATGAGGATCCGTCGACATAGAAGCTCCAGAATGGGGGGTCTCTGTCTTCCTCAAGAGGGTCCAGAATTGTGCTTTCGACTATGAATTCGGCAAGAGCTTAAGCTTTGATGGCTGCTTGCGACTGGTAAATTATGTCATGTTGGCTCAGTTCGATAGACCATTTCATGGGTCTTCCTGAGCTCTCCAGCTTGTGCAATATCTGCTTCAGCGGTTGATCGGTGAGAACGGTGATGAAGTGGGCTTGGAAGTAAGGTCGGACTTTGCGAGTGGCCATTATCAGAGTGTAATCCATCTTCTCCACTTTTGAGTAGCGAATGCCTCATGGAGGACTTTATCGACATAATAGATGGGCTTTGGTGTTTTATTCTCTTCTTTTACAAGAACTGCACTTAGAGTCTGCTCTGAAGTAGCAAGATAGAGGTATAGTAGTTCTCCAGGCTCGGGCTTGCTCAATAACGGGGGGTTAACTAGATATGCTTTGAGCTATTCAAAGACTTCTTGCTGCGGTTGTCCCCATTCAAAACTTTTAGCTCCTCGAAGAGCTTTGAAAAAAGGAAGGCATTTCTCTCATGACTTAGAGAGGAAACGTCTGATGGCCGCGAGGCGACCCGTGAGTCTCTGAACCTCTTTAACACTGGAGGGAGGTGGCATATCAAGAATAGCTCGGATCTTCTTGGGGTTGGCCTCTATCCCCTTGTGGCTAACCATGAAGCCCAAGAATTTGCCTGACGATACTCCGGAAGCACATTTGGATGGATTGAGTCGCATATTGTGCCTCCGCAGAACACCGAAGGCTTCCTGTATGTCGTGGGCGTGGTCTGCTTGGGTGAGGCTCTTCACCAGCATGTCATCTACGTAAACCTCTGTATTTATGCTGATCTGCTCTTGGAAGACGTTACTGACAAGGCGCTGGTAGGTCGCTTCAGCGTTCTTAAGCCCAAAAGACATGACTTGGTAACAATACAGGCCTTGGTCGGTCACAAAAGAGGTCTTCAGGACATCCGGAGGGAACATTCTGATTTAGTTATATCCGGAGAAAGCGTCCATGAAACTAAGGAGCTGGTGAGCATCGATGCTGGGGAGAAGGAACGGATCTTTCAGGCAGGCTTTGTTCAAATCCGTGAAGTCAATACACATCCTCCACTTTCCATTAGCTTTCTTTACCATTACTACGTTGACGAGCCACTCGGGATAGTTGACTTCTTGGATGAAGTGAGCCGCGAGGAGTTTATCCACCTCCTCTCTGATGGCTACCTGGCGATCAGGAGCAAACTTACGACGCATTTGTTGGACGGGTTTAGCTTTGGAATTGACACTGAGACGGTGGGTGATGAGGTCTTCCAAAATACCAGGCATGTCAGTTGTTGTCCACGCAAATAGGTATTTGCTGTCTCTGATGCACTCGATGATCTGTTTCTTGACTAATTGCGGGAGGATCCTACTCACTCAGAAGGTCTTAGACAGGTCTTCTTCGGAAAATGGGACCTCCTCTAACTCTTCGACCGTTTCCGAGATAGTCAAGCAGGCCATCTGAGGGACCTCTAACGAGTCAAGGGAGAGAACTATCCCTTCTATAGCCATTGTATAGCACCTTCGGGCCGATTCCTGATTTCCTTTGACTTCTCCTACCCCAACAGGGGTCAGAAACTTCATTTTCATGTGGAAAGCGGAGGGGACGGCACTCAGTGCAGCTAGGCCTAGTCTGCCGAGAATGGCGTTGTACGCAGCTTTCACATCTACTACCATGAAGTCCATTATTTCTGTTCGGCTTGTTGGGGGTCTTCCCGCGGTCACATCCAGGGTGAGTACCCCTTCGATCGAAACTGGGGCCCCTGAGAATCCGGTGAGAGTGTATCCTGCTGGTTTAATGCGGTTTCGGGATAAGCCAAAACCTTGGAAAGCTTCTAAGAAGAGGATTAACATAGCTCCCGTTATCTACAAGGATCCGTCGTACATCATGATTGGCCATTTGAATGCTGATTACAAGTGCATCGCAATGGGGCGTTCAGATGCCTTCCAAATCTTTATCAGAGACGGTAACTGGGACACCAAAACTTTTGGGAGGGGGGAAGTTTTCTACAGAGTTGACCTCTCTGACGAAGGCTTTGCGGGAGGAGTTAGACTCTCCTCCCATTGGCCCTCCGTGTATAGAGCGTAGAACCGCCTTTGGGCTCGGATTCTTGGGATTCCGCTGGCTTCTCGGTTCGCCTATTGGCCCCCCGGGGCGGTGGAGTATCAGCTCTATCCTTTCTCACATACTTGGCAAATTGCCATCGCTGGATGAGGGCCTCGATTTCGTCCTTCAGGGCTTGGCAATCATCTGTGTCGTGGGCATGGTCCCTGTGGAAGCGGTACCACTTGTCTCTGTTCCTCTTTTTGCCAGGTGTATTCATTTTCAGAGGAGGTTGGAGCATGCCCTCTTTGCCAACGTCCATGAGGATAACCGAAACACTGGCATTTAGAGGAGTAAACTTTTCGAAGCGGGGAGGAGGGCGGCGCTGGTCGCTGTTGTCCTTGTGGAGTTTCTTAAAACCTTCTTCTTCTGGACCCTTTCGCTTGTTCCCGGAGAGGGGCTCCTTCCGGTCCTGAGGGTGGAGGGCTTATTCTGCTCGGATATATTTCTCGCTTCTTAACAAAAGCTCCAAGAAGTCTCGGGGTGGCTTCTTGGCAAGGGATGCTTTCAGGCCGGCATGATTGAGATTATGTCGAAATGCTGCAGAGGCCACCAACTTATCAAGAGAGGCAATTAACCGAGCCTCGGCTGTGAAGCGCTGGACATAGTCCCTTAGGCGCTCTCCCTTCCTCTGGCTGAGGGCCAACATGGATGCACTCGTCTTGTCTCTCGGCGGCTACTGACGAAGTGAGTGAGGAAGAGTTCTTTGAATTGATTGAACGAAAAGATCGAACTGGGAGATAGGCGGGAATACCATTCCCTCGCCAGTCCCGTCAATGTGGCTGGGAAGGTCTTGCAAAGAAGCGCATCTAAGGCCTGGTGAATCATCATGAGAGTTATGAAACTCTCGATCTGATTAGTTGGGTCTGTCTCCCCATTGTACGACTCGAAGTAAGGGGGCTTGAAGGTTTTAGGGACCGGGGCTCCCATGATGGTCTGGAGAAGGGAGGCCTACTCAGGCGGAAATTCCTCGCCCGCTGTTCTTCTTCCAGGTCGAGCCTGCTGAGGTGCATCTCCATCTCGTGGAGACGATGATAGACCGAGTCATCCCTCCGGTCAGGTCTAGTCGACCCGCGGACTCTCTTTCATGAGTGGCAGTATGGCGAGGGCTTGGTGTACGCTGGTCATAACTCGGAGCATGACGAGGGCTAGGTGCACGTTGATCGTGATTCGGGGCATGGCGAGGGCTAGGTGCACACTATTCTAGATTTGGGGCATAATTGAGAGCTCACAGGATATCTTCTTTGAAGCTCTAGAACTTGACTTAAGTGACTGGTGCCCCTCCAGCTCGGCGGTCCCTAGGTGCAACTTGACTTATTGGAGTAAGACTTCTCCACCGACGTGGAGGGGACTCTCTTCGCCTCCTCGGGGAGTGGGTTCTTCTAGGCCTTGACCTGCGGGAGGACCGAACTCTAGGGGCCCTTTGGCGCTCGGGGTGATGGACTTCTTCGAGGGCTCGCCTTTCATTCAAACGAGTTTGGAGGTCCACACGCTACTGACGGCTAGCAATTATTTGATGCAGATGCAGCCCCGGAGGACTTTGAGAGGCCATGGAGTCGATTGAGGGATTGTGGACTGAGATGTGGTCATGGTGGGAGTGTTGTCCATGATGGCTTCGACGGGAGCCCCTCGGGGTAGCCCCCTGGACCTGGGAGGAGGCTGTTCAGGCCGCGGTGGCTGAACTTGTTGGTCGAGTTGAGGAGGAAGATCTGGGAGTTGTGGAGGAGGAGGAAGAGGAGTGGCTCTTCAGCTGGATGTCGCTGCCTTCCCTTTTCCTTTCGGAGGCATGGCTCAGAAACTACCTTTACCGGCGATGTGTGACTGAATTGCTTTTTCTGTTCCCACAGACGGTGCCAATCTGTTGCTGCTAATTTCGATGTGGGAGCAAACAGATGATTTGTGAATTCTTACGAAAATAGTAAAAGCGAACCTGTTGACTTTTTGCCGGTGTTTGACTGTTTCTCGCTACTGCCGCTAACCTGCAAAAAGTTCGAAACACCGGGATAGATCTCCGACGCTCAAGATAGTAATCAGAAAGATTATGAAAGAGCGCTTTGTGGAAAAAATATTGATTACCTCTTTTATGGTGGGGGCAGGGGATATTTATGGTCACCTTTAGCGATAGTTTAGAGATAATCATTTATCTCTATGTTCTGGTGTTTTTAGATAAGGAAGAGAGTTTAAATCGTTCCGGGACAAGAGAGGCAGTTTAAACTGCCTCTTATAGATAACCACAAATTTGAATTACTCTATAAATATCCTGGGCTGGTTTGTGGCGGGCCGCTACCCATACCCAATAGGACAGATCCGTTTTTGAGCTATTGGACTTGAAAAAGATCTAGTTCCCATTTTCGGACCGTTTGCGGTGGAAATTACCGTTTACCTTTGAGAGCTTCAAGATTTGTGTCCGATTTGAACGGTCCCGATTTAGTTTTATTTTTAGCCATATCAAGAAATAATATATTATACTATATTTTTGTAAAAATAATTAATTAGGAAATAAAGAAATGAATAAAACAGCTAGCAAAATGAGGCCAATTGAAATTAGAGATTGGAAACCCCAAGGCCCCAGGAGTTATTTTTTTTTTTTGGAGAATTCCCAGGAGTTATTTTATAAAATTAAAAAGGTGCAAAGGAAACCTTTGGCTGTTCTGCCCCCTCCAATCTCCCTCCTTCCCTCATCCCAAAAACTCAACACCCCATTTGATTTGGATAAATACCATCCCCTTCACCGAAAAAGAAACAAAACAAAAAAAAACCCCTAATTGGGGTGTGTGTTTTCTGATTCCGTAATGGCGGAGCAGAAGAACCGGTGGACGTGGGAGGTGCCCGGATTCGAGCCTCGGAGGTCCTCATTGGACCTCATGGACGAAGATCGGACTAATCCGCAAACTCACCACCGCCGATTCTCAGTCTCCCCTTCTTCCATCTCCAGAATCGCCAGGTTGCAGCCTTCGCCCGCCAAGCTCGCCAAGCTCGCCAAGCTCAAGGAACAAGTCAAGGTTCACCCCCAATATCATTTCCCTATTTTTAGGTTTTTTTTTGTGTGATTTTGTTTGATTTTTTTTTCTTTCTGGGTTTAAAAGCTGGCATTTTGCGTGAGGTGATTAAAAACGCAATTTTTAATGAGTTTGACTTCAATTGAAAGTTTAATGTTACAAACATGGGAGAACTCACTCCTAAAAGTTAGCTGTCAGGGGAGAGAACCCAAGTTTATAACTACTCAACATCTGCTCTTTATTTAGCTTATGTGGGATTAAATGGAATCCTAACATTCCACCGTGCTTCCGTAACCTGATGCTCTCTGCGGCTTTTACTCAGGCGACACTGGTCTGGCCTGGGTCTACTGGTAATTTTAATCCAGCCTCTAGGCAGCCATTTCCGATATCTCGGCGGCTTTCACTATAACAACACTGGTCCGGCCCGGTTCTACTAGTAATTTTAATCGTCTTTAGGTGGTCCTTTCCGAGCAAATTAGAAAGCATGGGGTTGGCTATGATACCAATTGTTACGAACATGTGCCCTTTCTGAGCAAATTAGGGAGTGTGGGTTGACTCTACTAACTGTTACGATCTGTGAGAACTCACTCCTAAAAGCTAGCTGTAAAAGAGAGAAAACTCAAGTTTATAACTACCCAACATTGGCTCCCCATTTAACTGTTGTGGGACTAAATGGAATCTTAACATTCCACTACGCTTCCGTAATCCGACGTCCTCAGCAACTTTCACTCTAGCGACACTGTCCCGGACTGGGTCTATCAGCAATTTTAATCCAGCCTCTAGGTAGCCCTTTCCGACGTTCTCAGCGACTTTCACTGTAGCGACACTGGCCCGAGTCTACCAGTAATTTTAATTCAGCCTCTGGGTAGCCCTTTCCAAGCAAATTAGGGAGCATGGGTTGACTTTAATACCAATTGTTACGAATATGGGAGAACTCACATATAAATGCTAACTGTTAGAGGGAGGAAACCCAAGTTTATAACTAACCAACACCGGCTTCCCATTTAACCGACGTGGGACTAAATTTAATCCTAACACACCCCTAAAAGCTAGCTATTAGAGGGAGGGAACCCAAGTTTATAACTACCCAATATCGGCTTCCCATTTAACCGATGTGAGACTAAATAGAATCCTTACAATTAACTGGAGGATATGTTTGAATTCGTCGTAGATTAAGATTTTAGGGGAGTTATAGAGTGATGCTTTGTCGAGCATGTAGCTCATATATAATTTCGTTATGTTGGACTTGAGGTTGATAATTGACCAAAAAATTTAGTTTCTCATGGAACATTGTCTTCCGTAAGTTAAAGAAGATGATGAGGAAACAATGTCTCTCTCTTCTTGCTATTGATTATTCCATATAACAACAAAATCTTTATCCCAAAATTTTGGGAGTATTCCTTGCTAATGGAAATTTTTTATTACTTTTGATGCATACATGCCAAGATACTAGCGGTCCGTATGACCGTATCGATTGCAGAACTGATGTAAACTTAACCCTAAGTAGAGAGATTCTAAGAATATTAAAAGATTAAGTTTACCAACATGTAATGCGGATCATGTTAGAAATTAAAACAATTAATCGGTTCGATGAATTTTCAAGAATTGAACTAAGTTTAACAAACCCAATTAATAATTCAGTTCTAACAATCAATAATTATATACCTAAGCGTTCTTAGCAAGTAAAATATGCAATAATAATTTGTACTCTAATGGGCAAGTAGAAGCACACGCTCTCAATATTTGTGGACGACAGATAAATCAAATAATATTATAGAAACGATAAAACAGTAACACAAATATTTAAGAAGTGGAAAGAAATTACCAGACTCGAAGAAATTGGTGTTAGTGCTACGAGGTGGCTGCTGTGGTGAGGCAGCGAGGGGGGAAGGGGGAGCGCTGTGGGGGCAGGAGGCAGCGACGTCTACGGCAGATGATGGTAGGGGCGGCAACGAGTGGGGGCTGCAGGCGGTGACGTTGGTTGTCGAGCAGCGGAAAACAATAGTGGAAGGGTGACGGGGATCAGATGGTGTTGGTTGGGGGAGTGCGGTCGTCTAGGGCTGCGATGAGGACAACGGGCAGAGGGGAGTTGTAGTGGTGTTTGTCGTGGCATCGGCTGATTGGAGTCGCGGTCGACGAGGGCTGGCGGCGTCAAGGCGGGTCGGGGAAGAAGAGAGGGGGAAGATGAAGAGGAGGGTAGAGTTTGGATTTGGGGATTAGAGTTTAGAATTTTAGTTTGGGAATTTGGGTGTAGTTTTAGAGTTTATCCCAAACCCCAATACTTTATTAGGATTTCTCACAAACCCTAATAATTCTCTTAATTGTCTCACACAAAGAGTGGGATGAAGAGCAATAACTCAACACAATAATTTTTTAAATCAAGAATAGCATAACTTATCATTATTCTCAAGGCCTATATATAGGCTCAAAACAAATCTCAAACAAACCCAAAACAAATCTCTCAAACAAATCTCTGAAATAAACTACATATGGCTAAATCTCAAAATAAAAATAAAATAGAACCGATGTCCTCATGAAGAACTTTGGTTCCATAACCATAGTATGTTTGAATTCATCATAGTATTCAAAATGATTGCTTAGAGGAGGCATGGAAGCCGAAGGAATTGCTATTTATTGTTATTTGATAAAGATGGTGCCGTTTGGGTGAACTTATAACTTTCTCGTTATCTCGCATAAACATGCTAATATGAATTGACGCTGAATTTTTAAATCCAATTATTTCCGAGATATTTTGTGTAGATTATACCCTCATAATGACATTTTATCTGCTAAATGAGTTGAATGTAGTAATTTCCAGAAAGACGACGCCACTTAAAAATGGAATATAATGCTTATCTTTATGCGTCCTGGACTATATGTTTATTCAAGTAAATGTATGTTAAAAAATTCATTATCTGATATAGTATTTTGTGTATCTTGTACTAATAAAATTGCCCACAGCTTGCAAGAGAAGATTACTTGGAGTTGAGACAGGAGGCCTGTGATCTTAAAGAGTATTCAAATGCAAAACTTGAGAGAGTTACCCGCTATTTGGGTGTTCTTGCTGACAGGGTTCATAAATTTGGTAAATTACTAAATCTACTCGAAAGCATTGTTTTCTTGCTGATAATTTTACTTAAATGCATGATGCTCACCATCAGAACCTATAAATCAAGTTATACTTATATATACTGATTAATATGTTGAATCCTCGAATGAACGGTACAAAATAGCCTTACAATTATAACAATATGAAGATGGGTTCATCTGGCATTAATTTATGTTGTTAACTAAGCTATGTATGATCCTCATATCTTTGAATACTGTATTTATATTGACAATGAAATGGTCTCACTCTAGAACAATACAAAATGCTGTAATTTACTTTTAACAACTTCAAATCTGCTAATTTGCTTCCTACACAAAAATTCTGAAGTTCTGGTTAAGGATTTATTTAACCTCAAGAACCCATGTGTGGTTCACTGCAATATTTTTTAAAATCATGCGTGGATATGAAATTGAGTTTCCCTGATACCCTTTTAATTTCACTGGCAATAAACCAAAACTCCAGATTATTTTGGATTACAAGTTATAAGTAGCTTTTTGAACATCAATGTTTAGCTAAATCTAAATTTCACGCTCAAATGATATTATAGGAAACAGAGCTAAGGTAAGAAAACCAGAAAACCAGAAAACCAGAAAACATGTGTGGTAGGGTAAAAATGGCCTGAAGGCCCATCCAGGGCCCAATACAACTCTCACTCAAGAAAGGTAAAAATAGCAATCTAGTTCGGCCTCGAACCACCGCCAGGTCGGCGTCGAACCTCACGTTCACCCCCGCAGAACTGGCCTCCTCGTATCAGACGGGCTTCAGCGGTCCTCGGCCTCCGATCCGTGACAGCCCCACTGGCCGTCCCCCCTCTCTGGCGAAGCAGGGGGATGACCTGGCACAGCCTAGGCCCTCCGATTCTCCCAGAAGCACAGAAGACCCACGATCAGCCATATCAGCTCCAAATACCACCCAGGGTTTTGCCACGTCAGCCCTATACCGCTCCTGGTATGGCCACGTCTGCCCTAAACCCCCTGGGCCCTCTGCCACGTCAGGCCCATGGGCTTTCGGGTCCAGACCCGGCCCCCAAGCAGATCCAAACCCGGTTGGAATTCTCTATAAATACTAGATCCTCACCCACCTTTTGAGGTAATCAATCTTTTTCCACTTAAATTCACCTAGTTATTGCTACTCTCTCACAGAGACTGACTAGATCGTCGGAGGGTCCGCCACCGGGACAAACCCCGGTGTTTCAGGACCGTCTGCAGGTACACAAGACCTCGGATCCGAATCCTCTGATCCGAGCCCAGATCTCCGAATCACCCCGAGGTCGCCACAGGTTCCGCCCGGTCTGCCAAGGGTCGTCAGACGAGCAGCATTCTCCTTCAAATACAAATTGAGTCCGAACTCACACCTGGTGCATCCACACGTCTCCCAGAAATAAACCGCATCAGGTTGGCGCCGTCTGTGGGAAACTTTGCTTCAGAAGCCGACCCGAGCCCGACCATCGAGCGACCTCGACAGCCGAACTCCCATGGCCTCCAGAGGCCAGGGGGCCGCGTCCTCCGTCAACCGACAGGACACACCCCCACCAAATACCAATGCTGGGCCACGCGCATCAAGGCACGGAGATTCCCATCAGGGATCCCGGCGAAGCGCCACCCGTACAGTCCAGCCCGACCTACGAGGAATAATCGTCAACCGTCAAATCACCTGCAGCAGGGGAAGGGCCGCTTCCAACCCGGCCCCGAACCATCCACGACCACCGCCCGAGAGACGAAGGCCCGCACTCAGCCGTATCGGAAGGCGACCTTCAGGCCAGCCGAATAGGGTCGAGGGAGCCCCCGTCACTCAGAAGGAGTTCCAGGACTTCCGAAGAGAAATTCTTGGGGCTCTCCGACGGGCTCCCAGGGGAGAAACCCTCCATTCCCAAACCAGGTCGGACACCGAGGCCAGCGTGTCCCGACCATCAACAATCCAGCCCGAGGACGATGACGTACTCCTAAGGCGCCTCCAAGAAATGGAAGATCGCCTCGATCACATAGGGGACGGCGGCCAAAGAGCGGCTCAGGGGTACAGGCCTATCCGACCTCCCTTTTCCGCCCCCATCCTCCAGGCAGAAATACCCAGGAACTTCCGACCCCCTCAATTCGAGACCTACGACGGCGAGGGAGATCCTGCTGATCACATGGAGGGCTTCAAAACCCTCATGATGATTCACAGCGCCTCAGACCCCCTGCTGTGCCGAGCCTTCCCGGCCACCCTTCGGGGCCCGGCTCGCGAATGGTTCTCGAAGCTCGCCCCCGGCTCCATTTACTCCTTCGACCAACTAGAGGGCAATTTTCTTGCTCACTTTGTCACTAGCCGGAAGGCCGAAAGGACCAGCGCCTCATTGCTGGGGCTCCGACAGATAGAGGGGGAGTCACTCAGAGTGTTCGTACGGAGGTTTACCGCAGAGGCAAGATCGGTCTCCTCCCTCGATCCGGGCGTCGCCTCTGCGGCATTTCTGCACAACGTCCGTCATGGACAACTGAAGGCTTCTCTGGCGAAGAAACCCCCCGTCGACTTTCCCGACCTCCTCAACAGGGTTGAGAAATACATTAGGGCAGAAGAGGCCCTTAACCCCGAAGATACCAAGGAGGCCATCGGGAAGGGAAAGCGGAAGGTCGAAGAGGTCGAACCATCGAAGATAGCTCCAAGGGACGCGGGGGCCCTGAAGAAGGTCCCGCCGGTCCCCCGCTTCGAGAGGTACACTCCCTTGACACATAACGTATTTGCCATCCTCTTAGAAATCGAAGACAAAGGCATTGTTCGATTACCCCCCCGGCCTAACAACGGCAAGAACCGAGACCAGCGCTTCTACTGTCGCTTCCACAGAGATCACGGGCACGAGACCGACCAGTGCCGAGCCCTGAAGGACGAGATCGAGGAGCTCATTTCCAGGGGGTACCTCCGAGAATTCACCCGAGAAGTCCCACGGGATCGGCGAGACATTAGGAACCGGAGGACCTCGCCTCCGAACCCTACTCCGAACCGCATCCAAGGTCAGGATCCCGACTCCGAGGGAGCCGCGGAGGCTCCCTTCATCTTGCATTGTGTCCACGGAGGGCCCATGGGAGGAAATTCAAATACTTCCCGAAAAGTCTTCATCCGGGAAGTGAATGCTGTCCGCAACAATTCCTCGCCCAAGATACAACCGATGCCTGTCTCCTTCTCGGGAGAGGACCTCGAGGGCGTCCGCCTACCCCACTGCGATGCCCTCGTCATTTGTCTCCACATGGCTAATTGTGAAGTTCGCCGAGTCCTCGTCGACAACGGCAGTTCGGTTAATATCCTTTTCCTCGAAGCATTCGAGAATCTCAAGCTACCTAGAGGCAGGCTCAAGCCGGCCGGATACACCTTGCAGGGGTTCTCCGGCGTCCCGGTCGTGATAGAAGGGATTGTCACCCTCGACGTTACCGCAGGATCGGCCCCTGTCAAAAGGACCGAGTCCATGGACTTCATGGTGGTCAACGTCAAGGCAGCCTACAACGCCATACTCGGCCGACCCGGACTATGCTCCCTCCAAGCGGTGCCCTCGGCTTACCATATGAAACTCAAATTTCCCACCCCGCAAGGGGTCGGCACTGTCCGAGGTAGCCAAGAAGCTGCGCGATCGTGCTACATGACCACCGTCGGGGGGGTGTGTTCTCCCTCGACGCCGTCAAGTTCAATCCTGAGAGGGACGACCCTGCTTCCAAATCTGTCACCAAGTGGGAAAAGGCCCCAGTCGAAGCCAAGTGCCGGATAAAACTCCTCGAAGGGCAAACATAGGCTCTAGCCTGGCTTAATGTAAACCGGTTTTTTGTAAACACTCATGTGTACAGGACCGTCTTAGCGGCCCTCCGTACCTTATACGAAAGAGATCTCTTTTTGTTGAAACCCTAAACGCCAGATAATGAAATCGGCGCCTGAGTCCTCACTCCGGTATCGTCCCCAACGCCTCGATAGGCTCCAGCCGAATCCGAGCTAGGGACTCTCCCTAAGACCCTACTTCGATCCCTCGCGGGTCGGTGGGCTCTCCTTGTAACGGTCTTTGCTTCGGCTAGTGGTGTGGTGAACGATGGTGGTTACGGGACCACTCCACTCATCTCAATATGGAAGAACGGGATTACTCCGAACGAGCGACTAAAATCCCTCTCCTTGTTATAATGGTCCTTAAGCTCAGCCACGGTCGACTCCCCAGCCACGGAGCTCTGGGCGTCATCTGATCGCATACGCAACAATAGCAGCCTCGCAGAGGAAACCCCTCTGTTTGCCGACCCGACCGAGGAAGATGCCGAGGCACCCAGCATGATATTATGGCGGTGTATCTCCATTTCTTTCTCAAGAAAAACATCACGAAGTAACCTCCCAGAAGTGGACCAAGACACCCAACACGGCCGGTCCAGGGCTCGCACCGCCGAGTTCCCGATCCAGCATCGCCCTTCCCAGCCGGCTCGCCTCCTCGTCAAGGGCTTCAGACATGTTCCTGTGATAATCGAAGGCAGCATCAGCGGTACGGGCCCTCTCAAGGTACCGAGCCAAAGTGGTCTCCAATGCCTCAACCTCGCTCCAAAGCCACGCCGCATCAGGACGACGGGGGTCCGCCCCGGGAAGGGAAGCCACAACCTGCAAGAGTACCGACTCAACGCACATAAGCAAGGAGGTTCGGAAATACGCAAGGTCAAAACACTTGGCCAGCCAAAGATACTTTTTATAAAGTGTACTACTTCTTACAAAAAAGGCGGTGGCCAGTCCGCGGGAGGCGAATACAATCAAAGGAGAGAGAAAAGAAAGATAAAACTACACAACTTGATTTCCCGCCTCGGCATCGATCGAGTTCGCAGAAGGGTCGGCGGCCGGGTTGCCAACGGGCCCTTCCTCGGCAGGAGTCTTCAGTGTCCCCTCAATCTCCATGTCATACTCGAAACCGGACAGGTCGACGGACGGGTAGAAGTGCCTCACATGGCTGAGGGCCTTCGCGTAGCACTCATCCTGGGCCTTGATCACCATCCGCTGACCCGCATCCGTCAGCTCGGCCCTCTCCTTGTCAAACGCAGCCGTCAACTCCTCCTTCTCCTTGGCAAACTTCTTCTTCAAGGAGACCACCCTCTTCCCCCACTTGGCGTCCTGAGCCTCGAGCTCGAGCTTCATCTTCTGCTCCCTCTTATGCGAACCCTCGAGCTCGATCCGCATCTCCTTCATCTCCCGCTCGCTCTTGTCCGCCCGAACCCGCTCTTGCGACAGGGATGCTTCGTAAAGATTCTTTACGTTAGCTCCCACAAGCCTGCGGCCAACATAACACTGATAAGGGAAGAACTCCCGAAGCAAGATTAACGAGAAAAATGGGGTCGGCAAGCTTACCAGCACGGTGGCCTGCGCCAGGCGCGTAAAGGCCACCTCTACGGGCTCACTCTCCATCGCTTGGCGATCACGAGGGGTCGCCAACTTCTCCGCCACCTCAACAGCCTGGGCTTCCTCGGTCAGACAGTCGCCCATCCGAACCGACCAGTCCGGTGCCCACCGTTGCCGCAACATCTCCACCACCGGGTCTTCCTCAACCTCTACCAAGGGACCTTTCCCCTTGTCGAGATCAGACGCCCTCGCTGGACCCTTACCCCTCGAAGGGGCCGCCCCCTTGCTCGTCTCCGAACGAGTCCACTTGGCCTTCGGCTCGAGCGGGACCTCCGAGATAACCAGGGGCGGCTCCCTCGGTCTCTTCACCGACTCCCCCTTCTTCTTCTCGGCATTCTCCTTCTTCATGGCGAGCCTCCTTGCTTTGATCGACGCCTCATCCATATCTGCGGAAAAAACCATTAAGAAGCAATAAGCAGGAAAGCACGAAAAGACCAAGAGAAAAGAAACAACTACATACGCAGAACAGCTGGGCTCAGTCCGACGCTCGCCAGATGGGCCTCCGTCACCTTCGTCCAATCGATACTAGGGGACAAACGGAGGCGCTCGACAAACCCCCACTCCTCGGCCGACAGATCCCCCTGCCTCGGCGCAGGATAGCTCGGCTTGGAATAGTTCCATCTAGTCGGAATGTCCCAGGGCTCTGCACTCCGAATCACCAAATATTTCTTCTTCCAATCCTTAATAGAGTCTGGGTGGCTATGTACAACCTTCCTCTTACTCCGGGGGGAGATATAGTAAATGCCCTCAGCCGCCGAACTGATCATCAACATCGCTCGGAACACGTTCAACCGCAGGGGTACCTTCCGTGCCTCGCACATCAGTATGAAACAGATTATCTGCTTCCAAGAGTTCGGCCCGTACTGCATCGGAGCCAAGGAGGCCCAGTTCAACACTTCCCGAACAAACGAGTGGACTGGCAACCTCAGACCAGAGATGAAGGCGTCCACTGGGAAGACGCATCACCAAGCAGATAAGGGATCGGTTGGGCGCAGAGTAGGACTCGGCAGCATCAATTCGTAGCCAGGACCTATGTGGTACGCCAGCTGCAAAACCTCCAAGTCCCCGCCCTCCAAGACGGTCAGAATCGCGTCCATCGTCCCCCTCTTCCGACTCGGCGAGGAAGCCTGCACGCCGAAGAGCTCCTTGTCAGATAGGTCGTCAGGATACTGACGGAAAGACTTCGGCTGCACGGGCGAACCTGTCCACAAATTACGGTATACGGGCGCCTGGCTCGAACCACCAGTCCCTGGTCCTGCCTTCCTCGGAGCCTTCTTCTTCTTCGTCTTGGTTCGCTCCGGCGAGAGAGTGAATAAGGGCCCCAAGACGGTCGGCATGGAACTCGGACCCGCACCCTGAACTGTGGATCTCTTTACAATGCCACCCTCGCCTCCCTCTTCCTCGAAAGTCAACTCCAAAACGCGGACGCCGCCCGAGCCATCATTCGTCTCCCCCGACTCACTACTCTCCACCACAAAGGGACGTCGGGAGCGTAACGGCCTCACACCATGTACCTCCTCCTCCTCACCTGCGGGTTCCTCCCACGAAACCGAATTGGAAGACTCCTCGACGTATACTGACTCCCCCTCAAGTACGGGCTCCTCCCACGAAGTCGAGTCGGAAACAGGTTTCACTTCCCCCCTAGAGGTCGACGCTGACGAGCCAGACTGAGCCCTATCCATCTGTGCCTAAAACTAAACAAACTTACCAACTCACCTGGGGTCACTTCGGAAGGGCGAGTCCAGTACAACAAGTTGCAGGGGCGAGCGCTAAAGTGTGGGGAAATTTTTGAACAAAAAATGGCGGCAAGAAGAGGAGTGGGCTAGAAGGGGAGAGGGGGGAGTATTTATAAAGGACGAAAGCGACTCCTCGATTCCCGCGAGAACTGTTCATCTATTTGACGTGCAACTGCCGCCTGGGAAATCGCGCCACGACCTCAAAACGTGCGCTGCTGACGTCATCCAACGCCAGGCTGGCAGCCAGACGAGGGGGTCAGTTCGGAGGGGGCCTTCGGCAAAGAGAACGTTTTTACTTAAAGGTTTAAGGCGCCACCCTTAGACAGACGCCCCGGGCTCCAGGACTCGGCCGATTCCCCTTTCACCCGCGAGCAGTCCGGGGCTTACAGCCTCGACGGCCGAAATCCCGAACTGTTCGAGGGTGAGACAGAAACCGCCATCACCTGGGGCCCTATTTGAAGACAGAGTGGCCGACCTCCAATCGGAGACGACCCACCTATCCGGGGCACTCCGGCCCCAAGCCTGGGGTTTGGTAGAGGCCCCTCCCATCTGGATCTCTCTCGGGCCAAACAACCATATCAGGGTCGTCTGTCCCGAAAAAGGATCCAGACGGCAGAAGCATCACCAATCCGAGGCTACTCATCTGTTGGTCCGAATTTCGGTCGTTACCCCTCTCGCTCCGATCCCCCCTGGATCTGGCGGCCGTATCAGAGCGATCAGATCCGAGAGAAGATCGGGGCGGCAGAGAAACCACCTCTCCAACACAACCAAAGGAAAAATTTTGCAAAAGGCAGACGTCCGCCGTAGCAGACACCTTGGAGGACCAGTAGACCACTCTTGCTGTGATCCAACCCGCTGCGGAGAGGGGTACTTATAACCTCCCCTATAAACCAGCTTTTATGACGTGGGGAAAACCAAACGACGGAAGACCATGCGCCATACATTTATTAGGCGGCGCCATTAAGGCCCCTGGGAAATTGGTACATCGCACAGATCCCGGGGCGCCTTCAACACTCCGCAAAAGACGGCAGGCTACCCTGCCCAACATTCCTAAGGCACAACGGCTCGCCATCGCCCTTACCGACCCATAATCCCTCGCCAAGCTCGAGGTCGGGTCTGGCACCAGGGTAGTCTTCTCAGGAAGGCTCAACGGCTCGCCACCCCCCTTGTTGACCCATAAGTCCCTCGCCTGCTCGAGGTCGGGTCTAACACCAGGGTAGTCTTCTCAGGAAGACTCCACGGCTCGCCATCGCCCTTACCGACCCGTAATCCCTCGCCAAGCTCGAGGTCAGGTCTGGCACCAGGGTAGTCTTCTCAGGAAGGCTCAACGGCTCGCCACCCCCCTTGTTGGCTCATAAGTCCCTCGCCTGCTCGAGGTCGGGTCTAGCACCAGGGTAGTCTTCTCCGGAAGGCTCCACGGCTCGCCATCGCCCTTGCCGACCCATAATCCCTTGCCAAGCTCGAGGTCAGGTCTGACACCAGGGTAGTCTTCTCAGGAAGGCTCAACGGCTCGCCACCCCCCTTGTTGGCCCATAAGTCCCTCGCCTGCTCGAGGTCGGGTCCAGCACCAGGGTAGTCTTCTCAGGAAGGCTCCACGACTCGCCTTCAACCGTGCCGACCTAGAATCCCTCGCCCTCCCGAGGCTAGGTCTGGCACCTAGGCAATCTTCCCAGGAAGCCTCAGGGCGGCCCCCTCATAAGGACCCAGCGATTCGCCATCCCATTTCCACGACCATGAACACTCCTCCCCGGCTAGCTCCCGCACCCCCGCAGGAGTGGGGGGCTTGTGTGGTAGGGTAAAAATGGCCTGAAGGCCCATCCAGGGCCCAATACAACTCACTCAAGAAAGGTAAAAATAGCAATCTAGTTCGGCCTCGAACCACCGCCAGGTCGGCGCCGAACCTCACGTTCACCCCCGCAGAACTGGCCTCCTCGTATCCGACGGGCTTCAGCGGTCCTCGGCCTCCGATCCGTGACAGCCCCACTGGCCGTCCCCCCTCTCTGGCGAAGCAGGGGGATGACCTGGCACAGCCTATGCCCTCCGATTCTCCCAGAAGCACAAAAGACCCACGATCAGCCATATCAGCTCCAAATACCACCCAGGGTTTTGCCACGTCAGCCCTATACCGCTCCTGGTATGGCCACGTCTGCCCTAAACCCCCTGGGTCCTCTGCCACGTCAGGCCCATGGGCTTTCGGGTCCAGACCCGGCCCCCAAGCAGATCCAAATCCGGTTGGAATTCTCTATAAATACTAGACCCTCACCCACCTTTTGAGGTAATCAATCTTTTTCCACTTAAATTCACCTAGTTATTGCTACTCTCTCACAGAGACTGACTAGATCGTCGGAGGGTCCGCCACCGGGACAAACCCCGGTGTTTCAGGACCGTCTGCAGGTACACAAGACCTCGGATCCGAATCCTCTGATCCGAGCCCAGATCTCCGAATCACCCCGAGGTCGCCACAGGTTCCGCCCGGTCTGCCAAGGGTCGTCAGACGAACAGCATTCTCCTTCAAATACAAATTGAGTCCGAACTCACACCTGGTGCATCCACACGTCTCCCAGAAATAAACCGCATCAATATGGTTAATTGGTTATCATAATGTGGCCTTTTTTGGGAACTTTTTTGGAGATAGGATACCTCCCGGTAAAGTGAAGATACTTGGAAGTATCTCAATTCTGAAATGACCAAAATTATTTTCTACCTACTGGTATGTTTAAAGTGTAGGCAGAGGCATTCTACCTATGTGTTGCATTCCTCTACCTCCACTCAAAACATACCAATAACTTATTAGTATCTTTATTCCAAATGTGGCCTTAGCCTTTCTGCCCGTTTCACTTTCAAGTTTTCTTTAAGGTTAAATGTTTGATTCTGCTGTTTTTGAATTTTTTGTGCATAATACTATTGTTTATAGGGGTTTTTTTGGCAGTAGGAGATGTTATGATTGTATGGCATTATATGCTACTGGGGGCTTTTTCTGTTATCTATTACTTTTGCTAGGGATTCTTCCCCATCTAGTAATAAAAACAAGAACAAGAAAAAGCTGTTGTTTATAACAATCTGTACTGGTGCTTCTTATCTACATGTAGTTTCTTAATGTGTCTATT
Organism: Hemerocallis citrina; assembly: GCA_017893485.1. Classification (NCBI taxonomy): domain Eukaryota; kingdom Viridiplantae; phylum Streptophyta; class Magnoliopsida; order Asparagales; family Asphodelaceae; genus Hemerocallis; species Hemerocallis citrina. The sequence continues at coordinate 26,495,643 of CM030363.1, forward strand.
GTATGCATATTTGACACTTTCAGGATAAACTGGTTCTTGTATTATCTCAGTTGGGTTATCAAATATTGCTGTTGTTTCGTACTCTTTTATTTTTTATAGTTCTTTGTTACTCTTCTTCCAGATCAAGCTGCACTAGAAACTGAGGCCAGGATTTCTCCTTTGGTTAATGAAAAGAAAAGGTTGTTTAATGACTTGCTGACAGCCAAAGGTAATTACATTTTTTTTCACTGTCCTTTCTTCTTAAATGTGCCATTTCTGATCTGTGTCAAGTTCAAAATCATCTTTCATTCTAAATTTCTTCAGCTATGCATTTATGTTGGCCTTCTTGACGTTTCTCTATGAATTTCCCATCACAGGAAATGTACAGGTGTTTTGTCGTACAAGGCCACTCTTTGAAGATGAAGGTCCATCCATAATTGAGTTTCCTGATGACTTCACAATCCGTGTAAACACGGGTGATGATTCTCTTACCAATTCGAAAAAGGATTATGAGTTTGACAAAGTATATGGGCCTCATGTTGGACAAGGTAGGAATAAAGTGCAATTTCCATACATCTTCTTGCAGTCAATTCATTTCACATATTTACCTTTGGAAAGAACATATATGTTTTCATGTCTGACATTCAATTTTGTCAGAGAGGTTTACACACTGGCATTTACATTCTTTCAGGAGAATTCTTTCGCGATGTTCAACCATTCGTACAGTCTGCAATGGATGGATATAATGTGTCTGTATTTGCATATGGGCAGAATCATTCTAGAAAGACATACACAATGGTCTCTGTCTCAAACTCAAACCATATGCTTGTATTTCTCTAGCCTAATCATTATAGATAAACATGAAAATTTAAGTATATTAGACAATAAATATCTGAACTCTACTCACACAACTTCGGAGTTTTGGTGGAAGGACGAGGAAATTCATATGGTACTGGGACTAGCCTGATTCAATTGCCCCGGGCACATATTTATATACACTGATTAAAAAGAAAATGATGCGCATAGCCCAAGTTTTTGCCCACAAAAAAGGCGCTCGACCTGCGGGGGACCTGGTAGAGTATCAATATAAATCTCTCAAACCGCGCGGCAACTTCGAAGTTTTGATGTAGTGGCAGGATGTCAGGAACATTTCACAGCTTCGAAGGGAAGTTCTAAACAACTTTTAAAAGTTTTAGATCCTCTGCTCTTTCAATATTGTGAAAGGTCCTGCCACTACAAGAAGACTCCAAAGTTACAATGAGGGTTGAGGGTTTTACACTTTATCATTTTGTCTGAAAATACATGTGTTTTGCACATAATTGTGGAGTGACATATCCCTTCTCCCTTTATATGTAATAGGTTTGATGATTCCTTGTGGGCACTGTAATTGTTAATATTGGCAAATAGAGCAATTCAGTTCTATCTGCTCCTTTTGAATCATTTTAATTATTGTGAAGAATGATACACTTGCTGAAAGATTCAAATGTTCCAACACATCATGCTCCATGTGCCTTATTACTGATTTCCTGGATGTGTTGGAGATATATTGGCAAATTAGGACCATTAGCTGTTCATAGTTCAGTTTATCAACACCTGGGTATAATTATTTGGTTTTAATGGAGCCATGTCACTAGTTTCCGCAGTACTGATGTGTTTTCTATTATGAAGTGAGTTATTATTATTGAACTTGGAATTTAATGAGCCATTTGGCGGTTGAGATATCTGTTCTACTTAAATGTAATGTTGCTTGTCAAGTTTGAAAGATGATGAGTGATGCTGCTTTTTTCAGAGTGTGAGCAATAGATAATGTGTTCTTTGATGATCTGATGTGAGACTGATATTTGTGGTAGGATTTGGAATGGATGGCTGAGATACCGCCAGAAGCCTGCAAAAAAGCTTGAAATTCCAGAGATTTTTCCGGTGACATGCCCTCCGACGATCAAGTCAATAACTCAGTAGTGGTAGTGTTAACTACTGAGTTATTGACTTGATGGCTGAGTTATTGACCAGAGAATGGATGGCTGAGATACCGCCAGAAACCTGCAAAAAAGCTTGAAATACCAGAGATTTTCCCGGTGACATACCCTCCGACGATCAAGTCAATAACTCAGTAGTGTTAACTGAGTTTTTGTGGACAAATTGTTGATTATCTGATAATGGAGGTGGGGCAGTTTTAGGAAGATTTCTTAACTGATTTGGAAGATTCCCTGAATCAAGGGATTCAATCAGTTATTATCTTCCTATTTTGGGGGATTTGATTGCCAACCATAATTGTCTGGTCAATCTCCCCTAATTTGGCTGCAATTCAGCACCCTTGTTGGCTGAGCTGTGATAGTGGGCCTGTGGGCGGCCCATGTGTTGATCGTGGGCTTGGAGTTGCTGTGAAATTACTGTTTTTCTCTTAGGAACCCCGAAACCCCTGTTGGTTGAGCCGTGATAGTGGGCCTGTGGGCGGCCCATGTGTTGATCGTGGGCTTGGAGCTGCTGTGAAATTACTGTTTTTCTCTTAGGAACCCCGCAATTCGTGCAGGAATTGTGCGGCCCCGATTGGCTGTAATTTTTACTCATATCAATGAGATAGAAATTGTTTACTCTTAATAATTTGATTAGATTAATTCCATATTTAGTTTTCTAATGCAATCTTTGTTTTTTCGTTAATGACACAACCTTCTTATGTCTATTTTAGGAAGGATCTAGTCATGATCGGGGTTTGTACCAGCGTAGTTTCGAGGAGCTATTTGATCTGTCTAACTCAGACACAACATCAACTACTCAATATAACTTTTATGTCACTGCATTCGAACTTTACAATGAACAGGTTCCTCTTTTGCTTAGCATAAAATTTAGCTGCTTATTTGATTCCTTGTAAAGTTTTGCAGTACTTGATTGATAAAGAGCATACATAATTGAAAATATCTCTCCTACTGTTTCTTCCTCCTTCCCTAATGATAGGTTCAAGATTTACTAGCAGAATCAAGCAGTAGTGTATTGAGAGTTCGAATGGGTCCTCCAGATTCTGTAGTTGAACTTGTGCAAGACAAAGTTGAGAATCCCTTGGAATTTTTCAAAGTACTAAAAGCAGCACTTAGAAATCGACAAACAGAATCGTTCAAGACGAATGTGTCACACTTGTATGTACATGCATATCCTTAGCTTGATTTTGTGCATAAATTATTAGTATATCATCCCCAAAACCTTCTCTTTTTTGATATCACACAAAAATTTATACTTTGATATAACCCCTCGGAAAACATTAAGTTATATGATATATTCTCCAAAATACTTTTAGGAGGTGTTTGGTTCCTCCTTGCAAGTTTAAAATGCCATTGCAAGTGAAAAGTAAATGTTTCCCTCTGACACTTTTTAACTCAATTACCAAAATATCCACCACTTCTCAACATAACCTCTATTTTATATATTACAATCATCAATTCCCTCCACAACGAGGATAATTGGATAATTATGTCAAAAAGTTTTGGAGGGAAATCTTTACTTTTCACTTGCAACTGCAACTATAATTTGCACTTGGAAGTAACCATACACTCCCTTAGTGGAAAAGTATGAAATATTGGGATTATGGTCACTTTAAACAGATTTTGAACTGTCTGTTCTTGACTTGACACTTTCATGCTTCTTTTACTTTCAGGATTGTCACCATACATATACAATATAGCAATTGGGTCACCAGGGAAAATATTTACAGCAAGCTTTCACTTGTAGATTTACCAGGAAGTGAGTGCTTACTGGTGGAAGATGCTAGTGGGGATTATGTAACTGATTTCCTTCATGTTTCAAAATCACTATCTGCGTAAGTGCTACAATTTGGAATAACTGCATGTAACATTTTATACAGCTACTAAAATTAGTGTATTCATGACAGGGCAGCTAATCCATAGAAAATGTAATGTGAAACTACTTGTGACTGTATGATTTATCCAAGTAAATTGAATCAAGTAGTGTTCACCAACACGTTTGAACATAGTTATAGGTTGAAGTTTAAAACATTTACGGGTTAATGGATTTTACAAGAGTTATATATTCACTAGCAGTTCCATTTAACACCCTAGACAACATTATCGACAACACTAAAGTTGTGCAATTTAAAACTGACGATATAAAATTTATAAGCTACAGGCATGTAGAAACTCTCACTCTCATATATACTAGCAGAGTCAACAGATAATAATTTAGATATAATGAAAGTGAAATTCGATAGACTTAATTACCTGAAAAACTTACCAACTATGGACATGGAGGAATGTTGGTTGAGAAGAGAATGGTAGAGGATGCTTGTAACCTTGAAGATGATGAATCAATAGAAAAAAGAAGGATAATAGTCGGTTTCACACCTTGCCTTAAAGTTTCACACATTCAAGACATGAACACATAGACATTACATTCTCTTTGTTTGATTTTTTTTTTTTCATTCACCAAATCATTCTTTTTTACGATAACCCATGCCTTTATATAGGCTACCATCACACATACACACACGACTGCCACACTGCTATGCCACACTGCTACAGATAACTGACCACACAACTACACAACTGCTACATAACTGCATACACACACGCATACACACACACTGACTGCCACAACTGCTACATAACTGCATACACACACACAACATAACTGCATACACACACTACATAACTGCATAACTGACGCCCACATCAAAATGTCCTGTATATTTAATTGTTGCTTACATCTACCTAATGTACATACTATCTGTATTTTGGGGTAGGCATTTTTAATTCCTTCTGCACTATCAGTTTCATGAACTCTGGAAACCAACCATATGATTTCTAATAAGCTTCCAGTTGTCATCTACAGTATTTGTGACTACCTCTACTGTTTTGCACTACCCCCAAATTAATTGTATCAGTTTGATTCTTGGCTTGGTCTGTTCAAGTCAATATCAAGCCGAAATACATCAACAAACAACATCGGAGCTTTTATTGAAACTTTTGGACTCAGCAAAGTGAATCTGTTTTCTCCATTTTATCTTGTTAAGGGTCTTCTCCTCAAACTAAAACATCTTGAGACCAAAATTAAACTGGCAAAAGTTAAAAGTATGGGCTGGTCAAATTTCGAAGACCCACTTTTTGAAACGATTGCATATATTATTCTTTGGATTTCAGTTTGGACTTGTTACTCAATGTATTCATTGATTTTTTAAGTGTTAACACATTTCTCTTTCTCCATTTTTTTTCTTCAAATTTCTTTGACCCTTTAATCATCTTACTAGCAGAAAAAACTCCTTTTGAATTTATTAAGACTCTTATAGACTTCACCATCATTTTCACTTAATTCATTCGTCACTTCTTTTTAGATGTTCCTATTGTAGATGAATGAATTTATTTGTTACTATAAGGTATTGCATTACTTTGTTGCTTTCTTCTAAGTCATCTCTTCTTTGTGGGCCTAGGCTGGGGGATGTTTTGTCTTCCTTGACAGCAAAGAAAGAAACTATACCTTATGAAAACTCAAGACTGACAAAAATACTTTCTGACTCCATAGGTAAACCACCTCCCTTTTCTATAATACTTTGAATTTTCTGTTGCAGATGCAATAAACATATTCTCATAGTTAGCTGTGAAATCTGTTTTGTTGATTTTGATATCTATGCTGATTCTGATTTGATCAGGATAACTTTGTATCCAATATTTTGGCATTTTAAAATATATTTTGACGAATCTAAACCTTATAATTGTATTCATTAATGAGATGTTTGTTTTAATATTACAATTCGGCATGTTTCCACTTGTTCAACTTTATTTTGGGGTCAGTAATTTCCAAATAAGATTAAATTTGATCAACTGACATGCCAACTTAACTTGAAAGTCTTTGGACATTAAAATTTATTAAAAAACCAGTTGGATTGTTGGAACATGAAACAAAGAGTTGTCTGGACTTGAATCAATGTTGAAAATATCGTGCCATGATATTTTTTGGGTCTAAAATGCTAGGTAGTATACTTGTATAGTATCTGGACATCGTAGTGCAATGCTATTTATAAATAGCATACTTAACACTGCAGTATAGTATACTGTGCGTGGTGAGCTGTATTTACTAAGTCCTTTTGTATAAAAGGGCTTTGTAGGGTTTCCTTTTTACTCGGAGCCCTAAACCCACGATAGCTTACAGCAGTATTTCACTGATGAGGACATCGGTTCAAGACGATTCGGGTGTTTCTATCAGCGCAGGCATCGTCCAGGATAGTTGCTTATTTAGTTTAGGATTTTATTTCAGTACCATATTTGTTTCTGGTAATTATAGCCATATGTAATTTTTTTGTATTTTTTAGATTTTGATAATATTTTGAGATTTGTATCTTGATTTGTTTTGAGCCTATATATAGGCCTTAAGATTAATGAGAAAGATATGTCATTCTTGATTAAAAATTATTGTGTTGAGTTTTGCTCTTTCTCTCTCTTTATGTGATACAATTGAGATTCAAATAATTAGGGTTTGTGATAAATCCTAATCAAATTTTAGGATTTATGATAAACTCTAAAATCTACACCAAATACAAATTCCTAATCCTAATTTCCCAAATCATAAAATTAACCCTACTCACTCAGCCGTTTTCTTCCTCTACCCCAATCCCGACCAAAAAGAAAACCCTATCCCTCCTTCGGAACCCATCCCGATCCCCTTCCCCCTCTCCTCACTTCGCACTCTCTCCGTCTCCCCACTGCTGCAACCCTCCGACCAAACCCCTCTCCTTACTCACCCTTGAAATCTCCATCGTCCCCTTCCTTTGTTCGTCGTCACCCAAATCCCTGGAACCCAACGCCCCGTTCCTACCAACCCTCGGCCTCCTCTCTTCCCGTCGACACCCAAGCACCTCCGGTGCTGTCCTGTGTCGCCCTAGTCGACGCTGCCCCAGCCACGTCGACCAGATCCGTGGCTCCCTTTGTTGCAGTTGCTGCCAATACTCATGATGTGTTGCTGCCATTGTTGTTCTTTGAGTGCTGTGCTCTTCATTGCAGTTCAACCCAAGATCTACGCTGAGTCTTCAAACCCACTCTTTCCACATTTAAATATTTGTGTTCTACTGCTCTATTATCTATTGTATTATCTGATTTGCCTGTCGTCCACAAAAATAATTGAGATTGAGTGTTTCACATGCTTGATTAGAGTACGAATCAATATTGAATCTTTTACTTGCTAAGAACACTTAGGAATTTAATTATTGATTGTTATAATTGAATTATTAATTAGGATTGTTAAACGTGATTCAATTCTTGAAAATCCGTCAAACCAATTAACTGTTTAAAATTTCTAACTTTAATCCGCACTACGTGTTGGTAAAATTATTCCATTAAGAATCTTGGAAATTTCTATTTAGGGTTAGTTTTACATCATTCACTCATCGACATATAAGATGGCGGTAAATGTTTGCATTTGGGCTCTTATGCTGCTGCTATTATCTGGCATGAAGAATGGATTATTATCCCCTTTGTGGGATGAAGATTATGATGATCTCTTTTGTGACTGCATTTTTTCTTCTACATTTGGTTGGCAGTGCACATTCTTAAGGGACCTTTGGGATATTGGTTTTTCTTTTGAACGGGGATCTGTTTCTATGAGCTAGACCTTTCTCTGCTATACTGTTTGATGTAAACTTAACCCTAAGTAGAGTATTTACAAGAATATTAAAAGATTAAGTTTACCAACATGTAATGCAGATTAAGTTAGAAATTAAACTATTAATTGGTTTGATGGATTTTCCAGATATGAAATAAGTTTAATAAGCCCAATTAAAGATTCAATCCTAACAATCAATACTTATCCCTAGGCGTTTTTAGCAAGTAAAATAGTCGATAATGATTCGTAACCTAAGTAGCAAGTAGAAGCACACACTCATATTTTTGAACGACAAATAATTTAGATAATATTATAGAGATGATAAAGCAGTATTTCAAATAATGGAGAAGTGGAAAGAGTTTATCAAGATTCGGTGGAAAGTGTCGAAGATGAAAACAAGATCTTCGAGTGGTCGACGACAGCAAGAGGGGAGCGGCAGGGCAGCAAGGCAGCAAGTTATTATTGAGTTGTTGCAGGTTGGCGCGAGGGCATCAAGGTGGGTTGCGGAGGCACTGGCGTCGTCGGTGGTGGGTGAGGGCAGCAACGACAAAGTGGAGAAGGAAGGGATTTGAGGCTACCGTTTGATGAGACTTGGGGATTTGGAGTATGAGTTTCTGATTTGATAGAGATTTGTGGATTAGGGCTTGAAGGTGAGATCTATGATTTCTCACAAACCCTAAATTTCTTAGGATTTCTCTCAAACCCTAATAATTTATTATGGTATCAAACACGCAAGAAAAAATGCAGAGCAATAACTCAACACAGTAATTTTTTTTAATCAATAATAGTATACATTCTCATTATTTTCAAGACCTATATATAGGCTTAAAACAAAATCTCAATACAAATCTCCAAAATATTCTAATGCAGAAAATAAATGGCGCAAATTGCAAAACTACTACATATGGCTAAAATCTCAAAATAGATAAAAATTACTGAAATAAAGATAACTATGTTATTGGAGTATCGTCTTGAACTGATGTCCTCATCATTGTTATTATCAGTTCTCTTTGGCTGGGGTTTCCTCCCATCCCTATTAATAAAAAAAGAAGAGAACTCCTCCAAATAGAACCACGGAGACCGGCCTTTTTCTGTTTAGTTTTTTCTTCCGTTGTTCTTTCCTCTGTTTGTTCACCTCTTAGTCCGTTCTTCTCCCTTTCTATTCAGTTGCTTCACCTTTTCTCCTCACATCTCAGGCCTCTTGCTTAGTCTCAGGTGAGATTCTCATTCTCTTGTATTCTTTTTTTCCATAACTGAGAACTAAGAATTAAGGATTGCCTTCTGCGGCATTGTTTTAAATTCTGCAATTCGTGCTTTGTGAGCATATGCACTTAGAGTTTCATTTTAAAGAAAACTTAAAATATTTTTTCAATTATTTTATTCTATATTAGATTAATTATATAAATATTTTTAAAAACAAAAACAAAAACATATTATGTTTCTTATGCTATGCACTAAAGGTTGAGTGCTAGGCTCTTGATATCATGATTTTCCACTTTTATTTGAATATAAATTTGAATTATTTGAGATGTACTAGTAACTAAAAATGTTTCCTGACGTGCACTACAAGATTTGCCCTGATGCTTTTGCCTAGTGTCAGAAACATGAAATGGTTCTGTAACTAGCTCTGTTACTCCTACCTTACCCTGGTGATGCCCTTAAAGATGTGCTCAGAATTTTGGACTTTTTTGCCTTCTGCTGCATTGAATGCACAAATAATTTATGAAGCTTAAACACTTCCAGTTGTAAACATAGATATATGTTGTATGTATAAAAGTAGTGTGCATATGTGGAGCATGTTTATATTTACACGTGCATGTGCTTGCTTATTCATGAGCATGTGCTTGCTTATTCATGATTTGTTAGGGCATTTTAAATTTTGGTAGGTGGAAGCTCGAAGACTTTGTTGGTTGTCAATGTTTGTCCAAACGCTGCAAACTTGGCAAAAACCTTGTCTGCCCTAAACTTTTCTTCTAGAGCAAGGAATGCAGAGTTGAGCCTTGGAAATCGAGATACAATTAAGAAATGGAGAAATGTTGTAGGTTCTCTTTATTTATCATTGTTATTCTTTTTGTTATCTGTTATAAAGTAAAACAAATGCCTGGATTAATTTGATTTATTTTATGTTTTTATGGCTCTCATTTGGTAGGCTAATGATTCACGGAAGGAGCTGTATGAGAAAGAAAAGGAAATTGATGATCTAAGGCAGGAAGTGGCTGGACTAATGCTTGCTCTTAAAGATGCAAATGACCAATGTACTTTTCTATTCAATGAAGTGCAAAAGGCGTGGAAAGTCTCTTTTACACTTCAGGCAGATCTGAAGGTCCTTGTAGTTGTCTAATTTATTTATTTAATTAGTTTTGACTCTATATGGTTGTCTATTTTATGCATAGTTTCACTTATTTCATCCTGGACTTTCATAATTGCTGCCCATCTGTCTGTCATTTGCATTCAGTATTCGGGTAAAATTAAGATCAGCGTCAGTGTTCCTTCTAAGTATCTATTGATAAAGAAAATTCAATTATACATAATACATATACTTTGTTTCTGCTGTGACAAGATAAAATTAGTTGAATGCCACCCTATATGCAAAACCTGAATGAAAACTAAACATGGTTATGTTTTTCCTCCTCTTTTATCATTATGTCAGTTAACTTCTGCTATAACCATGTTTTTCTGCTGGTACCGAGATGCACCAACAATGTCAGAATGGGTTTTGCCTATCAATACTTCCCATATTCCCGTATCTTACATTGTTGATGAAATACAGGCGGTTATCCGATGCGGATACAGCGTTTTCAAATCATGTTTTATAAATCCTAACTATAGTCCATTTTTAGCAGTAGAGAAGTTTAAGGGTAGTAATTGTATATATTGTGTACAATTCTCAACTTGGACGGGACAAAAGGGCTTTGCTTGCAATTTATACTTCTGAGAAAAAAACAATAGTAATCTTTCTAGTATTTGAAGTGCCCCATCATCTGGTTGATGGATATGGCTTGTTGGTGACTGTTTTTTTCTTTCCAAAATTCAGATTGCACACACTTTATCATGCATACCTCTATTTCTCATTTGTTTTGAGCGGCATTTATTTATCTATGTATTTATTTATTAACCTTCACTTGTAAACCACTAAATTGCCAGACTTTTTCTGCAATATTTGCGTTCTGTTTCTTTTAAAATATTCAATGAAAATGCCAATTTTCATTTGCAGTCAGAAAATTTAATGCTTGTGGACAAACTTAAAATTGAGAAGGAGCAGAACACCCAGCTTAGAAATCAAGTTGGTCATCTACTGCAATCGGAGCAAGACTGGAAAATGCAGATACATGAGCGTGATTTATCAATTCAGACACTACAGGTTGGAACTCTCATCTTTGCATTATTTAGATGAATGCGATATTGAGGTGCACCTATTATAGTTGCAGCTATACACTTGTGCTGTAAGCTTTTACCAAGATATTTATTTTAAGCAAAGTAAAAGTTAATTGTTATACTGCACTCATTATGGATAATTATTATAGTCTGTCGTAAGTAAGTTGTGCGATACTCGTGTAAATCAATACTTAGTTATTTTTTATTTAAATATAGAGTTTTCTGATACTGCTTCGCTCTTCATCCCCCTTCCTTTAACTTCAGATATATAAGGTTTATCTTGTATAATGATGTACCTTGATTCTTGATAAAATTTCCACAAAACTGTGGCTGCTGAAATCTTTGTTATTCATGCAATCCTTCCTTTGGATGAGATCATCATGAGAGAATAAGGAATTTTAGATTGTCTTGTTAATTTCATACTGAATGCGTAAATTATTTATTTATTTATTTATTTTAATTTTTATTTTGCATCAAATATAATTATATATTTATTTGCCTTTTTGCAGTGTCTTCAGGGATTTAATTCTATTTGCATCCTAATATAAGCTACCTGCATAGTATCTTTTAGATAATTCTAAGGTGATATCATAAGTGGGTATAGGAATGAGAATCCTTTGGTTCTAGGCTTCTTACAGACGAGCACAACCTAAAAGCCTTGTGCAGATCTGCCAGATAGGGAAGAAGAAACATAGCTGTGATCACTTTTTAAGTATGAGCAAAGTAGAGTATAAGCTCTGAAATAACTTATTGGATAATACATGAGTAACAAAATGATAAATGTGGTATATTGAAACATAAACCTTTTTAGCAGGGTCATTGTTTTCATCATTGTCTTAAGCCTTTTTTCCCTAAGTTGCAATGACTATAGAGCACGAGTTAAAAACCATAACATAGTGTCTATGTTTTCATAATTAGCTACAACCTGATGTCAATAAGACAATAATCAACTTGCTATTAGTTTGTGCCAAAATTTTAGCCAGAATTCTCCTGACCCAGTCAGAATCCTGGCAGTTAGATGACTACCTCTCTACTCACTCTATTAGATTATGCAACTAGCAGGCTTCCAAATGTCATTGTACAGCTGTACCATAAAAGAACCTAGATAAGCCTTGGATTTAAACCCTATGAGAATATGCCAAATTATATTGTACATGTCATTACTCTTATAAATTCTCAGTAAGTACAAAAGAAGACAGCAATTGGGAACATTATTTTCTTGAGCCTGGGATTGCCTTTCTTTTATAACTCAAATAGTGTTTGCTATAATTAATTTCTGTTCTAACAGAAAAAAACTGTTGTTTGATATTCTACAAAAGTGCACCAAGTAATCAGCAAGTTGGGCTCACTAAGTAATCCTTGAGACATGACAAATTAAGCCCATCAGCACCTTATTTTGAAGAGCCTACCACCGAACTGGTGGTCTTGGACTCCCAATCTGTGCAGGCCCAAACCTGGAGTTTGAGATCCATGCGAGTTTTGCATCTATCTCTACCCACAGAGAACCATAGCTGTTTGGGTAATGGATCAAATGTCTGTGGCACTATTCTATATTTCCCATTTGTACCTGGCTTTAACCTAACAGAAAATTATAAAGTTCTCTGCTCTAGGAAGCACAAATACTGGTTCAATTATGGCCCCGTATGGGTGTGAGACATGACAAATTTGCAAAAGGAGAACAAGTAGAAAATTCCTTAGTATCAGATATTATAATATTCATTTCAAAATAATGCATTCTAAACCATTTGTCATCGACAAGAATATTTTGAGTGAGGCAGAAGGAAAATTAATAGCCGTCTATTGTCCATACTAAATCACAAGATATAAGAAGCTTCAAAGTATTTACAAAAGAAACAAGAGTTTATTAGTATATGAAATTCTTAAATTATTGTTGATTATATGTTTAACTTTTTTTTTTCTGAAAATATTGCTGATTATATACTCAAAAAGTGTCCAAAAACTAATGGTACAATATAAAATTTTAGGACTTTCGGGAGGCGTGTAAGACACGCCCAAGGAGTCTCCATGAAGTGTCGATGTGTGACACGGATATGACCCCATTACTACATTGCTAAAATTCCTCTCTTGTGAGATAACAACATAATAAAATAGAGTGCTTTATCGTTATTATTCATATGCGGATTTGAAGTCAAAACCTTGTTAAGTGTGTGAGGTCAAACATCCATTCTTGTTAATGAAAAAAAAAAGAAAAAGCGAGAGAAGGTGGCACTTTTCCAATAAAAGACTTTAAAAAAGTATGCACAAATTTGTGGCATGCTGTATGGACCCCTGGTCCTCCCAACTTAGTCATGGACTTGTAACTCTCTCCGAGTGAAGAGCAGTCTCTCACTATTTGTCACACTTGTTGAAAGCTGATGACAATTATCAAGCATCAAGAAAATTAACGAAACTTTTAGTCGCTTAAAATTGTGAAAGAAGCTTCTATAAGAAATTGCGAAAGAAGGAAATACGTGCATCGCACGTTCAATCAGTATGTTTGAAGTTCCTAGAAATGGTAAATGAATTGAAAACAATTATCACGGTATTGATTGTGTGATCATTTATCATCATGACATTTGTGTATTTTTCTTAGTTTCTTGATATATTTACCTAAATTTGAATATTTAAAAAAATCAATAAATCCATACCAATAAATTGTTGGGAGAGTTGGACTGTAAGCTCTCAATCTTTTTCCATACTAAAACCTTTTTATCGTTATTTTTTCTGCATATAAACACATTGTCTGATTGCAGGCCAAAATTAAGGGTATCGAGGCACAACTCAATGAGGCCCTTCATGCAAGTGATGCTAGGTCGGTTGTCCAATCAGAATCTGGGTCCACAGGGAATCTTTCCACCTCAAAGCAAGTGAATGATAGCACAAATTCTTTCTCAGTTACTAGAAAGCTCGAAGAAGAACTCTCTAAGCGCGATGCACTAATTGAGGTTTGTTAATGGTTTGATTAACTTTCAATTTCTCAGAGTGTAATGTCGTAAACTTTGATATATTGATGTAGTTGATTGAAAATATCTATTTGGCTACTTTTCTAAATTCTATTTTGATATAATTGAAAGGTGTTTCTAATTTTTTTTATTATCAAATCCCAAGATATTTGGAATATCTCATGAATATTCCCTTCCCATTGTGAGTTCCCATCACTGTGCAATTGTGATGCTTGTAATCTTTCAGTTACGCTATTTTGGCTCTTGATATTTACTCGAAAACATAATTATAGGACTGCTTTCTCTTATGATAAAGTTTTTGCATGTTAATTATTTCTTTCTTTCTGTTATTATTATTTTTTCCCTTCATAGTCTGTTTCTTTAATTTGTCATGACTTACTGGCTTTAATATTGTTATGCCGTAGAAATTACATGAGGAGAATGAGAAACTGTTTGACAGATTGACTGAGAAAGCCCCATTGGTTGCATCACCACAGGTAGCTTTCGTACCGTTATACTAACTGTCTTCCTATTATTGGATAGCACTAATTCATGCTATTTTAATATTATTTTATTTTAGAATTTATACTTCGTTATTTTTAGGTTATTTTAGAGAAATTACATGGAAATAAAATTTATATTACTGATCGATATCATGATTATTAGTATGCTTAAATATTTTGCACAACACCAAGTCTCTAACCTCTTCCTTAATTTTCACTTTTATTTCTTTGTAATCATGTGCAAAAACGTATAACAAGAAAAATATTATATTGAGTTCCACCAGGAAATTTTGAAGATGTAGAAGTGTGCATAAAAATTCAAATTCCTCATTTTTGTGTCTGGTTTTGTAGCATTTTAATTCAAGACTTCTACAAAAAGTTTACTTCGTTACATACCATCTTAGTCACGATGAAAACATTCAATTTCACACTCACCATATGTCTGAATTGGTCTTGTTCTTATACTCTTTGATTTATAGGTGTCAAGCCCGTCATCAAAAAGGCCATCCAACCCTCAGTCGCTTGACTCTAGCAGGTACTTTGTTTGACATTATACTTCATATAACTAGTTGCATTTTCTGTCACCTCTATGATTAGATTGACGTGTATATATATATTATATTGCATGTAACACTGGGAACAGGCTGGGTCTGGTCAGACACATGTAAGACTGAGCTAGGTTCATTTACTTGTCTTGAGTCTAAGCCGGGTCCATTTATTCTGTCGGACTTCGATTTCTAGGCCCCAGTACAATCATAAGATAAACAGCTGGGCTGCTTAATGGTACACTTCAATAGAATATTTTTTGAAACTGACAGGTCAAGTAAATAACTAGAGGGAAAAGCTTATTTTCACTTCTGGAAAATAAGTGATGAAGTTAATATATGCTTATATTTGAGAAAAAAGTATATTTCATTTCATTTCTAGCATGTACGATGATGAAAGAACCTGGACTTACACCAACTGATCAACAATATACAAGGGATTTACCATCACAAACCTTTAATAGATGGACAATATGTAATGTATTCAGGCCCTTCCAGGCCAATCACCGTAAACCCAAACCCTGCCTGATTAATATGTGTTCATACTTCAAAATCTTGACCAGTTCCAAGTAAAAGTAGAAATACTTACTTCAACCCTCCTTTAATAGGGTCAAAGCTGAGTCAAACTGATGTAAAACTAACCCTAAAATAGAGAATTTTCAAGGATCTTAACGGGTTAATTTTACCAACAAGTAATGCAGATCAAAGTTAGAATTTTAAAACAATTAATTGGTTTGATGGATTTTCAAGAACTGATTTACGTTTAACAATCCCAATTAATAATTCAATTCTACAATCAATAACTAAATCCCTAAGTGTTCTTAGCAAGTAAAAGATTCAATATCGAGTCGTACTCTAATCAGGCAAGTGGAACACTCAATCTTAATTGTTGTGGACGACAGTTAAATTGAATAATATAATAGAGATAACAGTGCAGTATAACACAAATATTTAAAGTGGAAATAATATACCAAGGAGTCGAAGAACGCAGTGTAGATCTCGGAGGGCACAGCAATCAAAAGGTAGTAATGGCAGCAGCAACTTCAAGAGCAGTGACAGATCTGGGCTGGCATCGGCGCTCGGGAGGAGCATAGGGCGCGCACGGGTGATTGGGCTGGTGGTCGGCCTGGTGTGAGGGCGTCGCAGCTGGCTAGAGGAGACGGGATGCGTGGGTTTCGACTTGGTGAGGAGTAGAAGGAAGGAGAAGGTCGGAGCTTTGGGTTTTGAGGGGTGAGTTGAGGAGGTTGACGATGGAGTCTGGGGTGATCGCGGATGAGGATGAAGGATGATGGAGATGGGTTCGAAGATAGGGGATCCGGCGACGGGGGTCGCGAGGACGAGGGTGAAAGGCGACGACGAGGGCGTTAAGGTGGAGTGGGACCGGGGGCGACGCAATTTGGGGTGGAGGTGAGAGGGGTGGTCGAGGAGGGAGGGGTGGTGAGGTGTTCGGTCGGAGAAGGTGGGGAAGAAGAGTGAGGGGAGATTAGGGTTTTGATTTGGGGAATAGGGTTTGGGTTATTTTATTTGGGGATTTTTTTTTTGGGTAGATTTTAGAGTTAATCACTAACCCTAAAATTGTATTAAGATTTTTCACAAACCCTAATAATTTGGATCTCACTTGTATCACACAAAGAGAGAGGAAGAGCAAAAACTCAACACAATTTTAAAAAAAATCAAGAATGATATACTTTCTCATTAATCTCAAGGCCTATAAATAGGCTCAAAATACATCTTGATACAAATCTCAATATTCTCAGAATCTCAAATACATAAAAAAGATTACATATGGCTATAATTGCCGAAAACAAATATGGTACTGAAATAAAATCTAAACAGAATAGATGTCCTCATCATTCTCTCCGGGTGGGAGAGAGCTCGACCCAGTCTAGTCAAAACAAGTGATCCTGTCATGGTGCTCCAAAAGATGTGGATCCAGTTGCGGGAGCCCCTCACGATCACTGCAAGTGTCATCCGATTTTGGCTTGTTTTTCCACCTCACCAAATACCTGTGCATACCACCATCTCTTATGGAGATTATCTGATCAACTAAAATATTATTCAATTCTTTTGTCGGTGGGTGAATAGTATCAGGTAAGGGGGTAAATGTGGAAATCTCACCATTAGGCTGCAGGGTAGGTTCATCTATAAGAAATTTCTAGGATTGAATTTTGAGCCTTTATAGAGTACTAGATCCTCAATATTGAAAGTGTTACTTATGCCAAAACCTTCAGGAAGGTCAACGACATAGGTATTATCATTGATTATATGTAGAATCTTAAATGGGCCTGCAGTACGTATGTTCAAGTTCTTAACGGATCTAGATGGAAACCGTTCCGAATGAATCCGAACCATCAACTTGTCACAAACTTCAAGAGTTTTAAATTTTCTTTTTGTATCTGGTATTAACGTATAGTTAAAATTATTCTCATTAATTTTTTTGAAAATTTCTCTATGCAAATCATGAATGCAGAATGAAAATGTGGATGCAGACTCTGTAACTCTATGATGTTCTAACACGGGTAAAATCTATAGGCTGCCAAGTGACTTGGGAATGGTTGGGTGACTCAGGTACACTCAATGGAGGTGACTGAACAGACTGAATACAATTGAGAGACTGGTCATCCTCTTCTTCATCAAAGTCATCACTTACATTAGGTTCATAGGTAAACTCATTGTCGGGCTCATCAGCGATGACTGCGGTACTTTCTACTATATTGATCCTACTTGGGCTGGGACAGTTGCTAGCAACATGACTATATCTCTTACATTTATAGCACTTAGTGAGAGGGTCAATCTTAGAATAGTCTCCTTCAATGTTCTTATCCGTGTTGTTATTTCTATGTGAATAGGAATTTGAAGTATGTTTATTTGGATAAGACTTGTGAGGGTACTGAGGAGAGGAGTGCTCAGGTCTAGAGGGGTTAGGAGGATTCATTCTAGAGGAATGATCTATTGAATTGCTGGACTTGTAATGGGAACTTGCTTTAAGGGAATCCATATCAAGGACAAGAGCATAAGCTGCCGCTAATGAGTCCACATTTTTATGGATTAGCTCGTTCCTAAGGTCAGCTCGTAGTCCAGCTCTGAACCTAGAGAGAGTTTGTTCTTCACCCTCTTTACCTAAAGCATTGCACCGAATAAGGAAGTCATCAAACTTATCAACATATTCTTGTGTGGATTTACTTTCTTGATAAAGTTGGTTTTACGAATCTAGCAATCGGGTGTGGAACGATAACGGTACATATCTCTCAGTGAGCTTCTCTTTCATGGCTTCCCACGTGGCTATGGATGCCAGGCCTCGGTCTCTGCAGGCGTGTTCAAGATTGATCCAGTGTTGTTGAGCTTTACCCGTCAATTTCATTGTGGCAAATTTAATCTTCAGGGCTTCGCTCATGTCAAACCACACAAAGTAGTAGTCCATCGCACGGATCCAATCAAGATAAACTTGGGGTTCCATGTGGCCTTCAAACTGGGTAATGTCAGCCTTAACGTTCTTCTTATATTGTTCGTCAGGATCGCACTTTTGACGTTGATCGTCACGAACATTTCCTTAAGGGATCTGACGATTGGTATGAAGCTCAGGGACAATGGTTTGATTTAACTCCACTTTCTCAAGCCTCTGATTGATATTGGCAAGAGTTGCTTGGATGGCAGCTAGGGTAGCGGAGATATCAGAGTTGTCCATTTCAGGTCGGAAAAATTTAGGGTTCCTAATTGGGTGATTTGAAAGGAATAAGAAAGGCTCTTCAGGATATGTGATGGTGCTGCGAAGACGCATTCACCAAAAGTGGAAACTAGGGGTCGTGTGTCCTAATTTTTTTCTTCTTTTTTTAATAAATCTGAAATGACCTAAAATAAAAGAAAGAATAATAAAAGACTACACAATCGTAACTGAACGCAAAATAATGCCTAAATAATGCAAGAACTAGGGTTTTAAGAACCTTTGCTCTGATACCAAAATGATGTGAAACTATACCTGAAATAAAGAATTTCCAAGGATCTTAACGGGTTAATTTTACCAACAAGTAATGCGGATCAAAGTTAGAATTTTAAAACAATTAATTGGTTTGATGGATTTTCAAGAACTGAGTTACGTTTAACAATCCCAATTAATAATTCAATTTTACAATCAATAACTAAATCCCTAAGTGTTCTTAGCAAGTAAAAGATTCAATATCGAGTCGTACTCTAATCAGCCAAGTGGAACACTCAATCTTAATTGTTGTGGACGACAGTTAAATTGAATAATATAATAGAGATAACAGTGCAGTATAACACAAATATTTAAAGTGGAAAGAATATACCGAGGGTTTGAAGAACGCAGTGTAGATCTCGGAGGGCACAACAATCAAAAGGTAGTAACGGCAGCAGCAACTTCAAGAGCAGTGACAGATCTGGGCTGGCGTCGGTGCTCGGGAGGAGCACAAGGCGCGCACGGGTGACTGGGCTGGTGGTCGGCCTGGTGTGAGGGCGTCGCAGTTGGCTGGAGGAGACGGGGTGCTTGGGTTTCGACTGGGTGAGGAGCAGAAGGAAGGAGTAAGGTCGGAGCTTTGGGTTTTGAGGAGTGAGTTGAGCAGGTTGACGATGGAGTCTGGGGCGATCGGGGATGATGGAGATGGGTTCGGAGATAGGGATCCGGTGACGGGGGTTGCGAGGACGAGGGTGAAGGGCGACGACGAGGACGTTAAGGTGGAGCAGGACCGGGGGCGATGCAATTTGGGGTGGAGGTGAGAGGGGTGGTCGACGGGGGTCGCGACGGAGGAGGGAGGGGTGGTGAGGTGTTCGGTCGGAGAAGGTGGGGAAGAAGAAAAGGAGTGAAGGGAGATTAGGGTTTTGATTTGGAGAATAGGGTTTGGGTTATTTTATTTGGGGATTTTTTTTTTGGGTAGATTTTAGAGTTAATCACTAACCCTAAAATTGTATTAGGATTTATCACAAATCCTAATAATTTGGATCTCACTTGTATCACACAAAGAGAGAGAGGAAGAGCAAAAACTTAACACAATTTTTTTAAAAATTAAAAATGGCATACTTTCTTATTAATCTCAAGGCCTATAAATAAGCTCAAAATACATCTTGATACAAATATCAAAATATTCTCAGAATCTCAAATATATAAAAAGAGATTACATATGGCTATAATTGCCAAAAACAAATATGGTATTGAAATAAAATCTAAACAAAATAGATGTCCTCATCACAAACCCTGTTCGGGCATGGCGAATTTCCAGTCTTATATCCTTTTGCTAGATAGATGTTTATACTTTTTCCTTATTATATTTGCAGGAGGGATAGTAGCAACGGACGCTCCCTAGATGCCCTTCCATCACCGTCCATCCAGGATAAAACTGAAAACGCTGGTGCTCTTGTGAAATCAAGCACTGAAAAAGGAAAGACAACCCCTGCTGGTGAATACCTTACAGCAGCCCTAATGGAGTTTGATCCTGATCAATTTGAAAGCTTTGCTGCTATTGCTGATGGCGCAAACAAGCTTTTGATGCTGGTAATTTTCTATATTGGTAAAAAGTAATAACATATTACAGTAATCTTCTTAATATGTGATAAAATGTCTTGCTTTAAGGGACCCATCCTTCTCCAATCGGAGTTTCCTCATGTCTCAGATAAATTCAAGGAAATACTTGACTAAATAATGGCCACTTGACAATTGGTTTATGGATTTCAAACAACTATGATGACTAAACCTAATAAGATAGCAATTACGACTTAAGAAGTGACACACACCTAGACATGACTTTGTGAACTTCCTATTTGACAGTATTGGTGTTGGCCTTTTTTGTTTTTTTTTTTTTTTCGGGGGGGGGGGGAGGGGGGGGGGGGGGGTCCGTGAGGCATGCAAGAGTGATAATAATTCTTGTTGTGTAGTTGCTAATTTTGTGGATTAAAAAGAACGGAAAAGAAAAATTAGAATGAAAAGAATGTATAAAGAAGAAGAAAGATATACTAAATTATTTAAAGAAGGGGATAGCCTGATGATAAATAACTAAGAGTAAAATGTGACTACTGATTAATAACTTCAGTCTGGCTCTTATCAGAAATTAATTTGAAATAGATAAGAGTAGGTATTATCCCAAAACCGTGAAATAACACGAGTGCATCTTCTATATAGGAGTTATGTAATAAAGAAAAAGACCGAAGGGGACTGTATTCACAATCACTTTCGAACTATTATTTCAAATGTTTTTTGCAGAAAACATGTTATAATCTAGTGAAATTTAGGATTTGAAATCTGCCATTTTCAGTAGGATTTGTGAGAAAATTGTCATGTTTCGCACCATATTTTCTGATTAGAATGTATGGTGACTCTGGTCCACATATGTAATGATCCTTTTCCACCTAGCTTTGGATTATTCACATGCCTTAATCTCCTTGTTCTTTGTTATTTAAATGACAAGGAAAACGTTTGAGGCTGAACTCCAATGTTTTTCAATTTCGAGTTGTTTCCAAATTAGATGGTTGGTTGACAAAAAAAACTAAATAAAATTACTCTGGGAGTATTCAGCAGACATAAACTTCTCTGACTTTCTGCTGCAGATATGAGTGTTCTTGCAAATCCAATTAACAAATTTGTTGGAATGATACCTGAACATTAGAGAAGGAAAAGCCATTTCTGGTACTATTTGCATTAGATCAACAAATGTACAATTTAGATTGAGAATTCTTCTTTCCCTTCTTCTACATTAGATCAACAATTAACAAATTTGTGGAATTATTCCTGAGCATTGGGGAAGGAAAGGCTATTTTGATACTATTTGCAATTCAACAATATTTCTTTTTAGATCAATAATTTGCTTCAAATCAGCAATCAACAAATTTGTTGGAATGAGCCCTGAGCATTAGAGAAGAAGGAAAAACTATTTCTGGTACTATTTACATTAATTTTACAATTCTCCTCCTCCTTAGGTGGGTGGGTGTGCATGAAGGAGGAGGCGGGTGGGTGTGGGAGTGTCTGTTGGTGTCCAAACAATGTCACTTTATGGGCCTGGAGTATGATGGAATTTTTATAGCAACATTCTGGTCAAATCATGTCAGATGCTGCTAATTTCTTTATAGCTATCAATTCAAACTGGTGAAACAGTGATTTCTTTATAGCTATCAATTTAAACTGGTGGAACAATGATGTATTTGGGTTGGAAAAAATGAACGCTAATAATATCATGTCTGCAATAACCTAGTAATCTTTAAGTTTGCTTTGGATTTATGTATTACATGCTGCAACTATTTACTTGGTTTATTGTTCTGTATCTATATGCATTATCTGCCTTCAATTTTTGTACTTGAGCTATATTTTCTTTCAACATGAACCATAAATATGGAATTGTTGCAGGTTTTAGCTGCTGTCATTAAAGCTGGTGCTGCCAGGGAACATGAAATTCTAGCTGAAATCAGAGATGCAGTTTTTTCATTCATTCGGAAAATGGAACCTAAAAGGGTGATGGACACCATGCTAGTTTCTAGGGTCAGAATCTTGTATATAAGATCATTGCTTGCTCGGTCCCCAGAACTACAGTCCATCAAGGTAATAAACCTTTTAATTTTTGGTCTACAAATCTCTTTGTTAGTCCCTTGTCGTTTATGACTTTTAGGGTATATACAGTCTAGTCTACTTCTGTTGTAAGGAATATTTGTTTTGGGTTCGTGCCCTGCTTTGTTTCATGTCACAAGTTAAGAGTTAGAGAACAAGAGAGTCGATTACAATAACTGAATGAGAGAAGAGGGTGCAATATATATGATAGACCTCTCTTAATTCAACAAATATTGTAAACTCTATATACACTTATAATTAGATATTAACAGTTGATTTTCTCTTGGTTTCTTGTTTTAATAGGTTTCTCCAGTCAATCGATTTCTTGAGAAAGCTAATACTGGACGGAGCAGAAGTTCGAGCCGAGGTAGTAGCCCAGGCAGGTCTCCTGTTTATTATGATTCCAGTTCGAGGGCATTAGTTGACGTTGAGCATATTCACGGTTTTAAGGTCAACATAAAACAAGAAAAGAAGTCCAAATTCTCTTCAATTGTTCTAAAGCTAAGAGGAATTGATCAGGTACTGATGTGAATGCCATTTTTAATTGTTATTTGTTTCTGCTTTATGGTCAAAGTTCTAATGCATAATTCATTCTGTATCTGCTTACTGATACATCATTGTTGAAAAATAAAATGTGCTTTGTAGCGTAAAAAAAAACTCTTGGTGCAAAACATTTCGCTTTAGTGAGCTTTGAAATAGCACAAATTCATCAGTGTTCTATTTTTGGAAGCATGCTTTTTATGCTATTCTATTCTACAACTTAAATTTGTTTTACACTATAGTTAGTGAAAATTCTTGTTGAATTTGTGAATTTATAATTTTTTATCATGATCCTTTCTTGTATTTTTTTAACTACTATTTCTATTCAATAAAAAAAAAAAATTGAACCCTTGAGCATTATTCATTTTAATTGAAAAATTATTGAATTCTTTTGAACCATTGTACATTTTCTTAATCAAAATATTATACATTTTAAATATTCAAGCATTTCAGAGTCCATCCTATGCTATTTACACTGGGTCGCTAAGCATTGATGCATTATGCCACTAGCTTTTACTTTTTTTTGCCATTACAACTTGTTCTGTTAATTGTTTGTCCTAGTGCATGGTTCTAAACATATGTTTTACTTTCTGTCCTCTTGTATGTTCCTTTTGATTGGGACAGGAAACCTGGAGGCAACATGTGACTGGTGGGAAGCTCCGAGAAATAACAGAAGAAGCAAAGGCTTTTGCAATTGGGAATAAAGCTCTCGCTGCTCTATTTGTTCATACACCAGCTGGCGAGCTGCAGCGCCAAATACGATCATGGCTTGCTGAAAATTTTGAGTTTCTTTCAGTTAGTGGAATTGATGCAATTGGAGGAACAACTGGGCAATTGGAACTTCTGTCAACTGCAATTATGGATGGATGGATGGCTGGTCTTGGTGCTGCACAACCTCCCAGCACCGATGCTTTAGGCCAGTTATTATCAGAATACACGAAAAGAGTTTACTCTTCTCAATTGCAACATTTGAAGGTACAACCGATAATAGTCTTTAATTTGATTTTTTAAAAACATTTTTATTTCGGCTATGTCTAGGATGTGCACGAACTGGGTCTAGCAGATTTTTGAGCAAATTTCTACCCAACTATTGATGGGGTATTAAGAATGTAACCTGTCTCTGGTTTTTGGCAGATTGAGCGGGTTTATATAATAGTCCTTTTCAACTTCTCTTCTTATCTTTACTGAAACCATATAAATATTTGCTTGTTTAAAAAACATGGTATTCTTTTTCAGGAAGTACTCATATCTTTTATCTATGCATGTGGAATGGATTGGTATTTGTAAATATACTTAAAAATTAAGTTTTTTGGTAGGTTCAGTTAACGGTTGGATTTTAAATTTTTCAGTTTCAGATTAGGAGGGTAATGGGAAATCGGAAATCAAACTCAATTTTTTCGGGACTTGCTATAAACCTCAAAAAGGTCCTACTTTTCAGCTTGGGTAAAGGGGATTCCATTTAAATCTTTCCTGGAAAATTAATCTAAGGTGGTGTAATTAAATGACTTCTTTTACATAACACCGAAAGCAGTAATTACTCCTTTATGGGGCACATTGTAAGGCTAAAGAAAGAAAGATGGAGTTTGACTGTTTCGTGTTTTCAAAATGGGAGAACTGAAAGTTCATTCTATCACAAGACATCAATCATCCCATGAAAGTTATTTTATCATCACTTGGTCCAACCAAATGTTAAATGAACGCAACTTCTTTTTGAGGAAAGTTATCCATCCCTTTCACTGTTGGCTCTACATTGAGGATTCACATCTGTCCTTACCTCTCTGAGTTACTTGAAAACCTAATGAGGGTATTTAGAGTAAGGTCGTCCGTTGACATTGTCTAATAGCAATAACTGTTCTCTTGATGTGACATTGAGACTATAGAAGGAATAATCTCTGGTGCTGACCTGTGGAATTCTTCTAAAAATTGCTTTTATTCTATCTATCTTCTTTCAATGTTTTTCATGTCCTAATTGCGAAAAATCAGATTATATATGTAAATGTAGGTAGTTTGGTACATTTTCAATCCACTTTGGGCCAAATGTAGGTAGTTGCCACCTCTAGGCCAAACCTTCATGTCCCTCATTGCAAGTCAAAACTTTTATGAGGCAAGTCCTTCGAAATTAAAACGATTTTCTTAGTAGTTTTATCCACTATAGATTGCATGTTAAGAGATCCTACTGTAGTGACAGTAGACCGATTGAGGATAGATGGACATGTGGATTAATGATCCTGGAAATTCTCATGTGGGAGAACGAATTGAATAAAGAACATGCAAATCTTATGCCACTTGGATGATATTTTGGTAAAGAGGATGTGGAAAATTTACTGGTAAGGGGTAAATTTTTAATTCCACACAGTAATACTCGTCATCAAAGTATGTGTGTGACTTTTGAGTGTAATAGAGATCATCACCATACTGTGAAATCGTTTTCACTCATGAACCACCCATCTGATGGGGAGTGCATGCATTTTTTATTCACATTTCAAACAATACTGGAAGTTGTTCTCAACTGTTTTAGTATTGGGCATTTAATGTATTCAATTATTCTCAATCTTCTTGATGTCCACTAATCCCCGCATAACTTATGATCAAAAGAACGTGTGGTGTACGTGGCTGCACACACTATGAAATGAGGTCGGCTTCACCCTTCATGGGTTATCATTGTAAAGATTTATATTTGTCATTTATGCCTATTGTGCAAGGAAGTAATACCTATAACAGTGTAACCTGCCATCCATCCGTGTTAATACAATGTTTGCAATTTTTTACTTCTAAATCTGTGCGAACCAATTTCTTTATGCTGTCTTGTTCTATGATTAGGACATAGCAGGTACTTTGGCAACAGAGGAGGCTGTAGATTTTGCTCATGTGAATAAGCTGCGTTCAGCCTTGGAATCTGTTGATGTTAAAAGAAGAAAGGTAGTTGCATATTTCCTGTGCATTTCTGATGAATCTTTTCTTTATTTCTTGTTTATGAAATAGAGCTAATAGTGCACCTGTATTATGTAACTTGTAGGATCTTTGCAGTATGCTTAATTTTGTGTTTAAATTTCTAAGTGATTGTATTTTTCAATTCTAAACTACATTGTTTATCATATAGATTATGCTTTTTGAGGTAACTAAAACTTGAAAATACTTCACTGAAGTTTATTGATTCTTATGTCATGCATAATTGATAATTGGACCTCCTCTATCCTCTTCCGCCCATAAGACCCAAAGCCTTTTGATTAGTTAGTTGCTGTGCATGTCATTGTGTATGCTTTAAAAAAATTTTGACATAAAAAGTGGATCCCACTTGTCCCAAAATCTCATCCAGTTAATGGCCTACCAGCATTACATGCTGGAAATACTTGACCTCCCACTTACATGATTGTATCTGAGTATCTGTGATAATCGTTGCCATCAAATAGGACTGACCATGGCACAAGGATCAAGAAGATTTGGCTAGAATTGTTTATCAACCCTCCTCAATTGTAAAATTTCTGATGGAGGAAAATATTGACTATGGAGGGGGTTTCCATCAATTTTATAATGTACTTGTAGGAATCTAAATTGGGATAAAGAAAGCCTAGAAGGAGGGAGAAATGCATATTCTATAGACTGGGTATTGAAACCTTTCGGATTTCCTTGTAGAATGAAAATATGATTCAGTAAGTGCTCAACATGATCAAGAGAAGTCTGCAAGTGGAAGCTTGTGATTCCTCATAACAACAGAGTAGCAGTCAGATCTTATTTCTATGGCTTACTTCTATAGGAACTAATGCCTGGTTTTATAAGAACTATTTTGATTTCTAGTGCCTACTTTTAATAATTTCCTTCCTCTTGATAAAGTATACATCTTTTGGTCCTCTTGGACTGGTCAAATTGTCTTTTACAGCCATGACTTGAGTTGATTAATTTAACTGTCATCTAAGCTCATTTTACAGGTTTCAAAAGCTTGCATTAGGAAAATCCTTCCAGAAATAGTCTAATGTAAGCTGACTGCATTACCGGTTAAGCTTAGCAAAATTTGTGTCTTTGCAATATTTTTACTATTACGGAATATTTTCATAAGCTATATCTTTACTTTTATAATTTACTTTTATAACTATAGTTACTGTCATGTGAACATGTAGCTAGTCTATGTAATGCACACAATCTGTATATTGAGATACATGAGGTTTTTAATCAAGGTTGTAAAACCTATGGGATTGTCTTTGTAGGATTTGAACCCGGTTTATTTTGGTTGAACAGGATTCCGTACAAAATTACAAAATAGAAAAAAAAAAAAATCTTATAATCAATTATTTATGCGATCAGTACATATATACTTTCTCAATCCATTTAGCAAATTACTTTGGCTGTCACGCGTCTAAACAATATTTTCACAAGAATGTATTAGATTTTTTGACCGAAAGGTTCAGCTTAACCTGGTTTGATCGCCTCATAGTTGAACTGGATGGTTCAATCCAGTTCATCTGGTATTTTTATGATTTTTGGTGTTTCTAAATTTTTTGACTATGTAAGGGTCCTGTTCTGGTTGAACCCGGTCTGACCGGCTAGTCTGGTCTGGATTTTACAACTCTAGGTTTAATGGCTCTTGAGAAGGAAAAAAAAGCTACATGTAATACAAGTGCTAAACATCTAGTTGGTAGACAAGTTTTAAGCAGAGTTCGTCCTCTACAAGCCGATTATATCTCAACAGTGCACTCAGCTACTCACATAAATCCATTTTACCTGGATAATTGTCCAATGAAAGAAATTTTCAACTTATTTGGTGGATGCTTTGAATTGAGCCCTAACCTGACAATGATATTACTGATATTACCAATAATTAGAGGTTATAATGCCACGTTCAACTTATGGGTATGGATAAGGCTCAATTAAAAAAAAACCCACTGAAGTATTGGTCATTTTAAAAGAAAAAAACCCACTGAATTTTTTATTATAAAAAAACCTCAATGAACTACGTTTTCCAGGCATGGGTGAGTTTTTTTATAAAAAAAAAATTGTGTTAAAAATATAGTTGATGAGGACATCGGTTCAAGACGATTCGGGCGCTTCCACCAGCGCAGGCGTCGTCTTCAGCAGCTGCCTTATTTAGTTTAGGATTTTTATTTCGGTACCATTTTTGTTTCTGCAATTATAGCCGTATGTAATCTTTTTTGTATTTTTTAGATTTTGAGAATATTTTGGAGATTTGTATCAAGATGTATTTTGAGCCTATTTAAAGGCCTTGAGATGAATGAGAAGATATGCCTTTCTTGATTAAAAAAAAAATTGTGTTGAGTTTTTACTCTTCCCCTCTCCTTTGTGTGATACAACTGAGATCTAAATTAGGGTTTGTGATAAATCCTAATACAATTTTAGGGTTAGTGATTAACTCTAAAATCTATCCCAATAAAAAAAATCCCCCAGTTACAAATCTCTAACCCTAATTTCCCAAATCCTTAATACAAACCCTAATCAACTAATCCCACACCTACTCCTTCCGCTACCCGTCTTCATCTTCTTCTCCTTCAATCTCCTTTTCCCGAAACCCAACCAAAGCCCTAAACCCTTTACCCACTTCATCTCCCGACCCTTCTTCTTCATCCGGCTATCAAGATCCTGACCCCCAAGGAATCCCAGCCATCGTCTCCGGCCCTTCCCTTCATCGACTTCGGCGACCCATCACCACAACCCAAGTTCCACCGCCCTCACCTCCTTCCTCCTCCACTCCCGACCTCAATTCCTTTCCGAACCCTAGCCTCGACCCTCACCACAGCCTCCTCCTCGCTCCCTGACCCAACGCCCTCGACTGCCATCCCGACGCCGACCACCCCGTCGCACCTCGCCGACGACGCTGCCCCCGCTCGCCGTCAACCTGCCGTCGGCCGGATTTGACAACTGCTTTGGCTTTGTTGCTGCCGTTGCTGAGTTTTTAGTGGTTGGTCCAACTCCGAGATCTACGCTGGTTTTCTTCGCATTCGGTATACTCTTTCCATGATTTCATATTTGTGTTCTACTGCCTCATTATCTAGTATATTATCTGATTTGCCTGTCGTCCACAAAAATAACTGAGATTGAGTGTTCCACATGACTGAATAGAGTACGAATCGATATTGAACCTATTACTTGCTTAACACATAGGAATTTAATTATTGATCGTAAGGTTGAATTATTAATTGGAACTGTTACACTTGATTCAATTCTTGAAAATCCATCAAACCTGTTAACTGTTAAAATTTCCAACTTAGATCCGCACTTTCATGTTGGTAAAATTAACCCATTAAGATTCTTGGAAATTCTCTATTTTAGGGTTGGTTTTACATCAATGGTTGGGTGAGGTTTTTAAATATAAAAAAATTAAGTGGGGTTTTTAAAAAATGACCAATACTTTAGTGGGGTTTTTTTAAATTTAGCCTGTGGATAATTGAGCTTCCACATAATGGGCGGAACCCGTAGATCTATAAATTTTGATTTTGGTGGCTTCTAGCGTAGTGCTAGATTAATAAGCATACTAAAATTATTATTTAGTTAGAATTTCCATCATTACTGTATAAAATTAATCATAAAGATGTAGCAAATTCAAAAGTGAATCAAACTTGACAAAAGTAAATTATGAAGACGCAATTAGTTTTTAAGAGAAATAAACTTTATTTTTAATTGGTAGCACAGTGCCATGTTTAATTAGTATATTTGTAAATTAGTGATAGAACATAACTTTCCACCAAATAAAGAAAAGTAGTAAAAAGTGATGCTAAGATAGATGTGTGGTAAAACAAGTAAGGATAGAATTAGAAACGAGCATATACGAAACATGCTAAAGGTAGCTCTAATTCAAGATAAGTTAAGAGAGAATTGTCTTAGGTGGTTTGGACATGT
Source organism: Hemerocallis citrina (assembly GCA_017893485.1). Lineage (NCBI taxonomy): Eukaryota > Viridiplantae > Streptophyta > Magnoliopsida > Asparagales > Asphodelaceae > Hemerocallis > Hemerocallis citrina. The sequence continues at coordinate 26,525,512 of CM030363.1, forward strand.
CACACGTTGACCTAGTAGTGCCCCTGTTAGAAAGAGTGATTAGATAAGTATTGTAGGTAGAGTTAGGGGAGGAGGAAGACCTAAACTAACTTGGGTGGAAACGGTGAAGAAAGATATGATAGCTTGTGACTTTACATAAGATATTGTGCTAAACCGAGCAGAATGGAAAATCAGGATTCATATAGCCGACCTCAACTAGTTAAGGAAAAAAGCTTCGTTGTTGTTGTTCTACCAACATATAATACAAGAGTCCCAATCTCATGTTCCATACCCTCTCATTTTTGCTATCACCTGCTGAGGTCCTCTTCTCCTCTCCTCTTGTAGTCAGAGTGGTAGATGACATCCTCTCCCTCGTCTCTCTCCGACTCCAGTTAAATTGTTCATCCAGATGACAGTGAATAACATCAGATGCACCAATCTTTCTCGAAGAAGCCACTGCTGCCACACTTAATTTTCTGTCCTAAGAATGACATCAGATGACAATGAACGACAAATCTTTCCATATGATTAATCCAAAATTTTCTAGATTACGATTTGATAAAAGACCTTTTTTCAAAAAATACCTTTATGATAAATGTGTTTTAGGCCACTTGCAACTTTATCTTCAGTTCTCTCTTGAGCTGATCCTGTCCACCTCTCCATCTTTTTAGAATTTTTCCGCTTTAGTTTACAACCATTTCTAGCTTGAAACTTGTCTCAAAGGCTATAGATAAGAAAGTTGATTTCTAAGCTTGATGGGTTTAACCTACAAAATGCTGATAACCATAAATTGAAAATTCTTTATTGGCAATTGTTTATTTGAAATATCAGACATATCAGGACTGTTAATATTAAACTGTTTGATTTATTACTGATGGCACATATCAGTCTTGGCCTTAACATTTCAAACTGACATATTAACTTAATTAAAAGCCTTGAAGTGAAACCTTGCACAAATATAAAGTAATGGACACAGATTTGATAAACTTTTTAACAAAATCGAGGCCCGATATACTTCTCAATAACATATCATTATGAGAATTTATCATTTTAGAGATTAATAATAATCACTTAGTGGGACCCATAATAGAAATCTGTACCCGTTCACTCAAATTTTCATGTCATGCTATGTACGTACATGAAAATTCAACTTGTTTAGAGATCCCTTACCCATGATTTGAGTGGTCAAAAAATGAATGGTTTTTCAATAATAGAATGAATTGGCCGATGCATGGGTAAGAGACCTTCAAATGACTAGATTGTTATGTGCATGTATTACGACATAAAAATAATAATGAAGTCATGGATGGATATATCTATTATAATCACATTATGAGAAAATTTTCCTCTTGATGATTGCATCCAGTCATTGCTTTTCAAACTTTTAAGATTAAAATTCCAATTCTCTCCAAATTTTATATGTATTTTTGGATGAATCTAATCATTGCTATCCAAACTTTTTTGATTCAAAGTTTGGAGGGATGGTAATTATTGGATGCAATCATAACGTGTTATTTTATATTTTTACTTCCACTTGCACCATTCACTTCTGAGGAACCAAATATACCCTTAATATGCCAGTTTCTATTTTTTTCCGACAAAAAGTTGAAATATTACACTTGCACATGTATCGTATTGGTTCTCCCAAGGTAAATGTCATCTAGTTATGATGAGTCAAGGTAAGAGAACAAGAGGAAGAGGAGAGATTCAATTAAGAGTAGAGGGCAGAGTATACTAATAGGTTGCCTTACACCTCTTTTTAATTTACCCAATGTTAAAGTAGTCTTAAGTTTAGTCCCACATCTAAAATAGACTCAGATTACTCTTTGTACTCTCCTATATATAGGAGGCAATGTATCCAGTTATTAGTATCCAATAAAGTATTCTTTTCTGTCTCTATAATATAAAATTAATATGGTATCAGAGCCAGAAAAGTTAACGCAAAAAATTTCACAAAAAAATAGGATTTTCTTTTCATAAAAAAATAAATAAAATCCAACAGTTACCTTTTCTTCCTTGTATTTCATGTTTCTTCTTCTGTCTCCAAACCCAAAAACCCTACTCCTCCGACCTCTTCAACCTCCTGCCGCCTCACGATGCCAAATCCGGCGACGCCGTCGCCCTTCGTAGCCTCCCCAGCCACCCTCGGCCACCCACCTTCCTGTCGCCCCCTCCCCCTTCCCCCATCCTCTTTTTCCGTCGCCTCTTGCACCCCGCCTTCCTCTGCGCCACATGATCGCCGACGCCCACCCTCCCTCTTCACCCCGACGCCTCTCCTCATCCCCTCCGAACCATATCCCGATCCTCCACTCCTCCAGATCCTCACTGCCACCCCTTCTCTCCTGAATCCGAAACCACATCCAAACCCACTTTTGGACCCGCAACTCGAAACCCATTGTTGTAGTTCCAAAAAAAATTCGAAAAAATGCCTTGTCATGCAGCTGTTCTGTAATGTGTGCCATTTTTTTATGCCCTTTTCAATCACCATTTATCATTCTCACCCATTTTCTCCTTCAGATCTAATCTAGATTTGCTGCTATGACGACTTCTAATATTTCAACGACGACCTCTACTCCTCCAATGGCGTCGCACTCTCCTCAAACGACGACTGATTTTTTTTCTCTATTGAAGGCCGAACGCATGACCACTGTGAATCTCTCTGATCACAACAACTTCATGACATGATCCTGTTCTGTTATGCGTTTCCTCGAAGAGCGCGAGATGTACGATCATTTCACTGAGCCAGCTCCTTTGTCTATAGATCCCACATTCAAAGTATGAGATTGCGATGATAACTTGATTGTCAATATGGTGACCAATTACAAGGACCGGGACATCTACAGCTTCATCACCTTCCTCAACAGAACCAAAGAGATGTGTGATACTTTTCATCACATGTACTTCTCTAATAACATGCAACACCTATATGAAATCTTTCGGAATGTGATCGAGACCAAGCAAGGTGACGACATTCATGCTTATCTCTCTCGCTATAATAAGTTCTTATAAGAATGGATGATCTTTCAACCATACTCTGCCAATTTTGCTGTCCAGCAGCAGTAACGTGAGGCTCTTCTCGCCGTTCTTGCCTTGGGCAATATTCGTCCATAAGGTGTTCGTTCTCATATCCTTGCCATCACTGTCAATCCCTCTCTACGTGATCTCTATGTTGAACTACCCCGAGTATCCCTACCTGCTCTTGTTGAAACCCCATCATCGTCTGCATTCGTCTCTGGCAATGGCAGTGGATTTTTGATCACTCGCAGCAATTTTCGTCATCTTCTAGGGGTCATGGTTCTTATTCTTCACGGGGCTGTGGTGATCGTGGTCATGGCCGTGGTGACAGTATCGCAACACCAAGTATTGTACCTATTGTCAGGACCGGTCTCATGAGTATGTGACATGTTGAAAACGCATTGGCGGCCTCCTGCTGTTCATCAGTCTTCCACTGATACTTCTACAGATGTGCCAACCACCTCCCAGTATACCCTCTCTGCTGAAGAGTATCAGACATTCCGTAATATGCCGTCTCCTCCTGGTAATTCTGTTAACTCAAGTACTGATTGTCATGTTTCTTCACATCAATAAATTATTGATTCAGGTGCTTCTGAACATGTCTCCTTTACCACTTTTTTTTTGCTTTCCAATTATTATGTGCTTATTGCTGATGAGTCTTATGTCCTTGTTGAAGGGAAGGGCGATATCTCATTTTCTATGGATCTCTCTTACATCTGTTTTTTGTGTTCCTACATTTTCTAACAGCATGTTATCGGTTCCTAAAATTTCAAAGGATTTAAACTGTTTGGTAACATTTTTTTCTTCTCAATGTGTATTTCTGGAGAGGAAGGTGATTTGACACTGGTCGTAAACATGGGTTATACATCTTGGATTCTCCAGTCTTGGCTTTTCATTCTTCTACTGATCCCGTATTGTGACACCGACGACTAGGGCATCCCTCTTTGACTACACTCAAGCCCTTAGTTTTCGGTTGTGAGTTCTTTTCAGTTATCTTGTGAGTCATGTGAGTTAGGTAAACATCATCGGGTTCCTTACCCGAGACCGTCAATAATCTTAATGAACATTTATTTGATTTAGTGCATTTTGATGTTTGGGGACCTATTGGTTTTTCCACGTTTAATAAATATCGTTATTTTGTTATGTTTATTGATGATTTATCTCACATGATATGGTTGTTTCTCTTTGTAAAAGTCCCTACCACTATGCTAAAACTTCGAAGTTGTAGAAGGGTTGATAAAAATTGCACTTGTATTCTAACACGCCCCATCAGGTTGATAGTCTTTTTTTAATGGGCCAAAGAAACGAGATAAATACCAAATAAATTGTGGGCCGAGATCTGGACTATACGAAGCAGTATTTTTAAATTCACATTTGAATTGCGTAGCTGGTGGGATTTGAACCTGGGTTGCTCTGATACCAATTGTTACGAACCTGGGAGAACTCACCCCTAAAAACTAGTTGTTAGAGGGAGAGAACCCAAGTTTATAACTACTCCAATTGGTTCCCCATCCAACCAATGTCGGACTAAATTGGACCCTAACATTCTACCACGCTTCCATAATCTGACGACCTCAGTAGCTTTCACTCTAGTGACACTGGCCCGGCCTAGACCTATCCGGCCTCCAGGTAGCCCTTTCCGTCTCTCGGTGGCTTTCACTCTATCGACACTGCCCAATCTGGGTCTACCAGTAATTTTAATACAGCCTCTAGGTAGCCCTTTTCGAGAAAATCAGAAAGTATGAGGTTGGCTCTGATACCATGTGAAAGTTCCTGCCACTATGCTAAAACTTCGAAGTTGTAGAAGGATTGAGGGAAATTGTACTTGTATTCTAAAACTCTTGAAAGATTGTTCTGAAGTGTTTAAAGTTTTTCAAGAAATTTTTTTTGGGGATATGTATACAATTTGACACAACTTTTAAATATTTTCGTTCTGATAATGCTAAAAAATATATGAGCTCTGAGTTTCAACAATTTTTTTCTCACCATGGAATAATACACCAAACCTCTAGCGCCTATACTCATTAATAAAATGGAGTGACAGAACTCAAAAATCAATATTTTACTTAGCATTGCTCGTTCTCTGATGTTTGAAATGAACGTCCCTAAGTTTTATTGGAGTTTTGCAATTCTCACTGCATGTTTTTTTATTAACTGTATGTCTACTCCTATTCTTCAAAATCAATCACTTTTTAAACTGGTATTTTCGGCTATAGATATATTTTTACTACCACCTCATGTTTTTGGTTGCACATGTTTTGTTCAAAATCTCTACTCGGGCACTGATAAATTTGACTTGCGTGCTACTAAATGTGTATTTTTTTGGATATTTGTGCTTTTCAAAAGGTTATCTTTGGTATTGCCCTTCACGGAAGAAAATGTGTACCTCGGCAAATGTTTCATTTTTTTAACACATTTTTTAAACAAACTTCTTCCAAAACATCCAATTTACCGAGAGCTGTTGTTGAGAGTCTTGATTTCCCATCACCACCACCATTATCATCACCATCACCATCGCCACCACCACCGCCTCAGCCCCTTCAAATTTATGTAAGGAAACACAAGCCGTATTTTGACTCGACCATTTATAATGTACCCTCTGTTGTTCAATTGGGGTCAACCACTTCTGTCGGTAATATTCCTAACACATGATTTACCTATCAGTCAACGTAAGGCTCAGCGTTCTTGTGCTCTCTATGATATTGTCAAGTTTGTTTCTTCTTTTAAATTGAACGGATATTTTCGAGCCTTTACCTCTTCTTTGGATTCCATCTCAATTCCTTAAAATGTTCAGAAAGCATTCAAGCACCCTGGTTGGACAGCAGCATGAGAGAGAAAATGCAGGCTCTTTAGCAGAATGGTACTTGGCAGTTGGTTCGCCTCCCTATAGGTGGTAAGAGAGTTGGTTGTAAGTGGGTATTCACAGTCAAACACAATCCTGATGGCACAGTTGAACGACTAACTTATCTTGTCGCTAAATGTTATACATAGGAATTTGAGGTTGATTATGCAGAGACCATTTCTCTTGTTACGAAACTCATGTCTGTTCGGGTTCTTATTTCCTTGCATCAAATTATTCTTGGCCCCTTCACCAGCTTGATGTCAAGAATGCATTCCTGAATGATGACTTGAAAGAGGTGGTGTATATGCAACAACCTCCTAGTTTTGAGCAGAATGGCGAGAATCTTGTATGTTCACTCAAAAAGTCGCTTTATGAACTCAAACAGTCTCATCGGGATTAGCTTGAAAAGTTCGGCAAGTTGTGTGCTCTTATGGGTTCTCTAGAAGTAAGTCAGATCATTCTCTCTTCACAAAGAAAGGAAGCAAAGGCATCATTATCATGTTAGTCTACGTTGATGATATCATTATCACAGATAGTGACTTGCAAGGTATTGCAGACATCAAGCAACGGTTAGCTCAAACCTTTTAAACAAAGGATGTTGGTCCGCGTCGATATTTCCTTAGCATTGAGGTTGGACACACAAACGATGTTGTCTTTCTTTTCCAAAGAAAGTATGTTGATATTCTTGTTTATACATGAACGATGGGATGTCGCCCCAGTGACACCTATGGATCCCAATATTAAGATATCTTCATTCTCCAATGATGCATTATTTTCTGATCTAGGACAATATCGCAAGTTAGTTGGCAAACTCATATATCTCTCGGTGACTAGGTCAGATTTCGCAAGTCAGTTGACAAACTCATAAATCTCTTAGTACTAGGCCAGATATCGCAAGCTAGTTGACAAACTCATATATCTCATATATCTCTCAGTGAATAGGTCAGATATTGCAAGCTAGTTGACAAACTCATATCTCTCAGTGACTAGATCAGATATTGCATTTGCAGTTAATCGAGTCAGTTAGTTTATGTATGCATCGACCATCATTCATGGGGAAGCAATGGTTCAAATTCTTCGCTATCTTAAGAAAGCCTCAGGGCAAGAACTTCTTTTCAGGCCTGATGATTCTTTCTTTTTTTAGGAGGATATTCTGATGCTGATTAGGCAGGATCAGTCGATGATAGACGCTCAACTAGTGGGTATTTTGTATTCTTTGGAGGAAATCTCGTAAGAAACAATCCGTGGTAGCCAAATCAAGTGCAAAGTCTGAATATCAAGCCATTGGGCATTTGGTTTCGGAAGTTTGGTTGCTTAAATCCTTTCTTCGAGACTTGGCAATCCCGTTGTAATCTCCAGTTCCTCTCAACTGTGACAACAATGCTGCTATGGATATTTCTGAAAATCTGATGTTTCATGAGCGCACAAATCATATCGAAGTTGATTGTTACTTTGTTCGAGATGAGTGGGAGAAGGTGATTTCATTTTCATATGTCTGGTGCAGTGAACAATTTGCTGATATCCTAACTAAAGCACTACCTCCTAAGCGTTTTCAAACTTTCTTGAGCAAGTTTGGTTTCGACAATATCTACGCACCAGCTTGAGGGGGAGTGTTAAAATAGTCTTAAGTTTAGTCCCACATCTGAAATAGACTCAGGTTACTATTTGTACTCTCCTATATATAGGAGGCAGTGTATCTAGTTATTAGTATCTAATAAAATATTCTTTTCTGTTTCTATACTATAAAATTAACACCCAATATTGGAAAAAACTAAAATACTTCGTACAAAAACAAAGAGACTATGCACTTTAGTATGGAGCACAAAGAGTGGAATGCACATACTAGAATTCGTCAGTTAACTGCATTCGAGATGAATGCACAGAGTTGAAATTTAATGGATGTACTGGCTGGTGCCAGATTAGTAATCACTATCTAAGTTTTATGAGGGCCACTTCTGTAGCTTTCTATGTAGCCCAATCATGGCTTTAATTCACACCTTCGATATCATTTCAACTCCATATATCAACTGATGGTTTCCTATATGAATATTTGATTTATGTGTTTGTTGTTCCAAGTCAATCTAATCATCTAAGAAAGAATATGTGCTTGTCTTTGCTAATGTGCTTATATTATCTTCAAAAACTTTATTGTTATATGTCTTGGTTCTTATGTGGATGTGTTGCACGTTTGGCACTCTTTGTATTTGTGCGACAAAATGAATATATTTTCCTATGGCAGACCTATGATCTTTCCCTTTTAAATCTGCCTTAAGGTTGTGCCCACCAGTGCATGAGTATTTTGACCTTTCGGGTTGTATTTTTTTAGAAAAAATTGATGATCACATTATTTATTTTGAACTCATTGCCTTGTAAAGTATTGATGAAAGCATTCAGTTCTCATAAAGCCACTTAATGCCTTCTATCAGATTTTACTACAAATGCGAAGTGATACGGCCTTGCTAACTAAAGAAGAAGGTGGTTCACCCATCAGGAATCCTTCAACTGCAGCTGAGGATGCACGGCTAGCTTCTCTCATATCTATTGATGGCATGCTGAAACAAGTCAAGGTCGGATTCTGTTACCTTGTTGTTCTGAGATGTGCAATCCTCGTTAAAAAATGTTGTGTTACTAAACATAAAACATATAAGAGAGTTATTAAAAGCAAAATTAATAACCAAGAGTAAAGAATAAATCTTCTCAGAATGTAAAATATCAGAAAGATATGGGGGAGAAACAATTTCTTAGAAATAAGTAGGATATAATATATAATATTCACTATGGGCTTACTTTTTTTTAATGCAAACTATTAGCTTACTTAATTTCACCTAAATGCCTGTCTCTTTTACTTCTTTGACGGTTTTCAATCACTTTTTTTCTGGTTGAGGGGAAATTTGACAAGCAAAATATGTTTGAAGTTGACTATACTCATATAGTCATATTATAGTGAAGATTTAGTTTCTTCTGTAATTGCAAACTGCTTTATATTCAATCACACAGGAAATAATGAGACAGTCATCTGTAAGCTCCTTGACCAAGACCAAGAAGAAGGCACTGTTGACAACTCTTGATGAACTCTTGGATCAGATGCCTTCGCTTCTTGAGGTTGATCATCCATGTGCTGAGAGGCAAATTTATGATGCTCGCAGAGTAGTAGAGGTATGTTCTCCATTCACACTTCAATTGTGCAATCTGTTATTTTTTTCCCTGTAGATTGATTAATGTGTTTCTTTATTAGTCATTAATGATGAAAATTTGGGAGAGAGTGATCGAACTATAGTGTCAGAGAATCAGTTTGGATTTATACCTGGGAGGTCAACAATGGAAGCAATTTATGTACTGAGGAAACTTATGAAAAATATAGGGAGAATAAGAAAGATCTATATATGATTTTTATAGATCTAGAAAAAGCATATTATAAAGTTCCTAGAGTGTCACGCCTTGCTTCCCAAAAACATGGAATACGAACGCGTGACGAAGCCCAGCGAATGATTTTAACATCATCCATAAGCTGTAGGATCGACTCAGCATCATAATAAGAATATAACCAGATATATATACAACCAAGCATGCATGAATAATTTATTAAGCAACAGAAAACAATTGAAACAAATAATAATATTCCAAATAGTTTTCAAGTCTGGATCAAAAGTAAAACTCGGGAACATAAGCCAGTTACAAGTTTTAAGTAGCAGAATTGAATAATTCAAGAAAACAAATAATTAAAACATGTCCTTCCTCCAATTGAAGCCTAAAATCTCTGCTTACCGATTCTAGCAGGCAACTCGTCTTCAAAATCTGTTTAATAATTATAAAAAGGGAAAAATAGAGAAACAAGAGAAAATGCCCTTAGTGCAAGTTAGGACCACAAATAGTATAAACGAGTACAAGAAGCATGGAACAAATTTGGAATCAAGAATATAATAGGGATGTAACAAGTAGTGGGAATTCAAGAACTAACTAGTAAGAAGAACAACTTAAGAGATCAGGTTGGGTAACAAATACTAATAGTAGATCAAGTGACTAGTGACATATAATAGTATCCAACATCAAGTATCAAGTATAAGTGTCAAGTAACAAGTCTCAAGTCCAGTGTCAAGTTGTCAAGTACAAGTATCGAGTTACAAGTGTCAAGTATTATATTCAAGTATCAAGTCTCATATATCATGTCATCAAGTATCAGGTGCATGTATCAAGTTCAAGTTTCATGTTTCAAGTCTTGTGGTTATTACTATCTAGGTAGCACTTCATGCATCCATACTTTTACTACATAGTTGCTACAGTCAATATAGTTTCGTTTAGGCCTAGTAATGGAGTCTATAGGGCGGCGTACTCAGGTATCAAGTATCAAGCAAGCATGAAAGTGTGCGAAACAAGTCGAGAAATCATAATCATGAACATGGAACAAATTTAAGATATTTATATAGCATATTCGAGGGTCAACACGAATAAAAATATCACGAACAACAAAAATCTCAAATCTGGACAACACGACATTGCTGTATCAAAACTGCGATTCCCGTTGCTACGAGATCGAAAATGTGGATCCGTCAGAAAATCTAGAAACTAGACTCCTGTCCGGTTCCAACGCATATAATTAAGGTACATAAAAGTTGTGGTAACATATGTTTAAACAACAAACTATACTGCTATTGTGTTCATGCAGAATTTGTAAATCTGAATTTATACATGTGAAACAGTGTTGAAACATAATTAATTAATTCTGAGATAATTTGGGGATGTTCTCTAGGGTGTCCAGCAACAGCATGTAAAATTTCAAGTCAAACGCTTACTGTTAACATAATTAAATTAATTTGCAAACTAAAGATGTGCAGCAGTTTTGTGAATCTGTGACTACCGACACAGCTGCAGTAAAACTACGATATTTCCTAGACTATAACTCGGAATTTGAAAATTCTGGATGATATCGATATCTAGACATTTAGAGCTACATTTACTGTTCAGGGCTCAGGTTCAGATTCTGATTTTAAAGGGGTCAAAACAGCAAGTAAAGTTCAGGACAGCATCAAGTGTGAATGTCTTCCATGTATAAGTTGCATGATAATTGGTTGTTAGGCGTCTAGATTAATGTGTGATACATATACGGCGTAATGGTTATCAAAACAGCAAGCAACATTTATTTCTCAACTCAAATGGGTGCAAAATCATCACATCTAAGATACAACATATCTACAAATCTAGGATTTCTTAATTTCATGTGTTCATGTGTCTTAGGAGATAAAATGAGTTCAAGCAGTTGTAATATAACAATGAAATTGTTGTGACTCTTAAGATTATGGGATTGATGAGGATTAATATTTGATCAACAACGACGAGTCAAGGAGGAGTCATAACTACTAACTAGTTGTGGTATTTTCAAATTAAACGCTTGTACTAGAACAAAAACTTGTACAAGATGAATACTTGCCTTTATTGGATGAGGGCGTTGATCGACGATCGAGATCGGATGGATCGGATCGGTGCGGATCTTGATGGAAGATCAAGATCAAGACGATCGGACGGCTGGATCTGCTTTGATCTGAGCTGATGATCACGATCGGATGGACGACTGAGATCTGATCTGGCTGAAGTGATCAGATCTGATCAAGATCAGATCTTGATCGAATCCGACGGCTGTGATTGAATCCCAGCCTCTTCTCCTTCCCTCCTCTTCTCTGCTTGATCACGGCAGCAATGGCGGCAGCTACGAACGACGACTGGTTCGCGACGATGAGGGCGGCGTGATGCTGACGGCGAGACGGCGCGATGCTGACGGCAAGGTGGCGCTGGGCAGCGATGGCGACGCGACTGTGGCGCGATGGAAGCAGCGCTCTGTTCCTGGGTTCAAAATAGAGTGGGGAGAGCAGGGGAGGACTTCGGGGGGTTTTGGGTAATGGCGAAGGTGGTTGCGACGGCGAGTGGCTGGCGGAGGTGCTGGGGGTTGTGACTGTGGAATGGAAGCGAAGGCGAGGCAGCAAGAGGTGGGGAGTTGGGTAATGGCGAATGGGTTCGACGAGGGAGACGGCGGTGGATGATGGCTGAGGAGGCGAGGGTGTTGACGATGAGAGGGAGGCAAAGCGGCGAGGGGATGGAGGCGGTAGGGAAATGGTGACGGGAAGGGAAATGGGTGTGACGAGTGGAGAAGGAGACGGAAGGGAAGAAGAGAGCGGCGGGTTTGTTAGGGTTAGCACAGTAATAGGGGTTAGGGGTTAGGGTTAAGGGTGTTTAGGGTTAAATAGTTAGGGTTTTGGGTTTTTGGAAATTTAGGTAGCGGGTTTGAGGGGGATCCATCTAGAGACTTAGTCAAAAATCAATAAAAATGGGGATAAAGAGAGAAATGATATGAAACAGCTCATCTCTTCATGAAGAACGACACAAAAGAGCAGGACGGACATACGATTGAATTAGATAAAAGCACCAAAAATTAAGTTGAAACAATATAACGATTTTATTCGAACGGAAACAAAATACAGGATCTCAAATTGATAAAAGAGTACAGTGGAGCAAAATACAGTATAAAAATACAGATACGGGAAATAGGAGTTACATAGAGACGGTATGGTGGGTGTTAATTAATAAAAGAGTAATTATGCGGTATATTGAGAAATTAAGGATATGTTTGAAGGGGCAACGGCCACAATTAGAACATCCACAGGAGAGATCAGTGATTTTCCTATTACGGTAGGTTTACACTAAGGTTCGGTTTTATGTCCCGACCTCTTTACTTTGGTTATGGATGATTTGATGCGAGGAATACAAGATGAGGTGCATTGGTGTATGCTTTTTGCCGATGACGTCGTCTTAGTGGACGAGACCAGAGCAAAAGTCAATGCTGAATTAGAATTGTTGAGAGAAATTTTGGAAGCTAGAGGTTTTAGGATAAGCAAAACTAAAACAGAGTATATGGAGTGTAATTTTAGTGATATTTGGAACACAACTAAAGAAGTAGTGAAGTTTGATGGTCAAATGATAACTATGAGAGACCGTTTTCGATATTTAGGCTCGATTATACAAAGAGATGGGGAGATTTGCGAATATGTTATACATAGGATCCAAGCAGGGTGGCTTAAGTGGAGAAGTGTCAGTGGTGTTTTGTGTGACAAACGTATACCTTTGAAGTTGAAGGAAAAATTTTATAGGACAGAGATGTTAGATCAGCAATGATGTATGGAGCAGAGTATTGGGCAACGAAGAAACAGCATGCCCAAAAAATGAGTGTAGCGGAGATGAGGATGCTAAGATGAATGTGTGGTAAAACAAAGAATGATAGAATTAGAAACGAGCATATACGAGACATGCTAGAATCGCCTTAGGTGGTTTGGACATGTCACACGTAGACCTAGCAGTGCCCGTTAGAGTGATTTGATGAGTATTGAAGGTAGAGTTAGGGGTAAAGGAAGACCTAAACTAACTTGGGTGGAAACAGTGAGAAAAGATATGATAGCATGTGACCTTACAAAAGATATTGCGCTAAACCGAACAGAATGGAAAACTAGGATTCACGTAGCCGACTCCAACTAGTTGGGAAAAGGACTTTGTTGTTGTTGATGTTGTTTATTAGTCATTAATGCAAAAGCATCATTTAACAAACGGAAATACATGGTCACCGAATGGAGATAAGTCAAACGGCAATGAGGCACTTCGTACTAATGATGGAACAGAGGAAATGCCCTTGACAGAGATCACTGGAAAAAAGGGTAGTTAGGATAGAGGCTTCTTTGTTGTTGTTGACGATGCTGTTTATGTAGCAATTACTACTACTAAGGGACAGTCAGCTGGTATAATTTTCTGTTTTAATTCCTAGAACACAACCGTATACCCCTCTTCCATTGTTTTCTCATGAATTCACATCTCTGTCTAACGGTTTGGCTATCAGTACAAAACCTTCAGATAAGCTAAAAGGAGTAATAATATCAGTCTTGTTGAGGATTCCTGCTACTATCCAAGAACAATCTGATTTCACTGAAATTGAATTAAATGAAGTATTAAATTTACGAACGACCTGCATTATTGTTTGCAGTCAATTCCTGAACAAGACAACCGGGAATATAGTGATGACTCCAGAGCCCTCCAATTCTGCTCGCCAAATTCGACATCCTCAGACCCAGAAGTGACCCAGTGGAACGTGCTTCAGTTCAACACGGGGTCCACCACTCCATTCATCATAAAGTGTGGGGCCAGTTCCAGCGCTGAGCTCGTGATCAAAGCCGATGCCAAAGTCCAGGACCCAAAAGGTGGCGGTGAGATCATCAGGGTCCTCCCAAGGCCTTCTGTCCTTTCAGATATGAGCTTCGAGGAAATCAAAAACGTCTTTGATCAGTTGCCCGAGGCTGTGAGTCTTCTGGCACTAGCTCGAACAGCAGATGGCACGAGAGCAAGGTACTCAAGATTGTACAGGACTTTGGCTATTAAAGTTCCATCTTTAAGAGATTTGGTTGCAGATTTGTAGAGGGTGAGTGTTGAAGGATACTAGATCTTGAATGAATTGAGAGATCTTTTGTACTGTCGTATATTGTAGCATTTGTATAATTACGTGGGTCTTAATTCCGTAGAAACTACTGAGGTGTTGGTATATATGCATTTGTACGGAGGAATACACTCTACAAACAGTTTGGACTGTACAATCATTGTATTTACACTCTACAAACAGTTTGGACTGTACAATCATTGTATTTATGTTTACTTTCTATCCAGATTTCAATGGAAGGAGATGAAGCATCTAATATCAAATGTTGTGCATGTCTTCATGTTGTCGGTTGTTGTGGAAAGCCTGCTTAATTGTTAAACATTGAACTCTTCAAAGAGTTTTGCAAAGACTAATATATATCTTGCACCTGCTCTATTTATTTTTGGCATTGCCTACGATATGTAAGTGTGGGCTGGATGAAAGATTAATACTATGTATATACCACTTGTTTTATTTATCTTGGACATTGGAAATGGATCACAATCATCTTACATCATATCTTAAGAGAAAAGAGGGAGCTTTAATGCCTATTCGAGTATTCGTATGATGCAGCTTTTGGCTTATTCTTGGCCATGACTACAAGCAGGGAAGAAGATTTGGTGGTAATGGAAGGTTTGAGGAAGAAGAAGAATCAAGAAGGTGAGGAAGAAGAATCAAGAAGGTGGGAATTGTTGAACTGTAAACTGACAGATCGAAAGATGATCTGTTCTTTTTCTTTTATAAGCACAGATTACGTGCAAAGCACGTAATCGGACATTCTGTTGAAACAGTTACAATGTGGGTCCCATCTTGATCTAACGGATACAATTTAATCAGTACAACTTCAACGGACCAGAACTACTCATACCGATTCACTTGTTACTTTACATTCCAGCCCCTCTACTTATTTCTATTACACTTAAACTGATACATCAACTGATACATCAAACCAGCTTCAGCTCCCTTCTCCTCTTCTTTACTCCGATGCTTCAGCTACACCTCCCATTGCCTCATTCACCCTGATTGGCCTCTATCAACTCCTCCCCCCCTATTTTGAGACCTTGCCTCAAGGTCGAAGAGGGGAAATTTCCGCACCAAAGCCCAGTATGGTTCCCAAGTAGCAGCAGCTTCATCTTGATCCTGCCACTTGATCAACACTTCAGAAACCAAATTCTTCCCTCTAATCACTGATCTACGATCCAAGATCTGTTCTGGCTGAAGTAGTGCTGTAGACTCCTGCATAGGAGGCTTGTGCTGCACCTCCACATTATGTCCCAGATGTCTCTTGAGCAAGGAAACGTGAAAGACCGGGTGAATTTTTGAACCCACTGGTAGATCAAGCCTATAGGCCACAGCCCCAACACGTTCTATCACAGCATATGGACCATAATAAAGTGGAGCAAACTTCTGCACTGTCCTTGTAGCAACTGAAACTTGCCGATACTGATGAAGTTTCACATAAACCAAATCTCCTACTTTATACTCTTTATCCAATCTGCGAGTATCTGCGAGTTTCCTCATCCTATCCTGAGCCTTCTTGAGGTTATCTTTGAGTAGCTGTAGGTTAACATCCCTAGCCAATAGAGATTCCTCCACTTGTGGATTGTTAGCTGTATGCGGAATATAAGAGATTAAAGTAGGTGGCCGCCGACCATATACCACTTCATAGGGAGTGGTTTTGATTGCACTGTGATATGAAGTATTATACCAATACTCAGCCCAAGATAACCATCGACTCCAATCATTTGGTTTGTGGTGACAAAAACATCTCAGATATGTTTCCAAACATCGATTAACCACCTCCGTTTGGCCATCTGTTTGAGGGTGATATGCAGTGGAAAAGTTCAGCCTAGTACCTTGTAGTCGGAGTGATTCTTTCATCAAGGAACTGGTAAAAACAGTTCCTCTATCACAAACTATAGATATAGGCATACCATACAACTTGAACACACCTTCCGTAAGCACTTGGATGATAGTAGCTGCCGTATATGGGTGTTTGATTGGAAAGAAGTGGGCATACTTACTTAATCTATCAACCACCACCAATATGACTGAATATCGACAACTCATAGGAAGTGCTTCAATGAAATCCATGCTTGCTTGTTCCCAAACCTGATTGGGAATTGGCAATGGCTGCAATAACCCCGAAGGTGCTTGACACACATACTTGTTAGCTTGACATACAGCGCATTCCCTCACATAATTCCGTACATCAGATTTCATACCCTTCCACCAAAATGCTCTTCTAAGCCTTTGCAATGTTTTGTCATACCCTGAGTGGCCCCCTATTGCAGTGTCATGGTGTTCTGTGATCAACAACCTTCTCAAAAATGAAGTAGGACTGATGACAACTTTTGAGCCTTTAAACCATATTCCTTGAATCTTCGAAAATTTCCTGTTAGGTGAATGGACCAGTTTAGTGTCTAACACCTTGAAATAAGGATCACTTTGATTCATGCTCTCGACATCCTTCCACCAATTTGGAGGTAAAGAACTCAATTGGACCAAGAAACAATCCAAATCCCTCCGAGATAATCTGTCAGCTGGCACATTTTCACTACCCTTTTTATACTCTACCTCGAAGTGAAATCCATAAAGTTTCACTAACCATGAGTGCTGTGCTGCTGTTGACAACCTTTGATCAAGCAAATATTTTAGAGGCTTATGATCAGTACGAATGATGAACTTCCTCCCAAACAAGTACTGTTTCCACTTCTTAACAGCAAGAAGAATTGCGAGCATTTCTTTTTCATAGGCTGACCAATGCAAGCATCTACCCTTAATAGCTTGGCTGATATATGCAACTGGATGGCATTTTTGCATGAGCACCGCACCTATTCCTTCTTTACAAGCATCACATTCAACAACAAAAATCTCATTAAAATCAGGGAGTTTGAGAACTGGGGCAGATATGAGTGCCTCTTTCAGCCGATTAAAAGCATTTGTAGCCTCATCAGTCCAAGTAAAGCTATCTTTCTTGGTCAAATCAGTTAAGGGAGAAGCTATTGATCCATAATTCTTAATGAATTTCCTATAATAGCCTGTGAGACCAAGAAAACCCCTCAAAGCCTTCACCGATTTCGGAACTGGCCATTCCTTAACAGCCGATACCTTCTTTTCATCCATAGCAATGCCGGAGTTAGACACAATATGACCCAAGTACTCCACTTCTCTTTGGCCAAAAGCACACTTAGATCTCTTCACAAATAGCTTGTGCCGCTGTAGGATGAGAAAAGCTTCCCGTAAGTGTGTCAAGTGTTCCTGCCATGATCGACTAAAAATCAAAATGTCATCAAAGAAGACTAGTATAAATCTCCTTAAGTGAGGTCTGAAAATGTCATTCATAAGAGCTTGGAAAGTCGACGGAGCATTACTCAAACCAAAGGGCATTACGAGAAATTCGTAGTGTCCACTGTGGGTTCTAAACGCAGTTTTTGCAATATCATCATTGTGCATCCTGATCTGATGGTATCCAGATCTCAAATCAAGCTTTGAAAAGAATGTAGACCCATTCAATTCATCAAGTAGATCATCAATCATCGGAATAGGATATTTATCCTCAATTGTTTGTTTGTTGAGAGATCTGTAATCGACACAAAACCTCCAAGACCCATCTTGTTTCTTCACTAAGACAACAGGAGAGCTATAACTACTATTACTTGGTCTAATAATACCTTGACTCAGCATTTCTTCAACAATATCCTCGATCGCATTCTTTTGATCAAAAGAATATCTATATGGCCTGATGCACACTGGTTTAGAACCTTGTTCCAGGGGTATTCGGTGATCATATGGTCTTGCAGGAGGTAAGTTTTTGGGTTCCTCAAATAGAGCATTAAACTCACCTAATAATTCTTGTAAACATGGATCTTCAGGTAATGAAATAGGTTTGTTTTCATTCCCAGATATCAAGTACAAAACAAATCCCCTATGAGTTTGGAGGGCAATTTTATTGGCTTCTTTATCAGATAACATTTGAGTAGAGGTTGGATGCAAACCTTGCAACACCCAGTCAGTTCCCTTATGATGAAATTTCAATTGTTTGTCAATGAGATTAACAGTGACCTCTGAAACTTGCTTAATCCACTTGGCTCCTACCACCACATCATGGCCTCCAATCGGAAACACCAAAAAATCATCAACAAAATCATATCCCTGGCAGCTAATCTTCACATTTGAGCACAGCCCACTTCCCTCTACTTCCTTACCCCCCGCAACCCTCACATTGAAAGTTTGTTTGATCGAAAGAGGTAGACCAGTTCTTTGCAAAATAAATGGGTCTATATAGTTATGAGTGGCTCCACTATCCACTAAAATGTGGACATCAATTCCTTTTAGCTGAGCTTTTAATATTAAGCACTCAGTATTAATAGCAGAATCTGCTTTGAGTAGGTGATGCACAGGATAGCTTTTATTCAATTCCCTTTCCTCCTCTTCTACTAACAACTGATCAAGCTCATCCTCACCATGTAACGAAAACATGTCCCACTCCCCCTCTATACACATATAGACCTTGGATTTGCACACATGCCCCAACACATATTTTTCATCACAATGAAAACATAGCCCTTTCCTCCTTCTCTCCCATACTTCATTAGGTGTAAGCTTCTTTAAAGTAGGTTTTTCTGAGTTGTTGTGATATGCACTGGAAGATCTCAATGGTGGATTATTCACAGGAGTTGGTGTAGTTGGTTGAGAGTGATATGGTGAAGAATTGTATCCGGATGTTGAACCTCTATAGTTGGATCTGTAAGGCGCCTTGTAGAATTGTCTAAGTGAATTAGATTTCTTTTCAAACCTCAATGCAACCCTAAAGGTTTCACTAAGTGATTGTGGCTCCGCCATAGCAACGTCATGTTGCAACTCCTCCTTAAGCCCACTTATGAATTGTTGCACCAAAAAAGACTCACTAACACCTTCTACCAAACACTGCAACTTCTCAAATTTAACCTGGTAGTCAAGAACAGTGGTTGTTTGTTCTAGTCTACACAAAGATTTCACGGCATCTTCATAAATGTTCAACGAAAATCTATTGCAAATCCCTTCTTTGAATTCTTTCCAGGTTACCACACCTTCATTGTTCTTAAGAAACCATCGACACCACTGGATGGCCTCATCTTTGAGGAAAAAAAACGCTATTCTAACTTTTTCTTCCCCTTGAACTCTATACAATTCGAAGTAATGTTCTATTTGAAAGATCCAATTCAGAACATCCCCTGTTCCTGAAAATGGATGAACATCTAACTTCGGAGTTTTGAAAAAAAAAATTTCACCAATCATGTTTCTATCACCATGCAAGAATCCTCCTCCATCAGTCTCAAGGTTGAGATTGTGCTTACCAGAGGCTTGTAATGGTGGAATTACCTCCGATGATTCTTGATTAGGTCGGTTCTCCCCCAACCTCTGAGTTATCAGTTGCATCTGAGCCAAGATTAAAGGGATCTGAGATGCTTGATCTGCAATGTCCTTCATCCGATTTTCCACTCCTGCTATCCTATCATTCAAGATCTGGTAGCTCTGCTGCCATTCTCCAGTCGGCGCCAAACCAAGAATTCCTTCGTGAGTGGAACCTTGAGGAACCTCACTCTCAAGTTCCAGATCCGCAAGAGGATCCGATGGCTCTGATACCATTGATGCAGCTTTTGGCTTATTCTTGGCCATGGCTACAAGCAGGGAAGAAGATTTGGTGGTAATGGAAGGTTTGAGGAAGAAGAAGAATCAAGAAGGTGAGGAAGAAGAATCAAGAAGGTGGGAATTGTTGAACTGTAAACTGACAGATCAAAGATGATCTGTTCTTATTCTTTTATAAGCACAGATTACGTGCAAAGCACGTAATCGGACATTCTGTTGAAACAGTTACAATGTGGGTCCCATCTTGATCTAACGGATACAATTTAATCAGTACAACTTCAACGGACCAGAACTACTCATACCGATTCACTTGTTACTTTACATTCCAGCCCCTCTACTTATTTCTATTACACTTAAACTGATACATCAACTGATACATCAAACTAGCTTCAGCTCCCTTCTCCTCTTCTTTACTCCGATGCTTCAGCTACACCTCCCATTGCCTCATTCACCCTGATTGGCCTCTATCATCGTATAAGGAAAATACGTGTATGGTATGTGCTCAAAATCTGTAAAGCTGATGGCAGCAAAACATCAAACATTAGAAATCTGTAATGTGAATTTGCAGGCATGCATGTGTTTTACTCATCGCATATCTTCATTTCTATTGAGGAATGATCATACTACGTCCAAATTTGGGTGAGACCTATTAAACGACCGATAGCCATTGATATGGCTAAAAATAGGATTAGATCGGAATTGTTCAAATCGGACACGAATATTAAAGCTCTCAGGGGTAAAACGGTAATTTCACCTGCAAATATGTCCGAAATGGGAACTGGGTCTCTTCTTCAAAGCCCAATAACCCATAGACGGATCTGTCCTATTGGATACGGGTACCAACTCGTTACAAACCAGTTCAGAAGGATAAAGAGGAATTCAGATTCGTGATTATCCTTAAGAGGCGGTTTTAACCACTTCTTATCCATCCACACCGGGAAGTAGAGATTTGTTCTTATCTCGAAACGAATCCATAAGGCAACTATAAATACCCCTCTCTCCCCACTGTAACAAGGTAATGAATCTTTTCCTACCTAAAGCTCTTTCTTAATCTTGGAGATTATTGACAAGAGCATCGGAGGGTTCGTTGCCGGAATTCATCCCGGTGTATCGAACTTTGTGCAGGTTCGTGGCAGTGGCAAGGAACAAGTCAACACATAGGTGGAGTTAGGGGTGACCGATCATACCGAAATGAGCCAACCGACCGGTTTTCCAACCGAACCAATCGATTCGGTACCGAAAATTTCGGTAACCAAAAGTATGGTACGGTACAACCGTACCGAGTTCTAAAATCCGGTTCGGTTTCGGTATGAATATGGTTCAGTCGGTATTTTCCCATATCGTACCAAATAAACTTACTGCGCATTAGTAATGAATAAACTTACTACTCATATTCTAGATGAGATTACATGGCACAAATTGTTTGCTGATGAGATTGAATCAGTCAATGAACGCATATTTTTTAAACAGTAAAGGTGGAGAGATTGAGTAAAAAAAGGGAAGGTGGAGAGAAGTATGAAATCCATCTGTTGAAAAAATTGAGAAAAGGAATATAACTTTAGAAAGCTATAAGAAGATGAGCCTATCCAGGATCAATTATTCACAGAATCACAGTAATGAGGAGATTGAGTCAGATGTTTGCCAATAGAATCAAAAGAGTTGGCTAAAACAGGGCATTGCTTCTGGAAAACTGCGAGCTCACAATGTAACCGATATCTGAAGGAATATATTGTGCACAACTATACTGCAGAGCTCTAAAATTTAACTTCATGAAGCTACAATGTTGCAGCTCTCCTATTGCCTTCAAAATGAAAGTTAACCTAAAGTGAACCAATTAATTGTTTCAAGTATTTTGTGCTTAATCATTTAGAAAATTAACCTATTTTACCCATCCATCCTCCACCCTAGGAACACTTACAACGCACAGAATACACTCACAGGACAAAGATTTAAATTATATTATTTATTTATCTGCCGGGTGGGGCTTTGTCAGAGTAGTTGGAGGTATTTATTGGGTCATATATCATTGAAGGTATGGCTGGAACCTTTTGGCTCTATCCGTTTCGTCAAAAAAATATATCATTGAAGGTATTTGTATCTATCACAGAATACACTCACATTCTTCACTATCTATCATTGAAAATATTTGTTGGGTCATATTTGGTATAACACCAATACCGAATCGTACCAACCGAAGTAGTCGGTATACCGAACTTTTTGGTTGGTAACGGTTTGCATATTTTCAAACTGAACTAGTTTGGTATGGTAATGGTACAATGTGAAAAAGTCCAGTACCGTACCGAGCCCACCCCTAGGTGGAGTCAACATGTTCGCTTTAATGTTTTCCTCAAAAAACTCACAAATTCATTTGTTTGTTTCCACACCTGAAATCAGCAGTAACAGATTGACGTCGTCTGTGGAAAACATAAACAGCGATCCAGTCCTACCACATCAGCCAAACTAGTTTCAAGCCATGCCACCCAAGAAGGGAAAGATGACGGTCTCTAACCGCAGGACCACTTCCGCTCCTTCTCCTCCTCCAGTCCATGAGGTTCTCCCCTCAACCCACTCAACAAGTCCAGTAGCCTGGATAACCTTTCCATCAACCCGTCCAACAACCGCAGCCTGGACGACCCCTTCCTCAACAACCTCAACCCCAGCAGACTCCTCAAGGGCCACAAGAGGCCACTACGGGACCCTTCCGCCGAAGTCGACAAGTGCAACCCCCTCACCGCGACCACGTGTCAATACACAACCCCTCGTCGAACTCCATGGCCTCGTACAGTCCCCCTACGCCGAAGGATCTCTGGAACATCATCATCAACAGACAGTATGGGGAAGATCTCTGGGCCCGCTTAGATGAGAGGCGGACCCATGACGGGATACCCCACCGAGAACGTCAAAGGGGTCCAGCGATCCGATCCCCTAGAGCCTGGTCCCCCCGCAGGCCAGATCGCAGAAGGTCCAACTCTCCCAGGAGGCGAAGGGAGTCGCCCCAGCGTCGTCAAAGGAGAAGCCGCTCTCCAGTCGCTGACCCGCCCCTCGGAACCACCGAGAGCAGGAGGCCCCTGTCACGAGGGCAGCGTTCTAGCAATTCTAAAAGGCAGTCCTGAGGGCCCTCAATATTGCCCCCGACCATGGTCAGCGGGCGCCCAGTCCTTAACCTGCCCAAGACCATAAGGGTCGTACGCCCAGTCCTCAACCTGCCCCGAGTTATCATGGTCGCACTCCTAGTCCCCTTTCGCGCGAGGACGAATCCTGGGCCTCAGCAAGGTATGACCCGAGGGAAGATTCGGTCTACCGCCGTCTCTAAGAGATGGAGAGGTGCCTTGGCCGACTAGATAGAGAGGAAGAGCAATGGGAGAGGAATTTCCGCCTCAGCAGACCCCCATTCTCCCGGATTATAATGGAGGCATCAGTCCCAGATAACTTCAAGCCTCCTCATTTTGAATCATACAATGGGGAGTCCGATCCCGCTGACCACATCGAGAGTTTTAAAACTCTCATGATGATACACCGAGCGTCGGACGCACTCCTCTGCAAAACTTTTCTGGCCACGCTGAAGGGCCTGCAAGGGAATGGTATTCCTGTCTAGCCCCGGCCTCCATCTTCTCCTTCGATCAGCTCGAAGGCCTCTTCCTGACTCACTTCGTGAGCAGCCGACGAGCTGAAAAGACGAGCACTTCCCTGTTATTGCTTCATCAAAGGAAGGGCTAACGGCCGTGAGACTATGTCAAATGTTTCACCACGGAGGCAAGATCCATTGCCTCCTTAGACCAGTCGGTAGCCTCCACCGCCTTCTAATCCAATGTCGCTAACGACAGCCTCCGAGCATCCCTTGCCAAGAAGCCTCATCGGGATTTTTCAGAACTCCTGCTCATGAGTGAGAAATACATCCTAGCGGAAAAGGCTCTCTCCCGCCCTGCTTTTGAAGGATCGTCCTCCGGAAATAAACGGAAGGGCGCTGAAGGAGCTAAGATGCTCCAGAAAGACAACGGAGGCCAGCGTCGCCATTCTCTCTGCTTCGAGAAGTTCACTCCGCTCAACGCGAGTGTCTCAGCCATCCTGATGGAGGTTGGGAAAGAGGGTCTTCTCCCGCCACCTCCGAAGATGAACACCCCGGGGAAGAATAGGAACCAGGACAAGTGGTGCCGCTATCACAGGGACCATGGCCACAACATGGATGACCGTCGGGCCCTAAAAGACAAGATCGAGGCCCTCATTCAGAGAGGGAAAATCTCCAGGTTCGTGAGGAAGGACAGGGCGGATCCTCCTCTGCCCCCCAGGGGGGCTAATAAGCAATCCGAGCAGCACGCGGAGACCCCGGACTCCGAACAAGAGGTCATCCTGCACCTCATCCACGGAGGCCCAATGGGGGGAGATTCCAACTCCTCCAGAAAAGCCTTCGTCCGAAAAGTAAATTCTGTGTAGAACCGTCCTCCCCCCAAGGGCCTAGGGGTCTTGGTCACTTTTTCAGATAGAGATCTAGAGGGTGTCCGAACCCCCTATTGTGACGCGTTGGTAATAAACCTCCACATGGCCAACTTTGACGTGCATCGGGTCCTAGTTAACAATGGCAGTTCGGTCAACATTCTCTTTCTAGAGGCCTTCCAGGGTCTCAAGCTATCCAGGTATCGACTCAAGCCTGTCAGTTACACTCTCCATGGGTTCACCGGAGTGCCAGTGACGATCGAGAATGTTATAACTCTCGACGTAACTGCTGGCAAAACTCCTACCACCCAAACTGAGCCAATGGATTTCATGGTGGTGGATGTGAAAGCTGCCTACAATGTCATCCTGGGCCGACCAGGCCTAGCTGCTCTCCAAGCCATACCCTCGGCCTACCACATGAAGATGAAATTCCCTACCATAGCAGGCATGGGGGAAGTCAGAGGGAGCCAGGAGGCGGCCCACAAATGCTACATGACCTCAGTGGGAGGACATGTCCTCTCCCTCGAAGCTCTTGAACTCCCCTAAGGGAGTAGCCCACCTATATCGGAGCCGGTCGATGAGCTGGAAGAGGAGGCCTTCTCAGAAGGAGATCCGACCCGAAAATTTCAGATTAGCAAAGTCCTTCCCACTCCCGTTCGCTCCGATATTATCCAGTGCATAAGGGGAAATCGAGACCTCTTCGCCTGGACTGCAACTGACATGCCGGGAATCTCCGAGGAGCTCCTCATGCATCACCTTAGTGTCGCCTCGGGGGCCAGACCAGTTCAGTAAAAGCGACGTAAATTCGCTCCCGAGCGCCAGCAAGCTATCAAGAAAGAGGTTGAGAAACTCTTTAGGGCTTGGTTCATACGGGAGGTCAACTATTCGGAGTGGCTGTCCAATATTGTGATGGTCAAGAAAGCCAACGGGAGCTGGAGGATCTGCATTGACTTCACGGATCTAAACAAAGTCTGCCCCAAAGATCCATTCCCACTCCCGAGCATCGATGCCCTGATTGATGCAATCTCGGGCCACAAACTCTTAAGCTTCATGGATGCATTCTCTGGGTACAATCCGATAAGAATGTTCCCTCCTGACATTTCGAAGACATCTTTTGTCATCGACCAGGGCCTATATTGCTACCGGGTCATGCCCTTCGGGCTTAAGAACGCCGGTGCCACCTATCAATGCCTTGTTAACAAGGTCTTCAACGAATAGATTGGGCGAAACATGGAAGTCTATGTAGACGACATGTTGGTGAAGAGCGTCAACAATCAGATCATGTCTCCGATCTCCAAGAAGCTTTTAACGTGTTGAGGAGACATAATATGAAACTGAACTCGAACAAGTGTGCGTTCGGCGTCTCATCCGGCAAGTTCCAGGGGTTCATGGTCAGCCCAAGGGGCATAGAGGCCAACCCCGAGAAGATCCAGGCCATACTCAACATGGCCCCCCCTCCAGTGTTAAAGATGTGCAGAGACTCACCGGGCGCCTTGCGGCGATAGGGCGTTTCCTCTCCAAATCCGAGGAAAAATGCCCCCCCCCCCCCCCCCCCCCCCCCGTTCTTCAAAGCCTTCAGGGGAGCTAAAGGCTTTGAGTGGGGGAAACAACAACAAGAGTCCTTTGACTAGCTCAAGGCCTACTTAGTCAACCTCCCACTCTTGAGCAAGCCAAAGCCCGGGGAAGTCCTCTACTTATACCTCACCGCTTTGGAGCAGACCCTCAGCGCTGTTTTAGTAAGAGAAGAAGACAAGATGCAGAGGCCTATCTACTACGTGAGTAAAGTCCTGAGGGACGTTGAACTCCATTATCCGAAGCTAGAGAAGATGGCCTATGCCTTGGTCATGGCGGCCCGAAAGCTTCGCCCCTACTTCCAGTCTCACTCGGTGGTCGTTCTTACCGACCAGTCGCTCAAACCAGTCCTCCACAAGCCTGAGACCTTATGGCGCCTTATGAAGTGGTCCATCGAGCTAAGTCAGCATGATATTAGCTATCAACCTCGAACCGCTATCAAGGCTCAAGCCCTAGCAGAGTTTATAGTGGTGAGTACAATTCCCGATGCTAGCAAAGCAATAGAGGAACCCCCTTCTGGACGGTGTATGTCGACGGGTCCTCGTGCGCCGATGGGAGTGGGGCAGGAGTCATCCTAGCGGGCCCAGATGATTTCATCCTCCAATACTCACTCTGCATCAACTTCAGGGCATCCAACAACGAGGCAGAGTATGAAGCCCTTATAGCAGTCCTGTGCATGGCTCGCAAGGCAGGGGCAAAGCATGTCAAGATATTTAGCGACTCGCAGCTGGTGGTGAACCAAGTATCAGGGAAATACGAAGCACGAGACGGTCGCATGGCCAAGTACTTGGCCAAGGTCAAAGAACTGATGGCCTCTTTTGAGGATGCACAGCTCCAGTGGATACCCCGAGAAGAGAATGCACAGGCGGACGCCTTTTCAAAGCTAACTTCCTCCTCCCTCCAAGGGCTCGAACAAACTGTCTTAATAGAAGTTCTATTGAAGCCCAACATCGAGGAAGAAGGCTCCGAGCCAATGGTGACGCTGCCTTTACAACTCAAAGAGAATTGGATAAGGCCTCTGCTCGAGTTCCTCAGAGATGGGATCCTTCCCTTAGATCCTAAAGAGGCCGGAAAGATCCGAACCAGAGTTAAGCGGTACACACTCATCGAGGAAGTCTTGTATAAACGCTCCTACACCTAAGTAAACGGCAGACCCTACTTGAGGTGTCTCTCCCCCGACGAAGCCCAGTTGCTTTGAAGGAAGTACATGAAGGGATATGTGGCGCCCACTTGGGAGCAAGGCACCTCGCCCGCAAGATCTTGAACTATGGATACTTCTGGTCTACTCTCCTTCGCGATGCTGAACAACACGTTCGTCAATGCGGCCCTTGCCAAAAAAATTCAATAATCCGCCGCCTACCGCAAGCTCAGCTCTTCTCTCTATCCAGCCCAACCCCTTTTGCAATGTGGGGAATGGACTTGCTCGGGTCGTTCCCTCCAGCACCGGGCCAGCTAAAGTTCCTTGTTGTGGCGATCGACTATTTCTCTAAGTGGATCAAAGCCGAGCCCCTAGCAACGATCACGGAGAATAGGGTGCAGCGCTTCTTTTGGAAAAACACTGTATGCAGATTCGGCGTGCCCCGAATCTTGATAACGGACAATGGAACTCAGTTCACGAGGGCAGCCTTCCGCACTTTTTGCACATAACTTGGCATTCAGCAATGATTCTCCTCGGTCTCCCACCCCCAGTCCAACGGTCAGGCAGAGAACGCTAATCGGCAAATTCTCTTCGGCCTGAAAAAGAGACTTAGCAGGTCGACTAAGGGGTTATGGCTAGAGCAGCTCTCCAATGTACTCTAGAGCTATCGCACTACGAAGAGGACCCCCACGGGAGAATTGCCCTTCAACCTCACTTACGGCTCCGAAGTCGTTATCCTTCTGGAGGTGGGTCTACCGCCCCCCCGCTTGATTACTTACAACGAAGAGCAAAACGCGAACGAGCTTCGTGGCAACTTGGACCTCATCGATGAAATCCATAAGAGATCCTCCATTCGGAAATAAATTTATCGGCGTAGGATCGAGCAATCCTACAACAGGAGAGTCCGCCCTACTAATCTCAAAGAAGGAGATATGGTGCTCATGATGTTGTCTATTTCTTTCCCCAGAAAGAAAGGCAAATTGGCACCCAACAGGAAAGGACCATATAGGATCTCTAAAGTTGTCCGCCCTGGCACTTATCAACTTGAAGATCCGGGGGGGGCAAGAGGGTGCCGAGGACATGAAACGCAGAGCACTTGTTGAAGTACCAAGAGGGTGTTTAAACACCGCTCCAAGCAACTTCTCCTAGAGTGCTCTTCTTAAAGCATTTTAAAGCTTGTTTCTCTTTCTTCATTAAGTGTAATAATGGCTCGCAACTTAGAAGCGGCTGCTTAGTTGTTTTCAATAAAAGTGATGTACCCCTTGAAAATTCTCTATTCTAAGCATTCTAGTTGTACTACTTTTGGGCTTACAAAAAATACTCATTAAACAAGTTCAAAGTCCAACACTTAGTTCGATGCAACTTTTGCTACTTGCGAACGAGCGAGTACCAAGTAGCTCACCATTCAGATTTGCTCTTATAACTATTGATACTCTCTAAACGACAAGTTCGGAGTCCAACACTTGGTTCGATGCAACTTTTGCTACTTGAGAACGAGCGAGTACAAAGTAGCTCACCATTCGAAATTGCTCCTGCAACTGTTGATACTCTCTAGACGACAAGTTCGGAGTCCAACACTTGGTTTGATGCAACTTTTGCTACTTGCGAACGAGCGAGTACAAAGTAGCTTACCATTTGGAATTGCTCCTACAACTGTTGATACCCTTGCGAACATTAACGAAACACAAATTCTCACAGGAAGCTCGAGAAATGGGTATATTATTTCATCAAAATTTGAGGTACAAGTCTAATTCTAGACCAAAAATTCATTATTTGAGATACAACTCATATGAAACGAAGACTACAAGATTACAAAATTTCGCCATAACCCCTCCTAGGGAATGGGATGCTTCTATTAAGCGATACATGGGGTCGGCGAGCATTGTGTTGTTGTCGCCTCATTTCCATATAAGTCTCCAAGCTGGCGAACCGAGGGGCATTGTTAGCACCTAGGAGCCTAACAGTCGCCCCAACAGATGCTCCACTCGACGAGCCAGCTACCCCGTTTTGTGCGTCCCCAGGGTGTCTCATGACGGGGGCCAAACGAAGCGCTAACTCATGGAACGACCTTCTTTGTGCGTACTCACCCTGAGGGTAGGAAGTGCTTCTGACGTTACTCCCCTCAAAAAGCCATCGCAAGCGAAGGTTCTCCGCCTCTAGCTCCACGATTCGCTCCTTCAGCGAGTCGTCCGTCACTCTGACCTTCAGGTGAGGCATTCGGCTCGAGCTGCCCCCACGAGAAGCCTCGGAGATAGCCCTCCGACGGTGCACCGCCTCCAGACTCTTCTCGAGTACTACGTTTTTTAACTCGTCTCTCTCAGACCTCGCGTCGAATAAAGACTGACGAAGGCCTTGGCTGACGGTCATCGAGGGACATGTTTCCTACCTTCAGGGGGCACTTCGTGAAACCTCTCCTCGAGGCGCTTCAATTCAATTTCTCGACGAGCCAAGGTCAGCTTCAGGTGACCCAACTCCCGCTGGGCTCTATAGAGCATCTTCCGAGACCGAGCTAGCCCCAACTTGGCGACACCCAGATTAGATCGTAGACGAGACACCTCGCTAATCTGTGAAAGTCGAACAAAAAAAAGAGCGTGAATCATTAAGTCCGAACAAGCGACATGGCAACACTGTGCCTAAACAAAGCAACTGAGATAGCTCGGAAGTAGAACAAACCCACAAAAGTTTCAAAGCCCCAACACTTGTCAAAAAAAATATTCATTAAAATTCAACGAGTACAAGAAGTAGTGGTCAGTCCGCAATAAGGAAACATTTCATGACATTCAAAATAGATATGAACAACAACAAGGTCAAGGGCAGACCTCTTTAGCGTGATCCCTGGTCGCCGAGGGCTCCGACCCTTGTGTGGTGGCGACGATCGCCAGGGGCATGACCTCCGCATCGGCCTCTGCCTCTGCCTCGTCGACCCCTACCTTGACCACCTCGACCTCGTTATCTTCTTCATCGTCCTTGGAGGCGTCGTCGAACCCAGGGACAGGGCCGGGGAACAGGCGCCATCCGGCGCAGTCTACCTCTGGGTAGGCCTCCTTCGCCATATTGACGGCGAGGTACCCTTTCGCCCTCTCCATCACTTCGGCCTCGGCCTCCTTAGCCGCGGCGACCCTAACGGTAGCAACGATGTCCTCCTTGTCCTTCACAGCCAGCTCTTTTTGTTGGAGCAGCAGAGCATTGTTAGCTTCGAGCTTCGCCACAACACTTTCGAGATACTCCAACCTTGCAGCCTTCGCCTCGGTTTCGACCCTCAACTGCTCGAGGTCCTTAGAAATCCGAGCCTTCTCTTCCTGAGCTCGGTCGGTCTCTTGTTTCAGATCTTTCTCTAGTTCGGTCATCTTTTCCATCAGATGACCAAAGTGGCAAATTATCTGCGAAAAGAAAGGCGGAGCACCATGACGAACTCGGAGAGAATAGTTTATAAAAGTTGAAAACCACAAGTCAATAATACTTACCGATACAGCCGCTCGTGCGATCTCGAGCCCATCGTCACCAGCGCCGTCGGCATCCCTGGTGGCCCTATCCTTCGGCGTAGCAAGGTGCCGAATGGCTTGCATGCTGGATGACGAGTCTCCAAGAAACCCATCGAGCTTGCGGACTTACCAGTCCGGGATGAAAATCTTCTTGTGCTCCTCAGTCAGGAACACCTCGGCCTCGGCCGTTAATGGCGGGGCCTCCAAACCCAAGGCCACTACTAAAGGGAAGGCCTCTGCCTCTATTGAAGCTGACATCGTTGCGAGGGTCGGTGACAGCTGAACAACTGCGGCCTGCATCGCTGCCTGCTCTACGGCAGCGGCGACTGTCTTCACCCTCAGTGAGGATACCTTGGATACCACCCTCTTCCTTTTCCTCGGGGCCTTGCTGCCCAAGACCCCGCGCTACGCCAACATGTCCTCGAAGTCCGTAGCTTCTGCAACAACAAAAAAGAAGAGGGGGTTAAGCACAAGTAATGCCAGACTCAAGAAGAAGGGGAACGCGAGGCTAAAAATAAACCGCATACTAGGGTTTATACGGCTGAGACCCCCTCTGAAGAGCACCTCCTCGGTCAGGTCCCTCTAATCAATCTTCGACCGATCGAGAAGCGTCTAAACCATCTCGTCTTCGTCAGGGTTGAGCACCGGGCTCTCCTTCACCCTCCTCGAGACTTCTTCGACCCAAGTTGTCAGGATGAGCCACGGATCTCGACTCCGGACAAGGAAGTACTTGTCCCTTCAATGCTTTATCGAGTCGGGGCAGCCGACGAGCTTGGCGCCATGCCTCAGAGCCAGGTAGAACCTGAACTCCGACTTATGTTGTTGATGAACCCGGTATACGGTTCGCAACACCCTCAACTCCGGCTCGAGCCCCGCAGCCTGAAAATGAAGGATGAACCCGTTGTTCAGCCTCCACATGTTCGACATGTATTGGACTGGGCTGATCCGAAACCATCGCAACACCTCGACGATGAAAGGATGAAGAGGGAGCCGCACCCCAACTATGAAGGCGTCAACCGGCCCGAAGCACATGTCCATTGGCATCGAGAATTGGCCCTCACTCCGGGCCTAGGCAACATCAAGTTGAACTCTTCCGGGATCTGAAAACACTCCCGAATTGACGCCAGATCTGCCTCGTTCAGTATGGAGATCGTCTCGTCGACCTCCGAGGTCTCTCTGGCGACATTCTCCTCGAAGCTCTGCCCTATGCCATACATTATATGCTCGGCCTGTTCGTCCGGAAGGACCTGAACCCTCTGAAGTCCGATTAGCACCCCGGGCAGTCTACCGAACTGCCCTATCCTCCGCTGGCTCTCAATCATGGTCTCCACTACGATCGAAGAAGACCCTGCCACGGCTTTGCCTTTGTCGATTGGAGGAACTTGGCTCGGGGTCGGCTCATGAGCGAGAGTAGGGGAGGTCTCCTGCCTCGGAGGAATGCTAGACATTCTCTAAAAATAAACTAAGTATGAGATTACCTTGATTTGACAATGACTGTAGGAAAAGATCGCCGGAAGAAGAAGATTCTCACCTGAAGCTCCAGTAAGAGAAGAAAAATCACCTAAGTAAAAAACTAGAGAGTGAGCAAATGAGAAGGGGGGTGAAGTTGTATAGAGAGGGGCACATAAATCGAGACTAAAAGGCCTCTAAATGCGCAAAGGCCCGACCCATTTACTGCAAAACGACAAGAAATATGAAAAACTCAGTAGACCTTTGACTGGTCAACGGTCAAATGGTCAGCGTGCCGCATGTCATTCTCTTGGATTTCGGCAACCTATGTCGAGCACTCTTGCCACCGACGTCCAAATGCGAGAAAATTCTCCTGGACTTCGGCAACCTATGTCGAGCACTCTTGCCACCGACTTCCAAATGCGAGAAAAAATTCTCCTGGACTTCGGCAACGTGTGCCAAGAACTTTTGCCACCGACGTCCAAATGCGAGAAAAAAATTCTCCTAGACTTCGGCAACGTGTGCCGAGCACTCTTGCCACCGACGTCCAAATGCTAGAAAAAATCCTCCTGGACTTCGGCAACGTGTGCCGAGCACTCTTGCCACCGACGTCCAAATGCGAGAAAAAATCCTCCTGGACTTCGGCAACGTGTGCCGAGCACTCTTGCCACCGAAGCCCAAATGCAAGAAAAATTCCTCCTGGACTTCGGCAACGTGTGCCGAGCACTCTTGCCACCGACGTCCAAATGTGAGAAAAAATTCTCCTGGACTTCGGCAACATGTGCCGAACACTCTTGCCACCGACGCCCAAATACAAGAAAAAATCCTCCTGGACTTCGGCAACCTGTGTCTAGCACTCTTACCACCGACGCCCAAATGCAAGGAAGAATTCTCATGGACTTTGGCAACGTGTGCCGAGCACTCTTGCCACCGACGTCCAAATGCGAGAAAAAATTCTCTCGGACTTCGGCAACGTGTGTCGAGCACTCTTACCACCGACGTCCAAATGCGAGAAAAAATCATCCTAGACTTCGGCAGTCTGTGCCGAGCACTCTTGCCACCGACGCCCAAATGAGAGGAAAAATTTTCCTGGACTTCGGCAACGTGTGCCGAATACTCTTGCCACCGATGTCAAAATGCGAGAAAAAATTCTCCTGGACTTCGGCAACGTGTGCCGAGCACTCTTGCCACCGACATCCAAATGCGAGAAAAGTCCTCCTGAACTTCGGCAACCTGTGCCGAGCACTTTTGCCACCGACGTCCAAATGCGAGAAAAATCTTCCTGGACTTCGGCAACGGGTGCCAAGCGCTCTTGCCATCGACGTCCAAACACGAGAAAATGTGTTGACTGGTCAACAGTCAATGCGCCACGTGTCGCGCCTCTGGACTTCAGCAACGGGTGCCGAGCGCTCTTGTCACCAACGTCCAAACGCGAGAAAATGCACTGACTGGTCAATGATCAACGCGCCACGTGTCGCACCTTTGGACTTCGGCAACGGGTGCCGAGCGCTCTTGCCACCGACCCCCAATGGCAGAAAATTGCTTGCCTCCCAGTGCGCGCTCGTGATCGGAGCGCTCAGATTGCGCCACGTCATCTGGAGGCAGATCTACCGTTTGATAGCCCAGGAAATCACGCCAGAGATCTGATGGATGCTCCAGATCGCACCACGTCGGTAATTAGCTGATTAATCCTTTTTTTAATTATTAATTCGAATTAATTATTTAAAAAATTTGTGAAAAGTAATTAAAAATTCTATAAAAAAATAATTAAAAATTTTAAAAAATAATTATAAATTCGGGAGTATATTTTGAGCTCCTGGAAAAATAATTATTAATTAAAATAATTATTTGGTGCTTTTTGAAACTAGATTGTCGCTTCACAAAATTAAATAAATAATTCGAAAAATAGTTTAAAAATCTGGAAAAATCACAAAAAATCCAGAAAGATCTAAGAATAATTTTGGGCATTTTGCTAGCTCAGAAAAACACCATTACACCTCGAGCAAGACCCAAACTCCCCCGAGAACTCTGATAAAGTCTCGTACGCCATTGAAACAGTAAACCTACTCCCCAAAGGTTGTAAAACACAGTCTTTAGGAGTGGGGTGCTCGTGATATGGCTAAAAATAGGATTAGATCGGGACCGTTCAAATCGGGCACGAATCTTAAAACTCTCAGGGGTTAAACACTAATTTTACCTACAAATGGGTCCGAAATGGAAACCGGGTATCTTCTTCAAAGCCCAATAACCCATAGACGGATCTGTCATATTGGATACGGGTACCAACCCGTTACAAACCAATTCAGAAGGATAAAGAGGAATTCAGATTTGTGATTATCCCTAAGAGGCAGTTTTAACCACTTCTTATCCATCCACACCGGGAAGCAGAGATTTGTTCTTATCTCGAAACGGATCGCTAAGACGACTATAAATACCTCTCTCCCCCTACCGTAACAAGGTAATGAATCTTTTCCTACCTAAAGCTCTTTCTTAATCTTGGAGATTACTGATAAGAGCGTCGGAGGGTTCGTCGCCGGGATCCATCCCGGTGTATCAAACTTTGTGCAGGCTCGTGGTAGCGGCAAGGAACAAGTCAACACATAGGTGAAGTCAACATGTTCGCTTTACTGTTTTCCTCAAAGAACTCGCAAATTCATTTGTTTGCTCCCACACCCGAAATCAGCAGCACAGTTATCATTGGATTACAGATCAAAGATCATGATATTTGATCAAAATTGAATAACTCGTGGAAATCGTAGATCCACAAACCACACTGAAATCATCCCTCAAATCTGTGATGCATATATGAAACAAATTTACCACTTCCCAGCATATAGAAGCAACATTGGGGGGGGGGGGGTTCCCCGACCAAATCCTCCCCTTTTCGTCGTCATCTTCAAATTAATTCGGAGGGTATGCTAATTGAAGGGTGCTCTAGCTCGTGGCGGAGTCCGTTTTTCGAAAGAATTTCGAAAAGGTAAACCCTAGATTTTATTTTTATATAAAATTTAGTGTGGTTAATTTATTTTGAGTAGACTAGTTATGGTAGGGAGATTAGAGGTGTTGGGCATTGTAAAGGCAAGAGATTAGCAAATTATTAGAGAGGTTGTGAGTTGCCAATAGATTAGGGTTTTGGGTTTGTAAAAGAAAATTATAAATGTGAGACTTATCTTCTTTATAGTAGTAGAATTTTAGTAGAACCATTAGAATAATTGGGGGTGATTTTAGTAATTTCATGGGGATAAAATCCCGTAGTAATTTGAATATTACGTGCAATGCACGTGTGCATCCCAGACGTTTGATAAAACGCCTGAGTGATATTAGAAATAGTGTTATTATTTTCTGTGATTGATTTGAATGATTTGAGCTTTAATTGTGTTGAAATCTGATAATAGGATATATTAGCAAATTTGGATGTGGAACGGCGTGCTGGCGCATCGGGTCTTCACGGGATGCTATGTGAGTATGATCTTTTATTTTATATGTATAATGTGCTATGAAAATTTTAAAATATAGATTGGTGTGATGCGTGAAGTAGATTGAATATAGAAAAGTACAGAAGTATGATACAGAGTAAATTATGTGGTGCAAGAAATTAGTATATATGTATGAGAGTGTGTTGATGGTTGTAGATAGATATCTCTATGATACAGGGCGTAATGATCAGATATTTGTATGTGGATGTATGTGTATGTGTGACGTGTGATCTCATGACTAATGTGATATGATGAAAAGTATGGTGTGTGTAGATATATATGAAATGTAAAATATGTTATGACAATGTGATGTGATAACCAGATGAAATGATGATATGGAGTAGGTGTGTATGCGGGTGATAAATTGGAAATTTTATGTGATATTGTGATGCGAAATGGGTATGGTGTGTGTGTGACGTGTGGGTGATAAATGATAATTTTATATGATATCGGTGAGATTACTGGCTTGTGTATGCTTATGAATTTAATGGAGTATATACTTTCATGTTATATTATAACGGCGAAATTATATAATAAAGGAGTTATGTTATGTAGGAGATATATTTATGTATATGGAGTTTTATTATAAAGGATATATAATATACATGAATATATATATAGAGATATTTTATAAAGGAGTTATTATAAAGGAGTGTATAATAAAGGAGATATATTTATTTGTGGAGTTATATTATAAAAGAGGAGATATATATATATATGGAGAAATATAATAAAGGAGATATATTTATTTATGGAGTTATATTATAAAGGAGAGATATATATATGGAGAAATATTATAAAGGAGATATATTATAAATGAATATATGGAGATATTTTATTAAAGGAGTCCTATTACAAAGGAGTTGTATTAAAGGAGTTATTGTATTAAAGGAGTTATGTTATAAAGGAGTTATTTATTGCCCCAAATTATATTTGGGGAACAGGAGTTATATATATATATATATTAATATTGCCCCAAATTTTATATTTGGGGAATAGGAGTTATATTGTGAAGGAGTATATAGTAAAGGAGATATGTATATGTATATAAAGGAGAATTAAATATTGCAGTGCCGCACAATCTCCCGGGGTTTGGGCTAGACCCCACAGGCCCGGGATACACCCGGGAACAGGTGTTATATTTATATTGCCCCAAATTATATATTTGGGGATCAGGAGTTATATATTGCCCCAAATTATATTTGGGGATCAGGAGTTATATATTGCTCCAAACTATGTTTGGGGATCAGGAGTTTCCCTCGCTGGTATAGGGCCAGGAGGAAGACGTAGCATCGGACGTGTAAGACTCTGTGTGAGCATCGATCCGCGTGTTATATTTTACTTTTGACTAGCCTTTTGGCTTTAGTCTTGGTTGGACAAGCGCGCAACCGTACTTTCAATCCGGCCCACAAATGGTAGATACTTAGGACACCTGGATCTAGGTGATGTGGTGGGTTAGCGGGATTGAAATGTACGGGATGGGAGGCACAGAGATCCCTGTGTTGTACGAGGAGGTCAGTTGTGTGGGCACTGAAAAGGAGCAAATATAAAGGTGTATATGTGTATTGAAGGAATATATGTATATGTAAAGATACTGATGATATGATATCTTATGGAGATTATTTATATTATGGGAGATATGAATATACTACGGGGGATATATATATATATATATATATATATATATATATATATATATATATATATAGATGTGTGTGGGTATATATTGGCATATGGCTATACTTATGATGCGATATTGGCAAATGAATGAACATGAATAGAGGAGAGTGAGAAAGTAAAGTAAGGAGATGAGTAAATATATATGGAGTATGTAGGTGAATGAATATTAGAAACAAAGAGAACGAGTTATGCAATTTACGAATACAAGGTAAGGTGAGATATAATATGAGAATGAAAAGTTAAAGTAAGCGGTATTATGAGTTATGAATGGAGATTTAAGTAAAATACAGTATGATATGAGTGGTTCCACCTTGGAATTGTGTCAAGGAACTACCTGCCCGCTGTTTCTGTGGAAATGGTGGGAACTACCTGCCTTGGCATAATTCGCAGGGTGAGTGGGCATTACAGTGCTAGTGATTAGTGGAAATGAAAAATTAAATAAGTGAAGATGAATAGTGATTGAAGTAAATTAATAACCAAGCTATCGGCTTTGGGGTGTGATATATTATTGCCCAAACTATGTTTGGGATATGGAGTATAAATTGATGAGAATGAAAGTGAGATCAATGATAATTTGAGTTATGAGTGAAGATGAAAGTATGTTAGTCATAAATTAACTTGAATAATAGCTAAATGATATAACGGGATGAGAATGAGTGATAAAATATATTTTGATGTGATAAGAATGAGTATTTAATAAGTGATATGTCCATGATGTGATGAAATGTGAGTAAATTGCAATGGGTAATGAAGTGTTATATTTGGTTATAAGATAGGAATTAATATGGTATTATGTGGATATATGCATACGTGATGATATGGGTTATAAGAAATAAATGAACGCGGTGTTACGAAATATGAAATTGAGAAGGAAAGGGGTTATGAATGAAAGTGAGTATTTATGGAAGTAAAGAAACGATGAGGTGGTAGGAATCATGAAATGATAAGTAATTGTGTTGGGGATTTCAAAATGAGAAGTAATTGAATGTGAATTGATGTGTTGCTTGTGGTTGGGTATAAAATGAGTTGTGTACATTTGTGTATATGTATATATGCAGTCATATAATATGATACATTTAGCGAAGGGTGTGAAGTCAAGGATATATATATGGGGACGGATGCAGATTTGTCAGGTATTTGATAAAGGCGTATTCTTGATGCTTTAATGTTTGGATTCAGGTTGAATCTTTTACCTTTAAAATTGTAAATTGAATTTGTTTTATTTATATAGTTTGATTTATTTATTAGATTAGTGAATTGTACTCACACCAGAAATGGCTAACCCCTTAGTGTTTGGGGGGTTAGGGGAGTCCGAGGACGACCCTAGATCCCCTACTGTTACAGGTTCTCATCAGTGCAGAGGTGAGGCGTAGTTGTGTAAGGTGGAGTTTTATTTTAAAATTTTTTGTATAAATTAGTGAAGTGAATAGTAGAATCTATGGTTTAAATTGTATTTTTTGATGTATAAGCATGTAAAAGATGACGATGAGTATAGTGCTGGGTGACGTGGTATGTTTGTGACCCGTACCCACCTCGTTGTGGAGTACTGGGCTTTGTGGTAGGTTTTACAGAGGTTTTTCTAAAATTTTACCTCGTTTTTCAAAGAAATTTTTAGTTTTTAATTGATATTTGATAATCTGTTATGTATTTGGCCCCCAGAGCATTATATTATATTGCCTGTGTGTATCTGCTCATTTTGGCCTGGGGAGCCCATGAAATTATTGTGTATTTTGTGAGCTACGGAATTTTGAGCAGAATTCCGTAAGCTTTTTGTGTTTTGGGGCAAAATTTACAGGGGAGACTCTATCAAAATTTTTCCTGAAATATAACTTTCTTAGTTTATGATTAAAGTGATATAGAAATTGAAATTTTTGAGTTTAGAGTCAAAAAAAAAAATTAGGAGGGGTGATTATCAACAAATTCATATTTTCTTTCTTTGTCAATAATAACCCCACTTTATTTTTAGTTTGAAAAGAAAACTCACCTATAAGTTACTTTCCTGTTAATTTTTGAATGAAATGACCATAATACCCCTGTTATAATGCTAAGTCAATACAACTCCTTTGTGGTGAGCCCCATCAACCTGCATTATTAAGTTGAGTAATGCTTCAGCCACTACCAATTTCACTACCATTCTCTTCACTACCTTAGGTGGCATACTTCTATTGGAGAGTTCCCTCACCTACTCTATCTTTCCCTACCTATTGGAGTGTGCCGCCTAAGATAGTGAAGAGAAATGTAGTGAAATTGGTAGTGGATATAGCATTACTCTATTAAGTTGTAAGAAATTAAAATATAAATACTGTATCTATTTATTGTTCACTAAAAACGGTACCCTTTTATCTTGTTTCAGTCACCTCTTTCAATTAGCTTAGCACTAAACAGTCCAACCCAGTTTAAAAACTTGTTAGGAGAGGGTAGGAATAGTTTAGGGCTCGAAAATAAAAATAGAAGTATGTGTCATTGCGTGATACCGAAATAGGTAAGAGGTAGCGTATGTGATTAACGGAGGGTAATTGATGAGGATTTATTGATAATCGAAACAAAAAAAGGTGGGTTGTTGGTAATCACATATAACTGGGTTGGGTTGGGTGAAATTTAGCTCCCCAAAAAAATAAAACTTTTCCCGTACTAAGAAACTTTTTGAAACTATTTCCCAATCTAAACCAATTTTCATGCTATTTTTCCGAGTAAGCTAGTCGATGGCATATCAGCTATAGCCGTGGTTAGGGCCGCAAATGGGAACTGCGACTACAAGCACTTTTGAAGTCGCAGTTCCCAACTGTAGCTTTTTCTTTGGTTTTTTTTTATATATAAAAAAACGATGTAGTTCCCAACTGTAGCTTGAGTGAAAAAAAAAAAGTGAGACAGAAAGCCAAGTGGAGACTTATAAAAAAAATTCTAAGTTATTTATGTTAAAGAGAGGTTGCAATTCCCAACTTTGCCTCTAGATGTTTAGGCCGCAGATTCCAACTGTGACTGTAACTGTACTTGAAATTTTGCTCTCTGAATCATTGAGCAAGTCAGAGAGCTAAGAAAATTGATTCATAGAGAGGCCGCAATTCAAAATGCAGCCTCTATATGTTTAGGCCACAGTTTCCAACTGCGGCCTCAATTATACATGAAAATTTGCTCTATGAATTAGAGAGCTAAGAAATTTGATTCATATATTGGTCACAGTTCCCAACTGCGGCCTCTCTTTGTTTAGGTCCTAGTTGAAACAGTAATATCTAAAAATCAAATATCACTACTTCCATGTTTGTATCTCGAAACAAGCATGATACATATATAATTCTCATTTTCACACAATTTTCTAACACCACAATTTACAGTCCGAAACAATTAAGATGCATATAATTTTCTCAACATCTCACAATTTCCTAACATCACATATATCACAATAAATCACAAACTAAAGTCAATTTCCCAATATCACAAATTTCACACATATAACACACTTTCACAATATTTCACAATACCTCACAGTCGCATGAAAAGTCAAAATATAACATAAGTCACAAGTAGAAATTAAGAATAACACTTCAAATTAACACAATCCAAAAAACTCTTAAAATCACAAGTCACTAAGTATTAGCATAATTAAAAAATATTTACAAAAAATAGTGTAAACAACCTAACCTGGTGTGTATAGCGCGGGTTTCCTCCTCTTCCGGCGAGTCTTTGGCTGAACCCACCTGTGTGAGATGTGTGATTGGGAGATTTTCGTCGAATTCTTATATTTTGGGTTTGCACAACTTCTTGTTGCGGCTCTTCGTGTGGCGACAATTCTTATTGCGGCTCTTCATGCAATGGTTCTTCTTGTTGCGACTCTTTGTGTGGCGGCTCCTCCATCGTGCCTGCCTGCCATGCCTGGGATGCCTCACCACCTGCTTACGTCTACCTGTAAGCGAACCGGAGCTCTCAACATAGCATCGAGCATCGCACCCTCACCATCACCTTCGAGGGTCAACATGCACAGCATGAGAATCTCGAGTGCGAACTCCTTGATGCCGTTAGCCACATTACTCGTCAAGTCCTTAGCACATTTATGTGCAACAACTCATACATTTTCATTCTATAACAAACTGGAACATATTAAAAAACAAATTATAATGATTCAAATTGGATATATGTTGAAGTTAAATATAGAAAATAAACCCAAAAAAAATTATATCTCACAATTTTACAAGAAGACGAATCCCTCGGTTGTACATAGGTCGACTGCTAGAATGTCGAGGAAGTGGTTCATGCTCTTTCATCGAAACCATAATCTAAATCCCTGAAAGTACAGTGGACAGAGGAGCAACATATAGTCAAGTGACCCTCTGATACTAAGACATGTAGTCACCATGCAAGGGCCCATCATAAGGAAGAATACCCTCAACAATCATATCAAACCGTCGTCCATTCCATGCTTCGACATGGACCCGATGAAAAGTTGCCCATTGCAAGCGACCCACTCCTTTTACACTGTGCAGGGCAGTGTCGTACGATCGGGGTATCAGGATACTTTGCTACAACCTGAACTGTCAAAGGACTTAGTCAGGGAAATAAAACTCTACTACATAAAAGTTTTTAAGTGACGCTCTCGTCAACCACAACTGTCTGATCACCATGCACACCGGTGATAGCTTGTCTAATATATCACCTGTGTACGACTGTCACACGATGTACTCATCTTGAAGCTGGTCAAGCTCATCTTTGTAGTAGGTCAAAACATCATATAGGTTATCTTTCCACGTTTGTTGCCCAGTTCAATACACACCAAGCTGAGCCACCACTGCCTCATTCTCCGCATCTTCCAACCACATCTCCGACTGCATACTTATTTAAATTTGACCGATATGGATACACTACCAACTCCATATCTACAGTATCACCATCATCCCGTCATTTGCACCGCATTCAATGCCCTACCTCAAACACAAACTCCGGTACAAAGACACTAATGCCGCACTACCCCAACTATACTGGCATGCCATCCTAAGATCGACAAGCAATGACAGATACATGAGTGACACGGACATCACCCGAGGAGTTTAGAAAGATAGTTCCTCCAAATGGTGTAAGCATATGTGCTCTAGTGTAGCACTCAACCTAGTAGTCGATTGAGTCGTCGTTCAAGGGGGTGGAGAACATCAACTTTAGCCATGAAAGTCGTGTCGATTCGTCCACTAATGCCATCTCACCAGTCTCAACACCGAGCAAGTCTCTGACCAACTCTTCTCCATCAAATGCCATACTTCCGGTCATAGCCATCTCCGTCAAATGACGACAATATCCTGCAGTGTCACAGTCATCTCACTTATTGGAAGATGGAATATATGTGTCTCCAACCGCCATCTCTCAAGAAGGGCCGTAATTAGTGCATGATCTAACTTCCTATTTTCCTTCAATCCTATTTCGTAGAATCACACATCGACTAACAAGCCGTGAGTATGCGAATGCATACGGTAACGACGTGTATACGCGAAACGTGCACTCCTTTGCACTCCTTTGATAGGTCGTTCCAGACCGATTGAGACTTGTGTCTTTGTTGTATTGTCAAGAGTGTAGGGGCTATGAGTCATGGATTGTAGGTGCATTAGACGACAAAGATGTCTAGCCAACATCGATGGGAGTAGATGGTTGTCCAGTAACCTGCACAAACATGAGAAATAAGCATAATTAGTTTCAATGTTATATCTAAAAATTCAAAACCGTGATAAGGTATCATAGTAAACTTACATGTGTAGGTGCTTGTCCGCTAGTAGATGGACGACCGCTACTAGTTGATGGCCGTCAACGACTTGTACCGGCAGCCTCATATCTTCCTGCAAATAAAAAATATACTTTTTTGGAAAATACATGGAAAAAAAACATATTATTCAAACATCCAAAACATATTACTTACCCGGGGCATACTAATACTACCCGAGTGTCCGCGCGTTTGTACCATTATGTCGAATATGACACTG
Organism: Hemerocallis citrina; assembly: GCA_017893485.1. Lineage (NCBI taxonomy): Eukaryota > Viridiplantae > Streptophyta > Magnoliopsida > Asparagales > Asphodelaceae > Hemerocallis > Hemerocallis citrina. The sequence goes on from CM030363.1 coordinate 26,568,607, forward strand.
CATTGTAGTATTAAAAATATTAGTCAATTAATATGGTACATGACAACATACAGTTCTCAGTACATTACTTATATTATTACAATCACAAACACAACATACATACACTTTTCGTATTAACCAAACCAAATTGTGCCTTCACAACATCTCAACACACTAATCATATCAATCTATACATATACAACAATTCTAAAATTTGTGAGTCATTATCCAATCACAAATATTATGTTTATACACTACTCGTATTAACCAAACCGAATTGTGCCTTCACAATATCTCAATACACTACTCATATCAATCTATACGTATATAACAATTATAAAATTTGCTAGTTATTATCCAATCACAAAGATTATGTTTATACACTACTCATATTAACCGAACTGAATTGTCTCTTCACAATATCCCAATATAATACTCATATCGATTCATACATATACAACAATCTCAAATTTGTGATTCATTATTCAACCACAAGCATAATAAATGAATTTGAGTACGTATAACAAAAATTATAATTTAGGGTTTTATGATTACCTTGAAATATTACGAAAATTGACGGCAGAAGATGACGATGTAGATGATGTCGAAGATGAGTGTAAAGGATGCTGGAGACCTCTCTCGAGCTCCTGAGTTAGTGTTTAGATGTGGAGAGAAATAGATGAAATTAGGGAAAATCTCAACGAATTAGGGCATCGAGATTAAAGAGATCCAAGTGGGGGGAGAGAGGAAAAATGAGGCTTGAATTTTTTGAAGAGATTTGGCAAAGATGACCAGAGGCCGCATTTGGAGAGATTGGGTGTCACGCCCTGCTTCCCAAAAGAATACGGAATACGGTACGTGACTAAGCCCAGTGGATAGTTTTCATCATCCATAATCTGTACGAATCTGCTTGACTCATCACAACAATAAATATAACAGTATACTCCAACTAGGGCTGCAATCGAGCCGAGCCGAATACCTTCAGGCTCGAGCTCGGCTCGTTTACGAAACGAGCTCAATTTTGAGCTCGAGCTCGGTTTGAGCCGAGCTTTGACCAAGCTTTGACCGTATTCGAACCGAATAGCTTGCGAGCTTAGCCTAAAAAAAAAAAATCAAAGCCCGAGCTCGGCTCATTTACGAAACGAGCTCAGTTTTGAGCTCAAGCTCGGTTCGAGCCGAGCTTTGACCGAGATCGAGCCGAATATCTCGTGAATAGATCGATTCGTTTGCAGCCCTAACTCCAACCAAGCATGCATAAACAATCATAACTCAACAGTCTTTATTACAACCATAATAAATATTCCAACAAATACAAGATCTGAAATAAAATAATAATCGTAGGACTTCAAGTCTCAATATAGTTCACAAATATAAATAGTTCATCAAAATATTTTAAGCAAATGATTCCAATTGCGCAGATCAAAACTTTTGCGCACCAACTCCAGTAGGCAATTGATCAGCAAAACCTGCTCATATGGTAATTACAAGGAAAAATAGGAAAATAGAAAAACATAACGCCCGTTAGATGCAAGTCCGGGCTGCAAGCAGTACAAGTAAGGAAATGGGGGAAAAACTAATTAAACAGAAAATACTAAGATGGAGGAACAATAAATATAACAATCTACAGATGGCAGTAAACATCGGAATAACAGTAACAGTATGGGTCAACAGTAACAGTGAATCAACGGTAACAGTAAATCAACAGTAACAGTAAATCAACAGTAACCAGATGTGACAGTGTAAACAGTTATTCTTATTTCTAATGTTCATTACTAACTAGGTATCACTTCATGCGTCCCAAATTATACCACATGATTGCTACAGCAAACAGTTTTGTTTTAAGACTTCGTTGTGGAACTTCTATAAGGCAATATATTCGAACAAACAGTAACAGTAACAGTAATAACAACAAACGGTATCATGGATCATGCTCTCATGCATCCATAGATAAACAGTAGGTACCACAGTAAACAGTGGGGAAAACGAGTTCCTTCCGAATATGCATTTCTATATTGTCCACTACTCAATCTTTTTCCTTAAAAACCCCGGCTTGATTATATTTCATTATTAACAGATATGAGAGAATACAAACAGGGCTAAAGACATGGTAAGAACAAAGGATAAGTCCAAGATGAAATAGTACTTACAACGGTTGATAAAAACAACTCATAATAGTCCAAACAACGAAACTGCCAATTCTGGACAGTAAGACACTACTGTACCAAATATGAGATTAATGTTGCTACAGAACAGCAAACCTAGATCCTTCAGAAAATCTAGAAACTAGACTCTCTGCTGATTCCAGCACATATATATAAGTCACATATCAGCCATAGAATCAGGGTCGAAAACAACATTTAATACAGAAATCGTGTTCAGCTAGAAAATGCAAAATCTTGTTTATAAGCATGAAAAGAGTTTAAAATTATCATAATTAAATCTGAGAAAAATCTGAAAGATTCCCTAACATATCTAGTTTCAAAATATAAAATATCATGAAAATATATTGTAGATAGTATAGTCAACAAAATTGGGAAAATAAAGTAATGCAACAAAATCTCAATTCTAAAAGTTCAGACATAGCAGTACCAATACAGAGATAATTCATAAAATATAATTCAAAATCCAGATCCATCAAAAGGGTAGTAAAATAGACAAATCAGGCTACAGTTTATAGTCATAAAGTTTTCATAAAAAATGAACAGAATCAGATTGAAAACATAGTTCTTTACTGAACAACATGCAGTTTGAAAATAAATCGAAGTGATTCACAAGTATGAAATGAGATATAAAGGTCATTAATTAATTCCACAAAAATTAGGGATTAATCCCTGTCATGTCTAAACATACTCAGCAAAATATAGGGTTCAAATTCTACTTTTAGTATCAGGTTTAAAATAATATTTCATACAGAATACATATAGTTTAGAATCTGGAATATACGACATGTCTGCAGTAAAATAGCAATAACTTTGCATCAAAACTCAGAATTCAGATTCGTCGAAAGTTCTGGAAACTAGAAAATAAGGGCTACAAATCATGTTCACAAACTTGTTTATTTTACTGATGTTAACAAGGCCGAAATTACTGTATAAAATAGGGAAGCAGCAAAACAAAAGTTCTTTTATGCATTTTATCAAACAACTTAACTACAAACGGTCCAATCTAGATGTCATACAAAGCATGGTATATGTGGGCTACTCAAATCAGCATGACATGTGAATAAATGATCTATAATGAGATCATATATCCAACAACATCTATGTAACAGTCATCTACAACATACAGTGTGCCACAAACAACATACAGTCAAAGTGTCATCTAATCTAATTGTTTTCATTCAACGAGTATCAATTATTGTAACTACTCATGATCAAGAGATGATGTCAACGGTTAAACTAACAAATATGGATAATCATGAGAGCACGCACATTTTCATACTAGACTACTTACGGTATTAACTTGTATGACAAAAAGAACACATACAAGCTGCTTGCCTGTTATGAAGATGACGGAAACGATGCAATAGAATAACGGGAACTGATCCCGAGCAACGAACACAACGAAAGAACGAACAAGAGATGAGATCCAACGCCAGCCAAAACGCGTGCACAAGGACGCACATGCACACACACTCAAAGAGACAGCGCACACCAACAAGAGTGGACGGCAGCAACATGACGTCGACAAGAGAGAAGACAACGACAGAAAGGGGATGACAGCGACGCTCGGACTATTATCGACCACAGCGGACAACAACGACAGCAGTAGAACAGCACGTAGGCAACGTTGTGCTCGGGTGTCACTGCTCGAGGATAGAGGAGCACAGGGTTGCTGGCTCGAGCGGGGACAGGGTGCAGCACGGCGGCGTGCAGCGGAGAGGGGAAGAGGAGAGGGGTGTTGCGGTGGGGGATCGGGGTCAGCCGGCGTCAGAGGTAGACGACGATAGCAAGGAAGGTCAAGAGAGAGGAAAATCGGGGTAGGGGTAGATGACGGCTAGGTTAGAGAGAGAAAGAATATATTAGGGTTTTGTAATTAGGGTTATGGTTCAATTAGGGTGTTTATATAGAGACAATATAGATTTGGGTGAACTGGGTAGTATTCAATAGGAAGAAAATAATCCAATAAGAGACAAATAGGCCATGAAATAGGTTTAAACAATTGACGAGATCAAAGACAAATTGTATATCAAATAAATGAGAATAAAAAGCTGAATCATTGCAAAATGAATTATAGAGAGAGAAGAACAACACACGATACAAAAGAAATGAAAATAAATACAACCAAAAAATAAAGTAGAACGATCAAGAATTTTATTAAATATAATTAAAAAATACAATATGAGCAATAGGGGTTACATTGGGGATCTAAGGTTTTTTGGGGTTTGAGTTTCAGAGTGGAGTTATAATTAAAAAAGAAGAAGCTGTAGTTGGTAACTGCTGCTTTAAAAGAGCTGTAGCTACAGCTGACGTGTGATCGACTGGCTCACTCAGAAAAATACGTTGGAAGGTGTCATAGTTTGGGAAATAGTTTTTAAAATGGCTTATTACGGGAAAAATTCAAAAAAAATACTGTATGACAATTTGTAAACACGTGCACTCATGTGCTTAGTAACTTTTCAAATTCCACTTTACACTCCTTACAGCATCCACAGTCGTTGTAGGTAAAATATGCATATATGCATATTTGGAAATAGCATTTTGGTGTTTCGCTGCAATGGGAAAAAGGCAAAATATAGTAATCTTGTAGACGAGCGAAACATGATGTTTTATCCGCCATTTTTTTTTGGATTTTTTTGGAAATTTTTAAAGGGTTTTTTCTTTTAAAAAAAATATTTTTTCGCGTGGGACCCACATGAGACGAAACATGTTTCGTCGTAGTGGTTTTTTTGGTTAATTAAGTATTTAACTTTGTTATTAATTAACTAATTATTTAACTAAAAGTTTAATTAAAATACTAACTAATTAACTAACTGCATTAAGAGCTTAAGATTAATTTTTTTTTTAAATTCGGGATTTCATCGGACGAGACATCATGTTTCGTCCGATCCCAAAAAATAAAATAAAATATTACGGACGTCTGATGATTTTGAAAAATATTAAAAAATTACAGACGAAACATGATATTTCGTCTCCATATGCATATTTGCCTTTTTACTATAGGGAAAGAGACAAAAAAATGTCTAAATGCCTAATGACTGCAGGAAATTTTTTGCCAAATGCATAAAATGGATAAATGCCTAACGACCGGAATTTTTTGCCGTACTAGGCCACTTTTTGAAAGTATTTGCGATTTTGGACCACTTTCGAAACTATTAGCGTTTGTGGGCTAGTTGCTGCCACGTCAGCAGCGACCGCTATTCCCATTAGCGGCATTTTCCTTTTAAAGGTCGCTAATGGGAATAGCGGTCTCTCCTTTAAATTTATTTAGAATTTTTATTTGCTGCACTAATCCTATTAGCAACCAAAGTATGTATGAAGTCGCTAATCGGATTAGCGACCTTAAATGAACTATATTGAAACACTTAGCGAATTCTAGAGAGTTTTTGCTATCTGGAATCTTTTTTATAAATTATTATTATTATTACCTTTGGTCATTACCAAGAATACTGTGGTCACTATTCCTAATAGCGACCACAAGACTATGCTCAAATTTATGGTGGATTGAATTTGGAAAGCAAGTCCCTACATTAATTGGAGAGTGATAAATGATTGACAAGTCAAAGTCTCTTTCTCTACTATGCTCAAGTTCATGTTGAGTCAAAGCCTTTTTATAGGAGACTATACTCAAGTATATAATGGTCAAACTTGGAGAATAAGAGCATCTGTAATCGTTGAATGCCAAAATTTGGGTATTTGGCATATAGGAATAGGAACTTTGGGTTTGTGCTGCAGTCGTTCCAACCCAATTTTTTAGTTTTCAAACTTAAAAATCGGCAGACGGGAAATCATTCCCCGTCTCGCGTTAAAAAAATAAAAAATAAAAAATCGAACGGCTTGATTTCCTGTGCGTCGAATTTTTTAAATTTAAAAAAACAAAAAACTATGGCAGTATGCCCATAATATTTTGTATAGGCCAACTTCTATAAATAAATTTTTTTTTTCAATTTGGCTTGGGACGGGAGATCATCTCCTGTCCCATCAATTTTTTTTATAATATTTTTTAATAGACGGACTGGAATTGATTTCCCGTCCAATCATTTTATAAAAAAATCGCATGGGAAATCATTTCAGACAATATATTAAAAAAATTTAATTTAACGGGATGAAAGATGATCTTTCGTCGCTTTGAACAGACAGAAGATCATCTTCCGTCGGCTATGTCTTGCAAAAACCTATTTCGACTGCCAAATATAGCAGACCACTGTTCATCCCCAACCCAAATTTTGGGTTTATAACCAACAACTGCAGCACCAAAAAGCCAAAGTTTTGGAAATTTTGGCAAAATAGCCAACGACTACAGATGCTCTAAGTCATTGCATTGATTAGCAGTGCTATTTTTTTGTGGAAGACTGTGCTCAAGTTCATGATTAGCAGTATTACCCTTCGCCTTTTCTACTTGCTCCTGCCTCAACTTTTGGTCGCTATTAGGAATAGCGACCACAGTTTAATGAGATCGCTATTCTCAGTAGTGACCACAATTAAAAATAAATATATTTTTTTCAGACAACAAAAGCTCAAGGATTTTGCTAAGTGTCCCAATACAGTTCATTTAAAGTTGCTAATCCGATTAGCGACTTCATATATACTTTGGTCGCTAATAGGAATAGTGGCAACAAATGAAAATTTTAAATAAATTTAAAAGAGAGATGACCATTCTCATTAGCGACCTTCAAAAAGAAGATGTCGCTAATGGGAATAGCGGGCGTTGCTGACGTGGTAGCAACTAGCCCACAAACGCTAATAGTTTTAAAAGTGACCCAAAATCGCAAATAGTTTCAAAAAGTGGCCTAGTACGGAAAAAAATTCTAACGATCGTGGATGCTTTTAGGGATGTTCATACTTTGGTTAGAATTGAAAACTGAACCGAACCAAACCGAAGCGAAGCGAAGCGAAATTTACCAATTTGGTTCGATTTTTCGGTTCGGTTTTGATCCAAACCGGAGTTTTTTAGAGAGTTCGGGTCGATTTTTGGTTGGCTTCTAAATAAACCAAACCGAACAAAAAATCGAACTTTTTTTGGACCAAAATAAATTCTACCCCTAGGATCTAGGGTAAATGGGATCTAACGGCTAAATCCAAATGACTTCTCAACTTCTTTATTCTTTGACCCTAGACGTTCTCACTTTTTAGTCTATTAATGACTTCTCAGTCTATTAATTCGGCCTCTCAAGTCTCATCTCTGATAACTTTCATAGATCGATTCCTCTATCTCAATTCTCAATTCCTTCAACCCTAGACGTTCTCGACTCTCGATCTCGACTCTCGGTCAGTCGATCTCCATCCTCGGCTCTCGACTCTCGATCTCCATCCATCCTGGCCTCCTCGCACTCTCGACTCTCGACTCTCGATGTCCATCCCTCCTGGTGTCATGCCCCGCTTCCCAAAAATACGAAATACGAGCACGTAATATTGGCCCAGCGAATGATTTTCATCATCCATAAGCTGTTCAATAATCTTTACAACATTTCACAAGATAATCAGAGTCGAAAGCAAAAGATACAACCAGGCATGCATAATTGAAATAAGATACCAACAGAAATTTACTTGAAACCAAAAATATATAAATCTCAAATAAATCAGAATCTGGACAAGTCAAATATCCTGGGTCATATTGCCCAATTACAAATAAATATCCAAGTAATCAAGTACATTTTATTCAAGTTCAAGCACAAATAATAATAATAATAAAGCAGAAAATCCAGCACTAATACATCATCTCGCCAATACCTTCTGGCAGCTGACCATCCTGATCCGCAATTAATAAATTGCAGGAGAAGGAAAAAGAAAACAAGTACCCGTTAATTGCAAGTTACGGGCCACTTATAATGTAGGATACAAGTACATAGGAAAAACTAAACAAATCTAAATAATAGCAGAAACAGATATTGCATAGTATACTAACATGTGTCAAGTGTCAACGTCAAAAAAAAACATGCAGACAGATATACAGATAGTGTCAAATAATAGTGTCGAGTAATAATGTCAGACAGACAATAAGTAATCAGATAATCCGATAACAGATAGCCAGATACATATAACAGATTCAGATTCAGATTCAGATACAGATGTCATGTTCTTATAAGTCTTGTGTGATTACTATCTAGGTAGCACTTCATGGTCCCCAAAAACATAACACATGGTTTCTACAGCAAACCATTTTACTTTAGATTTCGTAGTGGACCATAATGGGGCAGTGTACTCAGGTATCAGTAACAGTAGCAGTAGCAGTAACAGTAATAGTAAAAACCTAGTGGTTCTCTTCTCCTCTACACCTTCCTACAAGAAGTAATGTAGACAGGATAATAAGTAACAGTAACAGTAGCAGTAGCAGTAACAGTAACAGTAGCAGTATGGAACACTAGTTTCCTTCCAAGTAGACGTTTCCATATTTTCCACTACTAGATCTTCCCTTAAGAAACCCCGGCTTGATTACTTTTATTATGGTTATCCAACAGACATGAATGTGTACGAAATAGTGTCAAACTAACATGGTATAATTAGTACTAAGTTCAGGAAAACAATCAAGCATGCATAGATGATATACAGGCACATAAACAAGCAAAACAGTGGATGTTCATATTCAGAATAGCATGACAGTACAGTACTAAAACAGTGATTTCCGTTACTACAAAAATCCAAATCTGAATCCATTAGAGAATCTGGAAAATAGACTTCTACAAGAATCCAGCGATTATATATAAGTCATATAGTACTTTACAAAATCATAACTCAAAACTGATTTGAATCCAGAAAATACGTTCAGCCAGAAATCAGTAAATCGTATTCAAAATCAGAAAAACAACATTAAACTCCTCAAATAAATCCAGGGAAAATCTGGGGCAATCCCCTATATGTCTAGTATCAGAATATAAAGTTTCATAATATTCCAGTAAAATTAGTCCAGTCAACAAAAATCAGAAAATATCAAGAAACGATAGTTTGGCAAATCTGAAATTCCCAACACCGCTGTAAGAAAACTGTAATATCTCGCAAACCGTGAAACGAAATCCAAATTCGCCAAAGGGAGATGAAAATAGACACAATAAGCTAACTTTCATACTTCATAAATATTTTCCATACAGTAAAAGAAAATAGGGTGAAAATACGATTCTGTACAGAACAGCGAGCAAAATACAGCAAGTATAACTTTCATAAACAAGCATGAAACGACATATAAAACCCATCAATAAAATCCACCAAAATTCTGGGTAATCCCTGGATAGATATAGAATTACCGTGCAAAGTTTCAGATCAAAATAATATAGTTAACATAAGAATCAAAATAGTTTATTCATCGAAATCAACAAGAAGCGAAATCTGGAAATAAAATACATCTCTGTAGTAAAACAGTCATATCTCACACATACGAAAACGAAATTGACCAAGGTCAGAGGTGTTGGAAAGAAGACAAATTCCTCTAAAACTCATGTTTTATATTAAAATTAAGATACTGAACTTAATATGGTCTAAATTACTGATCAAGACAGACTATTGACAAAACACAGAATTTCCTCAAAACCAAAATCAACACAAATCATGCGAAACTTGTTCCAATCACAATCAAACATAGTATAGAGTCTACTAAGTGTCCAAACATCATGAAATAGGATATATACACACAACTATCATATCACATGGATCTCATCAAACACATAATTCATCTAATTATCTCACATATATGAATAGATCAAGAACAGTCAAACCTAGTTGTTTTCATGTTGATTTTGTGTCGTGAGGAAACTATGGTCAAATAGCACAATAGAGATAAAATCCATCAAACATAACACACACATGAGTTGTCTCTAGAACCCAACTACACTATAAGTGGTATTTTTGACTTGTATCATACAAAGAAATTGGAGTACAAGTTACTTGCCTTAATCGAAGACGAAAAAGAAGAACACCAAGAATAACGAGAACGGATCCCGACAACGAACACAACGAACGGATCACGAACCAATCACGAACACAAGGAACAACAGATCACGAACACGATCAGACGACTGGGACCAAAAGATCAAGAGATCAAGGCGATCAGAACAGATCGGACGACTCTGATCGAAGATTAAGATCAAGGTCAAGATGTGTAACACCCCGAATTTCAAATAAGGATAAATTCGAGATTTCACAGGATCTTTACTTCACTTCGTACAATTTTACAAGGAATTTAAAACTTTTTATTCACAATACATCAGAGTTCCTTTATACTTAGTTTTTACACAGCGGAAGACTAAAAGATTACAACAATGAAATACAACTTGTATAACTTTAACATCATTTACAACATCTTTAACTTCTAAACAGCAACAGCATATCCACTTTATAACTCCATGAATAGTCCATTACCTGCATGTCAATCTGTGGGCACGTCAGTTACTTACAACTGACGAAATGTTATACACGGCTATCCTCTCTATGCCGGGAATAGTATAACGATCTCATACTTTAACAAATCACAAAAAGATTGAATGAACAATTAAAGTGCCAAAGGTGATTATTCTAAACATAAGTGTATGTCATGCCTTAATGCCTAATGCACACAATTCTATACCAGGATGACACTAATGCACACTTGTTCGGATTCTATGCATCCCATACTACATAGGTCCGAGGGCAAGCGCCTACGTACTCCACCATAAAGGGCTCGATCCCTCGCCATGAAAACTACCCGGTAGCAAAACAAAGTTCAGACTATTCCACGAATTTGAATCCCAGCCTTGGAGTCCACCGCCGGCTGTTATAACAGATTCCACATCGTGCGAATCGTCCCGTATGTGACCCTCTAGCCCAGTATATATATATACATTGGAGACGGTAAACACAAAAACTCATCCGTCCGATTACTCAAGATCTTGGAGTCCACCGCCGACCCGTCCTCATAGTCCCGGATTAAAATATAATAATCCGTCTCCCACAGGGCAACCTCAGTCCACCAACTGGGTCTATAGTCTTGGAGTCCACTGCCGACTATATAGAGCACCCCACTTACGTTTCCCTAAGTTTACTACATCTTCATTTATGTGCCTAAATTTTCTTAAGTTCAAGACATGAATAATTTCCACACGTAGAATTAGTTGTTACCTCCTACCGGACTTAATCAACAAATACGAGATGGCTCCTTAGCCATATCTCCGAATCATTTCTCAAATCTTTTCTTTTAATAATGCCGGTACCGAGGTATTACTAACTCTAAATCATAAACTTTCATGTACATGAAACATGGGTACACATACCCTTTAGTAAACATGTCTTAAATCTAGATATTTTCATCTTTCAACTTATTCACGAAATAAACCTAGTCTCGACACTATTCATGATCTATTTATTGATTCATGTTCTTTTTAAACAAACATGCATTTCAAGAACACAAATTTCACCACATGAATTGTTATAACAAATCTAAGTTGTCACAATGTTTCAATTCATTATAAAAATTTCTTAAATAAGATACAAGAGTAATTTCTTTTAGAAGATCAATTCACAAAATACTACTTTCCTTTTCTTCACCACAAAGTGCTATTCTCAAAATTTATTTCTTTTTATACTTCAGAAATATACAAGGAAACTATCTCCAAATATTTCCACTTCATTTTATATTAATACTAAAGTTTAATTCCAATTAAAAATAAACATTCATGAGTAAAAACCCCAAAAAAAACAAATGTGAGGCATGGGTTTTGAACCCCAGACCTACGGCAAACATAGCCAGCACCTAACCCGAGCCCACTAGCCATTTAGTCCATATGGACTTTTGTCAAATATAGCAACCGAAATTCCTTTCATACATTAGTACAGATTTGGTAATTTAATTGAGTGAAGAGAAAAAAAATATAAAAGATGGCTATCAAGATTTGAACCCAAGATCTATTAAAAGAGGTGCTCACTGGCTAACCAGTAAGTCCAAATGTGATTTCTGTCTAAGAGTTGTATTTGATACTTTTGTTCATACTTTTCTGAAATTGTTTCTTTTTAACAAAACTTGTTTACCCAATAATCCAATCCTTTAGGATATTGGAATAAACTTCTCTTTGGACTAAAATGAAATCTTAAATAATAATCAACAAGTCCAAACTTATTTTTTTTAGCATATATCTCATTTTAAAAAAAAAGATTATTTCCTTTCTTTACAAAATTTACATTTCTTTTCAAACTCGAAAATTAAAATCATGCTTTTCTAAAAACTAGTTTATGCCCAACATTCTACAAATAAAATTTTGTGTTAAGAATCAAACATATCTTTTAATCGATTATGCATGTCTCAAAGGAATTCCTTTCATACAAAAAAAATTGTATTTTTTTTTTGACATGCGTCAACATACTTCATAAAAAAATTATTTCCTTCTCTTTTCTTTTTCATCATATCTCTAATCATATGTCGAAATATAGCATTCTTTAACAATTTCTCATACATATCACACATTTGACATACCTAGATTTACGAAAATTGTTTAATTTCTCTTATACAAATTGGGAATTTATAGCATGCCAACAAGTCTCAAATCACAAGAATTTTACAAAATCTCTTTCATGAACAAATTATTATTTTCCAAATGTAACAATAAAAAATATACATATGTCAATAATAACAAAATTTTACTTTCTTCTTTCTTAGTCAATAAATCATAAAGCATGTTTATCATATGATATTCATCACTAAAATTCCCACATACTCAACAAGTACAAAAATTGCAATCACATTAACATGATTCATGGTATAAAGAAATTCTTCTTTTTAATTAGCATGATATCACAACAAAATCATCCTCATTCAAAACATGATATACTAGCATAAATTTTATCTTATAATTCTCAAACAATATCTTCTTATACTACTCTTTTTTGTATGCATATCCTACACTAGAAAATAATGAAATCACCCACTAACACAATGTTAATCTATTTGTCAACATAGCATGATTCACTATCAATCTCACCACAATCATGGTATAGTTATTCTATTTTATCAAAACTACTCATTCACTTTTATTAGCATGTACATTCAAAAAAAATTAGAAAGTAGGAGAACACCCACCTTATTGAAGCTTGAACAATTGAAGGGAAGGATGGGACAATTCTTCTAGCTCCAAGACAAACTCCTAGCAATGGCTCCTCCTCCTCGCAAAGCTCCCTTTCCCTAGCGATGGCTTCCTCTCTCTAGCAATTCCTCCAAGCAAAAGGACCCTCACTCTCTTTCTTTTCTTTCTTTCCTTTCTTTTGATAATGTTTTTAGTGCAAGATAAAGGTAGGAAATGGGGGCTCTATTTATAGGATTTTGGGAGGGTCTAAAGTGCAAAAATTCCACCCTAATAAATCTTCAAATTTATTCTACAACTCTCCACTTTCCTAACTCCTAAAACCCCCATCTCTTCATCTCCCCACTCTCCACTAACTTAACTCAAAAACCATTCTCCTCCTCACTCCATGACCGGCCACCCCCTAGCCCACAAAATGGTCCAAATACATTTGTGTGTGCATGCACACATGCACAAACAAATATGAACACATTTCTATAACTCTAAATGTGTACTTGTAATACCTCGTATTTCTGAAATGTATATATGATTTGAAAAATATATATAAAAGGATTTGTGACTTGTCCTATAGAAGTATTCTATAGGAGGGATTTATAAAATAATTTGATTTGAAAATGGGATTGGTATAATCCGGATTGTACTTGAAGGGGGGGGGGGCACCGGATTTAATGAGAACAGCATAGTGCTGTGTATGTTTCTCTCCCATGTGTGTGACGTGGGAGTTGTAGGTGGGGGCCCGCCATAGTTGAAAAGTATTAATCCGGTTGGCTTGAGAAATGGTGTTGGGATTAAGGAATTTAATCCCACATCGCTAGTTTCAAACTATGAAGTATTATATAAATAATAAATGCCAAGGATCAAGAGTCACCAATTCGGTTAACCACCTTTTGAGAGGCAGCCTGTGGTGGGCAGTTGTACTACATAGTATCTAATTTGTCTAATAAATTGTATAAATTGTCCGGGCTCGGGGCAGGGGCGTTACAAATGGTATCAGAGCCGACTTTCGACACCGAGGGTGTAGGAGTAGTGAGTTATGGACCACCAGATTTGCGGCGGAGAGTATTGCACAGGTTCTGCACGATGAGTCGTGACATGACGTGGATACGGCTCCAGGTTCCGCGGCGGCGGAGAGTATTTCATAGGTCCTTCACGATGCGTCGTGACAAGGCGTGGATACGGCTCCAGGTACCGTCCCGGGGTGACGCTCACAGGAATGCTCTACATCGGCTAGAAAGTAGATCCTGCACTAGATTGTGCATGCCCCGTGCTCTACATCGGCTAGAAAGTAGATCCTGCACTAGATTGTGCATGCCCCGTGCTCATCAGCGAGGACGCTGATTTCTGAAGGGGGGGTGTATGTAATACCCCGTATTTCTGAAATGTATATATGATTTGAAAAATATATATAAAAGGATTTGTGACTTGTCCTATAGAAGTATTCTATAGGAGGGATTTATAAAATAATTTGATTTGAAAATGGGATTGGTATAATCCGGATTGTACTTGAAGGGGGGGCCCACCGGATTTAATGAGAACAGCATAGTGCTGTGTATGTTTCTCTCCCATGTGTGTGACGTGGGAGTTGTAGGTGGGGGCCCGCCATAGTTGAAAAGTATTAATCCGGTTGGCTTGAGAAATGGTGTTGGGATTAAGGAATTTAATCCCACATCGCTAGTTTCAAACTATGAAGTATTATATAAATAATAAATGCCAAGGATCAAGAGTCACCAATTCGGTTAACCACCTTTTGAGAGGCAGCCTGTGGTGGGCAGTTGTACTACATAGTATCTAATTTGTCTAATAAATTGTATAAATTGTCCGGGCTCGGGGCAGGGGCGTTACAGTACTAATATTTGTAACTTGTCATGTATTAGTACATGTTTAACTAAAAATGTGATTTTAATAATGGGCTTGCTACATGGGCTCATTACTAATTAATTTATTTAATTATCTAGTGGGCTCCTCTCCTAATGGGCCACATTTTAGTTTATAGGTCCATGGATCAAAAGAAGGGCTAAATAAAACTAATGCATGCTAAAAATAGTAAAATGAGAGTAGCAAAATGAGAATAAAAATTTGCACGTGCACCATACGTGCAAAAAATTGAAAAATGCATTTTAATAAAAAATAAAAGCGGGGTGTTACAACACTCCCTCCTTAGAATAGTTCCGTCCCCGGAACTACGCTTAGGAGCGAGAAACTACTAAGAAGAAAAGAAGAGTCTACAAAAGAAAGCTTAGTCGAAGAGTTCGGGATGGTCCTTCCGCATCTTTTTCTCTGATTCCCAAGTTGCTTCCTCGACAAATTGATTTATCCAAATGACCTTTACCATGGGTATCGTCTTGTTTCTCAAAACTTTTTCTCGGCGATCCACGATCTCAACGGGACGCTCAGCATAGCTCAAATCCAGTTGCAAACCCTCAGGCACTTCTGGCAGATGATGACTTGGGTCAGAAACATAACCCCTTAGCATGGACACGTGAAAAACATTGTGCACTTGGGCCAACTCTTCCGGTAGTTCTAACTGATAAGCTGTCTTCCCAATTCTCTTCAGTATTTTGTAAGGTCCAATGTATCTCGGGGCTAGTTTTCCTCCTCGCCCGAACCGAATCACTCCTTTAGTCGGAGACACTTTCACAAAGACATAGTCACCTTCGTCAAATTCCAAGTCTCTCCTTCTATTGTCGGCGTAACTCTTTTGCCTGCTCTGCGTGTCGACCAGCCTCTTTCTGATCAGCTCAATCTTTTCTGAGGTTTGTTGCACAATCTCTGGTCCAAACAGCTGCCTCTCTCCCACTTCATACCAACAAACCGGAGTCCTGCATTTCCTTCCATATAGAGCTTCATAGGGCGCCATTCCAATGCTCGCCTGGAAACTGTTGTTGTATGCAAATTCTACCAGAGCTAAGTGTTTCTCCCAGCTACCACCAAAATCCAGCACACAACACCTGAGCATATCTAACAGCACTCTGTTAACCCGTTCAATTTGCCCATCTGTCTGAGAATGGAAGGCTGTACTGAAATCAGTCCTTGTCCCCATTGCTGCTTGTAGGCTCTTCCAAAAATGTGAAGTGAAACGCGCATCTCTGTCAGATACTATAGACATCGGGACTGCATGCAATTTCACAATTTCATCCACATATAACTCTGCCAGCTTTTCCATTGACCAAGTAAGTTTCATTGCTAAGAAGTGAGCTGACTTGGTGAGTCGGTCCACTATTACCCAAATGGTATCATTGCCTTTGGAACTCTTGGGTAAACCCGTGATGAAATCCATGCTGATACAGTCCCACTTCCATTTCGGGATGGGTAAAGGCTGCAACAAACTGCCAGGTTTCTGATTTTCTGCCTTGACCTGCTGACAAACCGCACACTTGGCCACAAACTCTGCCACATCTCGCTTCATACCTGGCCACCAGAAGTGTAGCTTTATATCCTTGTACATTTTGGTACTCCCAGGATGTACAGATAACAAGGTAGCATGTGCTTACTGAAGAACACTTTCCTTTAGCTCCGCTACATCGGGCACACAAAGCCGCTCCCCAAACCAAAGTACTGCATCCTTCACTTGAAATTCTGCCAATCTGCCTAAGCCAACCTGTTCTACCATCCCTTGGATCTCTGGATCCGCCTTCTGGCTGTCCATGATTCTGTCTCTCAAAGTGGGTTGAATCCTCAATTGAGCTAAGGAAGCCTCCACACTCTGCAGAACCACTTTGATTCCTGCTCGATCTAGCTCATCCGCTAACCTTTCCTGGGTTGTGATCAACCGAGACAAACTGACCTTTCTGCTAAGTGCATCTGCTACCACATTAGCCTTGCCTGGATGATATTTGATTTCAGGTCGGATGTCCTCCAACACCTCCAACCATCTCCTTTGTCTTAAATTCAAGTCCCTTTGTTGATAAATATACTTCAAGCTCTTATGATCGGTGTACATATTGATTTTTTCCCCGTACACATAATGTCTCCATTGCTTCAAAGCATAGATGATCGCTGCTAGTTCCAAATCATGGGTTGGGTAATTCTTCTCATGTGGTCTAAGTTGCCTAGACCCATAAACAATCACCTTTCCTTCTTGCATTAGTACGCAACCCAGTCCGCGATGTGAAGCATCGTTGTAGATGTCATACTCGACCCCTGCTCTGGGAAACGCTAAGATATGGGCTGTAGTCAATTTCTCCTTTAACGCCTGGAAGCTTGCTTCGCATTGCTCTGATCATTTGAAATTCACATTCTTCTTTGTGAGTCCGGTGAGTGGCACCGCTATCTGAGAATACCCTTGAATAAACCTTCTGTAGTATCCGGTTAGACCCAAAAAGCTTCTAATCTCCTTCACCGTGGTTGGTCTTGGCAAGTCTTTAACTGTTCGACCTTCTGCGGGTCAGTAGCCACTTTCTCCTTAGAAAGGATGTGACCCAAGAAGGCGACTTCGGTTTTCCAGAAGTCACATTTAGACAATTTTGCATATAACTGGTGCTCCTGTAGCTTCTTTAGAACCTCTGTCAGGTGCTTGGCGTGTTCTTCGTCGGACTTGGAGTAGACCAAAATGTCGTCAATAAATACAACGACAAAGGAATCGATGAAAGGTCGTAGAACTCTGTTCATCATGTCCATGAAAATAACTGGTGCGTTTGTGACTCTGAAAGGCATAACTAGAAACTCGTAGTGACCATGCCTGGTTCGGAAATCCGTTTTATGCACATCATCTTCCTTTACCTGGACCTGATGATACCCAGACCGTAGATCTATCTTGGAAAAGACGGCTGCTCCCTGCAGGCGGTCGAACAAATCATCGATTCGAGGAATGGGGTACTTGTTCTATACAGTTACCTTGTTCAACTCTCTGTAGTCGATACACATCCTCATAGATCCATCCTTTTTCTTTACTAAAAGAACTGGGGCTCCCCATGGTGATGCACTTGGCCTGATGTATCCTTTGCTCAGTAACTCTTCGATCTGCTTCTTGATCTCGTCTTGTTCGACTGGTGCCATTCTGTATGGGGCCTTGGAAATAGGAGCACTTCCCGGTTGAACAGTGATACTGACACTACAAGAAAAACACTTTTTCGCAACGCCAAATGTCGTTGCTAAAACTCGTTTGTCGTTGCGAAAAATATTTTTGGCAATGACATTTGTCGTTGCATGGTCGTTGCGCGTCCGGGCGTCGCGAAAGATTTTGACTACGAATAGCTATCGTTGCCAAACATAGATTGTTTCGCAACGACATTGCCGTTGCAATATATGTTGTCGTTGCCATACCTAATTCCACCCGTGCTATGGTATAAAATCAATCGCAACAACCTTTGTCGTTGCCAAACATACTTCATATGTTTGGCAACGACTCATGTCGTTGCTAAAGATACTTCATATAAAATCAATCGCAACAAACTTTGTCATTGCCAAACATACTTCATATATTTGGCAAAAACTCATGTCGTTGCTAAAGATACTTCATATAAAATCAATCGCAACAATATTTGTCATTGCCAAACATACTTCATATATTTGGCAACGACTCATGTCGTTGCTAAAGATACTTCATATAAAATCAATCGCAACAATCTTTGTCGTTGCCAAACATACTTCATATATTTCGGGAGTGTTCACGGAGTGCTCACCAAAGTAGTGTGCAACCGAAGTAGTGCGTAACTATGCTTCTAGAATTTGTAACAAAAGCACAGATGTTTCTACTTATAACAACTGGAGAGCCCAACTCACCGCAAAGAAAAAACTGCATCAGCTTTAACTCAATATATATAAATTTATGACCACAACTTTAGAACACAATATAACAAGAAGGACCAACTTAAGAAACATGCAAGTTTCATCATCAATGTTTTCTGAAATGGATGATTAGTAATTGAGCATAAAACAAACTTAGTAATTGAGCATAAAACAAACTATAGGTCTTAAAATTATCATAATAGTTACATGAATTTTCACATTTGCATTCTAATTAGCTAGATGTACTTCAGTGTTTCCCGTTTGAAGGAGTCATTAAGTCAGTATCTTCTTCAGCAAAGTATGCACTCAAGTCGTCTTGATCTGCCCTAACGATGTAAACCTGGGATATATTACAATAAGAGAACAAATCATCATTCACATTTTGTTTACATTTTAAGTACTAACAAAGAAAGAATGCAGTTGATGAGGGTTCCAAAATACGCTATTCATGATCCATATTTGAACATTTTGCATGTCTTATATATGAAGCTCTTTTTTCTTTTTTCTCAAAGAGTTGCTACTTTCAAGAACCAACATGCATGAAATTATTGATCAGAAAGCTAGTATAGCTTATGATAAAACCAAAAAAATAAAAATAAAAAAGAGACTGAGATCATACTTGAATGTAATGGATAGCAAAATAAGATTGAATATAAATTTAAGGTAAATTAATGGTGACCTGATATCTTTTTAATCCGGAGATTCTTGAAGGAAACAATTATTACACTGCTGTGACTACCCTTAAGAAGAACCAGAACCGATACTTTTAGTCCAAAACAGCAAAACCGAGAAGATAAACAGAGATAAGACGTTAGGTTTGGTTCAATAAGAACCCTAACCCACAGATGTTCTTGCAACCGCATTCCACATATTCCATGAATAGTAAGCCTCTAGTACATATTTGTCAAATTTGTTGTGTCTTGTTCCCAAACTTCTTTGATGTTCCACAATCGTACTCATGTTCATGCTTCCTAGGAATATTGTAGTAATTTGTTGAGAGGTAAATGATAGAAATTGGTCTAGTGCAGAGTCTGGAGTGGTGTCACAGATTACTATAAGAAGATGGAATTAAGTAGAGAAAAGGAAGTTGGAAGAACAATATGGTGGACAGGACAACTACTCTTACTGGGCTAATTACAAGGGTATATATATATGTACCCTCGTATAAGCTTGATAATCTCTCTTTCACTATAAATTAACGGCTCCATGGAGAGAAAGGTTCAGCACAATTTAACATCCTCTTTCTCGAACTGATATGATCTTCTTAAATCTTATCCTAGTTCTTGTTCTCTTCATGTGAATTAATTAACAAGATTCAGTAGCTTGATTAGTGTTAGCTAACCCTCCATTACACTTTGTTGACTAAACTGAAGTAAAGGATGAAGCTTTTGTACAAATAGGATAACTTCCACTTAGAGTGCAATATAATCATATGTTTCATGCCATTTCATCGTGAATCGATTTCATACCTTAAATTTCATCGGTTCCCTTAATTCAAATATCAAGACATCCCCCCGTTCCAACTTATGGTTCGTCGAAAAGCGTCTCCACCCATGTATTCTGTTCCGCTCGCGATTATAGTGAACTTTGAATTCTATACCCTTCTCATCTTCTAATACCATTGCCGTATCATGAGTTGGGAGGTTCGCCTTGCAGAAGTCTTTTGGAAGATGCTACCATTAAAAGAGAAAAATCACAAAGTAAGTGACTTAGAACTGTAATTAGTTACTCAGGCTGTGTTCAGATATGATCAGTAACTTACTAAGAAACTAAACGTGGACATGTATGATTGTAATATGGATTTAATGCATGTAGGGTGGCAAGACTTCCAGTTGGCCCTCAATACATCTTCTCTCCATTCAGCACAAAGTATTTGTCCAGGGGAAGCTTTCCTCCTTCTAGTCGGGTTCTTCTCTTTCTCAGAGTGTCTGCAGGTAGAATTAGTTAACGCTAGAAACATTCGTAACCACAACATTGATAGTAAAAAAAGTAAGTAATGGTGCTGATTATCGAAGCATACCTTCTATGCGACTTGACCTGAAACAAATGATTGAAAATTTCAACTTGCAACTTGAGTGCAACTTGAGTGCAACTTGAGTGCAACTCGAAGCATACCTTCTATTCGCAACCCACCCACCCACCAACTGTTTCTACACTAGCAGATTAGAAACCTGCAACTTGAGTGCAAAACATTTTTCAAAAGTAGCATCTTGAACAGAGTTGGACACACTATCACCAAACCTAATTTAAATCATTAAATGCATCATATAACTTGCTTAAGAGAAAAAGGTAAGACTACAAAATTCAACTAGCTAGTTCTTCCTTTACTCACCTTCTTTTTGTTTATGATTCGTGACGACGAAATTTGCTCCTCCGAAACCTCCCTGGAAGAGTGAATAAACGAAGAATCATCATTACCATAAAAACTTCTCTTCTTCTTCCTAAGTCGGCTACGGAGGCCCAGGTCATCACCATCACCACAGCAGCATTCTTCTTCATCATCAGTATCAACCACCACTCGGACATTCCGCTTCTTTTTTCGTCCTGAACTCAAACCAGAGTCCCCCTTTGAACCATTTTCCCTACAGTTATCAACCTTCTGTATAGAATCTTCGTCTACGTTTATCACAATCTTCGGCAAGTTGGGATTCCTCCTCTTCCCCAACGACTGCTCCTCCATCTCCACATTCTCCTTTGCAATCCTCGACACTTTACGCTGGAGATCCCTAAACAACTTCTTCCAAACACCACTCAAATCCTCGGCAGCGGTGAGGCCGAGGAAGGCCCAGGCATGGACAGGGAGAGGGGAGAGGACGAGGCTGGCGATGGTGGAGAGGAAGATGGAGAGGAGGGAGTAGGGGTTTTGGTGAGGACGACGGCGGTGAGGCCGAGGAAGGCCCAGGCACCGACGGGGAGAGGGAAGAGGATGAGGCCGGCGATGGTGGAGAGGAAGATGGAGAGGAGGGAGTAGGGCTGGGCCGGCGATGATTGAAAGATACGAAGTATTTGGTGTCGTGGGTTTGGGGAATTAGGAAAATTTTGTGGCGACGTTTGGGGAATTTGGTGTGGTGGGGGATATTAAGTTAATTTTTTTTTTATATATATTTTTGGAAACAATACTGTCGTTGCAGTAGATATAAGGAAATATACGCAACGACATTTATCGTTTCCAATTTACACACAATCTGGCGCAACGACATTTATCGTTTCCAATTTACACACAATCTGGCGGGGATGTGCAAAGGGCCGGGAAAATTTTATTTTATTTTTTAGCAACGACTTTCCCGTTGCCGTAACTAATTTTCACAACGACTAAAACGTCGTTGCCAAAACCTCATTGTGAAAAAGGGTTTTTCTTGTAGTGTGAACTCTACATCTCGACGAGGGGGAAGCCCTGGTAGATCGTCCAGAAATACTACTGGGAAGTCTCGGACAACTGGGATCTGCTTTACTTCTTCTGGAATTTTCTGCTCGGACAATGCTGCTACTATCTGCTTATCCTTCCCCTTGCCTTGGAAAGTAACAACTGGTCCTCCTAGTGCCTTGATTATGACTTCTTTGTCTTTGCACTCGATAGTCGCACTGTAGACTGACATCCAGTCAATGCCAATGATGATGTCAACTCCGAGAACTGCCAATTCAATGAGATCGATGCCAAAGAGTCTGCCCCCAATCTCGAGATCACACCCCTCATAGTATCGATCGGTTGTCAAGTTCTCTCCTGATGGAGTAGCCACCGATAAAACCTTGCCAGGAAATATTTTCGGCTCGATTCCCAATCTCTTAGCAAAAGAGGGTGACACAAAAGTGTGTGAAGATCCCGTATCAAATAACACCGATTCCATTTATTAAAATGTTCCCTGTTACATATGAGTATTCTCATTACATAACATTCTTATTACATAAATGGAAAATACAAATCAATTAAGCTTCGTCTCCCGTACCCGTGATCACATGATCCACCTCCTCCGCATCAGCTTCTGTCAAAGCAAACACCCGCCCCTGCTTGAACTGTTTTTGCTCTGGCTTGAACGGCCTTTGACTTGGTCCTCCCCGCTGAAACTGGGGGCAATCTGACTGGTAATGGCCTTCCTTTCCGCACCTATAGCAAGTCTTGCTTCGCTGAGGCTTGGTGCACCCAGTAGATATATGTCCCGATTCCCCACATCCGTAGCAAGTGGGTACCCTTCCGGCCACAGCAATGGCATTGGCGCCAGTGGGTTTGAATCTTTGCGCGGGGGGCTGATTTTTGTAGTTGCTGGGTCCTGCGGGCCTTTTGCCCAAGCTCCAACTGTTCTTCCTGGCTTGTACTGCCTGGAATTGGTTCATGTCTGTCTCTGTTGCAGCGGCCCTTCTGACTAGCTTTTCAAACCTCCGAATGCCTAGAGGTATCATCCTTGATCTTAGGCTGGGCCTCAGACCTTGTTCGAACTTGCGGGCCTTCTTAGACTCCTCCTAAACCATCTCCGGTGCATATCGGGAAAGTTGATTAAACTTGGTTTCATATTCCCTTACCGTCATATTACCTTGTTGTAAGCTCAAGAAATCCATGGCTTTCTTTTCTTGAACATTCAATGGGAAGTAGTGGCTCCTGAATTCTTCCAGGAATTCTTCCCATGTAAGTTGCACATTTCCCAAGTTTCTCTTCAAGGATTGCCACCACACACTCGCATCCTTTTCAAGCTGAATGGTAGCCAATTTCACTTTGCTTGCTTCCGGGGTTTCAAGCACTTCGAAAATTGTTTCGATCTGTCGAACCCAGTCGTCTGCAGCATCGGGGTTTGTCTGTCCTTCAAATACCGGTGGCTTCATTCTTTTGAATGCTTCAACCAGTTTGATGGCTTCAGGTATATGGATAGCTGGTCCTGGTCCTCTGTTCTGGGGGATATTAGCGGCGAGGGCATTGAGGGTCTGGTACACCCGAGCTATCTCCGTTTCCAAATCCAATCCATTTTCCCCGCTGAAGCCTTCGCCATTTCCAATTCTTCGTGCCATTTCTGAGTCATAAAATTCTTCATTAATCATCACAAATAACACAACAACAGGATTGTATTCTTTATTCAGAGATAGAACTTTTATTTTAACATTTCCATTACAATTGCTTAAATAAAAGATATCCTAGATTCTGCGGTTTTTCTTGGCTTCTCTGAGCTCTTCCCGCAGATCTTGGACTTCCTTTCTTATATTTTCAACCTCGTACGGTTGCTTTTCTTTATCCCTGTCGCGACGTTGATCATTTATGAGTTGGGTCTTCTTGAGCTCGTATACCAGGTGGTTTAGTTTCCAGATGCGTACTTTATCCTGTGCCAGGCGTGATTCCAAGTAGTTAACCTTCCACATTTGCGCATCCAGTTCTCGACGAAGGGATGCAACGAGGTCATCTGGGTGATCCGGGACAAGTTCCTCGTCTGGGGAGTCTTCGGGAAAGTCAGGTGGTGGTGGAGTAATTTCCAAAGGACTCGGGAAATTCTTCCTCCTCTATCTCGAAGGGTTCCTCTTCTTCTTCCTCATCCGGGTCTTCTTCTTCCTCTGGGTCCTCTTCCTCCATTGGTTCTTCTTCTAAGTCCTCAGGGTGGACAAACTAAGGAAGTTCATTCTGGTTGGCCATCTTATAACAAGGGGAGGAAAGGTTATCTTACAAAGCAATGTAAATATGAGTCTAATTCTACAGGTTGAACTCACACTCTAGTGTCCGCAGGAATAAAATTGTAACTACTCACTAAAGTGTCACGGGTTCTAAACTATAGTTAATGATCTTATTACTTTTCCTAAACAAATCTTTAGTCTATCAAGTTCGGATTTACTTGGGTTAGCCGTAAGAGTCGGTTCCCAGCTAGCGGTGGTCCGAAGACGCTTAAATACCGTGTCGCTTAGGGTTGTTTACACCCGGTTAACAGAAGGACACTTTTGGTTTGTTCCCAAATTTATCGTCACTTTTTATCGTTCCTTATAAACTTGTACTACTTGTGAACCTGGCTCTGATACCATCTGTAACACCCCGAATTTCAAATAAGGATAAATTTGAGATTTCACAGGATCTTTACTTCACTTCGTACAATTTTACAAGGAATTTAAAACTTTTTATTCACAATACATCAGAGTTCCTTTACACTTAGTTTTTACACAGCAGAAGACTAAAAGATTACAACAATGAAATACAACTTGTATGACTTTAACATCATTTACAACATCTTTAACTTCTAAACAGCAACAACATATCCACTTTATAACTCCATGAATAGTCCATTACCTGCATGTCAATCTGTGGGTACATCAGTTACTTACAACTGACGAAATGTTATACACGGCTATCCTCTCTATGTCGGGAATAGTATAACGATCTCATACTTTAACAAATCACAAAAAGATTGAATGAACAATTAAAGTGCCAAAGGTGATTATTCTAAACATAAGTGTATGTCATGCCTTAATGCCTAATGCACACAATTCTATACCAGGATGACACTAATGCACACTTGTTCGGATTCTATGCATCCCATACTACATAGGTCCGAGGGCAAGCGCCTACGTACTCCACCATAAAGGGCTCGATCCCTCGCCATGAAAACTACCAGGTAGCAAAACAAAGTTCAGACTATTCCACGAATTTGAATCCCAGCCTTGGAGTCCACCACCGGCTGTTATAACAGATTCCACATCGTGCGAATCGTCCCGTATGTGACCCTCTAGCCCAGTATATATATATATACATTGGAGACGGTAAACGCAAAAACTCATCCGTCCGACTACTCAAGATCTTGGAGTCCACCGCCGACCCGTCCTCATAGTCCCGGATTAAAATATAATAATCTGTCTCCCACAGGGCAACCTCAGTCCACCAACTAGGTTTATAGTCTTGGAGTCCACCGCCGACTATATAGAGCACCCCACTTACGTTTCCCTAAGTTTACTACATCTTCACTTATGTGCCTAAATTTTCTTAAGTTCAAGACATGAATAATTTCCACACGTAGAATTAGTTGTTACCTCCTACCGGACTTAATCAACAAATACGAGATGGCTCCTTAGCCATATCTCCGGATCATTTCTCAAATCTTTTCTTTTAATAATGCCGGTACCGAGGTCTTACTAACTCTAAATCATAAACTTTCATGTACATGAAACATGGGTACACATACCCTTTAGTAAACATGTCTTAAATCTAGATATTTTCATATTTCAACTTATTCACGAAATAAACCTAGTCTCGACACTATTCATGATCTATTTATTGATTCATGTTCTTTTTAAACAAACATGCATTTCAAGAACACAAATTTCACCACATGAATTGTTATAACAAATCTAAGTTGTCACAATGTTTCAATTCATTATAAAAATTTCTTAAATAAGATACAAGAGTAATTTCTTTTAGAAGATCAATTCACAAAATACTACTTTCCTTTTCTTCACCACAAAGTGCTATTCTCAAAATTTATTTCTTTTTATACTTCAAAAATATACAAGGAAACTATCTCTTAATATTTCCACTTCATTTTATATTAATACTAAAGTTTAATTCCAATTAAAAATAAACATTCATGAGTAAAAACCCCAAAAAAAACAAATGTGAGGCATGGGTTTTGAACCCCAGACCTATGGCAAACATAGCCAGCACCTAACCCGAGCCCACTAGCCATTTAGTCCATATGGACTTTTGTCAAATATAGCAACCGAAATTCCTTTCATACATTAGTACAGATTTGGTAATTTAATTGAGTGAAGAGAAAAAAAAAAATAAAAGATGGCTATCAAGATTTGAACCCAAGATCTATTATAAGAGGTGCTCACTGGCTAACCAGTAAGTCCAAATGTGATTTCTGTCTAAGAGTTGTATTTGTATACTTTTGTTCATACTTTTCTGAAATTGTTTCTTTTTAACAAAACTTGTTTACCCAATAATCCAATCCTTTAGGGAGTGTTTGGTTGGAGGGGAATGGAGGGGAGGGGAGGGGAGGGGAGGGGTTTTTTAAAACTTTTCATGTTTGGTTCATTTTTTAGGAGGGAGGGGGAGGGAAATGGGGGGGTGCAACACCCCTCCTGAGTCAATTTTGGCTCCCCTCCAAAAGTGGGGGGATTTGAAGGGGAGAGAAATTATATCTACTTTTTTAATGTGAATGGACTAAATTGTCCTTTTAGTTAGTGAACTTGACTACATACAAACAAATTATGCCATCTGTTTCTATGACAGCTAAGTAATACCTTATGATTATATGCAAGTCTTGTGTACGTATTTGGTGCAAAAGCACCAAAGCAACATTTGTATGATTAAAACCATTTCCTCTTGTACATGTTTTACTATTCTTCGGTTACTCATTCCTTGTTTATCTCATTATGTTTGGTAACGCTACTCAAGAGAATATTGAAATGAACACTGCTAGATTCTTCAAGTCTAATGTTTACTTTGCCAAGAAAAGAAAGAAAACCTAATTTTTCATGTTAATGTAGTCTTTCATCTAGCTGATCTGCTCTAGCTTTTCTTTCTCTTGTAATCATACTGATATTACAGAGTTTTGTGATTCACTTTTTTCGACTTTGTATTTTGCCTTCACTTTCATCTGAAATAAATGGAGAAATAAAGAAAAGTAAACAGTCTTTCTAAGTAGTTATCGCTGAAATCAGGTCTATTGTCGGGATTTTTTTTTCTTCTAGAGCCAGTTTACTGATATTAAGTCAGGGTCGGATATATTAAACAATAATAGTTATTAATAAGAAAATGTAAAAGTTTTCCATTTTAATATGGTTTTGGAATGCAATTAGGGAATGCAATTGTGAAGGGTATAAAAGTAATTTTATTATAAAATCCATTCCCTCCCCTTGTGAACCAAACAAGAAGATAATTATTTTCCCTCCCCTCCCCTCCTTTGAACCAAACAGAGTTTTCAATAAATCCCTCTCATCCCTTTCCCTCCCCTCCCCTTCCTTCCATTAAAATCCCTCCCCTCACCTCCCCTCCCCTGAACCAAACAGAGCCTAGGATATTGGAATAAACTTCTCTTTGGACTAAAAGAAAATCTTAAATAATAATCAACAAGTCCAAACTTATTTTTTTTAGCATATATCTCATTTAATAAAAAAAGATTATTTTCTTTCTTTACAAAATTTACATTTCTTTTCAAACTCGAAAATTAAAATCATGCTTTTCTAAAAACTAGTTTATGCCCAACATCCTATAAATAAAATTTTGTGTTAAGAATCAAACATATCTTTTAATCGATTATGGATGTCTCAAAGGAATTCCTTTCATACAAAAAAAAATGTATTTTTTTTTTGACATGCGTCAACATACTTCATAAAAAAATTATTTCCTTCTCTTTTCTTTTTCATCATATCTCTAATCATATGTCGAAATATAGCATTCTTTAACAATTTCTCATACATATCACACATTTGACATACCTAGATTTACGAAAATTGTTTAATTTCTCTTATACAAATTGGGAATTTATAGCATGCCAACAAGTCTCAAATCACAAGAATTTTACAAAATCTCTTTCATGAACAAATTATTATTTTCCAAATGTAACAATAAAAAATATACATATGTCAATAATAACAAAATTTTACTTTCTTCTTTCTTAGTCAATAAATCATAAAGCATGTTTATCATATGATATTCATCACTAAAATTCCCACATACTCAACAAGTACAAAAATTGCAATCACATTAACATGATTCATGGTATAAAGAAATTCTTCTTTTTAATTAGCATGATATCACAACAAAATCATCCTCATTCAAAACATGATATACTAGCATAAATTTTATCTTATAATTCTCAAACAATATCTTCTTATACTACTCTTTTTTGTATGCATATCCTACACTAGAAAATAATGAAATCACCCACTAACACAATGTTAATCTATTTGTCAACATAGCATGATTCACTATCAATCTCACCACAATCATGGTATAGTTATTCTATTTTATCAAAACTACTCATTCACTTTTATTAGCATGTACATTCAAAAAAAATTAGAAAGTAGGAGAACACCCACCTTATTGAAGCTTGAACAATTGAAGGGAAGGATGGGACAATTCTTCTAGCTCCAAGACAAACTCCTAGCAATGGCTCCTCCTCCTCGCAAAGCTCCTTTTCCCTAGCGATGGCTTCCTCTCTCTAGCAATTCCTCCAAGCAAAAGGACCCTCACTCTCTTTCTTTTCTTTCTTTCCTTTCTTTTGATAATGTTTTTAGTGCAAGATAAAGGTAGGAAATGGGGGCTCTATTTATAGGATTTTGGGAGGGTCTAAAGTGCAAAAATTCCACCCTAATAAATCTTCAAATTTATTCTACAACTCTCCACTTTCCTAACTCCTAAAACCCCCATCTCTTCATCTCCCCACTCTCCACTAACTTAACTCAAAAACCCTTCTCCTCCTCACTCCATGACCGGCCACCCCCTAGCCCACAAAATGGTCCAAATACATTTGTGTGTGCATGCACACATGCACAAACAAATATGAACACATTTCTATAACTCTAAATGTGTACTAATATTTGTAACTTGTCATGTATTAGTACATGTTTAACTAAAAATGTGATTTTAATAATGGGCTTGCTACATGGGCTCATTACTAATTAATTTATTTAATTATCTAGTGGGCTCCTCTCCTAATGGGCCACATTTTAGTTTATAGGTCCATGGATCAAAAGAAGGGCTAAATAAAACTAATGCATGCTAAAAATAGTAAAATGAGAGTAGCAAAATGAGAATAAAAATTTGCACGTGCACCATACGTGCAAAAAATTGAAAAATGCATTTTAATAAAAAATAAAAGCGGGGTGTTACAACACTCCCTCCTTAGAATAGTTCCGTCCCCGGAACTACGCTTAGGAGCGAGAAACTACTAAGAAGAAAAGAAGAGTCTACAAAAGAAAGCTTAGTCGAAGAGTTCGGGATGGTCCTTCCGCATCTTTTTCTCTGATTCCCAAGTTGCTTCCTCGACAAATTGATTTCTCCAAATGACCTTTACCATGGGTATCGTCTTGTTTCTCAAAACTTTTTCTCGGCGATCCACGATCTCAACGGGACGCTCAGCATAGCTCAAATCCAGTTGCAAACCCTCAGGCACTTCTGGCAGATGATGACTTGGGTCAGAAACATAACCCCTTAGCATGGACACGTGAAAAACATTGTGCACTTGGGCCAACTCTTCCGGTAGTTCTAACTGATAAGCTGTCTTCCCAATTCTCTTCAGTATTTTGTAAGGTCCAATGTATCTCGGGGCTAGTTTTCCTCCTCGCCCGAACCGAATCACTCCTTTAGTCGGAGACACTTTCACAAAGACATAGTCACCTTCGTCAAATTCCAAGTCTCTCCTTCTATTGTCGGCGTAACTCTTTTGCCTGCTCTGCGTGTCGACCAGCCTCTTTCTGATCAGCTCAATCTTTTCTGAGGTTTGTTGCACAATCTCTGGTCCAAACAGCTGCCTCTCTCCCACTTCATACCAACAAACCGGAGTCCTGCATTTCCTTCCATATAGAGCTTCATAGGGCGCCATTCCAATGCTCGCCTGGAAACTGTTGTTGTATGCAAATTCTACCAGAGCTAAGTGTTTCTCCCAGCTACCACCAAAATCCAGCACACAACACCTGAGCATATCTAACAGCACTCTGTTAACCCGTTCAATTTGCCCATCTGTCTGAGAATGGAAGGCTGTACTGAAATCAGTCCTTGTCCCCATTGCTGCTTGTAGGCTCTTCCAAAAATGTGAAGTGAAACGCGCATCTCTGTCAGATACTATAGACATCGGGACTGCATGCAATTTCACAATTTCATCCACATATAACTCTGCCAGCTTTTCCATTGACCAAGTAAGTTTCATTGCTAAGAAGTGAGCTGACTTGGTGAGTCGGTCCACTATTACCCAAATGGTATCATTGCCTTTGGAACTCTTGGGTAAACCCGTGATGAAATCCATGCTGATACAGTCCCACTTCCATTTCGGGATGGGTAAAGGCTGTTACCTCCTACCGGACTTAATCAACAAATACGAGATGGCTCCTTAGCCATATCTTCGAATCATTTCTCAAATCTTTTCTTTTAATAATGCCGGTACCGAGGTATTACTAACTCTAAATCATAAACTTTCATGTACATGAAACATGGGTACACATACCCTTTAGTAAACATGTCTTAAATCTAGATATTTTCATCTTTCAACTTATTCACGAAATAAACCTAGTCTCGACACTATTCATGATCTATTTATTGATTCATGTTCTTTTTAAACAAACATGCATTTCAAGAACACAAATTTCACCACATGAATTGTTATAACAAATCTAAGTTGTCACAATGTTTCAATTCATTATAAAAATTTCTTAAATAAGATACAAGAGTAATTTCTTTTAGAAGATCAATTCACAAAATACTACTTTCCTTTTCTTCACCACAAAGTGCTATTCTCAAAATTTATTTCTTTTTATACTTCAGAAATATACAAGGAAACTATCTCCAAATATTTCCACTTCATTTTATATTAATACTAAAGTTTAATTCCAATTAAAAATAAACATTCATGAGTAAAAACCCCAAAAAAAACAAATGTGAGGCATGGGTTTTGAACCCCAGACCTACGGCAAACATAGCCAGCACCTAACCCGAGCCCACTAGCCATTTAGTCCATATGGACTTTTGTCAAATATAGCAACCGAAATTCCTTTCATACATTAGTACAGATTTGGTAATTTAATTGAGTGAAGAGAAAAAAAATATAAAAGATGGCTATCAAGATTTGAACCCAAGATCTATTAAAAGAGGTGCTCACTGGCTAACCAGTAAGTCCAAATGTGATTTCTGTCTAAGAGTTGTATTTGTATACTTTTGTTCATACTTTTCTGAAATTGTTTCTTTTTAACAAAACTTGTTTACCCAATAATCCAATCCTTTAGGATATTGGAATAAACTTCTCTTTGGACTAAAATGAAATCTTAAATAATAATCAACAAGTCCAAACTTATTTTTTTTAGCATATATCTCATTTTAAAAAAAAAGATTATTTCCTTTCTTTACAAAATTTACATTTCTTTTCAAACTCGAAAATTAAAATCATGCTTTTCTAAAAACTAGTTTATGCCCAACATTCTACAAATAAAATTTTGTGTTAAGAATCAAACATATCTTTTAATCGATTATGCATGTCTCAAAGGAATTCCTTTCATACAAAAAAAATTGTATTTTTTTTTTGACATGCGTCAACATACTTCATAAAAAAATTATTTCCTTCTCTTTTCTTTTTCATCATATCTCTAATCATATGTCGAAATATAGCATTCTTTAACAATTTCTCATACATATCACACATTTGACATACCTAGATTTACGAAAATTGTTTAATTTCTCTTATACAAATTGGGAATTTATAGCATGCCAACAAGTCTCAAATCACAAGAATTTTACAAAATCTCTTTCATGAACAAATTATTATTTTCCAAATGTAACAATAAAAAATATACATATGTCAATAATAACAAAATTTTACTTTCTTCTTTCTTAGTCAATAAATCATAAAGCATGTTTATCATATGATATTCATCACTAAAATTCCCACATACTCAACAAGTACAAAAATTGCAATCACATTAACATGATTCATGGTATAAAGAAATTCTTCTTTTTAATTAGCATGATATCACAACAAAATCATCCTCATTCAAAACATGATATACTAGCATAAATTTTATCTTATAATTCTCAAACAATATCTTCTTATACTACTCTTTTTTGTATGCATATCCTACACTAGAAAATAATGAAATCACCCACTAACACAATGTTAATCTATTTGTCAACATAGCATGATTCACTATCAATCTCACCACAATCATGGTATAGTTATTCTATTTTATCAAAACTACTCATTCACTTTTATTAGCATGTACATTCAAAAAAAATTAGAAAGTAGGAGAACACCCACCTTATTGAAGCTTGAACAATTGAAGGGAAGGATGGGACAATTCTTCTAGCTCCAAGACAAACTCCTAGCAATGGCTCCTCCTCCTCGCAAAGCTCCCTTTCCCTAGCGATGGCTTCCTCTCTCTAGCAATTCCTCCAAGCAAAAGGACCCTCACTCTCTTTCTTTTCTTTCTTTCCTTTCTTTTGATAATGTTTTTAGTGCAAGATAAAGGTAGGAAATGGGGGCTCTATTTATAGGATTTTGGGAGGGTCTAAAGTGCAAAAATTCCACCCTAATAAATCTTCAAATTTATTCTACAACTCTCCACTTTCCTAACTCCTAAAACCCCCATCTCTTCATCTCCCCACTCTCCACTAACTTAACTCAAAAACCCTTCTCCTCCTCACTCCATGACCGGCCACCCCCTAGCCCACAAAATGGTCCAAATACATTTGTGTGTGCATGCACACATGCACAAACAAATATGAACACATTTCTATAACTCTAAATGTGTACTAATATTTGTAACTTGTCATGTATTAGTACATGTTTAACTAAAAATGTGATTTTAATAATGGGCTTGCTACATGGGCTCATTACTAATTAATTTATTTAATTATCTAGTGGGCTCCTCTCCTAATGGGCCACATTTTAGTTTATAGGTCCATGGATCAAAAGAAGGGCTAAATAAAACTAATGCATGCTAAAAATAGTAAAATGAGAGTAGCAAAATGAGAATAAAAATTTGCACGTGCACCATACGTGCAAAAAATTGAAAAATGCATTTTAATAAAAAATAAAAGCGAGGTGTTACAAGATGATAGTCACGATCGCAATGATCAAGGGAGATCCGACGGTCGAAATCAAGTATCTTGATGATGATGATGATGATCGGATCATATCGACGATCGGACGGTCCAGGATAACTTGATTAAAACCAATATGACAACAACCCAAGATCAAGATGATGATGAAGCAATCCAACGATCCATAATCAAAGATGATGATCAAGATGAGATGTGATGAAGATGATCGAGCGGCCCACAATGCACTCAAACATGATCAAAAACCCATATCAAAACAGAGCATGGGGAAAGTTGCTCTGCAACAGGGAGAGGAGCACGGGGGGGGGGGGGGGGGGGGGGAAGCTCTATGACTGTGGGGATGACGGAGGTCGGTGGACCGGGTGATGGGAGACGGGATGAAGGCTGGCTGCGTCGTGGGGCGTGACTGGTTGTAGGTGCAGCGCAGGGAAGCTGCGCTGCACGGGGGCGGCACCGAGGGGGTCGACGGCGGGCTCTGCCTGTCGTCGGAGGAATCACGACAAGGGTCGCCACAGGCCTGGCGCGACACTATTGTGGTTGTGCTGTAGCGCTGTTGTCGTCCTGCGGGTGGCTGGCATCGCGACCCAGGGAGCCGGGGAGGGGGTCACGGTGCAGTTGCTGGCCGAGGGGAGGGTAGGGAATGAGCGGGAGCAACAAGGTCGGAGGAAGAGGAGTCGGGAGGATGGGTTGAAGGGAGAGATGAAGGCGATGCTAGGGTAGCAGTAGGAGAGAAGAACAGGCATTATGGGGTTTATATATATAGGTAGGTTGAAGTGGGTGCGAGTTTGGGTGTGTAACCGGGTCTAGGGTAATTAAAACAGGGTAATTGGATAATAGGGATTAAATGGGCTTAGAGCTTAATGGGTTTAGGAATAGAAACAGGGTATGGGTAGGTGTTAGGGTTTTGGGTGAGTTTTGAAAGTAGGTTTAAATTGGGTTTATAAATGAACAGGGTATGGGTATTTAGGCTTAATGGGTAAAGGGGTTTTTAATAAAAGAAATCCAATAAAATAAAAATGGGTTTTGGGTATTAGGAAAATATAATAACTAATAAAAATACAAATTTAGGATGTTATAGAAATATTAATAATAATAATAAAAACAATAACAATAATAATAATAACAGTAATACTAATAATAATAACAAAAATAAGATTTGCATTATAATATAAAATCATAGAAAATAGTTACAATAAAATT
Source organism: Hemerocallis citrina (assembly GCA_017893485.1). NCBI lineage: Eukaryota > Viridiplantae > Streptophyta > Magnoliopsida > Asparagales > Asphodelaceae > Hemerocallis > Hemerocallis citrina. The sequence goes on from CM030363.1 coordinate 26,603,436, forward strand.
ATTGATCGAAAAATAGATTTTAATGGAAGATCCAATAATTCATTTTGAAAAAAGAATTTGAAAACCGAAAATATAATTTGCAAAAATTTTTAAATATAGGAAATACACAAAAATACATTTTTTTGGGGAAACAGGGGTTACACCTGGCCTCCTCTGGTGCCATTCCCCCGATTGCCCTCCTATAGTCCCCTAGTTCTTGCATCGCGATTTACATTGCCTCTCTCCTCAGTCCTCGGCTCCTCGCAGTACCTCTCCATCTCAAACTAAGCTGCTAAGGTATAAATTAATCTTGATATTTCTAAGTGTTAAAATTTTAAATTTGTACCTAGAAAATAATAAGTTTTGGTTTATACTTTTGTTTGGTTTAAATTGGTAGATTTGATTCGAAGACTTGCTGTACTGTCAACTGTGAACTTTTCTACTATTAGTATGGATTTTGATATGGATATACATGATAGTAAGGGTCGTGAGGATTCAAATTCCATTAGCGTTGATAATTTAAGCCGAGTAGAAGCAAGTATGCAACCCTCACAAAGTACTAGAAAAGTAATTAAATCCAGATCCGAAGTTTGGCTTCATTTTACTAAGATCAATGACTTAGATGGAAGTGTGAAAGCGAAGTGTAATTATCGTGCAAAACAGTTTAATGCCAATACTAAAAAAAAATGGGACAACAGCTTTGAAAAATCACATGGGTAGTTGTCAGGATAATCCACACAATAAAGAGACTTCAAAAAATCTATTGAGTTTACAACCGGTTCAAAAAGGTGAGGAGGAGGGTGTATTTGTTGGGATTTGTTCTTCCCTATTTCCAAGATCACAATGATCTAATATTTAATCTAATTTCAAATAAAATAAAAAGAATAAAAATCAATAAATATTACCATCAAGTTTTGATTTCTTGTTTCTTTTTCTCCTTCAATTCTAACTCTAGTTCTTCCTCTCATTTTCTTCTGTATCCTGGTGGGAGGCATAAGAGAGACTGTAGAACCCCATATTTTTAAATATTATTTTAATTATTTGAAAATAAATTTAAATGATTTTTGGAGATTTAATTAATATTTTCTAAGAAATTTATCTTTTGTGCACGTGCAAAACACGTGCAAATGACTTTTTAGAAGTTTGAAAAAATTAAGATTTCTTTATGAAAAATCATTATTTATTATTTGGGAATTATGTAGTATTTTTCCAGATTTTTCTGAAATTAATTGATACTATTTGCAATTTTTGAGAAAAGAAGGACTTATTTGCAAAATTGACATTTTCAAGGGCTAAAATGCAAAATTGGCATTCTGAACGTTTTGAGCAGTATTGGCTGAGGTTAAGAGGTATATTTTCTATTAGATCCTAATTTAAAGGAGTATTATTGAATTTACAAGACTAATGTATATATATGTAAGTTGTATTTTGGGAAGGATTGTTTTGCAAAATGTGAGTAAAACCCTAATAATAATTCGGCATATATAAGGGATTTCTTTCCCAGCCGTCATTTACAAAATATTCAGATTTTTGAGAATTGTTTGAGGAGCAAGAAGAGGCTTTTTGGATCTAGCAAGGAGAAGAGCTTTTTCGTGGATTTTCTTCAAACAAGGTGAGTGGTTTGTTTTTGTTTTGCTTGATTTGTTTCGTTTGTTTTGATTGATGAATGACGTAAAGTCTTTTGTTACAATTGTTTGGATCGGTATGATATTGTTTGTTTGTCTCATTGTATGCATGATATGGATCTTTTATTTGATATGGATGATGAGAACGCTTGTTGATATTTGGACCATGTATGAGAAATTATCAAGATTTATTGAGAAAATATTGATCTATGGAATCGTATTGTTGGAAAGCATGTTAAGAATTGATTATATTGTGATCATAGGATAGACATCTAGATCTTATAATTTTTATATCAGGATTTGTTTATGAGTTGAGGAAGAAATTTGGTTGAGAAACCCTAATGGAAGGTTAGTGATTTAGATCTTGAGAAGTTGAGATTTGAGGAATTGATTGATGAGTAATGTAATCGTATTGGAGATTATTTGTGAGATTATCATTGGCTTGTGTACGAACTACTGTCTGATAAACAGTGAACCATGATTCTTTAGAAATCCTCAGTTTAATTCTGTATCCAAATCTATTTTTGTGAACTGTAGGCCGACAGTCGACTGGCCTACCGTGCAGTCGACTGGTACGACTCTACTGATTATCTTCAGTCTTTTGAGGATTGTTCGGGACAGTCGACCTAGGCTATTGTCAGTCGACTGGTCTGCTGATTGTAAAATTAGTTCAGTCCTTTCGGGACAGTCGACCTATGAACCTTTCAGTCGACTTAAATACTTAGAATATTTTCTTGAGAATTATTGAAATTTGTCTCGGGGCAGTCGACTGATGACTTCCCAAGTCGACTGATATGCCTTAGATTGTTTTTGTGAAATTCTGGAGAATTGTCCTCTGGACAGTCGACTTACCTCAGCATAAGTCGACTGGCACTGAGGGATCTGTGTGTTTGATTTGAGACATTTTGTTCAGTAATTGATTTTGAGATCTTTGTTTAGTTTTTGATATTGAGATATTTGTTCAGTATTTGATTTTGAGATATTTATTTAGTATTTGATTTTGAGATGTTCAGTTAAGAACATGATTTTGAGATCTTCAGTTGAGCCACTTGTTTAGTGGGAATTTGTTTAGATATTTGATTTTGAGTCTCTAGAGATACGTGACCCTAGTATACCGGTGTTGAGTTATTTGTTGAGGCCCATTGAGGCGAATTTTCAGTTATTCATATTTTTAGTCCGGTGGGGTACACTACTCTAGGAGATTTGTTCAGTAACCAAAAATAATAAGGACTTACACTAGTAGTGTCATGACGAAGGGGACATGAGTTATGCACCTCAGTAAGGCTTTAGATGTGGGATTTAATCTCCTGAATTATCCAAGTGGTTAACTTGAGATGTGGGATTTATCTCTTGAATTATCCAGGAAGACAACCTGAGATGTGAGATATATCTCCTGAATTATCCAAGTAATTATCTTGAGATGCGGGGTTGACCTACGGAATGATCAGAGTCGAGGCGACACTCTTGGGATATTATTGTGATGATGAGTCTATGTTTAGATGTGGGTTGATCTCCTGAATTATCCAGGGAAAACACCTGAGATGTGGGATCTATTCCCGGAATTATCAAGCATGAGCAAATTCTCATAGTTTATCTTCATCTCTTAGTAGTCATCGTTGTCAGCATATAGCATTTGTGTTTTATTGACTCATCTTTATGCATTCGGATTTCCTGTTTCCACATTTGACACTTGGTTTTGGTATCTCCTGTCGTTCTATTTGATATTTTGGATATTACTTGTTGGACATTACGATTTAAGTTCATTTATGTTGTTGTTTGATTTTTATACCACTCACACCATTTACGGCTGACCCTTTTAGTTTGGGGGTTAGGGTTCAACTCTAGCCTCACATGTTGCAGGTTATTGCCTAGAGTTGGAGATTGGATGCTTGAGATAGCTTTGGGATAAATGGACTATTAAGTGTTTAGTGTTAATTTGTAAAGACCTGTTGAGTTAATTTTGAGTTGTTTAGTCTTCCGCTGTGATATGTAAAAGTTTTGTTGTAATAAACATTGAAAATTTTAGTGGTATTTGGTTGTGTTTATTGTTATATTGAAGTGGATCACTGGGAATGTGCCACGTATTTTCTAAGCTCTCATATTAGAAATTCGGGGCGCTACAGAGACCGCTAGGTTTTACCTTTGCGCTCATATTTATACTGTAACGCCCCGAATCCCAAATCACTGAATTCGAGATGTTCTACAGGATCTTTTCACTTTCTTTAGTACAATTTTACAAGGAAATTCAAATTTTTCTTGATACATCAGAGTTACATCAAAATTACATCTTTCTTTTTACACAGCGGAAGCAAAATATACAACATTTACATGAATGTACAACAACATGGTAAAAATCTTTATGCATCCATTTCTCTTTAACATGCAATTTACCTGTATACAAACTGTGGGTACGTCAGTTTATTCAACCGACAATAATTATACATGGCCATCCTCTCTATGCCAGAAACAGTATAATGAATCTCATTTCTTACAAATCACAAACTTGTTCAATATAAGCATATAAATCAAAGGGAACTCTTAAAGATGTCGTGTCGTGATTGTGCACTTAATCCTTAGTGCAATTATTTAATTTACATGACACTAATGCACACTTGTTCGGATTCTATGCATCCCATACTACATAGGTCCGAGGGCAAGCCTCTTAACCGTTCTTCATTTTTGTAGGGTTCGATCCCTCGCCATGACTTACTCTACTTCTGTAATTACAGTGAGTATCCTAGATGATTCTATGAGTACAAGCTTGTATCCTGGCCCCTGGAGTAGAATTCCGCGCCATGTCTTGACTCATCAAGCATGCATTCTGCGGCAATTCAGCCTCCTCCCTGAACACAATCCTCTTGCAGTCACCAAAACATCCCATGAGCGTGACTAAGGTCCGATCATTCTGAGTTGTGCCCGCGCCATGTCTTGACTCATCAAGCATGCATTCTGCGGCTCACACACCCGCACCGTAAACCCTAGTTCTCATACTTATATTTTTCTCTCACTTTCATCACCTCTTCACAATGTACTAAATATTAGAATCATGAATACAAATCAAAGCTCTAGAGTTAGCCTCTCCACTAAACCGGACTTATCATTTCATTTCAATACATGACCAACCTTGGTCTTTCAATTCTCATTTCATTTCATTCATTTCACTGCCGGGGGAGACTTAGCTACTCTTGGTTTCAATTTACAATTCACAACTTCCAATTGAGCACTTTCAGCTCATCATTCATTTAGAGTCTCACAGACTTTCTCATCATGATTTTAGCCTTTAATATTCATTCTATTCTCAATTCCCATTTATGATTCATTTTACATGATCCACACAGCCATGAAAAGAGTCCACAGACTTCAATCATAAAGTTCACAACTTCCAACAGCAAATAAAATGAAATTCACACATATCAAAGTCCACTCTGTACAGTCGACTTGGAAGAACACCAGTCGACTCATACAGTCAAAAACAGGTTCATCATAAATGCTCGGGATAGTCGACTGCTGCACCCAGTCAGTCGGCTGTCCCGCAACCTTTCATGTTCACAGTGTCATCCACATGACAGTCGACTGTTCATCCATCAGTCGTCTGTTCTGGGATTCTTTAATAGTACATTTCCATATTCAGCTCAGTCGACTGGCTACACGCACTAAGTCGACTGATCAGTTCTATAATTCAACCAGCAATTATCTTTTCCACCGTTCTTACATGTATTTTCATTACATCATTCAAACATTCATATTACACCATACTTCTTATTTGTTCAGAAACATCGTAGCATGGAATTTCAAGTTACTAAAAGCTCTTTTCTTCAAGGAGAATACTTTAAACATGCATTCACACTTTCTTACGGAGATGGAGATATAAATCTCAAGTCATTATACTGGGTCATCATAATGGAATATCTCCTTACACGGAGTTTCCAATTAGATCAATGTACCAGTCGGCTGAACACCTTGTCAGTCGACTGTACCAACAGTTCTTTATTTGTTTAATCATCGCTAGTTCTTTTTCATCTATTTACCTTCCCTCCATCATATGTGTCATAGGGAAATTTACAACGCAGTAATCACACCATTTTGTCTATTTGCATACAGTTTATCACCACATCACAAATTAATAGTCTCGTACCAGTCGACTTATCTACACGACAGTCGGCTGTACCGACCCAATTCATCTTATTATCTACAGCATGTTCATGGCAATTCTACTACATTGAATTCACATTTCACAATATGGTAGCAATCATAACCATTATAGTATACTTCCTACATTAGAAGTCCTGAGAAACACCCACCTTATATGAAGAAATAATCGAAATCCCGCAAAAGCTCCTCAATATAGTGAACGCCTCCTTGCTCCTTGCACCTTGCTCCTTTGCTCCACACCGAACCTTCAGATGTACTCCTCGGTCTTCACAAAAGCTCCCGTACACAACTCTCACAATACCTCTCTCTTAATAAGAACAATCTTAGTGTAAGAGAGATAGGGAAATGGGAGGGGTATTTATACTAGATTATAGGTAGAATAGAAGGCTAGGATTTATTGGGGAGTTATAAGATCAAGGGTTGGGATGCATTAGGGGGTTGAGAAACTACCCACACTTCACAAATAACCACCCATGATCTACCCCACTATCCTACTCACATCCGGCCACAAGCTAGTGTGCTTGTGCACGTGTACGTTGAGTGCACGTGCACACACAAACCGCACCACTAATATAAAATACCCGGAAAATAGAAGAAAAGGTGCTACATATTGCAAGTTGTAGAAAATAATACAAGAGATTTGAATTCATGGGCTAAAATTAATTGGGCCAAAATAAATATTTTTAAAAGAAGATAAGTAAATTAACATTGGGCTTTAAGAAAATGTTTTATAGACAACAATAGACTTTATTCATCATGTTGAGAGATAATAGTCAACATGCTACACAAGCATACCATATGTAAAAATAAATAATCTTTCATGTATTTGAAAAATCAGGGTATTACATATACAGGAGATGAAAGCATAGGGTTAGGAACTTTAGGAAATCCTAGTTGGGATAAAATTACAATACTGTCCACTATGTATTTGTATTTTTCTCCCCAATTAAAATCTATATTATTATTAGACCCCTGTCACAATATAGTTCTACAAGACACCCCTCCTTTACCGATATTCACAAATGCACCTTGGAATTCGTGATACCACCTCCATGGGTCAATTTGTAACTTAATCCTTGTTTTCACATTTAACCTTTTATACAATCTGACAATGACTCTAAATTGTTTATTTTTTTTACAAAATAAAATTTTGTATATAATAAAATATTTTTCTGTAAAATATACCCATGGGATTTTATTGTCAGATTATAACCTTTGTTAAATGAACAAGGGAATATCTTCTCTTTTAGAGATAGGATTCCGTATTACAAATACATGTTCTCATATTTCTAATAAGACACATCCAATGCATCGAGGTATTAGTCTAGAAGACATCACTCTTTGATTTATCAAAATGCGCGATATTAAAAAATGAGTTCACTATATGCTCAGGATTTAGAAGTCATGTTTATATTGCCTTTAACGATAACACTGTCTTGTGGTTATTTACAAGTGTAATCATTCTTTGTTCCATCAATTCATACTAAACGAACTAGCACAACAAGTTCGAGTCAACCCTCTCACTTGTTGTGCTACAGTCTGCCAAATAGAATGCCCAGTTCTATTATAGACTGTGAATATGTTCTTTGTGCATAGACATAATTACTATGCAGCATGGACCTTATTGATGCACAATATCAATATTTGTGAAAAAACCAAAAATTGCTCTATTAATAAAATGACAAATAAATAAATTTATTTCTGTCTAATCATATAACCCTACAACTCTCACTTGCACTTACAGTTTAAAGATAAACTTTGAGGGCATACTAACAATCACTAAAAAAAATAGCAATCTGATCCCTCTTGGTGACAATTCGGAACTGCTGTATACTAACACATAATCTTTTGTAGCATTGAGATACTTCAATATGTGTTTAACAGCTAACCAATTTTCGAAGCCTGGATCTGAATGATACCTACTGACCATGCCAACTGCATAACAGATGTCTGATCATGTACAAAGCATAGCATGCATAAGATTTCCTACTGCTGATGCATAAGGAACTGATCTCATTTTCTCTCTTTCCTCAGCTGTTTTTTGACAATGTTCTTTGGAAAGAGGTATTCCGTGTCTAAAAGGTAAAAAACCTTTCTTAGAATTTTGCATGCCAAAACGTATCAGTATCTTATCTATATACGCAGCTTGGGAAAGTCCAATTTTTCTTTTCTGGCGATCTCGAAAGAGCTTAATGCCAAGAATATAACTAGCTTCCCCAAAGTCCTTCATATCAAACTATTTTGACAACAAATCTTGATCGTTGTCATGACTCCTACATCATTACCAATGAGCAGAATGTCATCAACATAAAGAATTAAAAATACCACTACTTTGCCCACAATATTTTTGTACACACAGTGTTCATCTTCGTTTTGATCGAAACCATAGGACTTTATCTTTTGATCAAAGCACATGTTCCAACTCCTAGATGCTTGTTTTAGTCCATAAATGGTTCTATCCAACTTGCATACTTTATCCTCTTGGCCCTTAGCTATGAAACCATCTGGTTGAGACATGTAAATCTCTTCTTCAAGATGCCCATTTAAGAATGCGGTCTTAACATCCATTTGCCAAATTTCATAATCGAAATAAGCTGCAATGGATAAGAGAGTACGAATAAATTTCAACATAGCCACTAGCAAAAAGGTTTCTTCATAATCAATGCCTTCCTTTTGATTAAAACCCTTTGCCACTAATCATGCCTTGAAGGTTTCAACCTTCCCATCTACTCCTCTCTTTCTCTTGTATACCCACTTGCATCCAATAGGTTCAATATTTGCAGGTGGTTCTACAAGATTCTAGACTTTGTTAGAGTACATAGACTCCATTTCTGATTTCATGGCCTTTTGCCAGGATTCTGAGTTAACATCTTTAAGTGCCTCTTTGTAGTGTCTGGGATCTGAGTCAAGCTCATGAGGGAGTCACTTAAAGATGTCTTGTACAATTTTGTGAATAAACAAAAAATTGCTCTATTAATAAAATGACAAATAAATAAATGTATTTCTGTCTAATCATATAACCGTACAGTATTAACTAATTGGAGATTTAACCAAGATGAAGATAGAAAGGGTCTAGCATATATGGTGATAGTGGATGAGCTACCATTTAGTCATGTTGAGCATCATGGGTTTCGTAAATTCATGTCTATTTGTTGTCCTATGTTTCATATTCCTTCATGTTCGACAATCATAAGAGACATTTATGAGTTGTAAATTAATGAGAAGGGATTATTGAAAAAATTCTTGAAAGAAACATGGCAAAAAAGTTTCCATCACCACAGATACTTGGACCTCTTTGCAGAGAATAAATTATATGTGTATCACTGCCCACTTCACTGACAATAATTGGAAAATGCACAAAAAGATTCTAAATTTTTGTCCAATTTCTACTCATAAGGGTGAGGGGTTTGGCATTGAAGTTGAAAAATGCTTGTTGGATTGGGGTATAGATAAAGTATATTCAATAACAGTTGATAATGCAAGCGCAAATGATGTTATGGTTAATCACTTGAAGAAGAAAATTAACAATTGGGGGCATAGTGTTCTTAATTGCAAGTATCTTCATATGAGGTGTGTTGCACATATAATAAATCTCATAGTGCAGGATGGGGTAAAGGAGATGGAAAAATCAGTTTCACGAGTTCGTTCGACAGTGAAATATATTAGATAATCTCCCTCTCGTATCAGAAAATTTAAAGAATGCATTGAGATTGAAAAGATTGAGAGTAAGCGCATGTTGTGCCTTGATGTTGCCACTAGGTGGAATTCCACATATCTTATGTTGGATACAGCGGAGAAATTTGAAAGAGCTTTTGAAAGATTTAATCATATGGATCCTTTCTTTAGGAGTGACTTGGAAGAAGGGATTTCCGATGATGATGATTGGGCTAATGTGAGGTGACTTGTACAATTTTTAGAACACTTTTATAATCTCACATTCAAGGTATCAGGGTCTTTGTATGTGACTGCTAATAATTTTTTGTCTGAGTTAGATGAAGTTGATTGCCTTTTAAAACAGTGGGAAAGCAGTGTTGATGTGAATTTAGCTTCAATTGCTTTTAAAATGAGAGACAAATATAACAAATATTGGGGAACTTTGGAAAAGGTCAACTACTATCTTTTTCTTGCCGTGTTGCTAGATCCTAGGCATAAGATGAGATTTGTGGAGTTTGCTTTTTTAAGACAGTATGATGATACTGAAGAATTGGCTGCGATAAAGGTGAACTCTATCAAGGAGGTTGCTGTTGAGTTTTACAATGAGTATAAAAGAAACTTGATCCAGTTACGACCATTTCATCCTCTTGTAACACTTCTAATACTTCATCTACTTTTGGTTCAGAAAGTACAACTATTTATAAACAATTTTACAAGAGATATAAGAAAGAAGCTGGAGGTGGAAATTCTAAATCTGAATTGGATAAGTACTTGGCAGAAGAATGTGAGGATGAAGAAGAAGAATTTCAAATTCTTGATTGGTGGAGGAAACATGAAATCAGATTTTCGATTCTTGCTCAAATGGCGAGAGATGTTTTGGCTGTCCCTATTTCAACCGTCGCTTCAGAATCATCATTTAGCACTAGCGGACGTATGCTTGATCCATTTAAGGGCTCATTGACTCCTAAACTAGTGCAAGCGCTTGTGTGTGCACAAGATTGGTTACGGTCGATATTCGACCAATTTGTGTGGAGGAAGATTTGGAACAACTTAATAGGATTGAAAATGGTAATCTACTACCCATCATTAATATTGTAATTTGTAGACATTGATTAAAATTTATTTATTAACTAATTGATTGTTTTACTTTAAAACAGAAATAACAAAGATTGGAGGAACAGAACCTGCAATTGTTGATATTTAAGTGAGATTCTTTTCATTTTTTTTCTTTTTTATAGTGAAGTTATATTATTTCTAATTTTTGTCTTATATTCATTCATATATTATATTTTCTTTGTTTAGGGGTTCGTGGTTTGGAGGATTTGATAGTATGATTGGTGGTGGTTCACATTGTAAGACAAATCAGTATGACAGTATCATTCTATTTTATGTTTGGTTTACTGTTAACCATGACTTTATTATGCTATAGTAGTCTACTAGTTTGTTATATTCATGTGATTGTGAGTTTGCTTCTTCGTTGGATAACTTGGATTCTAATTTTACAAGTGATGATGAGATGGATTATGTTTCTAAAGTTGCACACTATGAATCATTTATTTAATGATTTGTAGGAGTGACATGTGATAAATTAATCCTAACTGAGCTTTATTTTTCCTCATTGGTTATAAGTGATGATGAGATGGATTATGTTTCTGAAGTTACACACTATGATTTAATGTTTAATAGGAGTGACTAGTGATGAAATAATCCTATCTGAGCTTTACGATTATAACTTCACTGAATTTTGTTAAATTCAAAGCATGATGACTGATGAGATAGATTGTTACTTCACTGAATGTCGTCGGTTTGAGTATACTCGAATAGTCTGTTATATAGATTGTTACTTCACTGAATGTCGTCGGTTTGAGTATACTCGAATAGTCTGTTATGGCTCAATCTAATAGAAAAAATTTCGGTATGTGCAGGTTTGATAATTATCTAGCACATTTTTGGTTTGAGTCTTTGGCTAATTGGCTCTTTACATAGAGAAAGATTTAATGTCATACATAGATACTAAATTTTTTGTTTGGAGTCTTTGGCTCTTTTCATTTTGCACTTGCACAAGCATTTTGCATTTGATAACTCAATCCTGCACATACTTGAATAGACATTTAGATTAAGAGTTAGCAACAAAATAATCAATCAATCAATCATAACTTGTTACAACTGTATAACTGCACTTGCATAATCACTTGCACAAGCATTTTGCACTTGACAACTCAATCCTGCACATACTTGATACTTGAATAGACATGTAGATTAAGACTTAAGAGTGCATTTTGCACTTGCACAAGCACTCAAGCACTCAAGCAGAGCTGCTGCAGTCTGCACTGCGGAGGAGTGGAACTGTAAAACTGCACTTGCATAATTTCCATTTTGCACTTGCACAAGCTTTTTGCCATTTGACAACTCAATCCTGCGCATACTTGAATAGACATGTACATTAAGATTTAGCAACAAAATAATCAGTCAATCATAAAGACATGCACATACTTATATTATTCTGATGAGTATACTTGAATAGTCTGTATAGTTGAGAACACTTGAATAGTCTGCACATACTTGAATAGCCACTGAGTTTGACAGGAAATGGAATTTATATGTAATTCTGATGAGTATACTTGAATAGTCTGTATAGTTGATTGTTGTGCCTGCTACATAGTACAGCGTACATTTTCCATTGCTCAAAATTTTCTTTGACAATACAACAATTATGTCATTGAAGTTGCAATTTTCCCTTATTTTTCAAAAGTGATGATGAGATGGATTAAGTTTCTGAAGTTGCACACTGATTCTTTTATGATTTAAGTAAAGATTTATAGGAGTGACTAGTGATGAAATAATCCTATCTGAGCTTTATGATTGATTGATTATTTTGTTGCTAACTCTTAATTTACATGTCTATTCAAATATGTGCAGGATTGAGTTGTCAAATGCAAAATGCTTGTGCAAGTGCAAAAAATAGTTATACAGTTCCAAATTTCGGTTCGGTTGAGTTCGGTATTCTGCTAACATAGTATAGAGTACATTTTCCATTGCTCAAAATTTTCTTTGACTAATACAACAATTATGTCATTGAAGTTGCAATTTTTCATTATTTTTTAAAAGTAATGATGAGATGGATTATGTTTCTGAAGTTGCACACTGATTCTTTGATGATTTAATTAAAGATTTGTAGGAGTGACTAGTGATGAAATAATCTTATTTGAGCTTTATGATTGATTGATTATTTTGTTGCTAACTCTAAAGTCTTAATCTACATGTCTATTCAAGTATGTGCAGGATTGAGTTGTCAAGTGCAAAATGCTTGTGCAGGTGCAAAATGCAAATTATTTGAGTGCAGACTAAGATAAGATTTGAGTGCTTGTGCGAGTGCAAAATGCACTCTTAATCTACATGTCTATTCAAGTATCAAGTATGTGTGCAGGATTGAGTTGTCAAGTGCAAAATGCTTGTGCAAGTGTTTATGCAAGTGCAATGCCAGTTATACAGTTGTAACAGTTCCACTCCTCTACAGTTGTGCAAGTGATTATGCAGTTATGCTTGAGTGCCTGTGCAAGTGCAAAATACAACAAGTATTATAAAAACGCGTAATTTTAATTTGTAAATTGTAACTTTATATAATTGTATTCATTTATAACTTGTAAATTCTAATGTATTGAATATTTAATAATGATTTTTTCATTCAAAATCACATGTAAAATTCAAAATTGAACAACTTCTAAAAAGTTCGGATAGTTTGGTTATTAATGGAACCGAACCGATAAAATTCGGTTCGGTTCAAACCCCGAACCGAATTTTATCAGTTTCGGTTCGGATTTCGGTTTCAAATATACCAAACCGAAAATTTCGGTTCGGTTCGGTTATTTTCGGTTCATTTCGGTTTCACACCGATGAACAGCCCTAGATGCTTTTACCCGAATTTTTTGCTGTACTGACCCACTTTTGTAAATATTTGGCGCTCTGACCCACTTTCGAAAATAATTAGCGAACTGACCCAGTTTTTGACACGTAGCAAAAACCGTTATTAGGAAAAACGGCATAGGTTATTTACATGCCGTTTTTCCCAATAACAACATCTATTTTTAAAAAAAGTGTCATGCCATTATTTGGAGTAACGGCATAGGTTATTTTTTTTTCGACGGCTTGTAGTCTCCATTTAGAGAAAAAATTGCAAGTGTGAAAACCTTATAACAGATGTCGTTATTTCAAATAACGGCATTCTCAATACTGATGCCGTTATTTGGAATAACGACATCAGTTATAATTTTTTATATATAACAAATTAACTTATTCATCAGAGAGGATGAATAATAAGTTAATTTTTATAAAAAAAATTTATAACTGATGCCGTTATTTGAAGTTATATTTTTTTTTATAAAAAAATTAACTTATTCGTCAGAGATGATGAATAATAAGTTACTTTTTTATAAAATAATTTTATAACTGATGCCGTTATTCTAAATAACGACATCAATATTGAGAATGCCGTTATTTGAAATAACGATATCTGTTATAAGGTTTTCACACTTACAATTTTTTCTCTAAATGAAGACTACAAGCAGTCGAAAAACAAAATAACCTATGCCGTTACTCCAAATAACGGCATGACACTTTTTTAAAATATAGATGCCGTTATTGGGAAAAACGGCATGTAAATAACCTATGCCGTTTTTCCCGATAACGATTTTTGCTGACATGTCCAAAATTGGGTCAGTTCCCTAATTATTTTCGAAAGTGGGTCAGAGCGCCAAATATTTTCAAATAGTGGGTCAGTACGGCAAATTTTCCTTTACCCCCTCACAAAAAACAAACGGAAAACAAAAAAGTTTTTACAGTTTCTTCCAACTTCTCTAATGGCTACTGCTGCAGCTGCTGCTTCTTCTTCTTCTTCTTCCTTCACCTGCTCAAAACTCTCAGCCTGGATCTTGTTCGCTATCCTCCTCCAAATTCTCGGCCTCTCGCTCTTCGTCATCGGATTCTTCCCTGTCAAACCAACCCTCCATGGTCAAAGGTCAGATCTTTTAACCCACCAATTCTTATTTTTATATTTATGTTTCTCTGAAATTGAAAATTCTGATCCAATGATGGGTTGATCTAAAATTTTCCAGTGGGCCTGAGAGCTACGCCATGCCGACATGTGATCCGGTTGCGTGTTCGGAAGATGGGGAGTTGCCACCCGATCAGCTCCGATCTTTGTATTCGGTTAGTAATCTTAATTTCTTTTTTATTGTTTTTGGATTTTTTTTGTGTGTGGAAGTCTAAGTTGAGTTTGAGTTGTTTGTGAAATTGCGGAAATAGGTTTTGTTTAGTGTTATTTAAAAGTTGTTATTAAGAGGAAAAGGAAGGGGAACTCTAATTTGAAGGCATCTAGATTCACTGCTAATAGTGCACTTTGGGATAACAATGTGAAATGGTGTGTGAAAATCGTAAAGAACCATCAAGATAATTATTATTTTTAGTAGAGAGTTGCGATCTTGATTTCGGTAGGGATGTAAATAAGCTCATGAAGTTGGAAGCTTGGCTGGGTAAAAGCTCTTTCAATAGTTAAACAAATGAACATGAACAACCTATGTTTGAGCTCGGGTAAGGTTCGAGGCTTGGCTCGTTCAGGCTCGTTGGTGTATTGAATACGTTATGCTTATGTGGTATACAAGTTTGTTAGGTTTAGTCTTTGTGTTAGATTAGATAATTAAATACACATATTAATTACCAAATCTAGTTTCAAAGGATGTTCACTCGCTCATCTCTTGAAACTGCTAGCCATCAAGTCCATTACAACCCCTCAAGCCAATGCCTCTTCACCTTCCAAAAATAAGAAAATAAAAATAGAAAAAGAAAAGAAGAAAAAAGAAAGAAAATAAAACCATAAAAAGTGGTTGGTGGATGTTGCAAAGGAAAAGGAAATGAGCGACTAGGGTGATTGTCAAGGAGGACTAAAGGTTAACACTGAAAAGAAGAAAAAAGAAAGAAAATAAAACCATAAAAAGTGGTTAGTGGATGTTGCAAAGGAAAAGGAAATGAGCGACTAGTGTGGTTGTCAAGGAGGACTAAAGGTCAACACTGAGCTGGCGGAACCTAGGTCTCGCTTTATCACTCAATCAAATAGACTTATCGTTCCACCTCCAAATACTAATGTTTTGTTGCTGATATTGATTCATCGTCTTCTATGGCTATATTTAAGATTTAAGGAGCTCAAAATATGTTCTGACCAAGCTTGAACAAGCTTCAACAATTTCAAACGAAGACTTAGATCAACATGCTGACGAGCACAAAATGTACCAAACTTCGACACAAAAAAACAAAAAGAAGCTTTAAAGAACACAAGTTTTAAATGAACTCAAGCTCTTTCAATTGTAATTGAACACGAACTTAGCTTGAACGAAGCATTTACATAAACAATCCCAATAGGCCTTAGCTCGAGTTCGCCTCATTTAACATCCTAGATTTTAGATATTGGATGTGTGGCGTGACCCTTTGCACCTTTTTTTTTCTTTTTCATTTCTACGGATTGTATTAACTTCAATCAAAATTGAAAATTATGTTAACTATTATGCATTGAGATAATAAATGAGGATCACGATGACTATCAATTTGAAGAGAAAACACATGCAATGCAAGTGTAAGTAATAATTTCACTGCTTCTCATTGCCAATATGGATAGTACTGAGAACCATTACTTGTTAAACAATGGCTTGGAATACAAACAAGCCACCTTATGATTCAGTCTCCATCAACAACTATTTTTTGTTTCACATTTATTCACATGGGGTAAATGTGAAGTGAATTGCACACATGTTACACATAAGCCGGAAAATTAATAGTCAAAAATTAATTAAAGAAAGACTAACCTTTACTAGTTTGACTTTCCATCACGTGGCAAGAAAAATGCATTCCTTTTGACCCTATAAATGTGTATGCTTGTTGCTTGTTGGAATGCGGAAACCTTTAATTGGGGAGTGAAAAGGAAATTTTTTTTTTCTGGATAATAAAAACACAGTGTTTTCAAATAGAGTGAGAGGTGTTTAGTTTCTTGCTCCTCTCACCTTCATTGTCTTTGTTCTGCACTAAGGATCTGTGCTATTTTGCCATAGGGTTTGAGTGAGAGGTTCAAAGTGTTTTTTCTTGTATTCTCCATTTAATATTAGTGAATCATTCATTTTCTTCCCCCGTGGATGTAGGTCGGTTTTGACTTAACCACATCAAATCTTGTGTGTACTCTTGTTCTTCTGTTGTGCCTACATCTTTGTTGCACTGATTCTCTACATTTTGCTGCAAACATCACCAATTTCCTAACGAACTAGTATTAGAGCTAAGGTATTGGGTTTCTTTCCTAGGAGTTCGACAAGATGTCTACCACAAAGTTGTATGTAGAGCAGTTCGACGACCAAAATAACTTTTGCATTGTAGTAAAGATGAATGATTGTTTGTATAGCAAGGCATTGCTGCAATTTTTGTAGGTGTTGATAAATGTTAGAATACATGTGCAATTCCCTCAACCCTTTTGAACCTTCGAAGTTTTAGCCTAGTGGTAGGATTTTTCGCATGGTATTAGAGAGCTCCCCAAATTCGATTCATGTTGGGTGCGCTTTATTTAATTATATAATTGGAAATAAAAAATAATCTCGTTGCGCACATCCAGGTCTCCCACTATTTGTTGGGCACTTGTTTCATTCGTTCGACCCGTTAAAAATGGCCACTTAACCTGTGGGAGCGTGTTGGATACAAGTGCCTAGTGGTAGGATTTTTCACAATAAACTATCGACCGAGATGAAGTATGGGACCAACAAGATGCATGCAAAGGCGTAGACAACATGAATGCGTGCATAGTACCGACCACAATCGAAGTTATTTGTTATATCAACTTATTCCCATATCAAAATGGGTGAAGTTATAAGTTGAGTTGAGATCAATATGGTGAGATGAAAATTCAAATGAATCTTTCTGCCTTGACTTTTGGGTTGAAAAAAATCAATGTTTTCTCAATTGCAAAGAGGTGACAAAATTAAACTTCGAATATTCTTCATTTACAAACATGATGCCATAGGATTGGAGTTTATGGGACCATTATTGGTTGTTAATCAAGATTTGAGATGAGTTTAATTGTTCATATTGAGAGGGACTCACTTGTCACAATATTAAGAATGATTACAACCTATAGTTTGTGGGCACCCTTAAGGGTGCAGATCCCATATTGGGGAGATGTTTGAGTAACCAACATATTATCTTAGAGTATTTAGTACTGATGTTCGTATTATGATATATGAGCCTATGAAGAGCTAAAAAAAATATAGCCCTACAAATGTTGGAACTTGAATTGACAGAATAAACTGATTAAACTCTGCAAAAATGAAATAATAGAGGCATAAAATGATATGAAGGATTGAATGATGGAGAACTTCAAATACAACATGGAACTAATGGGATTGTGGATTGCTATCAACTATGGAATCTGGAACATTCTATAGAACAACAAAAAAGATAAAGGAGATGAGGGGGCTTGCTTATGTCATACTTAGCCTAGCTCTCCTGGATATGTTAGCATTAGAAAAGTGAATGGTTTGGAATTTTTAGAGAAGAAAAAAAAAGAAAGTAAGGACGTGAAACTTGCTTGATCATACTAAGTTTATGTGTTGTTTTGTATAGGTTTGTATCAGGAGAATTTGATCTTGAATTTGATGTATACTCTTACAGACTTTCATCATTGGTGCCATTCTGAATGTTTTATTGTGCGACTACTGGTGCAAATTGAGAGAAGTCCAAGATTGAGTAGATTCAGCCCTTTGTTTGCATCTATAATGGCACAATAAAATATTCAAAGAAGACACTGAAGAAGAACACATGGAAAAGTATGTACTGAATAAGTGGAGATTTGACATTTACAAGATTAAGTAAAAATTTACTATTCTGTTACAGACACATACAAGATAACATAAAAAAACTAAGTATAATGTATGAATGTTTTTCATCATTACTTTCTCCTTTTTTCATCTCTAATACCCTAGATTAGAAACTCTAATGTCCTGAATTTTGCAAGCCCGAATTCAGACGTTTATACCAACAAGATCCACTTTGAGCATAACACAAATACGAAAAATAGGAAATAAAATTGCATCATGGCTTGAGCTTACGTGGTCGACTATCTACACTACGTGATCCAGTCAACCCTCAGGTCTAGCACAAGCCTGGAAAACCTACACTATATGTGGATAGGTCAGTCAACCACCGACTGGCGTCAAAAGAAACTAACTCTAACTACTGGTTTAATTATTACATTAGCATGCAATTCAATCATATTGGACACAAATATGGATGTGCATAATGTTGATATGATGCACATGATGTGTGTTCATTTGTGATACGTAGTGGTGGCGTGTTATTACATACTAAGTACGGGTGGGATACGTGCGCGCGCGCGCTTGTGTGCTAGCTATTATGCAGTGCACTTAACTAGCATAATCAATGATATACATGACAATGTAAGATGGGTGATAAGTGTCTGCTTTAGTTATGTAACTAATTGCTAATCATCTCCTGGATTGGTTTTAGTATCCCTGATATGCTATTCCCTAACACCATTTGACTTGCTGTTCTCTCAAACCGTTGAGTACCCTGTGGAGCTGCAGGCTTCCACTGTGCTGCATACAATTAGTTCGTACATCAGTGCTACTCAGTCGGACCTCAATTGTTAGGAGTCCCTGAGATGTACATGCACTTTGGTGCTGACAGCCAGACTACATTTGTCGGGATTCACGTAAAGGACTCCCTCCAGAGTTCACCCGATTGGATGCTGTTCTTCCTCTTGGAGGACACCGGGGTGCCATCGTCTTGTTTTCCCCCTTGGTGTCACTCGTGGTTTAGGCACCAGGAACTTAACTCGACCTTTATCCCCTATGAGTGTGTAATGCCCCGATTTTTCATTTAATGAAAATTATTTTATTTTGCACGTAGTGTGCACGTGCAATATTTTTGGTAAATATTTCCATTATGATGAGTATAGATATTTAAGTATGTGCTTTTAATTATTTTATACAAAGCCTTCTTTTAATTAGACAAAAAGCCTTTTTCTTAAAGCCCAAATTTAATTCAATTTATTATTTTTATAATTATTATTTTGGCCCAAAAACTAAAGCCCATGAGCTAATTTTTTTTTTTTTTTACAACTTGTAATGTAGAATACAATTTAAAGATTATTTTTATACAAAATTTAATGTACAAATTTTTGGAGACCAAATTGCATGCACGTGCATTGCACGTACACGTGCAAAGTGCACCTTCCTATGCATGGCCGGTTGTGAAGTTTGGAGGGAAATCAAATTTTTGAGTGGAGTCATGGGGTGATGGTTATTTGATCATGGGTAGTTAGTGTAACTCCTTAAATCTAAGCCATTTGTTCCTAACTCCTACTTCAATCTTAGCCATCCATTTCCCTAGATTTTTAGTATAAATACCCTCCCTTTGGCTAGTATTCTTGTGCAAATTAATTCTTCCAAACCTATAGTTCAATTACATTATCTAGTAGTTTATTTAGTGAGTAAAAAATTGAGAGGTTGTGTGGGATTGTGCTTGCATCAACAAGAAGGAGAGGCCGGCTATCAAAGGGAGTGCTCTCGGGTTGGTGTGCTCGGGTTGGCTTGTGCGCGCGTGTCCAAGGAGGAGGATCGTTCGTTTGCAAGGACATTCGTTTAGGAGGTTGCTAGTTGTATATTTTTCTCCATTTAAGGTGGGTAAATTTTCCATGTTTCTAATTAGGAATGCATGCTAGATTAAATTGAATGAATGAAGTATGAAAAAGATTAATAAGAGTACACATTTAATTGGAAAATGACTTATGGATTGATTGATATATGGATGTGCAATTGTATGTGGTTCTATTAGTAAAGGCAAAATTGTGTGCGAATTGATTATAGCCATGAATTATTGAAGAAAGTTTCATTATCTACACCACAAATTGTGTACACAAAAGTTAGTAGATTAACAATGCTACTTTATGTGTTAAATGAATCTTTGTGTTGTATTGAAATGAATGAATTTAAAATATAGATTTGTATGTTTGGTAAACGATTAAAAACAGAAATTAATATGAAGAATTGCTAGTAAAGAGATTTGAGATGTTAATTGTTAAGAAATGTCGAAAGAAGAAATGTGGTAGTTATAATGTAGAATCCGAACTAATTGTATGAAAAATATGTTTTAATTGTTAAAAAAATTATTTTTTCATACTGGTATGTAAATTATGTGAGGAGGAATCAATCTGGAATTTTACAGTAATTTTTTTATAAGCAAAGTGAAATGAGGACTAGTTGAACATCGAAACGTTTTAATAACAGAGAGAATTGGTTTAAATAAATTTTGAGTTGCATTATTGACAACCTGAGCACGTAGCTCAAGTGGTCGGGATGGCTTTTATCGCTACAGTGGGCTTTCGGTCTGAGGTCGCTGGTTCGAATCCCCTGGGCAACACACTTTTGTTTCATAAATTTTTAAAATAAAGGATATCAGTGGCCGAGAACATTTAATGCTCTCAGCCCCTCATTCTAACGCAAATAGCGTTCGGCCTAGTGGTTGTGCCTTCGGTTGGTTTCCCTGTGGTTCTGGGTTCGAATCTCGGCTTCGGCAAGTTTGGAAAAAATATTTTTTTGAATGTTTGGATGATTGAAAAATTATGAAAAAAATATGATTATTCTTCTAAAAATATATGGGACTTATGAAAAATAATTTGGGAATTATTTACATAAAATAAAATATGATTTGAGAATAAATGTGTAAATAGAACTATGGTTCCACATTGATATTTTTTTGTGAAATTATATCTTGCAAAAAGAACTTGAAATGAAGAATTAGAAAATTGATATAGCAAAGAAAGAAATTATAGTGTGATGGATGTGAATTATTCTCATTGGAGAATATGGTGAAAAATATGAAATGTGAATATTCGTTTAGTGATATGAATTTCAATGTGAAATTGATATTTGACGAAGTATAAAATTCCATGTATGATTATGGACTAATGAATAAATTTAGAGATCATGCTATTGAAAAAGAAAATCTATTATGATTATGAAAATGAACTTATGAGTTGGAAATGCTCAAATTGGAAATTGTGAATTGGAATTGAAACAAAAGAGTAGCTAAGTCTCCCCCGGCATTTGGAAAGAAATAAAATGAAATTTGAAATGAAAGACCAAGGTTGGTCATGTTTGAATAAATGAATAAGTCCGGTTTAGTGGAGAAGCTAACTCTAGAGCTTTGATTTTGTTCATGGTTCTAATAAAGATTAAGGATTAGTGCATAGTGAAGACGTGATGAAAGTGAGAGAAAAACACGAGTATGAGAGTTAGAGTTTACGGTGCAGGTGTGTGAGCCACAGAATGCATGCTTGATGAGTCAAGACATGGCGTGGGCACAACTCAGTAATGATCGGACTTTAGCAACGCTTATGGGATGTTTGGTGACTGCAAGAGGATCGTGTGCCATGAAGGAGGCTGAATTGCCACAGAATGCATGCTTGACGAGTCAAGACATGGCGTGGGGTTCCCCTCCAGGTTTTCTGTACACGTGCTTGTACTCATAGATCATCTAGGATACTCACCATAGTTACAGTAGTAGATTAAGACATGACGAGGGATTGAACCCTACAAAGATGAAGAACGATTAAGAGGCTTGCCTTCAGACCTATGTAGTATGGGATGCATAGAATCCGAACAAGTGTGCATTAGTGTCATGTAACATAAATAACTGCATTAAGGACTAAGTGAACAATCACAACACGACATCAATAGGGTAGTCTCTTTAGTTTGATATGTGACAAGTTTGTGTTTGTTAAATATGGAAAATAAGTTATACTATTTCTGGCATAGAGAGGATGGCCGTATATAATGTTCGTCGGTTGAATAAACTGATGTACCCACAGTCTTATATGCAGGTAAGTGACATGATAAAGATTAAAGAGGAACAGATGCTTAAGGATTATTCAATATTGTTGTACATTTATTCAACTGTTGTAAATTTTACTTCCGCTGTGCAATGTAAAGTGTAATGTTTTTATGTAAACTCTGATGTAAAGTGAAAAGTTTAAATTTCCTTGTAAAATTGTACTAAATGAAGTGGAAAGATCCTGTAGAACTCTCGAATTCAGTTGTATTTGGGATTCGGGGCGTTACAGAGTGAGTGTGAGACTAACGGCGGTCAGAGACTATTTCATTCGTACTTCCACCGAACACCACAATCACAACTTCAAACTAATGCATTTGTGACCTTAATTACATGTATTCAAGTGGTTTAACCAAATACTTGTTTAGTCTAGCAACCCATAATACCTAAACTCGCAAGTACGGAATGCCTCAATCTGAGTGTGGTCCCACTCCATACCTCAGAGTAATTTTCATATTAATGACTTTGGGTTCGCTTAGACCTCAACAACTTTCTTGTATACTGTGTCGTGCATGGATCATTAACATGAAACACCACATATTGATGCAACTCAATTATAACCATGCAAGACCCTATTAACTTTCACTATGCAAATGTCACATATGAAACATGATCATAAAACATCACCCTTCGATGCAAAGTCACAACATGACATCTGGTTTCACATTCATTAGGTTGATACTCCATATGTGAAGTTATTTATCGTTTCAACTTGATACTTAACCTAATTTGAAGAATTCACATAATTTAATCGATCACTCAAAACATCATGAGTTCTAAATGAGAGTTTCACCTAACATAGCCATGAATCTAGAAAAATTATCAAACAAACATTTATGGACCACTGTGGACATCAAAAGCAGGCTATAAGTCACACAATCAACAACAATTTTACTGCACAATTGGCTGAGTGACAACCAATATTACAAAATTCTTACGAATTTATCAGCAACTCAAATCGCCATGAGTTGTACGTGAAAGTTGTAGCAAATACATAGGTGTACATGGATAAAAATATTTATTAATTAATTACCATTGAATGATTTAGAAGTTTTTATGCATGCCACAAGTAGCAGCCATTGCGCTAGGTCCGCAGTTAGCACAGTTTTACTGCATGGCTGACTCAGGCGCGGTCAGCTTGGAATACTCACGATTTAATCGGCAACTTTAACTGCGATGAGTTCTACATGAAAATTGTTGCATAGATATGTATGAATAAATTACTAATTAATTATTATTGAACAATTTTATATTCCATATGCATGCTTCCAATGACAGCCAGTGCACAGCCTATATGCCTTTAAGTTACTAGCACAATCATACACAACGTGATTATATATATCAAATTTACGCTATTATTAACAAGAAAACTACCAAGATTCATGCTAATTCACAACTAAACTAATAGTTAGTGTCAGTTTACCCACCTGTAGTAACTTCTCCAAAGATAGCTCATTTACTCTCTAATAGCTTCGAAATTCCAATTTGAAGTCCCTATTTACCTGATCATCATCAAACTAATTAAACACAAACTAATTCTAACAAAATAATGCAAACAAGTCTCATTGGAGCCCAAAGGTAGTAACTTTTACCTTAAAAGAGTTCAGTATGATTTCTTTGATGATGTTTTTGGAGAGTTTTGTGAAAATATTGAAAAGACAAATGAATTGAAGTAGAGAAGGAGGCAAGTGTGGTGGAGAAAGAAACTGAAAATGAACAAGATGAAGATGAGAATGAGGGGGTTTTCTTATGCTGGTGGTGGATGGGGAAGGATGAGGTGTCACCTAGCCAACCCATGTGGCATGTGAAGAGGGTGAGGTGGCATGCATGGGTAGAAGTGAGGTGGAGAGCTGAGATTTCATCTCATTCGGGCTGATTTGCTGGAAAATTACAAGTTGTCTTGATCTCCAATTGTGCTTGAACTTGGGCCTAAACTTGGGCCTAAACATAACCCAAATTGTACCAACATCATAATATCATTTCTAGCATGCATACTAAGGAACTAATACATGCCTTCAATGCTCTTACCCACAATCAAATAGAACATGCACACATTCCGATTTCCATATAATTATAGCGGGTATTACATATACTTATTCTAATACTCACCTATGTTATGCAACACAAAAATTAAGTATGATGGAAGAATGTCCCAGCATTTCACATCTCTTCATTGCTGTACTATAGAATCTTCTTTATTCCGCAGCCGATAGCCATCCTCAATCCCTTTGCATTATTGTATTTGAATTTCTCCCCGTTACGTTCTTGGAACATCCCTTTATACTTTTGCCTTTTCATTTTCCCTTTAGGTGATTGTCAATTTGGGATCTTCCTGCCTTGAAAGCTTCATTTACATTTTAATTTGAGTTTCAGTTTTTGCAGCACTTTTATTTATCTAGATTCTGCCCGGGCACAAATGTCATACCACACGTAGCAGTAGTAGATACTTTGTTTACCTTCTGCTTCTGGTTGTCTCGCAATACCTTTCTCAATAGGGTTCTTGTAAAATGAAGTAAACCAACCCTAAGACAACCCTCAAGCTGGAGGGTGGAACCATTCTCAATATTGGAATAAGAAAGTGTGGCCCACATGACATTTTTTTCCATTAAAATTTAAGTTGATTGCATGGGTTGTATGAAGAGTTGGGTAAGGGTGTCTTTAAGTTGAGGACGACAACAACAACAACAACAAAGTTTTTTTCCCAACTAGTTGGGGTCGGCTACATGAATCCTGGTTTTTTTAAGTGGAGGAGACTTGAAAACTTAATCTGCATGCATTTGTCTTCAGTTCTAATAGTGCACTTTTTTATAATAATGTGGATTAGAGTGATAGTTTTAAAAAGCTAAAAAGAGCTACGCTTAAGCATTAAGCGGAAAGGCAACGCTTAATTTACAGAAAAGCTGTTTGAAAAGCTGCAGAAAGCACGTAAATGAAGTGCCTAAAATGGCGCCTAAGCGGCCAAAAGACGCGTTAGCATCATTTTTGGGTTTTAATGAAATCTTTGTAGGGCTAATTTTTACCTGTTTCTAACCCACCCAGTGCACATTGCTTAAATACACCTACTCCAAATGCCCGAATAATCTTTTTTATTTAAAAAATAGCATAATTAAGTCCACTTAGGCAAAAACGACGGTCCACTGCTATTTTTCTCTTAGCGCTTTTTGAATCTATAAGAAGAGAGTTGGATGTAGCGGTCTTGACATTGGATGTGTGGTATGAATCCTGTATCACATGTATTACATGTGATTTCCATTTGTATGAATCGTACTAATTTTAATTTTTAAGTAACATTGGATATAAATGATACTTACAGAGAATAATTTAGGCACACAGTGACTAGCAATATGAAGACAAAACATGTGCTTTTGGATGTGCTAATAGAATTTCAATATGTGTATAGTACTAAGAATCGTGACCCTACTTAGGGTTGGATAAAGCTCACAGACAACACAATGAAAAATCTCGCAGCCACCATAATTATTTGAAAAAGGCGGGAGCCACACTTAGTCACTTGCACGCCATACATCTTTAATATTATAATGTGAGAGTTGGGGTTGTGTAATTTGTAGATAAATTGTAATTTGTAGACAATCAACCATTTAACCTCAACCATTCATATTTAAGTGGGAGTTATATTAATCATTCATTTACCCAACTGTTGTTAGTTACTATAATACCCTCAAATTTCAAATTTATTTACAATAATTATTTACAGAAGTGTCACTCATAAAATAAAAGTTGGTGCCACTAGGAGTAATTTGTAAAGAGTATGTGAGAAGTAAAGGGAGGTCTCAGGTTCGAAGTCAGATTACATCTTACTATTTACTTTAAAAAAATATATTTATTAGGACGTACAAAGCACATGCAGATTATTAGTATATAATAGCACAGCGCTGCATGGCGGTGATAAGACCGGGCACCACTTTCTCAACCTCTACAACCCACATCTACATAGAGTTAGATACCAGTTTAGATATAGGAAATAATATGAGACGGTGGAAATAAATAAAGAATCATAGTAGAATTGCCGCAGTTCAATCTGGAAAAGAATATATGAAAAGAACATTGAAAAGTAAACAAACAGAAAGGGAAATGAGATGGTGGTCCATTACGAAAATATGAGCTGGTATGGGAGTACGATTGTGTAGAGACATTTAATGATATTTCACCCTTTTTTATTAAAGCTTGGCTTCATAGGATTTGACAAAATTTTATACTGGCTGTTAACTACTTAACACAACCCTCCTCCTTACCCGGTTTGTGGTCGGATTCCTGGCTTGGGACAGGAAATGACCATACCTTAAATTAATTGGCACATCCATAGTTTGACTTCACACAACCTATGTGTAGTATAATAGTTAGGATTGATGATTACTGAAGTTACCTTGTGAATTTAGAGTTGAGACATATCTGGTGAGAAGAGAATTTAGATTAATCTTTTTATCTTTTGACGTTTTGGCCTTAGATAACTAAAATTTACTAAACTAGAAAGAAGTGACAAAATCACAGTTAAGGAAATTTTGCAATTAAATTGACCACATGAATTGGAGTGAAATGCTACATTATTGGTTGTTCATGAAGATTTTGATGAGTTTGATTGTTTGCATCATAGAGATAGGATTAGGGTCCTGAGTAGTGCTAGTTTGTATGGTTATTCTTGCATTTTGTTTGAGTTTATATATTCATTATTTGTGGTATAATGTGGCTATTAAAACTTTAAAATCAATAGTGTCCTTCAAAATGGAAGTTATGTTAATGTTTTTATGGTATTTGCTTGTAGTTACCAGAACAAGTTCTTTATTTTTTTCACGTGATATTTTATATTTAGAACTTGTTTGGATGTGCCAATACAAATGAACTGATAAAAAAAGGGAAACCATGTGGGTATACTTCTGATGTACTTTTAATGCAAATGCTCTATTGAAAACGGGTCTAGTTTTCACGGGTTGGAAAATAGCGATCTGAGCCGTTGGATCGCTCATGATCGTGATCAGCGGCTCAGATCGAGCCCCCCATCACCTGTTTTAATTGATTAGCGGAGGGTTAATTTGAGAATTTCGTCCCAAATAACTCTTCGCCTGATTCGCTCTGAAAAATTGATATAACCTAGGCCGTTGTTGGGAACAACGACCTAGGTTATAAAAAATTGAATGATAGGCCGTTATTAAAAATTGAATCAAAGGCCGTTGTTTGGAACAACGGCCTTCATTCAATTTTTTATAACCTAGGCCGTTGTTCCCAACAACGGCCTAGGTTATAGAATTTTATAGCCTAGGTTATTTCGAACAATGAAATTTTATAGCCTAGGCCGTTGTTGGGAACAACGGCCTAGGTTATAAAAAATTGAATGAAGGCCGTTGTTCCAAACAACGGCCTATGATTCATTTTTTTATATCCTAGGTTATGGGAACAACAGCCTAGGTTATATCAATTTTTCAGAGCGAATCAGGCGAAGAGTTATTTGGGACGAAATTCCCAAATTAACCCTCGCCACTTAAGTGATATTGGGTGATGGGCTGCAGTGATTGAGCCACTGATCACGATCAAGAGCGATCCAATGACTCAGATCGCTGTTTTCCAACCCGTGAAAACTAGACCCGTTTTCAATGGAGCATTTGCCATATATATATATATATGTATATGTATATATATACACACACACACATACAAACAACAACAACAACAACAACAACAACAAAGTCTATTTCCTAACTAGTTGGGGTTGGCTACATGAATCCTGGTTTTCCATTATGCCCGGTTTAGCGCAATATCTTCTGTAAGGTCACAAGCTATCATATTTTTCTCCCCGTTTTCACCCAAGTTAGTTTAGGTCGTCCTCTACCCTAACTCTACCCTCAATACTTATCAAATCACTCTTTCTAACGGGGCACTTCTAGGTCTACGTGTGATATCCAGACCAACTGAGGCGATATTTTTTTCCCTTACTTGGATTGGAGCTACCTTTAGCATGTCTCGTAAATACTCGTTTTTAATTCTATCATTGTTTACCACACATCCATCTTAGCATCCTCATCTCCGCTACACTTATTTTTCGGACATGTTGTTTCTTTGTTGCTCAACACTCTGCTCCTTACATTATTGTTGGTCTAACAACCGTCCTATAAAATTTTTCCTTCAACTTCAAGATATACGTTTGTCATACATAACACCACTAACACATCTCCACTTAAGCCACCCTGCTTGGATCCTATGTATAATATCTTCACAAATCGCCCCATCTCTTTGTATAATTGAGCCTAAATATCAGAAACAGTCTCTCTTAGGCTTCTGTTGACCATCAAGCTTCACTACTTCCTCAACTGTGTTCTGAATATCACTAAAATTACACTCCATATACTCTGTTTTAGTTCTGCTTATCCTAAAACCTCTAGCTTCCAAAGTTTCTCTCCGCAATTCTAATTTAGCATTGACTTCTGCTTTAGTCTAGTCCACTAAGACGACGTCATCGGCTAAAAGCATACACCAAGGAACCTCATCTTGTATTTCTCTCGTCAATTCATCCATAACAAAAGTAAAGAGGTAGGGGCTTAAAGCCGAACCTTGGTGTATACCTACTATAATAGGAAAATCACTGGTCTCTCCTGTGGTTGTTTTAATTGTGGTCGTTGCCCCTTCATACATATCTTTAATTACCTCAATATACCGAATAGTTACTCTTTTATTATTTAACACCCACCATACTATGTCTCTGGGGACTTTATCATATGCTTTTTCTAGATTTATAAAAACTATATGTAGATCTTTCTTATTCTTCCAATATTTTTTCATAAGTCTCTTCAGTACATAAATTGCTTCCATTGTTGACCTCCCAGGCATAAATCCAAACTGATTCCCAAACACTATAGTTTCTAGTCTTAATCTATGTTCGATCACTCTCTCCCAAATTTTTATTGTATGACTCATTAATTTAATACCTCGGTAGTTGGAGTAACTTTGTATATCTCCTTTATTTTTTTATATAGGTACTAAAATACTCTTTCTCCAATCATCGGATATCTTCTCAGTCCTCAAAATTTTATTGAATAATTTTGTTAGCCAACCCACTCCTACATCCCCAAGACACTTCAAATTTCAATGGGTATTTTCGCAATCTTTCCTTAATTTCCTCATCTTTTACTAAGACTCTTGAATCCTCGCTCTTAATACACCTAATTGTATCCAGATATTTTGTTTTTCTATCCCTTTGTTTAGCAAGCTTATAAATGTTATTTTCTCATTCTTTTGTTCCTAATTTTATGTATAAATCATCATAAGCTTTTTTTTTTGCATCTCTTACCGCTTTCTTAACTTATTTTTTAACGATCTTATATCTCTCCAAATCCTCTTTATTTATACTCTTTTGCCATATTTTGAAGGTTGATCTTTTTTCTCTCACAATATTTTGGATTTTTTCTTGCTACCACCATGTTTTTTTATTTAGCAACCCTCTACCCTTGATTCTCTAAGTACCTCCTTTGAAATTTCTCTTTTGTACGTAGCCATTTTAGTCCACATTATATTTGTCTCTCCTTCCCAATTTCATGTTACTTCTTTAAAGACTATCTCTAAAAACTTCTAGTTTCTCTCCCCTCAAGTTCCACCAACTAATTATTGGGTTCCTAGTCTTCTTTCTTGCACATATGTGTTTTTCAATCTTAACATCCAATTCCATTAATCTATGTTGTGAAGTTAAACACTCTCCCGGTGTAACTTTACAATCTTTACGTGTCAAGGGATCCACCTTTCTAGTAATGAAAAAATCAACCTGGCTCTTATTTGCCCCACTTTTAAAGGTTATCAAATTGCATCTCTCTTCCTAAAATAAGTATTTGCTAGTATAAGATCATACGAAGCTGCAAGATCTAATAGAGCTTCTCCACCATCGTTCTTATTTCCAAATCCATGTCCTCTATGTACCCTCTTATATCTTATGTTATCTTCTACATGTCCATTGAAATCTTCTCCTATAAATAGTTTCTCACCAAAGGGTACTCCTTAAATTATCTCATCCTTATCTTTCCAAAATTTATTTTTAGCTTGCGCATCTAATCCTACTTGGGGTGCATAAGCACTAATTGTAACACCCCGAATTCCATTTACATGTAATTCGTAGCACAACAGGATCTTTTACTTCAATTCGTACAATTTTACAAGGAAATTAAAAACTTTTTCATTATATACATTGTTTGTTTCAGTATTACACAACGGAAGTTAAATAAAAAGACAATATGGAATATTTACAACTCGAACATCAACAGCTTTGAAAATGATCTTTAGCATCAATCGTCTTTAAGTCCTTGCCAATCCATGTCCTGCACTAAAAAATCTGTGGGCACGTCAGTTGCTTACAACCGTTGCAATGTTATAAAACAGCGATCCTCGCTATGCCGTAATATAACGATTCTCTTACTTTAGCAACCACAAACTTGAATGCATAATAAAGTGTAAAAAAGTGACTATCCTAAACATGTCAGTATATGATATGACTTAATGCCTAATGCAGATATTATACGACAATGACATTAATGCATACTTGTTCGGATTCTATGCATCCCATTCTACATAGGTCTAAGGGCAAGCACCTACGTACTCCACAATAAAGGGTTTAATCCCTCGCCATGATAAACTACTCGGTAACAAAATCAAGTTTTAGATATCCCACGAGTACGGATTTCAGCTCTGGAGTTCACCGTCAAGCTATTCGGAAATCCTCGTCGTGCGAACATCTTGCAAGTGCCCCTCTAGCCCCGGTATACACATATACACTGGAGAACGACCTCCCATCCGTCCGACTATTCATGATCCTGGAGTCTACCGTCAAACCAATCATAGTCCCGGATTTAATTAAGGCCCGTTTCCATCGCAAGCAACCACAGTTCCGGAGTCCACTGTCAAACTGGATCTATAGTCGTGGAGTCTACGGTCATACTATATAGAGGCAACCCACTTACATTTGCCCAAGTTTTATCACATCTTCTCTTAGTGCCTATTGTTAAGTTTGAAACATAAATAAGTAATACCACCTAGAGCTAGCTTACCCTCCTACAAACCATACACCGAGAACGATAGCCCATATTGGCCACTTCTCAAATCCAATAATCATTATCATTACTTTGCCGGTACCTGGGTTTCAGTAAGCCTCTAGAATCAACATTTCATGCTCAACATTATAGGGTACTCATACCCTCATTATTCATACTCTCAATTTCATTTATTCATATCTCATTCAAATCTTTCATTCATTCTCTTATTAATTCAACTATGAAGTAAACACTTCTTGGTTGATCACACAACCAACAATAACTACAAAGTCTCTTTGATTTATAAACCCCCGTTTCACATCCATTTATACTTCAATTATGAATCTCAATTCAAAAATTGTTTTAAGATTAAAAACACAATTTCTTAAAGAAGTTTATTATCTAAATCTCATCATTATACAATAAACATGATTCTCAAAAATATTTCTTAGAGTAATATGAAATAATTTCCAAGTGATTTAATAATATTCTAGAACATTTATATGATTTTCCCAATTTTAAAGACTTGAAAAGTCTCAAAATAAAAATAAACACTTAAAAGCGGACTCCCGGATTCGAACCCGAGATCTCAAGCAAGCAAGCAACGAGCAAGCCCAACCACTAGGCCAATTCTCAGTTGTGCATATAAATTCTTTGTGCAAATACACCCCTGACTTCATTTAAAAAAAAGAAACAAAAACAGAGCCAAATCCCTGGCTCGAACCCGCGACCAGAGAGGCCCCCCAGGTGACACGTGGCGACGCTAGGCACAAAGGCGCCTGTGCTAGCCACCAACCCAAAGCATCACAACTGATTATATATGGGGTTTTTATTAAAAATAAATAATACAAATGTGACAAATAAAAGAGAAGAAAGTGTGCATAACCTTTAGAAAATCATATGGACTAAAATGCATAAAATTTTATGTGCAATGCACGTGCAAAAATATAAAAAAAATTTTGAGAATGAAAAAATAGTCAAAATACAAAACATGTATATTTAATAATGTTACGGATATTTCACGTAACGGAAAATATACGTGATCGACACGTGTATTGAAAACACGTGCAATGTTCGTAAAAACAAGTTGGCTCAAAATAGGATAAAAATGACTTTTGAGGAAACGGAAAGTGTGTAAGTAGTTGAAATACAAAATACGTATGATTTTTATATTAAAATACGTTACGGATATTATCCGTAACAGTACAAAATACAGGTGTGTAACACACGAGGAGCAAAATTGTCATAACTCAATTTTGCGGGGTGTTACACTAATGATATTAATTATGTTTTCCCCTAATACATGCTTAATTTGTATAATTCTATCCCCTTTCCTATTAAAGCCTACATTTTTTTTGAATTTCTTATCTACTAAACTTCCTACTTCATTTCTATTTCTAATTTTACCGGTATGTTATAATTTAAAACCATCTATCTCATTAGCTTTCTTCCCTACCTACTTTGTTTCTTGTAAATAAACTATATTAATATTCTTTCTAATCATGGTATCTACTAGTTCTATGTATTTTTCTGTCAATGTTCCTATATTCCAAGTCGCTACCCTAAGCCTATTTTTCTGGATTAGCTTCTTTACCCGCACCCGTCTAGATTGGTACAGGAACTCTTGCCCATTTTTCACCGCACCCGGGTGCCGATGCGACGCCCCTTGCACATTTTTCTAAGCATCCGGAAGTAGGCACAACAATCGCTTTTAGGGAATGTCCTTGTATTTGCGCGTATATTGTTAGGATTCATGTTCATAGGATTTGACAAAGTTTTGTGCTGGCTGTCAATTGTCTAACGCAACTCTCCTCCTTACTCGGTTTGTGGCCAGATTCCTGGCTTGGGACAGACAATGGCGGAGTTGCATATATATATATATATATATATATATATATATATATATATATATATTAGACACTTTGGGAGAGTTTGGGAATAATAATAATATAAGGCCCACTTATAATTATTTCAGCATATGAAACGGAGAAATAATTTTAAACTTGACCTTAAATAATATATGTCTCTGCAATTCTTATGAGGAGGTAAACAACAAACACAACTAATCAAGGGTACTCAGTCTCCAAGGCATTTGAGATATATAGCATATTAGCGTAGGTGTCATTTTTAGTAATGAATGAGATAATACTGTTGCTTCTTATTCTGGACCATTGGAATCACAATAATGCATTTTCAAATGTATTTTCTACAGGAACTGTCCAAAATACCACCTGCATTTGATCGGTTAATTCTGTTGGTATGTTTCTATAACTCCAATGTCTATGGCTTTGCTAGGGATAAGTAAGAAAACGCTATAATGCTTCTATCAGCTTTGCATTACTCAATTGAGAATTTTGCTTTGTTTTTTGTCTGTGCATCTTGTCAGTTTAGGTTGTGGATGGTTTACCTGCTGAGTTTTTGTTGGGAAGAGGAGAGAATCCTCCAAGTAAGTCTATGATGGAGGCTATGCCATACACTCAATCTCTATTACATGATGGAAGGGCTATAGGATACCATGCAAAGGCCGCACCCCCTACAGTTACCATGCCTCGATTAAAGGTAAAAGAATCAAGCAGGAGAAATTTTGCCTGTGGATTTAGGAAGCAAAAGGGCAGAAAACAAGAAGGGGGCATATCTGAGAAATAACGAACTTGTAAAATGTCGGACACAATGGCACAGCCTTAATATATATGTATGCAGTGTTATATAACAATTATGCATATTCTTAAGTCAAATGACTACAGTATTGAGTTACAGTGAAAAGTTACCATAGTGATAGTTCATTTAAAATTACAGATTATGATAAGCTTTATAGTCAATATAGATATAGTAATACTCTATTAGAACAAGAAATGTGGAAAAAGGTGTGCAAATAGTTGATAATGTAGGGTAAGTACTTCAGCAGTGTCTAGAAGTGTCCAAATTATAAGATATTCTTTTAAATTTCCAGAATGTGTATTAGCAGTGTACATGAAGCTGTCTGCCACAGGATCCATCATAGAAGTGTCCGTGCTACATAAATGTGGTTCTTTGATAATTTTAGTTACAGTTTTACATAAGTGACTTGCGTCTATTCTTGTTTTCAGGCAATGGTTTCAGGTGCAGTTGGAGGCTTTCTAGATGTAGCTTTCAATTTTAACACACAAGCTTTTCTGGATGATAATCTTCTTGGTTAGTTTATATATTTTGTAGAAGGACCCAAATTGCTTGCTGTATTCCTTGTCCAGATCGTCACCCTACAATGTATGCAGATCAGTTTTATCGTATTGGTTGGAAAATGGTGATGCTTGGAGATGAGACATGGATTAAGTTGTTTCCTGGATTATTTGCAAGACAAGATGGAGTAAGCAGTTTTTATGTAAGTATTTTAATATTTACTATTACTCTTTTGATGTTCTTATTTAATCATTAATTTGTTCGAGTTTACTTTTTTGTTATTCAGTAATGATCATACATCAGTATTCTGTAATTTTAGTGGTGTGGGGATGTTTTCATCTGTATAGGATTATTCGTTTGCATCCTGTCTTGCCATAAGGTTGTTTAAAAATTTGCTGATTTTTAACTTTTCTCATAGAAAGTAGTTCTATAGAAGGAATTACATTTCTTATCCAGGTGCACCCTTTATTTGATTGGAAAATTATAAAGTGCAACAGATGTGGTTTACTGAATTGTCAATTGTGTTGTTTTTCAATATTCTTAATGTTTTCTTTGAATAATTCAGTCT
The DNA here is from genome assembly GCA_017893485.1 of Hemerocallis citrina. NCBI lineage: Eukaryota > Viridiplantae > Streptophyta > Magnoliopsida > Asparagales > Asphodelaceae > Hemerocallis > Hemerocallis citrina. The sequence goes on from CM030363.1 coordinate 26,638,523, forward strand.
GCATCATTAACTAATCTACAACTGTAGTGTCCTTGATTGACTTCTCTTTTACTTTTAAATCTCTTGGATGCAGGTGAAGGACACAGTTGAAGTTGACTTTAATGTTTCTCGCCATTTGGAAGTTGAGCTTGCTGCTACAGATTGGAACCTTATGGTACATTTTCTACTTGTCAGTTAATCCCTCATACATGGTTTGTATGATCTATCCAGTAAATTCTGTGGACTCCCTTAGTCTATTTAATGGGTTTTAATGAGGACAAAGCACCATCTATCTAAATCTGCGAGCATCAATTAAAAGTTAGATGGAGAGAAGGACAATAAAGATAAGATGATAGCTTACTTGCCACTATGATTATTGGAGTATGGGAGTAATAAATCTCTTTGTTACTCCAAAATGGTTCACTTGTTTCTGAAATAAGAAAAAGAGAAACTTGCCACCTTTAGTAGCTCCCAATGTTGCGGCCGCAGTTCTTCTGCTACCTTTCTCGCTTTCTCCCTCATGTTAGGGTCTAGTAGAGAGAAGGAGATTTAAGAGAGATCAACATAGGGATTGGTTTCTGAACTAGACCCAATCTCAAGTATTAGCTCATTCATAAGCTCCTTTTATGGTAATTGGTGGCCTTTAAGTTCTATTTGAAACAATCATTTCCAAAAAAGATTCATGTAGCCCCCAACCAAGATTCGAGGGAAATGAGTTGTTTTTATTGTTGCAACATTGCATTATTGAAATTTAGATGCATAACGAGCATATCTACAAGCTCTTGTTGGGGTGGCAGTGAAACCCTATAGACCAGTAACCTGAACCGAATCCGGCCCGAAGATTTGGGTTCAGATCCTCAATAAATTTTAGGGGTTTTCCTGAGTGGATCCTGTATGTTCCTTCAATATCCTTATCTATCCATGCTTAGTGGGTTTCAATCCCAAAGTAAAATCTACAGAATCTTAGTGAATCCTCAGGGCGTCAAGTGAATCTTGTAGCACCTCAATCTGACCTGCTGCCACTGCCAGGGCCTTGCTTCTGTAATTACCTAATAATGGGTGTTAAATTTGAGGTTGTAAAATATTTAAGGTGTGTCCTGGACATTATTTCTTCCATATGATTTGGTTTCCTCAGGTATTACCTTTGCTTGTGTGCTCCTTCAAATTCTTGTGTCCCATGGAAACATTAGTGTGTTAATTATAGTATGTCACAGTTTTAATTGGAAACCAGAAGCATGAGATATGCATATATTCTATCATCTGTATTACACACAACCAAGTATTTTCTTCTAAATTGATTCTTGACTTTCATTTCAAATTGAACTCATACTTTTGCCTGAAATTCCATCTGAAAATTATGGGGAGAACACAAATGGAAATCTTACTCTTGATTTTATCAGCTAAATCTCAGTCACACCGTGCTTAAATTATGTTTCATTAGTATCATAATGATTGTATTTTTGTTGGGGTAGAATATTTGCATCTACTGAACCTGAAGAATAAATTTTTTTGGATATAGCTATTGTAGTTTGAATCAATTCAGTTAATGTTGCATGAGAAGAAGATATCAAATATTGTCATTGCTGTCATTAGGGTGTTCCTTGTTCTCTATTAAGCTTTCGTATGAAGCTATATTCATCTCTAATGCAAATTCTAAATTTGTTTTAGATTCTTCATTATCTTGGCCTAGATCATGTGGGACATATTGGTGGGCGTCATAGGTAAATTTTGTAGTAATCTTCTGTGACATCTTATAAAATCTCTAAAAATCAGTTTGACTTAATACTTGATTTTTTTTTTCCAGCCTCTTGATGGCTCCAAAGTTGAAGGAGATGGATGAAGTTATTAAGATGATTCATATGCGCAACATTTTGCATGAAGATAATCTGGACAAGCGCACTCTTCTGGTCCGTGTATCTTCATACTTTTTAACCTTTGTTTATTTGCTGAAACATTCTATAAAAGCTAGCCTATTCCATTCGCTTACAATATTTTTTTACTATCGAAAGGACACTTCATAACTTATTTTCATATCCGTTAAGTTACTTAAATTAGCCCTAGGCTTTGGCCAAGCAAGTCACTGGAAAACCTTTTCTACTTAAATCATGCTATTCCAACTTGGTGAGTGGGTGAAAACTGCAGAATATTAGGATTTAGTCTGGATGGCAATTCACACAATTACTCAGGTAGGATTTGATTAAGTCATTCCCTATGGGACCCTGGTACAAGTGTACAACTATCTGCTTTCCTTCAGGACTACTGATTTGATTAGCATGATCCCCTTGCTCTTCACCTTCACCAATTTCGTGTACTGAAACTGCTATAGTTAATTGTTCTAATTCTTTATTTTCTAAAAACTGAAGAAACTAAAGTTTCTGTCTTTTCTAGGTGGTAGTTAGTGACCATGGCATGACTGATGGTGGGAATCATGGAGGCTCCTCATACGAAGAAACTGACTCCTTGGCTGTTTTTATTGGTGGAGATTTTAGGACATCACATCATGTGTCCAACACACATGCTGTTTCTCAAGTAATCATCTAAGCACTCAGAAATCAGCATATTTAAAAATATATTTCATGATTATCTATTTCAAACTTCCATTAAAATTCTAAAATAAAATTTCAACAGCCTGGATTTGCGTTGAGATTTGTGAACTTTTTGGTTCATATTTAGTGCACTTGGAACGGTCAACACGCCTTTCAAAGATCTCTAACGAATTCAACAGGATTAAAGAGTGTTAAAATTTATTCTCTAAAATAAGTGAAAAGCCTCTAGTCCATCCCTTTTTCTTAGAAATTTATGGTTTTACTGTTAAGAGTCAACTGTTTCTTCTTGAACGTAATGTTTGTCGCCTTTGTCCGCATTGAATTGTTTTTACCAAATAAGAACATCAATACAACAACAAAGCTTTTATATCTGTTTTTACCAAATGAGAACATCAGTGCAACAATAAAGTTTTTATATCTGAAATTTTCAGGTCAGCTTTGCGAGTCCATTTTCGCCGTTGATCTCCATTTAGAGCCATCTGCTATTTCAAATATTGATTCCTTCTCAGTTATTTGATTGCTAATCATGCTGGAATTATTTTTTATTGATGTCATCTGCAGTTACCTCTCGAATACTTTACAGCTGAATATTTATTTGTTCTATCCTATATTTATTTGCCTTATTTCTCAATTTCCTATTCAAGAGGCAGTCTAATTTATTCAGCGTGACTATTTGGAATTTACTGTCACTAACTTTGAAAGTTTATTGCTCAGGCTGATATTGCGCCTACCCTAGCCCTTCTCTTTGGTGTGCCAATTCCAAAGAACAATAATGGAGTCCTGCTTTTGGGCGTTCTGGGTTCTTTGACAGGTTTGTAAAGAACTCTGTAGATTATTTATTTAAAAAGAAAGCCTTCTGGCGACAGTTCCAGGAAAAAAAAGAGTTCTGGGTTAGATGTCCAAATTTTGCCAAATTTAATTCAGATTAAAATTATAGGTACTTCCATTATATCTTTGGTGGTTCTTAACTTACTGCTGTTAGTGATAAAGATGAAATGCTGATAGTTTCTGGATTGTATGGTTGACGATGAGTTGAGTTGAAGAGGGATCTCTTGTAATTACTTCTTCCATTAGTAAAGTTCAAAATTTTGGTTTAATGCTTTCAAAAAAGTTTATAACAAAATGCTGTTGGATAAAAGTTTTCTTAATTTTTCAACCTAGCGGGGTTACATCTACACACATGCGCACAGTGTTTTGTGAACTGTGGGGCGCTCTAAACACTAATTACTGATCTTTCTTTTCCACAGATAGTCAAAGGCTGCGAGCTTTACAGTTGAATTCATGGCAATTATTAAGATTATTGCAAGCACATTTACCTGGTTTACTCTGTGCAAATATTAGCTTTAGCAACAAACATGATTTTCAAGACAGTGGTACTATTAGCAGTACACAAGAAAGGCTGTATCGTCTGTTCCTAAAGGCTTTGAGTGCTCATAATTTATGGGAACAATGTCAGCAAGGTCCTGACGCCATGTAAGATTATGAATATAAATTCACATATGTAAAGATCGTGAATACTTTTATCTTCAAACTAATGCTATTTCACTTTTTTATGATATTGTTTCCCTCTGCAGGATTAATAATACTGATCATATGCAGTTTCTTGCCACATCGTATAATGATTTTCTAAGAAATGCGAGTGAGTGGCTGTCTCAGAGAGCAACTGATGTAAAAGTTTCAGTTTTTAATTCAAATTGAATTTTCAGTAAAGAAAAAAATTTAACTTGATGAAACTAAATATTGTGTACTTTTGTGCAGAAACCTATCAGCTTACTTTTGTCCGGAATTGCCATTATGGTTACCTCCTGCATTTTACTTCTATACCTATTATATTGCTTGTTCAAAGAAGTTCTGTTCAGAAAAAATCATTGTACTCAGATGAACAGGTTTAACTATAGCTGGCATTTAGAGGATCTCTTTATTTTTCTAGGAATTTTAATCCATCCTCTCAGTCTTGGTTCAAGTTCCATGGTTGAAGAAGAGCAGTACACATGGCATTTTTTAGCATCAACATTGTATCTGATTTTTCTCATTAGGGCAGTTCAGTATCTCTTTATGTCGAAAGGATCGGGTTCAGTTGAAGTTGTAGAAGGTGGAGAAATCATGGCATCACATCCAAATATAAAGGATTATCTTCAGATGCTATCCATCATTGTTGTTCTCTTCTGTGGGAGGCTTTTAAGAGGTTGGCATCAAGGTGGTGTGAACTGGGTGCATCTTCCTGATGTAACGGAATTTCTTGAGCAAGCTGGTGTCCCCACTATAAAATCTTTGCAGCTAATCTCGTTACTTCTGTTGATGATCTTATATCCACTTTCTATTGGTTTGATAAGATCAAGATCAGTTTTAGTTGCTCCACTCATTTTTTGCCATTTTGCATCTGGAGTACTGGTCTATCTTCATATTATGCAAGATCAAAGCTATTCATCTACTTTAATTGCTCAGATGTTTTATCTAAGCAATGGTTTAACAGTGGTTGTAACTGCAATAGTTTCACCCTGGAATCTACCTGTATGTGACTACAGAAACCAGTTGATGACTGAACCTAATAAAGATTCTAGTTCAGTCAGTACACATGTCAAATCTCTTTCACCGGGAATGAAAGATTCTATGTTTCTTATTGGAATGACGTATGCTGCATCTTGGTGCCTTCTGCAGCTGCTTTTACAACAGCCGGTAAATTCGGTGCCTGTATTATTGATTTTCGTTCAATTATCTGCCACCATATTTTATTTTGCAGCTGATGGATCTGGTCATAGTCAATGGGTTGAGGTCAGTTCTCGAAATTTCCACCGAATTTTTTTTTTTTACATTGATAGTCTTTTTAGTTTGAGGCAATGCTTCTTGTTTCTATATGATTTTCCTATTCTGTCAGTGCAAGTGAATGTTATTTTTTTCGTTAGTTCTTTGATTACTCAAGTTTGTTCATTTCTTTTGATTGGAGTAGTTTTGGAGTGACCATATGAGTTATTAGTTGAAATGATAATTATTTCTCACTTGTCTGATCAATTACATGTGCTAGTGTAATGGAAAAATGAAATTACAAACTTGTTAAAACTTCGAAGTTGAACTGTTCCTTGTTGTGAAAGTCCCTGCCAGTATGCTAAAACTTCGAAGTTGTAAAAGGGTTGAGGGAAATTGCACTTGTATTCTAACACCTGTATAATTGGAACTATATCCTAAATTTCATTGCTAACAGTAGACATATGCAATTTACAGGTTGCTGCCATTTACTTCTTGGGAATGGCTGGCCATTTTGGTCTCGGGAACAGCAATAGCCTTGCTACTGTTGATGTTGCTGGAGCCTTCACAGTAAGTATTACATCTTATAGACTTAATTGCTTCAAATACACTTCTGTTTGAGTGTTTATGACTTCTAATTAGTGATTACCTCTCATTTTGTTCTATTATCAGGGTATCTCAAGCCACTCAACAGTACTTTCGGGCATTCTGATGTTCGTTATTACCTATGCATCTCCTGTATTGTCTTTTCTGAGTATGGTGATATACACATCTTCAAAGATTATAACTCATAGTTCGTCAGAGCTAAACAAGTCAGAGATGGGTACCTTACTTAAAAAGTTGATAGCGTTTCCTTGTTTGCTTCCTCTAGTACTCAACTCGATTGTGTTAACTTCATTCACGTTTGTATTGTTGCTTATGAGAAACCATTTATTTGTTTGGAGTGTCTTCTCACCCAAGTAAGTGCTGTTTTGTTTTCTTCAACACCGTAATTTAAGATTTCTTTTTTGATATAAAATTCTGTTTGATGATATTTCCTTCAGGTGTTTGAGAAAACTTGCTTAAATTTTCTTAGTGTCAAGTGTGATCTCATTTTACGTTTAAGGGCAAACTTATTTGTATATTTTTCTTGGTTATGTTAAAGAAAGTATTCATTAATGGAGGATTGTAAAGATGGTATCATAATTAATCCTGTTTCTCTTACAATTTGAACTTGGTAATAAAATAATCCACTAGTTCAATCCTCCATTAATGAATTGAATTTTAAAGTTGACATGTTCATAAAAATTAATAAAATTTTAATTCCAGTTAACTGTACAGGTCAGATATTATTCAAATTTGTCTCTTTGCCATTTTCCTATATTCTGGATGCAATGATCTGTCATTATTCTTATATTTTTTAAATGTATTTTGTTTGTTACTATCTTGCAAACCACTTTCTAACTGAAGCTTTACTAATTTTAATGATTGCAGGTACCTATACATCTGTGCAATGACAGTGAGTGTATACATTGGCATATTTTTCGTAACAGTGACAGTAATTTATGTATGTACGGTCTTCCTTTTAAGAAGGAATATGCTCCAGTCAAATGTTCACACTCCTTTAAGTAGATGAAGTGTTTGATACACCATGAGAGACGTATTTCCACAGAAGATCATAGCTAGTAATTTAACGGGGGAACAGTAGGAGACTAACGTTTAATATTATGCCACTGAAGAGATTGCGGGGTAATGTGTTCCACTTATATCTCATTGCTTAATTTTTTCTAATTTTTTCTAGTTTCAGTAGCTTAATTTATGGAATACTATCTTTGTCAGTGTTGATGTGTCTACCTACTACTCATAAGTCTGAATACTCTTTCTGTCCATATTAGTTGGCATTCTAGGGGTTCTTTTTTTCTTTTTCCGTAATATTTATTTAGGTTTTCAAGAAGATTTATTAAATTACTCTAAGCCTCATTAATTCATTTTTATCTAAACTACCAGTGATACCTGTGTTGATTATGAGTGCAAAACTTCTCTTCATATTTCCAGTAAGTATTTACCGTCCTTTCCCTCTTCATTGACCCACACACATCCCTCACATCTCCTAGCTCTCTTCTTCATCTACTCCAATTTTCATTTTATTCGATCAAACTAATTTTTTTTTTACATATCTTCCGTCATTTTATTTTTCATCAAAACCATGTCCAAAAAAGTTGAATTTAAATTTGATCTAAATGATAAATCCGTTAGATTTTAATATTCCCCCGCCTAATGACATTATGAAGATCCACTCGAAAATCTTGCTCCAGTTCAAAATTCGGCTTTAACAAAAGTTTCGGCTCTGGTGAAATTTTTGATTCTGATGGAAAATCCGTCTTTGATTGAAAATTTGAGCTCCGAGAAAGTACACCTGTGGAAGAGGATACAATTAAAGAAATGCTCATGATTTGAGTCCTCTTGTTAAAAAAAAATAAAAATAAATAAAAAATCTTGGTTCCTGAATATTTTGAGTATATATATAATTTAACTATATTGAGTTTATTCCTACTTAAACAATTTTAAACCATCAAATATAGTGAACTTCTCATATCGACAATGATCAGATGTCTATTATAATTCCACTACTAGTACTTAGAAAGTACAAAGCAGATTACCTCTGATGAAATTTCCACTTAAGTACAAAAATTTACAACTAAGACATGTCCTCCTCTACTAGTGTGACTGGAAGTCCATTTTTTTCTCTTCATCTTATCGTTAATTATATGCAGTAGTAACCTTTCAATTTCATAATTTCAATCATGTTCACTTTAAGCTCAAGAAGATATGATTCATTTTTTGACGGAAATTCATCAAACTTTTTTCATGACAATAACACGATCGTATATAGAATTACGAGCCTCTTGATGTTGTATAACTGAATGATATTTTATATAGATCTAAGGCATTCATATGTCAAATCGATCAATCCGTGCAACATCTTGAAATTGTGCATCAAGAATTTGAATGTGAGGTTTTGCATTATCTTATTGTATAAATATCGGAAACCTTGCATCAATTTTCTTGCATTTACGTCGAATATGTGGCAATACCTTTTCAGGTATGAAAGGTCTGCATATATCTTTATTAATTGATGTAATTTGTTGCTTTCTAGAGTTCCAGCAATACGGTTTTTACTTGTTCTCTTTGTATGTATTCTTTGGTAATAAAAGTATTTTATTATATTGATCAGATCTTGGGTGGGCGATAGTAGTTATAATATAACTTTGATGATAAAATTTTTGCTCTTCTATATGTTGAATGACTCTTCTTCTTCGTAGAGGAGATAATATTTCTGTGTTGGTTTTGTCATATAAAACGACTTTTCATCAATATGTACAATGTTGTACATGTCGACAAAACTCGGATTGTTTAAAAACAAATCTTGGATGTTTAAATGAAGTTTAGCTTTCATATTGTCCTCTCCTTAATAACAACATTATTGCATTTGACTTACATTTAATAGAACTGTATTTAAAGTTTCTAAATGATGTTGTGGATACATGTCTAAGGCACAAGCTAGAGATTGCAATGTTGTTTGTTGACTAAAATCAAATTTGATTCTTTTGCGGCCATAAAATTCTTTGTTGTTCTGCTAGATACAACTACTGGGCAATCCACATCACTCTATTTTGCTAGAAACGTGTTTTTAACATCACATGTATATGTATCTAGTTTTAAAACCAAAGAATTGTGGCCGGAGAATCAAATCTGTTTTTTAGTTGAGTTACCGATGTTCTTTTACGTTAATGTACAACATTGTGACCTTTATCTGGTATTTTGGAGAAATCTATGATAATGTTATTTAGAAACTTAAAATCGAGTTCTATTATTGATGAGGACATCTTTCCTGTTTAGTTTAGGATTTTTATTTCAATACCATTTTTGTTTCTGGCAATTATAGCCATATGTAATCTTTTTGTATTTTTTAGATTTTGAGAATATTTTGAGATTTGTATTAAGATGTATTTTGAGCTTATTTATAGACCTTGAAATTAATGAGAAAGTATGCTATTCTTGATTTAAAAAAATTGTGTTGAGTTTTTGCTCTTCCTCTCTCTCTTTATGTGATACAAGTAGATCCAAATTATTAGGATTTGTGATAAATCCTAATACAATTTTAGTGTTAGTGATTAACTCTAAAATCTATCCCCAAATTAAAATTCCCAAATAAAATTACCCAAACCCTAATCCCCAAATTAACCCACCCAAATTAACCCCATTAATTAAACCCTAACTATTTACCCCATCATCACCCGCCCCTCTCTCACCTCCCTCCTTCCTCTCCTGCTCACCGACCCATCTCCTCCTACCTCATCTCACCGCAACCACCACCACTTGCACCTCCCGTGCTCCTCTCCATCACCCACACAGTCACCGCAACACCCCGATGGACCTCCCCCCGACAACCGCCATCGCCAGAAACCCCGAGCACCACTCCACCATTGCCGACCACCACAAACCTCACCCTCGACCACGCTGCCCAACCCCGAACACCCCGCCGTCTTCCCTGTCTCCCCGTCGGCACCGATCGGACCCCCTCGGCGTTCCCTGGTTTCCCTTCCGGTTGCGACGTTCCTCCTCAGCGTCGTCGGCAGACCCCTCCTCAGCGCCGCCCTGTGCCGCCATCAGCTCCGACAGCAGCGGCAAGACCCCCTTGCTTCTCTTCTCTCTTACTGCCCTTGCTGTTCTTGAAGTGCTGTGTTCTTAGTTGCTGTCCAACTCCGAGATCTACGCTGGTTTCTTCGCACTCGGTATACTCTTTCCTCTATTAAATATTTGTGTTCTACTGCCCTATTATCTATTATATTATCTGATTTGCCTGTCATCCACAAAAATAACTGAGATTGAGTGTTCCACATGCTTGAGTAGAGTACGAATCAATATTGAACCTATTACTTGCTAAAACACTTAGAGATTTAATTATTGATTGTAGAGTGAATTATTAATTGGGATTGTTAACGTAATTCAGTTCTTGAAAATTCATACAACCAATTAATTGTTTAAAATTTCCAACTTTGATCCGCACCTACGTGTTGGTAAAATTAATCTATTAAGAATCTTGGAAATTCTCTATTTTAGGGTTAGTTTTACATCATTTTGGTATCAGAGCGAAGGTTCTTAAAACCCTAGTTCTTGCATCGTAGGCATCAATTTTGCATTCATTTAAGATTGTGTAGTCTTTTATTTTTTTTTTCTTCTTTCTTTCTTTTATTTTAGGTCATTTCAGATTCATAAAAAAAAATAAAAAATTAGGACACACACGACCCCTAGTTTCCACTTTTGGTGAATGCGTTTTCACAGCACTATCACAGATCCTGACGAGCCTTTCTTATCCCTTCCAAATCACCCAATTAGGAACCCTAGACTTCCCCAACCTGAAAAGGACAACCATGATATCTTCGTTACCCTAGCTGTCATCCAAGCAACTCTTGCCAATATCAATCAGAGGCTTGAGAAAGTGGAGTTATATCAAACCATTGTTCCTGAGCTTCATGCCAATCGTCAGAATGTTCGTGACGATCAACGTCAAGAACGTGATCCTGACGAACAATATAAGAAGAACGTTAAGGCTGACGTTCCCCATTTTGAAGGCCACATGGAACCCCAAGCTTACCTCGATTGGATCCGTGCCATGGACCACTACTTTGTGTGGTTTGACATGAGCGAAGCCCTGAAGGTTAAATTTGCCACTATGAAATTGGTGGGTAAAGCTCAACAATACTGGACCAATCTTGAACATGCCCGTAGAGACCGAGGCCTGGCACCCATAGCCACTTGGGAAGCCATGAAAGAGAAGCTCACTGAGAGATATGTACCGTTATCGTTCCACACCCGATTGCTAGATTCGTGGAACCAACTTTATCAAGGAAGTAAATACACACAAGAATATGTTAATAAATTTGATGACTTCCGTATTCGGTGCAATGCTTTAGGTAAAGAGAGTGAAGAACAAACTCTCTCTAGGTTCAGGGCTGGATTACGAGCCGATCTGAGGAACGAGCTAATTCATAGAAATGTTGACTCAATAGCGGCAGCCTACGCCCTAGTCTTTGATATGGATTCCTTTAAAGCTAGTTCCCATTACAAGTCCAGCGATTCAATGGATCATTCCTCTAGAATGAATCCTCCGACCCCTCTAGCCCTGAGCACTCCTCTCCTCAGTACCCTAACAAGTCTTACCCAAATAAGCATACTTTAAATTTCTATTCACATAGAAATGACAACACGGGTAAGAACACTGAAAGAGATTATTCTAAGATTCATCCTCTCACTAAGTGCTATAAATGTAAGGAATATGACCATGTTGCTGGCAACTGTCCTAACCCAAGTAGGATCAATATAGTACAGGGTACCACAGTCATCGCTGATGAGCCCGACAATGAGTTTACCTATGAACCTAATATAAGTGATGACTTTGATGAAAAAGAGAATGACCAATCTCTCAATTGTATTCAGTCTGTCCAGTCACCTTCATTGAGTATACCCGAGTCACCCATTCCTTCCCAAGTCACTTGGCAACCCATCGATTTTACCTCTGTGTTAGAACATCACAAAGTCACAGAGTTGCACCCACATTTGCATATAACATTCATGACTTGCATAGAAAAATTTTCAAGAAACTTAATGAGAATAATTTTAATTACAAGTTAATAGCAGATACTAGAAGGAAATTTATAATTTTTGATATTGGTGACGAGGTGATGGTTCGGATTCATCCAGAACGGTTTCCTGTTGGACCCGTTAAGAATTTGAACATACGTGCTGCAGGCCCATTTAAGATTCTACATGCAATCAATGATAGTACCTATGTCGTTGATCTTCCTGAAGGTTTTGGCATAAGCAAGACTTTCAATATTGAGGATCTAGTACTCTATGAAGGCTCAAAATTCAACCATAGAAATTTTCTTATAGATGAGCCTATCCTGCAGCCTAATGGTGAGATTCCCACATTTACCCCTTTACCTGATACTATTCATCCACCGACAGAAGAATTGAATAATATTTTAGATGATCAGATAATCTCCACAAGAGATGGTGGTATGCACAAGTATTTGGTGAGGTAGAAAAACAAGCCGAAGTCGGATGACACTTGCAGTGATTGTGAGGGGCTCCCGCAACTGGATCCAGATCTTTTGGAGCACCATGATAGGATCACTAGTTTTGACTCGACTGGGTCGAGCTTTCTCCCACCCGGAGAGAATGATCAGGACATCTTTCCTGTTTAGTTTAGGATTTTTATTTCAGTACCATTTTTGTTTCTGGCAATTATAGCCATATGTAATCTTTTTGTATTTTTTAGATTTTGAGATATTTTGAGATTTGTATTAAGATGTATTTTGAGCCTATTTATAGGTCTTGAGATTAATGAGAAAGTATACCATTCTTGATTAAAAAAAAATGTGTTGAGTTTTTGCTCTTCCTCTCTCTCTTTGTGTGATACAAGTGTGATCCAAATTATTAGGGTATGTGATAAATCCTAATACAATTTTTGGGTTAGTGATCAACTCTAAAATCTACCCCCAAATTAAAATCCCCAAATAAAATTACCCAAACCCTAATCCCCAAATTAACCCACCGAAATTACCCCCATTAATTAAACCCTAACTATTTACCCCATCATCACCAGCCGCCCCTCTCTCTCTCTCACCTCCCTCCTTCCTCTCTTGCTCACCGACCCATCTCCTCCTACCTCATCTCACCGCAACCACCGCCACTTGCACCTCCCGTGCTCCTCTCCATCACCCACACACAGTCACCGTAACACCCCGATCGACCTCCCCCGACAACCGCCATCGCCAGAAACCCCGAGCACCACTCCACCATTGCCGACCACCACAATCCTCACCCTCGACCACGCTGCCCAACCCCGAACACCCCGCTGTCTTCCCTGTCTCCCCGTCGACACCGATCGGACCCCCTCAGTGTTCCCTGGTTTCCCTTCCGGTCGCGACGTTCCTCCTCAGCGTCGTCGGCAGACCCCTCCTTAGCGCCGCCCTGTGCCGCCATCAGCTCCGACAGCAGCGGCAAGACCCCCTTGCTTCTCTTCTCTCTTACTGCCCTTGCTGTTCTTGAAGTGCTGTGTTCTTAGTTGTTGTCCAACTCCGAGATCTACGCTGGTTTCTTCGCACTCGGTATACTCTTTCCTCTATTAAATATTTGTGTTCTACTGCCCTATTATCTATTATATTATCTGATTTGCCTGTCGGCCAAAAAAATAACTGAGATTGAATGTTCTACATGCTTGAGTAGAGTACGAATCAATATTGAACCTATTACTTGCTAAAACACTTAGGGATTTAATTATTGATTGTAGAGTGAATTATTAATTGGGATTGTTAACGTAATTCAGTTTTTGAAAATTCATCTAACCAATTAATTGTTTAAAATTTTCAACTATGATCCGCACCTACGTGTTGGTAAAATTAATCCATTAAGAATCTTGGAAATTCTCTATTTTAGAATTAGTTTTACATCAATTATACTTTATTCAAATGTAATAAAACCATTATTTAAGAAGGACGATCATTTACATTTTAATGCTCAATCCTATGGGTCTTTTCAAACAATTCAAGGTTTGCCAACATTACACATTAGTAAAAACTGATGAAAAATGGTTTTATGTGACAAAAGAAGCATATGGATATTATCTCCTCCAGAACAAGAAGTTACAAGAGAAAAAGCATTTTCACTAATGTTATGTTCCTGTCTACTATTTTCATTCAAGATTTGATCAATATGGAAATGAGATAAGATTGAAAAAATTGAAATATTTCCATTTATTACTAAAGAATGTGCAAAGAGAATAAATAAAAACTGTAGTGGTAGACTGGTCGTAGAACACTAAGCAAAGCAATTCTATTAGTAAAGATTGATGTAGATCTTTCATACTTGAGAAGGTATTCCCACCTATTCGATCTAAATGGCCGAGAGTGATGCAAGGTTTTCGATGTTCATACAATAAAATAATGCAAAGCTTCATATTGTGATTCATGATATACAATTTCAAGAAGCTATATAGATAGATTGTTTGATTTGACAGCCTCGATTTTCCAGATATGCATACTTTGGATTATTATTTTATTAATGCCATTCAGTTTTTACAGCACTAGAAGGCCCCAATTTGATAGAATATCTTATTCTCGATGTGGAAAAACCGTTTGGTAACTGCTGTTAAAAAGAAATGGGACACATCTTGAGCTTATAGGTGGGCATGATTGAAATTATGAATCGTAAGGTTATCAGATATTGCATACGGGTGAAGATTAGATGGAAAAGAAAATCGTCTTCCTCAGCAATTGGAGGTCGATATCACACTAGTTGAGGAATGATGTCTCAGTTGCAAATTTTATCTCTTAGTCGGAATTGTTGTTATTTTTGAATTATTTATTGAAATGCCAACTCATGTTATTTATTGAAACAAATATTTTGAGAAGTTATTAAATGAAAAGGTTGTGAGCAACTTAAATATAAAGAACTTCGATGGAGAGTCGAGAGCATATGTTTTTTCGTATAATTAGGACCTAGGAGGTTCGAAATGCTCTAGGAGGATGAAAATAGGAAAAGCTTTAGGACCGGATGATATACCCATTGAAGTTTGGAAGTGTCTTGGGGATGTAGGAGTGAGTTTGCCAACAAAATTATTTAATGAAATTTTGAGGATAAGAAGATGCCCGATGAATGGAGAAAGAGTATTTTAGTACCTATATATAAAAATAAAGGAGATATACAAAGTTGCTCAAACTACCGAGGAATTAAATTAGTGAGTCATACGATAAAAATTTTAGAGAGAGTGATCGAACATAGACTGAAACTAGAAACTATAGTGTATGAGAATCAGTTTGGTTTATGTCTGGGAGGTCAACAATGGAAGCAATTTATGTATTGAGGAGACTTATGGAAAAATATAGGGAGAACAAGAAAGATCTACATATAATTTTTATAGATCTAGAAAAAGCATATGATAAAGTCCCTAGAGACTTAGTATGGTGAGTGTTAAATAATAAAAGAGTAAATATTTGATATATTGAGGTAATTAAGGATATGTATGAAGGGGCAACGACCACAATTAGAACAACCGCAGGAGAGACCAGCGATTTTCCTATTCCAGTAGGTTTACACCAAGACTCGACTTTAAGCTCATACTTCTTTACTTTGGTTATGGAAGAATTGACGCGGGAATACAAAATGAGGTGCCTTGGTGTATGCTTTTTGCCGATGACATCGTCTTAGTGGACAAGACTAGTGCAGGAGTCAATGCTAAATTAGAATGGTGGAGAGAAACTTTGGAAGCTAGAGGCTTTAGGATAAGCAAAACTAAAACAGAGTATATGGAGTGTAATTTTAGTGATATTCGGAACACAATTGAGGAATTAGTGAAGCTTGATGGCCAAGAGATATCTAAGAGAGACTGTTTCCGGTATTTAGGCTCTATTATACAAAGAGATGGGGAGATTTGTGAAGATGTTATACATAGGATCCAAGCAGGGTGGCTTAAGTGGAGAAGTGTTAGTGGTGTTTTGTGTGACAAACGTATACCTTTCAAGGTGAAGGAAAAATTTTTATAGGACGGCGGCTGTTAGACCAGCAATGATGTATGGAGCAGTGTTGGGCAATAAAGAAACAACATGTCCAAAAAATAAGTGTAGCGGAGATGAGGATGCTAAGATGGATGTGTGGTAAAACAAGGAAGAATAGAATTAGAAACGAGCATATACGAGATATGCTAAAGGTGCTCCAATCCAAGATAAGTTAAGAGAGAATCGCCTCAAGTGGTTTGGACATGTCATATGTAGACCTAGTAGTACTCCCGTTAGAAAGAGTGCTTTGATAAGTATTGAGGGTAGAGTTAGGGGTAGAGGAAGACCTAAACTAACTTGGGTGGAAACGGTAAAAAAGATGTGATAGCTTGTGACCTTGAAGAAGATATTGCGCTAAACCGAGCAGAATGGAAAATCAGTATTCATGTAGCCGACCCCAACTAGACCCCAACTAGTTGGGAAAAAGGCTTTTGTTGTTGTTTTTATTTTATTTTATATGTTTCTTTATGGACAGGTGATGCATCTGGCAGAATCATCATGCGGATCAGAGCATTTTTCTTGGATCCTAGCAAATATATGCTGAGATAGAGTTATAGCCAGAATGCGGACTTCGCCATGGAGCTATGATATCAGGGAGCATTTGACTTGGTTTTTGGTTTCTGTTGTGGATGTTGAATATATGTATATTATTGAATTGTAGTACACACTTAGATGTTTATATAATTTTGGAAGAAATTGTGTTATGAATTATTCTATGTCGTATTTTATTCCTTCAAATGAACTGGAATTGTATATCCCAAATTTTAACTCCAGAGAAGGTGGTTACTGGTTACACACATTTTGATTCGTATCTTCATCGGTTTCTACTTTGATGATTAATTCCTAGTTGAAAAGCTGAATTGCATTGCTTTTAACCCTGAGCTTATACGAAAAAGTCAAGTAGTGCTAGTAATACAATCTGTTTGATCGAGAGAAATGACGATTGTGGCTTAATGAAAAGTAGGGCTACCTTCGACCATGGACACTATCTCGTACGAGTCAATTTCAAACTTGAAATGAACTTAATTCAAATTGCTCTCTCTGAAGAGGAACTCCTTGCCAAAACTTAATTCAAATTGCTCTCTCTCAAGGAACTCCTTGCCAAAAACTCATAAGTGGTGGAAAATTGAAGGCCAAGAGCATCTTGAAAGTATTTTGTATGGTATTGGTCCCATATGGATCAGATAATCAAGGAAACTTTTTTTTAAAAAAAAATAAACAATTCATATCTCTTTCTATATTTATCAAGGGTCTAATAAATTCTAACCAAAATATTGAGAGAGAGAGAGAGAGAAAATCTTACGTTCGAAACATGTTCCAAGAGTGAGTATCAGCTGAAACGACCGCGTTGAGGTGGATGAGACTAATAAAAGATAGAGAATGAGTTAATTTGCAAGAAACTAGATACGGATTATCTCTAATATTACAATGGGAGAAGGCCTTAGTGTCATTTGTCATTCTATACGTCTGAGTTTTTAATTTTATTTTTTAAAATTATTAAAACGTGCATTGCACATGTAAATTACTATATCTAATCTCTAATATTATAATGGGAGAAGATATTAGTGTCATTTGTCAATTTATCAACACGTACAACGCACATATATAACTATTATAAATGAGGTCTTAGGTTCAAACTCATACTACTTCTGAACTTTTACTTTCAAAACCATATTTATTAAGATGCACATCACACGTGTAAATCTCTGATATCTAATCTATCTATAATATTATAATGGGAGAAGACCTTAGTGTCATTTGTAAATCTATCTACGCGTGTAACACATGTGCATAACTATTATAAATGAGGTATTTGGTTCAAATCCATAGTATGTCTAAATTTTTAGTTTAAAAAAACTATATTTATTAAGATGTGCATCGCACGTGTAAATTACTAATTACTAGTTAAAGATAAAGGGAGGGGGAAATTTGTTGAGATGGTTTTAAGCATGTGCAATAGATAAGAGTAACATGATTAGGAAGATGCGAATTGAATTAGACGAAGATGCGACTGTTGGGTACAGACTGTTACAAGCGTCTACGGCCCGTATGACAGTAGATTGCGCAAAGATTTCTGGGCGGAACTTAGACTTATCAGAAACAAATAGGGAGGACCCTGGATTGTGGGGGGCGACTTTAATATTACCAGATTTCGGGATGAGCATAGAGGTAGAGGGCACAGTCAGTCAGAGCAAGACTTATTCAATGAGACGATAGAGGATCTAGAATTATTGGAGCTAGAGATGTCCGACAGGAAATTCACTTGGACGAACATGCAGCGGAACCCGATTTTGGCAAAGTTGGATCGAGTATTGGTCTCTCCTGATTGGGAGAATGTTCATCCAAGAGCTAAGGTCAATACGTCTATTAGATACACCTCAGACCATCTGCCCCTGGTTATTGACGGTGGAGACATCAAAAAGAAAAAATTCACAGGATTCAAATTCGAGAAAGCTTGGACTTTGTGTGAGGATTCTCGCCAACTGATCGCGGATTCTTGGAGCGCAAGTACTACTCAGTTATCGGCAGTGGGTATTTGGGTAGAAAAGACTATACGCCTAAGAAAATCCCTTAAATCTTGGGCTAGAGATAAAGCGCGGAACATCAACTCACGTAGGGATGAGTTAGCTATCAGGATCGCTAGTCTGGAAGCCACTCTAGAGATTACAGACCTTCAGGAGTCAGAGAAGGATGAGCTAGCAAATAAAAGGCTAGAGTTGCAACATATAGCAAAGATGGAGGAAGTCTATTGGCAACAAAGAGCGAGGATTCAATGGTTGAGGGAAGGAGACGCTAACACAAAATATTTTCACAAGATGGCCAGCGGTAGGCGTAGACACAATCACATTACAGGCATATCGATTAACGGACGCTTGACCGAAGACGAAGAACAAGTCAAGGAGCATCTGGATGACGTCTATCACGCTTTGCTTGGGCGTAAGCAGGAGGCTAGATGCTCTTTAGCTCAGGATATGTGGAGTCACTCCAGACTGGATGGGAGCAATGACATTGAAAAGTGCTTCGAGGAAAAAGAGGTCTTAGACGCTATCAAAAGCTTAGGACAGGACAAGGCGCCGGGACCGGATGGATTGCCGATTTTCTTCTACCTATCTTATTGGAATATAATCAAGAAGGACTTAATGAGCATCTTTCACGAGGTTTTTGAGGGTACGGCAAACTTGGATAGATTAAATTATGCCTCCATCGTTCTTGTGCCGAAGAAAAGTGAAGTTAGATCACAAGAAGATCTCAGACCCATTAGCCTGCTGAACGAATCGTTCAAAATTATCACGAAAGTCTTGGCACAACGACTGGCACCGAATCTAAATGAGATTATAGATCAATCACAAAGTGGGTTCATTAGGGGTAGGGACATTATGGATAGCATCGCGTCAGCCCACGAGATTGTTTATAGAGGTCACAATACCAAAGCGGATGGCTTCATTCTTAATCTTGACTTCCAAAAGGCTTACGACTCAGTAGAGTGGGACTGTGTGGAGGAAGTCCTTGCGCTTAAAGGCTTTGGTCCTAAATGGCGATCATGGATGAGCAAGTGCATCAGAGGAGGCAAATCGAACATCATGGTCAATGGATGGCAAGGAAAAATGATCTTCTGTAGGAGAGGACTGTGACAGGGGGACCCTCTTTCGTCTCTGCTTTTCGCTATTGTAGCAGACGGACTGGCAGAAATGATTAAAAGGGCTATGGATAACAGTACAATCAAGGGGATTCAGATCAAGGGAATCCCGACTCCAATGACGATTCTTCAATATGCAGACGACACAATGTTGTTCGGGAAAGCTTCGGTTGAAGAAGCTGTGGCCATGAAGACGGTGTTGGCCTGTTTCCAAGGGTGGTCAGGTCTCAAAGTGAATTTGAATAAAACTAGCATCATCCCGATGACTGACCTTCCGAACAACCTGCTTACCGACATTGCGGATATCTTTGAATGCAAGACTAGCGCTTATCCCACTAAATACCTCGGTACCCCTATTAGACCAGGGCCGCTCTTGAGAGAGGATTGGAATCCTCTTATCGATAAGATTAATAGGAAGCTATCCGGATGGCAGAGTAGATTTCTTTCCCTCGGAGGAAGGATCATACTACTTAATTCGGTTATTAGCGCGATCCCGATATATCTTATGTCGATCTTTGAGTTGCCAAAGTGGGTAATCAATAGAATTGATAAGCTGAGGCGAAAATTTTTATGGAAAGGTGCCGACGAGGGTAACAAAGGTCTCAATTTTGTCAATTGGGGAAGAGTATGCAAAAGAAGGGAATTTGGAGGTCTGGGGATCATGTGCTTGCAAGACATGAACAAAGCTTTACTAAGCAAGTGGTTGTGGAAAATCAATAATAAGCACAGAGGGTGGTGGAGTTTCTCGTTTGAACAATTCAGGAAGAGACGCAAAGTGCAATTCGGAGGTAAAAGTCCGTCATCTAGAGTTTCGCTAATGTGGAAGGGCATAGCTAAGCAAGGAGTATTGTTTAATTCCAACACTAGCTGCAAAGTAGGTAACGGGAACAACACCAGGTTCTGGAAAGACAAGTGGTGTGGATCGACCACCCTGCAAAACCAATTCCCCCGGGCCGCTGAAGCTACTATCAATTTAGACCTCACTGTAGCAGACGTTAGAAGGAATGGTAAACTCAACTTTGTTGTGTCCCAGAATATCACCCCTGAGAGTGTGGAGCAATTCGAGGCCTTAAACGCTTTAATCATGCAGACAGAAGAGGGGGCCAACTCAACAGAAGATGAGAGGTGGTGGGACAGAGACAAATCGAAGAGGTTCTCAGTGTCATCCATGTATAATTGGATCAACGATGGCGGGATGAGATGTCAGGCACAATCGATCATTTGGGGTACAAAAGCTCCGTTTAGGGTCAAAGTGTTTTGCTGGCTAGTAAACAAAAACGCGATTCTCTCAAAAGCAAATCTTAAAAAGAGGGGGTTGCATATTGATACGAGATGCGGGAGCTGTTTATCGTCTGAAGAAGACGTCAACCACATATTCTTCCACTGTCCTAGTGCTAGACTTGCCTGGGAGGTTGTCAGTAGAGGGTTTGGGTGTGACCAGTGTCCTAATTCACCAACGGAAATTTGGGGGTCATTTAGAGATAGTTTCCTTAAAATAGATGATAGAAGGGCATGGGATATTGCGATAGCTGCTTTACTTTGGTCCTTATGGCTTCAAAGGAATGATCTTCTTTTCCGCAATGTTACTCACAGATTTCCTCAATTTATGAATAAGTTATTTATGTTGATTCATGATTGGGCAGATGCCATGGAGGCAAACAAGAGAATCAGGATTGTGGAGGGAGAGTAGTCATCCGGAGTCTGGAGCGTAGTGTCAAGCTCTTTCATGCTTGATGGAGATTCTGGTCTGCATTTTGGGGGTGCTTTTGTTTTCAGACCTTCGATCCTGTGGTCTTGTCTTGGGAGTTTATTGTTATGTCTAGTTCGATGTTTATGTTGTCTTTTGTACTTGTTACTTTATTTTGTAACTGCTTATGTATGTCCTACTTTGTTTCCTTAATAGTTCATTAATGAAACGATGGCGGTGACCATCTCTTTCTCAAAAAAAAAAAACATGATTAGGAAGATTAATTAGTAGGATCATGAGACCTAAACATAGTTGGATCAAACAAATAATGGGGGAATATTATAGGTATAAATTTGGCCGATATGATGACCTTTTTAACTGCTTGAATCGAGCTGACCCCGAAAATGAAAGATAAAAGGTTTTGTAGTAGTTCTTAAAATGGTTAATGAAACCATGCAGATCAAAGAATTATCTATACTCACGGTACAAGGGCTCTTTTATTGGAGTCTTCTCCTCAACATCATGTTTCCGATTTACTGATTCACTTTGCTTCGAGTTTTTTTGCCACTTGAAGTTCCAGTTTTTGCCTCACTTTCTCTAGAAGCTTCACTTATAGCGTAGGTGTGTTTTTTAGTCAAGAGCTTACACAGCAAGGTGTCTCTTAATTTGACTTCGGAAGCTCCACTGCTTTCTCCTTGTTCTGAACTTTGATCCTTTGGACCCACGTTTCGAGTAATCCTGCGTACCTTTAACATTGTTGTCTCGTTTTGCTTTAACTTTTGAGCTCTTGTAGCTTCAATACTTGGCTCAGTTTTTGCATTTTCCAGTGCTCTCTCACCTTCCTCTACGTCACCTGAAGAAGCCTGTGGCCGAAAGCATGATTGAACAAAGCACAGTTTATCAAAGTGGCACCAAACTAGAACTGGGTCTGAACCAGCTAATCTTTTTTGATTAATTCAAGACATGCTATTGATGGTATATGAAAGTTGAGAATTGGGAGGAAATTTGAAAGGTATATATATATTATAATAGAATTTCTTTTAACAATCAAGTGTTGCAGTCACATGAGGAAGGCTAGGGATGGCGAACGGGTCGAGTGGGCCGGGCCGGGCCCAACCCGTACGGGTTGGCACGTATACGTAGCCGGTCCGGGCCGGGCTAAGTTTTCGTTTGGGTGGCCCGCCCAACCCGTGAACCCTTTAGGGTTCAACCCAGGTTGGGCCGGGTCGACACGCGGGTTGGCCCGTTTTTTTTTTTTTTTTTTTTTTGGTAGCTTAAATTAAAATAATAATAATTATAATTATAATACTAAGTAAGTAATAATACTAATAAACAATAAAAATCGTAATAATAATAATAAGATTGAAAGAGTGAAATTGACAACAAATTTTGAAATATTATTCATATGGATTTAAGTTATACAATTTTAACAATTTATAACGAAATGAAGAATTCAATTCACAAATAAATTTTATACAATAACATATTTCTTATATACAATTTTAATTGAGTACAAGTTTTCTAATTTGACATAACAAGCAAAGCTATTGTTGTTGTTGTTGTTGTTGTTCTTCGGGCGAGTTGCTCCCACTTGTGGAACTTGATAGTGCTTTCCCTTGCGTCCTATCTTCAGCCTTCAGTCAGTCTTCTGTGCAAACGAGCATCTCTAACGCCTCGGGCTTCAACCGATTTCTGTAATCAGATAGAACCCTACCACTTGTAGAAAATGCACTTTCAGAAGCAACTGTAGAGACAGGAGGAGTTAGTAAATCTTTAGTCATAATTGGCAGAATACTAAAAGTGTGTTCATGTTCTTTCCACCATTATAAAATATCTAGTGCAGAAAGAGTAGGCTCAGTATCCTGTTGGTTATACCAATTTAATTCATTTGGTTGATTAGTCCTAGGTTTTTAGATTGAATTTGTTCAAGTAAACTAAATGTTCTATCACCAATTCCACTTTTACCCTTACCTTTAGAACTACCAGAAGAAGAACTAACTACAGAAGTTGTACTACTAGAAGCAAAACGTCTATCATAATAATCATACAAGTTATTTAACGTAGATTCAAACTGAACTAAAAAAGTAGCGTAATCAATTGTTAATTCTACATTGTCCTCTAAATATCCAAAAAACATTTGTATCAAATTCTTCGTACCTTCTAATTTGATACGGGGATCCATAACAGTAGCAACACAAATCAACATAGGAGGAGGAAAATAATACTTCAAAAAATTTTGAAATGCACGTATTACAATGTCACTAATATAGGGATCATTTAACATTTCGTTAAATATTTGCATCATGCTAACTAATTCAATAAAAATGCTACTAGAAGTAGATTCATATGTTTTTGAAAATTTTAAAGTTGCGGTTTTACAAGGTTCTAAAAATTTCAACAAAGATTCGGCAAAAAACCAATCGGGGGGAGTCATTTCAAAATTGTGCATATTTTTTGCGATACAAAAATTATTTACAACTGCTTTATAATCGGTGACAATATTTAGTAAATCAAAAGTAGAATTCCATCGGTGTCTAACATCCTTTGGAAATTTTCTAAAAGGAACATTTCTAACCCTACACCAAGCTTTCCATTCTTGTAAAATGCTTGGACTTAATGCAATGAAATGTACACAATTTTTAATTTTAACTATATATGGATCAGCTATTCTTAATGCATCTTGAACACATAAATTTATAATATGACATGCACATCTAACATGAAAAATATTGTCAGATGGAGGGTTTAATACAGATTTTAAAGTAGTAATTGCTACATTGTTGTTAGATGCATTATCAAAACTAATAGCCATAATTTTATCACGAATATGAAAAACATCACAAATTTCTATAATACGGTTTGCTATTTCAGCGCCACTATGGGGATACGGCAACGCTGCAAGTGATATGATTCTTTTTTGAAGAATCCAATCACTGTCGATCCAATGACAGGTTATTCCCATCGTTGGAATATTGTTGACACCCGTCCAACAATCCGAAGTTAAACTAACCCTACAAGTTAAACTCCATAAAATTGCAATCAACGCGTCCTTCATTTCAATATACATTTTAAAACAATCCGATTTGCAAGTATTTCTCGGAATTCTTTTAAAATGAGGGTTTAAGGCCGTTTGATTAAAATTTTCCAAGTTCCTACTCTCGGGATAGGAAAATGGCAACTCTTCCTTAATGACTAATCGGGCCATTTCCCGATGAACAAGTTCGGGATCATAAGGGTGGCTATCTACTTGACCGGTCCTAGGGTTGATTTTTTGTTGGCCTTGTATTTGATCAAGAAGTTTTTTATGATTATGTTGGATGTGCCTACTAATTGTACCGGTGCCGTCACCCCTCTTGAATTTGTATGTTTTACTACATATTTTACACACTTTCAAACCTATACCCGGAGTATGTTCGTCCGGGATATAATCATAAAACTTATGCCAATCGCTAGTTTCTCCTCTACTTTTCCTACTACTACGGGGTTGTGTGGTTTCGGTTTGTTGTTGTTGTTGTTGTTCTTCTAATTGTATGTCGCCTACAACATCGTCGTGTGTACCCCATTGTTCCATAGTATGATCAATATAATCTTGGGCGGGCTCACTAGTTGGGACAATTGGTGGCCTACGTGAAGAGGAGGAGGAATCTTGTCCGTTACGACCGCTACCGCGTGATCTAGACATAATGTGGTAATGTGCTAAAGTATGTAAAAAAAAATATATAATGTAGGAGCGGTGAATTATACAAAAAAAATCTAAAAAACAAGAGGGTTGAGATAGAGAAGTTCAAAAAACGAACAATAATTTTAACTACAACGCAAAAAAAATTAACGAGAGAGATAGAGATATTTTGATACCGTTCACCATGGAATACGCGTATGAAAAAAAAACCGTTAAAATAAGAATAGAATTGAAAGATGGAGGAGCACTTTGCCGATTCCGCAATTGAAGAGTTGAGAAGAGGTTGAAGTAGATTTGACGAGGGTTGAAGAGAGTTGAAGACGTTGAAGACGTTGAATTTTGATTCCGATACGACCAAAATTCGATCGTGTATATGCCTCATTGTTCTTTGTTTGATGAATACTACAATTGTTCAAAAATTCTTTACAAATGATGTATAATAGTAGAGAGAGTAAGAGAGTGAGGTGTGATTTTTTATGAAATTTTTGGGGATATTTATAGGCTAAATATGTTGGAAAAAACAAAAAAAAAAAAACCAAAGAAAAATACCCCAAGGTCCCCAACGGCTCAAAGAGCCGTTCTGTCCCAAGACAGAGCGCACCAGCAGCGAACGGGCGAAATTTCGACCGTTTGACCCGAGGGTCAACAGTCGACCCGTACGGGTCGAACGGGTCGAAACCCGCGGGTCGACCCGTGGGTTGGCGGGTTCAATTCGCGAGTTGGGCCGGGTTCGTGGACCGGGTTTCGCGAGCCGAATTTGCATAAATTGTGACCCGGAACTGTTCACCTGGTTCGATCCGAACCCGCCTAGCAACTAAGCGGGCCGGGTTGGCGGGCCAGGTCACCGGTTGACCCGGCCCAGTTGCCATCCCTAAGGAAGGCTATCTTCCATCTCAACTGTCCCTTTGGAATCCTGCTTTTCTTTTTTGCCGATAGGGCCATCAGTTCCTACATGTTTGTAAGACAATTAAATGAAAACTTCATACAAAATTATCAGATTAGTGAAACCAACAAGTATCATCAACTTCAATCCAATTTAGTAACACTTGACATAATACATGCAACATGAATTTGCAAAAGAAAATGTGAATGTAGGCCTGCGGGCATGTGTTTAATTTTCCCCCCTTTGGACATTTAAATGATGCAAGCAGGATTAAAACATCCAATCTCTTGCTCATGGGCAAGTATTATGTGTGCACTCGTGTTTATTTTTCCCCCTTTGGACAAGGAAATGATGCAAGTAGGATTCGAACACCGAAGCTCTTGCTTAGGGGTGTGTTATGTGCATGCATGCACGCTGTTGAATTCTAACTGCGAAATGACTGAACAATGATGACGAGATGCAGAAACAATAGAATCAAAACTAGAGAACAAAGAACAACCAAAAGCAACACACAAGAACACCAACATTTTTCGAGGTTCACCCAAAACAATGGCTACTTCCCCGCGCAGAGGCACTCCTGTGATTTCCACTAGAAATATGAAAAATAAGTTTATAAATCTCTCAAGAACTCACCCCCAAGGTGTAGGGTTTCACTCTCTCTCTCTCTCCCTCTCTCTCTCTCTCTCTCTCTCAATGACGGCTAGTAGATCTCTATTTTCTTTTTCACTTAACCCTAAAATTGTACAAAATACAATATATATAGGTTTTCTCAACTATCAATCTCAGCCGCTCATCAAACAGCATCGGAACGGTCGACCGCAACACCAAGTCGGTCGACCGGTTCATTGCTTTCGACTGTATAGGGTCCAACATAGTGTAGGTCGGTCGACTGCGAGGTCGACCGGTCGCCTCTTCAAGTGTACAGGGTTGAACCAGTGAGCGAGACAGTCGACTGCGAGGTCGACCGTACATTGCCTGGGGTGCGTTCGGGGGTACGGTCGACCACGCGGTCGACTGCAACTCTGCTTGTAGCTTCAAATTACTCATGACTTGCTTGCTCCCACTTCGACTCTCCTTCTCGTCTATCTTCTTCAACACATTATCGTATATTGGATCCACAAACCCTAACAATCTCTCACTTGGAGACATTTACACGAAGTCTCTAATCTGTTCTTCATTCTTCTATTGGTCTAGTCTAGACCTGTACCTTTGCGAGTCTCCTCAACAATTAACCTGGAGACAATTCGATAGCGGTATAGCAAAACTGATGTTTCCTGTTATCCACCACCTTAGTGAGCGTGTCCGCCTGCCAAGAATCTTAGTTAGCTTCAATCATTTCTTCTCAACCGCTATTCTAATAAAATGATACCTCATTTGAATGTGCCGAGTCATAGAGTGATATGCCGAGTTTTTCGCCAAGAAAACTGCACTTTGACTGTCACACCATAGTTCACCTATGAATTGCTTTCTATTCAACTATTTCATAAGCTCCGAAATCTACAATAGGAATATATTGATTATCAGATTATAGTCTCACATCGGCCAGAATATGAGTATTTTGTTGTTTTAAATATGATTTTGTAAATCATACTCGTGAACAAAAAGAAGTTTAGAGTGGGAGGGAGAGTGTGGCCCCAGGCTTGAATGAGCGGCACTTTTTTTTGGTGGCCCTCAAAAGTGGAGAGAGAGAGAGAGAGAAAGTGATAGAAATAAATGAATAAAAAAATTGTGAACAATGCAGCAGAAGTGAGATCGCACTTGAAGACAATATATGCGTGAGTACAGTACGAATCCAAATCCGAGCAGTTTGCGCCAACCAAACCATGTGAACAATGTGCTCCTCTCCAGAATTTCACTTCCTACGGAAAACACCACCGCGTAAAAGTTGAGATCTCTCCACCCGAACCCACTATTTGCTTCAAAATCATAACTTGGTCTGATTTTTTTTAGCGTGCACATGGGAAAATCTTCATCTCTATCAATGTATAATAGTTTTGGGTTTAAATTATTCTGGTTTTGTAATTGAAGGACCGATTATTTTGTTTCTCACATAATCACTTTGCTTTATTATCCGCATCTTTGAATACTTTCTTTGATCTTGTAGAGAGATGTGGAGTTTAGATGGAGTGAGAGTGAGAAAAGAAAGTTGTTGAAAGGGTTAAGTAATTTTTTCCAGGAGAGAAGTTGGAATTACAGACATCTTACAGAACATCCATAAAAAAAACCCACATACGATGTGAGATTAGTTGGGGGTATTGGTGTGAGAGTATCCACAGTCGTCACCTAAAAATGCATATTATGCATTTTTTGTCACTGTAGACGATACACTCGTTAAGCATTTTGCCATTTTTTTTATTTTTCGCTAAAGTAAAAAGCTAAAGATAGTAGCCAAGATAGCAAGCATATTATGCGTGACGAAACATTATGTTTCGTCTAGATTATTTGAATATTTTTTAAATTCTCAGACGAAACATCATGTTTCGTCCGTAATATTTTATTTTATTTTTTTTCATTGGACGAAACATCACATGGTGTTTCGTCCGTTAAAATCCTGAATTATTATAAAAATAAAAATAAACCCCTTAAGGTGCTAATTTAGTTAATTAATTAGTAAATTAATTAGTGTAGTTAGTATTTTAATTAAACTTTTAGTTAAATAATTAGTTAATTAATTAGGTTTAGTTAATTTAAAACATAATTAGGTTTAGTTAATTTTAAAAAAAAACCAACATCATGTTTCGTCCTATGTGGATCCCATGATTTTTTTAATTTAAAAAATCCTTTAAAAATTCCAAAAAATTTTCAAAATTCACTTCGGACGAAACATTCGATGTGAATTTTGAATTTTTTTTTTTGGCCTAGGACGAAACATGATGTTTCGTCCCATTTATTTTAATATTAAATATTTGGTTTCTGCGAAATAAAATTTATTTAAATTATTTTTTTGCTCACACACGAAATGTTTCATTTTTGATGAAATTATGCATTTTTTTAACCTTTTCACGACTGCAGCAATCGCTAGCTATGCTAAGGTATAATATGCATATATGCATATTATCCCTCTAACGAATGTAGATGCTTTGAAAAGGGCTTTTAAAAAGAATGTGGCCCACTAGAGGGATATCGATAAGAAAGTACACTACAAATTAGCAGAGTACCACTCATCGGGAACATAACAAAAATGAGTCAAATGAACCCAGCCAATATTACCGGATGGGCCGGTTGCAATGAAGGATGTTGGAGAATCCCGTGATTCTCTCTCCTCTTGTTATTAGCCATTATTAGAGAAGATTTACTATTATTAGAGAAGATTTTCTGTTTTCATTTAGTTTTCTTTTTCCTTATGGTTCTCCTTGATTCAAGGACGAAAATTGATTGTATTTATCTTATTTAAACAAGCCTTAGAGCTAAAGAATAAAATAAGCTTTCACCACTTGTGTTCTAATATGGTATCAGAGCCAGGTTCCCCAACCTAGGGTTCGTAAAGTTTTTTTATAAACCCGTTTCTCCAACCCGGTTAGGCTCTCAATGGCCGATTCCAATAGATGGCGGCAAGCCCTCACTGGCTCAACAAACAACGACGACTCCTCCACGACAGAAGGCGGAGCAGGTCGCGGGAATGGCGCAGCAGGCTGTGGCGATGGTGGTTGTGCTGGTCGCGGTGCTAGGACTGGCGGAGGTGTTGGTCGCAGTGCTAGCACTGGCGGAGGCACAGGTCGCGATGCTGGCGGCGGTACTGGCCATGGCGATGGCGGCGACAATAGGGACGGAAGCTCTTTTGGAGACAACAACTTCAACACATGTTTCAATGATCAGGAGGGATCATCAAACTCCCTCAAGGTCAATGTTCCTAAGATAAATGGAAAAAATTATAATGAATGGGTCCAAACTGTTCGTTTTGTATTGGAAGGCAAAAGAAAGCTTGGTTTTTTCACGGGAGCACTAGCTGAACCGGCAATAGAAGACCCTTTTTTCAAACAATGGAAGCCTGAAAACTCCTTGATTATTGCCTGGTTAGTGAGCTTTATGAAAACCGCAATAGGCAAGCCGTACATGTTTTTACCTTCTGCAAGGGCAGTGTGGGAAGCTGTCAAAGAAACATACTCTGATATCCAAAACTCCTCCCAGATCTTTGGCTTAAAGTTAAAGTTGTGGCATGCGAAACAAGAAGACAGGGATGTAACTACTTATTATAATGAGATGTTGACTCTGTGGCAAGAGTTGATCTCTGTTATGATGACAGTTGGAGGTGTGCAAGAGATAGTGTTCTGTTCCTCAAGAGGCAAGAGAATGATCGTGTCTTTATGTTTCTTACTGGGCTGAATAAAGACCTTGAAGAAGTAATAGGCCGAATTTTGGGGAAGATACCACTACCAACTCTTCGTGAAACCTTTTCAGAAATAAGAATGGAGGAGGCACGACAAGGAATTATGATGGGTAAGACACCTCAAAGTTCAGAATCTGAAGGCTCAGCTCGGGCCACTAGGTTCTTCAACAAAAGTAAGAAGTCGGACAAACCTTGGTGTGATCACTGCAAACGCGCATGGCATACGCGTGAAACATGTTGGAAGCTCCATGGCAAGCCTCTGAACTGGAAGAAGAAAGGTGGTAATGAGGGTCGTGCATTCCAGGCTAGTAATTCAGATCAAGGGCAGTAATCTTCTTCAACTCAGCTTTCCCTCACGACGGAACAACTAAACAAACAGTTCAAACTTCTCGAATCTCAAACTCATTGCTCTATAGCACAAAAAGGTAATTCTGCTTTTCTTGGTGTCAGTCCCAACCACACTTGGAGAGTAGATTCAGGTGCAATCGGTCACATGATAAGTGAATCTACTCTGTTTTCTTCATATAGTCCCTATGCAGGGAATCAACAAATAAAAGTCGCAGAGGGCTCTTTTTCAGCCATTATAGGTAAAGGTTAAGTTGTGTTGCCTCCGATGTTGACTCATAAAGATGTCCTTCATGTTCCAAACCTCTCTTGTAGCCTAATGTCTGACAGTAAATTAGCCCAAGAAAAAAACTGTCAAAGTAACTTTTTCCGTTCTCACTGTGTCTTTCAGGGTTTGAACTCGGGGAAGATGATTGGCAGTGCTAAGGAGAATGGAGGACTCTACTACTTCGACATTGGACCTAAATCACAACTATCTTCCAAACCGATAAGTTCCTGCTTTGAGTCTTTTTCTGTTTCGAATAATGATGACAACATTATATTATGGCATTTACGATTAGGTCATCTTAGTTTTCGTTATTTAAAACACTTGTTTCCTAAGTTATTTAGTAATAAAGATTTGTCTTTGTTTAAATGTAAAGCATGTAAATTTGCAAAACATCACCGTTCCTATTTTCCAATACAGCCTTATAAACCATCAAAACCTTTTTCTATTATTCACAATGATGTTTGGGGCCCTAACCGTACAACTACACTCTCTCACAAAAAATGGTTTATCACATTTATCGATGACCATTCAAGAGTATGTTGGGTATACTTGTTAAAGGGGAAATCCGATGTTTGTCAAGTTGTAAAAGACCTTTTTAAAATGGTACAAAATCAATTTCAGACAACTAGTCAAGTCTTTAGAAGTGACAATGGTAGAGAATACTTTAACACAATTTTGGGTTATTTTTTTCTTCAAAATGAAATTGTGCATCAAAGTTCATGTCCTAATACCCCCCAACAAAATAGAGTTGCAGAAAGGAAATTAGACACTTATTGGAGGTGTCTAGAGCTTTACTCTTCTCAAATAAAGTACCAAAATATTTGTGTGGTGAAGCAATTTTAACTGCTGCATATTTAATTAACAGATTGCCCTCCAAAGTTCTCAATTTTCAAACTCCAATTTATATTTTCAAAGAATGTTTTTCTGTTACTCGTGTTTCAACTGATTTGACATTAAAAAAATTTGGTTGCACATCATTTGTTAATGATCATAAGAATATTGGCAAACTCGAACCACGTGCTATAAAATGTGTTTTTGTAGGGTACTCTCCAACCAGAAGGGATATAAATGTTTTGATCCAATAAATAAGAAAATGTTTGTCACTATGGATGTCACATTCTTTGAAAACAAACCTTTTTTTTATGATACTCATCTTCCGGGGGGGGGGGGGGGGGGGGGGGGGGGACTTAAAGGAAGACTTGTTTCAAACTGAGAACATAAGTTTTTTAAATAACTTGCCCTTGCCTATATCACAAAATTTTAAGACTTGTACTTCTGCACCAACAGAAAATGGCCATGATTCATTATTTGAATCTACTTCTGCTATGAGTAAGGATCTCGATGAATTCAAGCCTACACTTTCTCATGAAAAAAAATAATGAGAATCTTGAAGATGATAATAATGATGAACTAATTGAAATGCCACAAAATGATGAGTCATTTAAAGAGAACAGGTTCGAAGTAGGAAACAAGACTTGGAAAGGAAAGGTGTTTATGAGGAAGAACCATAAAGAAGGGGATGTGTCCACATCTCAACACTGCCATGAATCTGAACCGGAGAATAATCAGCTTCCTAAGAAAAGAAAAGGTAAGTCTATCTCTGTTTTTTAGAGTCGTATCAGGTATCCTGATATAGATGATCACATAGCTGTTAGAAAATATGTTAGATCTTGCCCTAAATACCCTATGTCTGATTTTATATTATATTCAAACTTGTCTTCTTCTATTTCTGCCTTCACCTCCCAATTGTCTAGTGTAGAGATTCCAAAGAATGTACGGGATGCTCTAGAAGTTCCAAAGTGGAGGGAAGTTGTATTTGAGGAGATGAAGGCTTTTGAAAAGAACAAAACTTCGTGAGTCATGACACTACCAGTTGGTAAGAAGACCGTGAGATGTAAGTGGGTGTTTACTGTGAAGTACAATTCAGATGGGTCAGTTGCAAGGTATAAGGCTCGCTTGGTGGCTAAGGATTTCACTCAAACCTATGGTATAGATTACTCAGAGACATTTGCTCCTGTTGCAAAATTGAACACTGTCAGAATACTTTTATCTCTTGCGGCTATCCTGGATTGGTCTCTACATCAGTTGGATGTTAAAAATGCCTTCCTCAGTGGTGATCTAGAAGAAGAAGTATACATGGATAGTCCACCTAGCTTTGAAGACAAATTCGGATCAAAGGTATGCAAGTTGAAGAAGTCTCTTTATGGCTTAAAGCAATCTCCGAGAGCTTGGTTTGAAAGGTTTACTTAGTCTATAAAGAACCAAGGGTAAACTCAAAGACAAGCTAATCACACTTTATTCACCAAATTCTCCACTGATGGGAAATTTGCTTCCTTGATTGTTCATGTAGATAATATTGTCCTCAATGGAGATGATACAGTTGAAATGAGAAGAGTAAAAGAGAGACTTGCTACATACTTTGAAATCAAGGACTTAGGGTCCTTGAGATACTTTCTTGGTATGGAAGTTGCTCGATCAAAGAAAGGAATTGTGGTTTCACAGCAGAAATACATTCTTGATCTATTGCGAGAAACAGGAATGAGTAGTTGTCAACTAGCCGACACCCCCATGGATTCTAATGCAAAACTTTGGGGACAAGGAAATGTTCCTGTTGACACCGGAAGATACCAGAGGTTGGTGGGTAAACTAATTTACTTGTCTCACACTAGACTTGACATCGCCTTCTCAGTCAGTGTAGTGTCAGTTTTTGCATTCTCCTTATGAGGAACATCTTGAGGCAGTTTACAGAATACTGAGATACTTGAAGGCCAATCCCGAAAATGATTTATTTTTTAAGAAGACTAGTGAAAGAAATGTGTCTATTTTCACTGATGCAGATTGGGCAGGTTCAGTTACAGACAGAAGATCAACCTCTGGATATTGTACCCATGTATGGAATAATCTTGTGACATGGAGAAGCAAAAAACAAGGAGTTGTAGCAAGAAGCAGTGCAGAAGCCGAGTTTAGAGCTATGGCTCAGGGTATTTGTGAAGTACTATGGGTTCAAAGAGTCCTGGAGGAACTTAAGATGAAAACTGAGCTTCCATTGAAGTTATATTCTGACAATAAAGCTGCCATAAGCATAGTCCACAGCCCGGTTCAACATGATAGAACCAAACATATTGAGATTGACCGTCACTTCATAATAGAGAAATTAGATGCGGGAATCATATGTCTACCATTTGTGACCTCTAATCAGCAAACTGCAGACATTTTAACCAAAATCTTGGCAAAACCCATCTTTGAGCATTTGATAAGCAAGTTGGGCATGATAGATATCTATGCACCAACTTGAGGGGGGTGTTGGAGAATCCCGTGATTCTCTCTCCTCTTGTTATTAGCCATTATTAGAGAATGTTATGTTATAACCCAAATTGTTTTGGGCCCATTGGGCTTTGTATCTTCACATATGTAAGTTCTGAATTAAAGGAAATAATCAATCAACAATTTGGCTAATCCTCTCTTCCAAAACATCCGCTGTCTTCTTCCTCTCTTCTCTTCCTCTTCTCAAACCCTAACATCTCAACCCATTCAAAATCCTAACAAATTGGTATCAGAGCCAACACCAAAAACCTCCACACCTACCTCATCCGTTCGTCCCGATCCCCTTCTCCTCCGGCGCCATCGTCGACGATCCCTTCCAACTACCTTGCCGTCGTCGAGCCCTTCTCCCGACCCCTTCTGCCACCCGGGCCACCACAACCCTGCCGAACGATCCAAGCCACAACCAGCCACCGAATCAAATAGGGATTTGAAAAAGGCGAGTCTCAGTCCAGATCTTCATCGGGTTTCTTGGTCTTCGTCGTCGCGAGCACCGGAGGAGGGAGGATATCAAGAAGGAAGGTTTGATTTTGTGATTTGAGTAATTAATTTTTGGGGGAGAAAATTTTGGTGTTTTGTTGAATTGGGTTCAAGAAATTTGAATGGATATGTCGGGAAAATATGATATTGAGAAGTATGATGGGAAGACGAGTTTTGCATTATGGCAAGTGCGTATGGCAGCGATTTTGTCGAGCCAAGGCGTTAAGGATGCCATTTTTGGTCGAGAAAAATTGATTGATGCGGTGGTGGAAAGAAATGGAGAGAGATGGATGATAAAGCATTCTCTATTATCCAATTGTGTTTGAGCGATTCGACATTGCAAGAGGTCCTATCGGAGAAGACCGCTAAGGCTTTGTGGGAGAAATTGGAGAACATCTACATGAAGAAGTCCCTCACCAATCGACTGCGGTTGAAATTATGCCTCTACACTCTTCGCATGGTTGAAGGTACATCAATTTCCAATCATATTATGGAGTTTGCATCTATTTTGAATGACTTGAGTAAGATTGATGTTAAGGTGGAGGATGAGGACCAAGCCCTTTTGTTATTATTCTCATTGCCCGCATCATACAAGGCTTTTAGAGACATGTTGATTTATAGTAGAGATAAAATTTCTCTAGAGGATGTTAAGAGCAATTTGCAAGCCAAGTTGCACATTGATAGTGAAATGACCAATAATGAGAAAGGGAGCCAAGGTGTTGGTTTAGTTGTTGATCGAGGTAGGTCATGGGACCAAAACTCAAAAGATACAAGGACCTGTTCGAACTCTAGGCACAAGAATTTGACGTGCAACTATTGTAAGAAAAAGGGACACATTAAGGCCGATTGTTTCAAACTCAAAAATAAACAAAAGGTGGATAGTAAAGGTTCTTCTTCTTCGGAGGCCAATGTGGCCGAATGTGACACGGTTGATACTCTTTGTGTGATAGATACTAATGTTGATGAAATACATTGTTGGGTGATGGATACGGGTGCTTCGCAACACATGACTCCGAATAGAGATTGGTTTGAGACTTATGAGCCTACGGATGGTAAGGTTCTCATGGGGAACAACAATATGTGTAAGGTTGTCGGAATTGGTTCGGTGACAATTAAGTTCCATGATGGAAAGGTCCGAAGGTTGACAGGTGTGAGGCATATACCCAATTTGTCTAAGAATTTGATTTCTTTGGGATCTCTTGAAGAAAAGGGGTGTAAGTTCCAAAGTAAAGGTGGAGTCCTTAGAGTCTCTAAAGGGGCTCTCACAATCTTGAAGGCGAAGAGAATTGGAACTCTTTATTTCCTACAACGTTCCACGGTCACGGGCTCGACCGCCATTGCACGTTCGGGTACTATATCGGATGAGGATGCTACTAGGCTCTGGCATATGAGATTGGGGCATATGAGCGAGCGAGGAATGACCATTTTAAGCAAGAGAGGCTTGTTGTGTGGCCAATGCACGAGCAACTTGAAGTTTTGTGAGCATTGTGTATTTGGCAAGCAGAAGAGGTTGAGCTTCTCCACGGCCATTCATTCGATCAAGGGAACACTGAACTACATCTATTCGGATCTTTGGGGACCTTCTCGTGAGCCTTCCAAAGGTAATGGTTCTCGTTACATGCTTACTTTCATTGATGATTTCTCATGGAATGTTTAGGTTTATTTCTTGAAAGAGAAAAGTGATGTGTTTCACACCTTCAAAGAATGGAAGTCACTTTTGGAGAACCAAACGGGAAGGAAAGTTAAGAGGTTGAGAACCGATAATGGTTTGGAGTTTTGCAACCGTGAGTTTGATAATTTTTGCAAGACCGAAGGGATCGTTCAGCACAAGACGGTGGTCAACACTCCACAACAAAACGGTGTTGCAGAAAGGATGAATGGGACACTACTTGAAAGGTATAGAAGTATGCTTTCAAATGCGGGTTTGGGTAAGGAGTTTTGGGCGGAAGCCATTAACACATCTTGCTATTTGGTAAATCGATCTCCTACCACTTCAATTGAGTTGAAGACACCTGAAGAAGTGTGGTCGGGTAAGACGGCCGATTATTCGAATTTGAGGGTGTTTGGTTGTCCCGCTTATGCACATGTGAATGAAGGAAAGTTGGAGCCTAGATCGAAGAAGTGTATTTTGTTGGGTATCCCACAAATGTGAAGGGATATAAGTTGTGGTGTCCCGAATCATCCAAGTTTCTTATTTCAAGAGATTTTATTTTCAATGAGTCGGCCATGTTGAAGGCAAATGATGTTGCACCCGAGCCAACTATTAAGGAGAATGAGACGGTTGAGAAGAAGGTGGAGTTTGAGGTGCCGGTCCAAGAAGGTGATGATTTGATCTCACATGATGATGTTAATTTGGAGGAAGCCCAAGAAGAGGCACAACCATATGCATTGGCAAGGGACCGAGCTAGAAGAGAAACAAGACCACCTACAAGGTATGGATACTCCGACTTTGCTTATTGTTTGGCAATTGCAGAGGATGTGGAGTATTATGAGCCATCTTTCTACAAGGAAGCCATTTTTTCTAAAGATGCGGCCAATTGGGTTGCCGCTATGAATGAAGAGTTACAATCTTTGCAACAAAATGAGACTTGGTCTCTTGTGAAGCCTTTGAGTGGTAAGAGAATTGTGGGTTGCAAGTGGGTGTTTAAGAGGAAGATTGATGGCTCGAATCCTGCGGATTTTCGATACAAGGCAAGGTTAGTGGCTAAAGGGTATAGTCAAGTCCAAGGTGTGGACTTCAATGATGTGTTCTCTCCCGTAATTAAGCACACCTCCATTCAAGTTTTGCTCTCTTTGGTGGCAATGAAGGATTTGGAATTGGAGTAAATGGATGAGAAAACTGCCTTCTTGCATGGATTTGGAGGAACAGATTTACATGAGCCAACCGGAGGGTTTTGAGGTTGCGGGAAAGGAGGACCGTGTGTGTCTTTTGAAGAAGTCCCTTTATGGCCTTAAGCAATCACCGCGGTAGTGGTATAAGAAGTTCGACTCATTCTTGGTGAGTATTAATTTCCATCGTTCCAATTATGATAGTTGTGTTTATTTTAAGAAGTTGGATGGTGGGAATTTTATTTACTTGTTGCTCTATGTGGATGACATGTTGATTGCATCCTCAAACTTGAAAGAAGTTAGGAGGTTGAAGAGCAACTAAGTTCGGCATTTGAGATGAAAGATTTGGGGGCCGCCAAAAGGATTCTCGGGATGGAGATCATAAGGGATAGGTCCAAAAGAAAGTTGTTTCTTTCACAAAGGAGTTTTGCCGAGAAAGTGCTACGCCGTTTTGGAATGGAGAAAGCGAAAGTTGTTTCAACACCTCTTGCGGCGCATTTCAAGCTTTCGGCCGCTTTAAGCCCAAAATCTGATGATGAGAAGAAATATATGGAAAAGGTTCCATATTCAAGTGCAGTCGGGAGTCTCATGTACTTGATGATGTGTACTCGACCCGACATTGCTCAAACCGTTAGTGTGGTAAGTAGATATCTCTCTTGTCCAGGGAAAGGGCATTGGGAAGCGGTGAAGTGGATCTTCCGCTATTTGAGAGGTACTATTGATGCTTGTTTGGAGTTGGGTAATGGCAAGAAACTGATGGGTTTTGTGGATGCAGATTTTGCGGGTGATTTGGACAAGAGGCATTCCTTGACGGGTTATGTTTTTACCCTTGGAGATTGTGCAATTAGTTGGAAGTTTACACTTCAAGCCACCGTTGCACTCTCAAGTATTGAGGCCGAATATATGGCAATTACTGAGGCTATTAAGGAGGCTATTTAGCTCAAGGCATTTGTTGGTGAGATGTCTTTACTCGAGGATCCTATTACGGTGTTTTGTGACAACCAAAACGCGATTCATTTAACCAAGGACCGCATGTACCATGAGAAGACGAAGCACATTGACATTCGATACCATTTTGTTCGAGATGTGATCTCGGAAGGCAAGGTTGCCGTGAAGAAGATTGGTACCGAATCGAATCCGGTCGATATGCTCACAAAGCCTCTTCCAATTGCAAAGTTCAAGCTTTGTTCAAGTTTGATGTCGGTTTGTTTCTAACTAGTTTGAGCTAGTTTTGTTTCTAGCATGTTGCTAGTATATCTTTATGTTTACCTTTGTTTAGGTTATGTTTGCTTTATGCATTTGTTTTATATTTTAGTTTGTTTTAGATGTAATTTGGTTCAAGGTGGAGATTGTTATGTTATGACCCAAATTGTTTTGGGCCCATTGGGCTTTGTATGTTCACATATGTAAGTTTTGAATCAAAGGAAATAATCAATCAACAATTTGGCTAATCCTCTCTTCCAAAACAGCCGCTGTCTTCTTCCTCTCTTCTCCTCCTCTTCTCAAACCCTAACATCTCAACCCATTCAAAATCCTAACAAATTTGCTATTATTAGAGAAGATTTTATGTTTTCATTTAGTTTCTTTTTCCTTAAGGTTTTCCTTGATTCAAGAATAGACATTGATTGTATTTCTCTTATTTAAACAAGCCTTGGGGCTGAAGAATAAAATAAGCTTTCACCACTTGTGTTCTAATAAAGGAGTACCGTAGAAGTGCTTCAAGCTTCGTACTGCACGCTCTCAAAAACAGAAACACCCAAACAATACTCAATTTGATATTTCAAAAATTAAAAGAGGGAGTTTATACTACAGCTATTAAAAAAATTTTAAAAAATTAAAAAAAATTTTTTAAAAAAAAAGTTAAGATGAGTTTAACAGCTCATAGAATCAAGCTTTGATATCTAAAAACAGTACTCAGTGAGAAATTTTTCCTCGGTTATCTAGGCCTAGGAAGATGTGGAATGGCTCCACCACTAATATTGAAAGGAAAAAAATAATGAAAAATGTGAATTCTATGTCAGCAGCTGGATTTCGCAGATTCCTAGACCTGGGCATTGCTATGGAGTAGAGAAGAACTTTGGGGTTAAGATGAAGATCAGATGAGAAAGAATGAGGAAGAATGAAGAAGAATGAGGAAGAAGATGAATAGAATGCACTAGAAATTCTTATTAGCTGTCAGAGAACCAATACAGACCCCTTTATATAGGTTGTTAGAGCTGGAGTGAGATATTTCTATCCTCTCTCAGCTCTCCCGCCCAATTCTAATACAAATAGTGTGCGCTCAGCACGTAAAAGAAAAAACAGAGACTCTAGACAAACTGAATACATTCTCAGTTATACTCTCAGCAGCTATCAGATACATTCTACTGTAGCGTATCTGATACAACTGATACATTTCCCCATCTCAGATACATCGCAGCTGATACTTAGCAGCTGGTTTAATCTTCTTCATCTACTACCCCAGGCTTCAACAGTGCTTCATATCACCATTAATGGTTGTATCCTCTTGAGTTCCTGACAACTCCTCCCCGCTCAAGAACGAACTTGCCCCAAGTTTGAAGTCAGGGAATCTACTTCTGAACGTGTCAATATCCACCCACGAAGCCTCTTCAGCTCCAGAATTTTTCCATTTGATCAACAAGTCGATTCCCATCCGATTGTTCTTCTTATACACCCTTCTGTCCAATACAGCCTCCGGCTTTTCTGAGTGGTCCTCGTCCACCCACCATGAAGGAATTTCAGAGGAAACACTGGGTAGATGATCACCATGACATTTTTTAAGTTTGGAAACATGAAACACGGGGTGAATTTTTGCATCTGCTGGCAACTGTAGGCGGTATGCTACCCTTCCAATCTTCTCAAGCACTCGATAAGGGCCAAAAAACTTAGATGACAACTTCTGAGGAGTATGACTACCAATTGAATGCTGCCTATAAGGCTGGATCTTCAAGAGGACTAAATCCCCAACATTGAACTCTCGCTCAGTACGCTTCTTATCGGCATAGAACTTCATTCGCTGTTGAGCTTGGGCCATATTGTCCTTCAACAGTGTTAATATAGCATCCCTGGAGATGAATTCTTCCTCTACCACCGGCATAGAAGCTGTCCCCCTTACATACTGAGTTAGAGAAGGTGGTGATCTACCGTATACCCCTTCGAAGGGAGTAATTCCCGTGGTAGTGTGCCAATTTGTATTAAACCAAAACTCCGCCCACGCTAACCACTTAACCCAATCCGTAGGCTTCTGACAGCAGAAACATCGCAAGTATAACTCCAAAGCCTTATTCACTGCTTCCGTCTGGCCGTCACCTTGGGGATGGTAAGCCGTAGTATGGTTGAGTTTGCAATTTTTCAGTTTGAAGAGTTCTCTCCAGAATCGACTGATGAATACTGGGTCCCGATCACTTAGAATACTCCTAGGCATACCATGGAGTTTGTAGATGTTATTAATGAAGGTTTGAGCGATGGTTTGGGCAGTATACGGATGGGACACTCCGATGAAGTGTGAGTATTTAGTGAGTCGATCCACCACGACCATCACCACACTCTTGTCGTTGCTCTTCGGAAGGCCCTCAACAAAATCCATAGAAATATCTTCCCATACACGATCGGGAATTGGAAGAGGACTTAATAATCCTGCAGGGTGCAATGTCTCATTTTTGTTCTTCTGACAAACTAGGCAATTCCTCACCCACAACTTGATCTCCTTGCTCATTCCTTCCCATTTAAAGTCCCGTTTTATGCGTTGCACTGTCTTAGCAAATCCAGAGTGCCCTCCCATACTTGAAGAGTGCATATCGAAGAAGATTAGCCTCCTCACCTCCGACTGGGGGCTGATCAAGATTTTTCCCTTATAGTACCAAATCCCTCCCTGTAGCTTAAAGGCATGCTGGTGGTTTGGTATAGCTTGGATCTTCTCCTGGAAATCTTTGAAGTAGGGGTCTTCAATAACCATTTTCTTTACTCCTTCTAACCATTCTGGAACAACGAAAGTAATTTCGCAACAAGTTTCACTTCCATCATCTTTCCTTGATAAACCATCGGCAGCAGTATTCTCAATCCCCTTCTTGTACTCCACCGTGAATGTGTAGCCCAGTAGCTTCCACAACCATTTCTCTTGCATTTCGGTGTTAATTCTTTGATCTAGGATGTATATGATACTCTTCTGATCTGTTCTTATCACGAATGTACTCCCTAGCAGATATTGCCTCCATTGCTTCACGGCTTGCAATATGGCGAACACCTCCTTTTCATAAGTCGACAGCACAAGCAATCTTCCCTTTAATCCCTTACTCATGTAGGCCACTGGTTGTAGTT
This sequence comes from Hemerocallis citrina, assembly GCA_017893485.1. Classification (NCBI taxonomy): domain Eukaryota; kingdom Viridiplantae; phylum Streptophyta; class Magnoliopsida; order Asparagales; family Asphodelaceae; genus Hemerocallis; species Hemerocallis citrina. The sequence continues at coordinate 26,680,164 of CM030363.1, forward strand.
CTTGCATCAATACCGCACTAATACCACTCTGTGATGCATCAGTCTCAAGGACAAAGGGTTTTGTGAAGTCTGGAGATCTCAAAACTGGAGTTGTAGTCATTGCAATCTTGAGCTCTTGGAAGGATTGTGCAGCTGCAGGACTCCATCTGAAGGCGTTCTTCTTGAGCAACTGAGTTAGGGGTGCCGCAATTCCCCCATAGTTCTTCACAAACCTTCGGTAATACCCAGTAAGTCCAAGGAACCCCCGTAGTTCTTTTATTGTTCTTGGCTCTGGCCATTCCATCACTGCATTGATCTTAGTTGGGTCGACGGCGATTCCTCCCTTGCTGATGATGTGTCCCAGAAAACCCACTTCGCTCTTCCCAAATGTACATTTACTAGCTTTGGCTACTAATTGATGCTTACTCAAGATTGCTAGAGTGGTTGAAACATGCTGGAGATGGCTTTCCCAACAAGAGCTGTAAACAAGTATATCGTCGAAGAACACTAGTACAAATTTGCGTAATTGCTCTTTGAAGATATCATTCATGAGGGCTTGGAAGGTGGCAGGGGCGTTGGTGAGGCCAAAAGGCATAACAACAAACTCGAAGTGGCCGTGGTGAGTACGGAAAGCTGTCTTAGGAACGTCACTAGCATTCACCCGTATCTGATGATACCCAGACTTTAAATCTATTTTGGAGAAGAAGGCGGCACCATTGAGCTCATCGAGAAGGTCATCTATGAGAGGAATTGGAAACTTGGCCTTAATAGTCTGGTGGTTTAGTGCTCTATAATCGACACAGAGTCTCCAACTGCCATCGGATTTTTTCACTAAAATCACTGGAGAAGCAAATGGGCTTTGGCTTGGTCTTATGAATCCCGACCTGAGCATTTCTTCAACTTGCTTTTCGATTTCCCCTTTGTGATAGTGGGGGTGTCGATATGGCCTCAAGCATACCGGTTTCGACCCTTCAGCAAGTGGGATGGAGTGATCGATGGCCCTTTGTGGTGGAAGTGTAAGGGTTTCGGAGAAGACTTCAGGGAAATGGAGTAATATGTGTTGCAAATCTTCGGGGACTGTCTGCAGCTGAAGCCATTCATGGCTTTCTTCCAGCTCGGGGTCTTGAACTTGTATCATGAAGGCTTGGCATATGTGATGGTTCATCTTCGAAATTTCCTGAGCATTCACCAGTTGTAGCTGTGAGTTGAGGAGCCCTTGCAAAATTCTTCTATTCCCTGCGACGACAAATTCCATTGTCATTTTGGAGAAATCCATAGTTACTGGGCCAAGGGATCGCAACCAATGCGCCCCCAGTACCATTTGAGCGGGGCCTAACGACAAGAGTAATAACTCCGCTTGTAGCTCAACTCCTTGCACCACAAAGTTAACACATTGCACCTTCCCTTCGCTAAGCATACTCTGACCGTTAGCGACAGTTACTTTGTATTTGGGTTCTTGTAGTATGGTAAGATTGGCTCTGAGTGCTGTTTGGGGATCAAGGTAATTGTGGGTTGAACCGGAGTCAATAAGAATATTCACTTCGTTACCACCTATTCTTCCTTTGACTCGCATTGTTTGAGGATACGCCTGGTTGCCAACTAGTGCGTGAAGGGAAATTTCTGGGTGTAAGTTGCTAGATAGGAATGTTTGCTCAACTGTGTGTATGGTATCTTCTTCCACCCTTGCATCTGCATCAGCTTCATCGTCCTCTTCAAGACCTTCTAAGAAATAGAACTTTTGTGTTTTGCAAATATGGCCCTGTGTATACTTCTCGTCACAATTGAAACAAAGCCCCTTGGCTCTTCGATCACGCATCTCTTGAATACTTAATCTCTTAGGGACAAAATGTGGTGCTGCCGGTGTAGGTGAATTGTAGTGATTGGGAACATTCTGAGAACTTGGTGTGGAATATGACATTGGTTGAGAGTTAGGAGATATACTGGTATGTGGAGGTGGTTTTGGAGGGGGTGCGGCACTTCTCACTGGAAAGGGAGTTCGATAGTTTTTCCTTAGGCAAGCTAACTTCTCTTCATACCCCCTAGCCAAGCCAATAGCCTCATTGACATTCCTTGGACGTTTCGATTTCACATCCCATCGAATTTCATCCCTAGGCCGCTTATGAATGTACTCAGATAGTGTGATTCAGACCACCCATCGACAAAATTGGAAATTCGATCGAATTCCTGAACATAGATCTCCAAATCTCCTCTCTGTTGGAGTTTGGACAAAATGCCTTCAAAGTCCTGGAACTCTGTTGGTCCGAACCTCGTGATCAACTCCTCTAGAAACATTGGCCATGTTACATCATGAATTCTGGGTTTCAAGTGTTGACGAAACCATTGGGCGGCCCTTCCCCTGAGGTTAAGCGTCACATATTTCAAGCGTTGGTTCTCAGGGACCTCATAGAAGTCCAAGAACTGCTCAATACCACAGATCCATTCCGTCGAATCCCCTTCGTGAAAAATATGGAACTCCACCTTAAATGGAGCTCTAAACACAGTCCCGCCTTCACTATGAGTTGAAGATGGAATGAAATTCGAGTTGGGTACAATTACCTCTCTCTGAAATGGGTGTTGCAGCGGATTTGGTTGTAGTGGTGGGATGGGAAATAGCGAAGGGTTGGGAAGCAGGGGTGGATTGGGATGCGATGAGGGTGAAGAGCTATGTTGCGGTGGATTGGGTGAGTTTTGAGATCTAGATTGATTCTGTTGCATCAGGGTCATCATCGTTTCCATCTTCTTCTCAATTGCTGAGAACCTGTCCCCAACACTAGCAGCGATGGCTTCAATCCGATCGTTGAGAAAATTGGTTTGTATTTGGCCCTCCCCCAATTGACTCCTCAAATCAGCAATCACTCCCTCCAGTATCTCACTCCCTTCATCCCTCACTTCATCATCGAGATGCTCCTGCTCTGATACCAGATTGTCAGCAGCTGGATTTCGCAGATTCCTAGACCTGGGCATTGCTATGGAGTAGAGAAGAACTTTGGGGTTAAGATGAAGATCAGATGAGAAAGAATGAGGAAGAATGAGGAAGAATGAGGAAGAAGATGAATAGAATGCACTAGAAATTCTTATTAGCTGTCAGAGAACCAATACAGACCCCCTTATATAGGTTGTTAGAGCTGGAGTGAGATATTTCTATCCTCTCTCAGCTCTCCCGCCCAATTCTAATACAAATAGTGTGCGCACAGCACGTAAAAGAAAAAACAGAGACTCTAGACAAACTGAATACATTCTCAGCTATACTCTCAGCAGCTATCAGATACATTCTACTGTAGCATATCTGATACAACTGATACATTTTCCCATCTCAGATACATCGCAGCTGATACTTAGCAGCTGGTTTATTCTTCTTCATCTACTACCCCAGGCTTCAACAGTGCTTCAACAGTGCTTCATATCACCATTAATGGTTGTATCCTCTTGAGTTCCTGACATTCTATGTAATTTTCTCATGTTTCTAAGTAAAATCGAGCAAAAAAAAAAAGAAGGAAAAGAACGCTATTTGGAAAACTTTTTGTATAAAACAAGTAGATAAAGTTGTCCTTGTTTATTTACAAGTTAAAAAGTTATAAAATATTTTCATGTTTTCTTTAAATAATCAACAAAATGATGCCACCACATTGAGAACTCTAAAGTTATTTTCGTAGTTCGTCTTAGAATGGAGGAAAACAATAGAAGAGAATTGTAGCTAGATTGTTATTTTATATGTTTATCCCCTCATTATTTTTCTTACCTTTCTGTATTGGTTTTTCTTACTCATTTTTCATACAAACTAGCCAAACTAAATCAGTGAAAACTACTTTAAAAATCGAGCAAAAAAAAAAAAAAAGAAGGAAAAGAACGCTATTTTGGAAAACTTTTTGTATAAAACAAGTAGATAAAGTTGTCCTTGTTTATTTATAAGTTAAAAAGTTATAAAATATTTTCATGTTTTCTTCAAATAATCAACAAAATGATGCCATCACATTGACAACTCTAAAGTTATTTTCGTAGTTAGTCTTAGAATGGAGGAAAACAATAGAAGAGAATTGTAGCTACAATGTTATTCTATATGTTTATCCCCTCATTATTTTTCTTACCTTTCTGTTTTGGTTTTTCTTACTCATTTTTCATACAAACTAGCCAAACTAAATCAGTGAAAACTACTTTGAAAATAGATAAACAATATTGAGTACATTAACTTCCAGTTTGTTTGCCTGTAAAGTAAAAGAAAAATAAGGAAAACTAGATAAGACAAGTAAGGAAAGAACTGTAGAGCCAAACGTTTGAAGGAACATTATAGTTAAACAATGCTCTTCATTTGATTTCCTCCTCTCTAACTATGAAAACAACTTTCGAGCTCTTGCTGATATAGGATGGTTCTAATGTTGTTTGTTACCATTCCTCGAACACTAGAGGTTTCTTGGATGGCAATTGTAAAGATCAACCAATAGGATAAGGGTAAGAATGATATAGAATATTCCTAATTGCTCCTTAAAAGAAAGCACCGCACATCAATCAAGGGGCTTCCCAAGTTGGAGAGTACGACAAAAGTGGGAGAGAAACATTTCTATGGACATTGTCTCGGCAAGGATGCTGATTAGAAGTAGGGACATCGCCCTTATGCCGAGGTTTGCCAAAGTTTTCTCATACGACGACTCCTACCTCCTCCGATTTGTTCTTAACAAATGCGCTGACCAAGAGGGTAATCCCACCTCCATCATGTCCCCAACTGGAGCTCCCTCTCTAAGGGACGGTAGAAGCTACGAGCAAGTGGCATCGCCGACTTGGGATCTCACCACTGATGGCACCCACGAGGTGGAGAGGGCCCACCGGAAAGTTATTAAGGCGGCAAAAGAGAGAGAGATGCTTCAGCTGGCCGCAGTGGAGGGATCAGCGAGGTCTGGGGCAGGGAGGGACGCCGATGGTCGACTTCAGAGCCAGCCAAAGGGATCCAACGGCCAAGAGGCCCCCAACGGTGGCAAGGATCGAGGCAAGGATCGTCCCGTTCGATCCAACGGTCAAGAGCTCACCAAAGCCCCCAACACATCGGATCCAACGGTGACCCAGAATCGCCTTACTGATTTGGGGAAAAAACAAAGATCGATCGCAAAAAAAACCCATTTAGTTGCTCAAAATAAGGGTCAAACCATGCTGGAGTCAGAGGCGGAGGGCGCTTTGGCTCAGAAAAGAGGGGCGGCAGCAGGTTGCAACTGCATGCAGACTGAGAGAGAGGGGTTGGTGAAGAAAACTGCCTCTTTGGGGAAGAAGACAAGCGACCGTACCATGTCGACCAAAGAGTAGGTAACCAAGAGATGGTTCCCATCAGTAATTGAAAAAGGCGCGTCTGAGGAGCGAAGGGGAGAAGAGGCAGTTGCTATTTTGGGGATGGAGACAGGAAAATCTCTGGGTAAAGCGACTGAGGTGCTGTTCAACCAGAGCCAAATGAGAGCTGAGGAGAACGTGCTCATTGAGAAAAGAGTAGGTAGCGTAGCAACGCTTTTGAGGAGAGACGGAAGGGAGAATGAAGACAACGAAGAAGATGAGGAAGGGGTCTCTATTTTGGGTAATAAGGCTGTTCTCAAAGCTCAGAATGGTTCCAAGCTAAAGGAGGTAAGAGGAAAGGGATTGGAGCCAGCGGCTTTGATTTTGTCGATGACAGAGTCTGCCGATTTTTCGACCAAAGAGGAGACGCCACGTGGGGGGGGGGGTACGCTTACCCACCTCGAGTTCTGTGGGGACGCCTCGGAGGCTGTGAAGCCTGGTGTGATGCGCCGCGGGTTAACGTGGTCCAGCGGTGTGGTGCACCGCGAAGATGAGAATGGCGGTAAGAAATTAGTTCCCTATGCGGGGGAGTGTTTTGGGAAGCCCGTACGTGATTGTGGGCCTATAGAGGGGTCCAAATCGCTACTGGTCTCCCCCAATGCAAGGACCACGATAGCCTCTTCCGATTCTACTGTGGGTGGGCCTATTGAGGGGTACACCACTGTTAGCTCACTGTCTATTGTGGCGCCTTCAGCGCTTTCTGGGCTTTTGGAGGAGTCCACAGTAAGAGAGACCGCTCTGCTGCTACAGAATCAGCTCGATGATAGTGAGGAGGACCTAGAAGGGCGTCTAAACCTGGACATTGACTTCGCATTTACTGACGATGACTCTGGGGACTCAGATTTTATTGCTGATACACAAAAGGAGCTATCGCCAGAGATGGTGCTATCCACTTTACCAGAGTTGGCCCCACAAATTAGCACTGGAGCGTCGCAGAGGACAGTCGGTTTTAGGGTGCGGCAGTCACCTAAGAGGGCTCATGCGAAGTCCTTGGATAACTTTCTGGAGAGAGCTGCGGCCGCCAAAGCGGCGAAACACGTCAATGGAGGTACTCAAGTTTTTCTTGCTAATATTTTAAATTTCATGTCGAACTCTGAAGTTTTTTTATTAGCTATTACCTGTGGTTTGGAAGTTGGGGATAAGGAACGCAACGCGTTACTTCTTAACAAATTGAGGGGTTGGGAAACGGATAGGGCTATATCTAGTGTTCATAAGGAACTACGATCCAACTCTAGAGGGATTACGGTCTCTGAGGGCGAAACCCGCCCGAGTCCCTCACACACTGTCATCTCGGACATAGTTCCCCAATGAATACGCTATTCTGGAACGTCCGGGGTCTGGGGGATAAAGGCAAAAGAGGTATGGTTAGAGATGTTATTATGAAGTCCAAGGCGGATGTGGTTGGACTTCAGGAGACCAAGCTTATACGTGGGACCAAGCTCAAGAGAATAGGGGGGAACAGAATCAAGGAATGGGTTTTACGACCCTCCACGGGGGCCTCAGAGGGAATTGCCATTGGCTTCAACATGGACCTCCTTTCTTGTTCAGAGGTTTATAATGGTACATTCTCCCTAACTACTCGACTTGTATGACGTTCTGATAAGTTTATGCAGACGATCACTGTGGTTTATGGACCTAACGTGGCTTCAGAGCGTGACGCTTTTTGGCAAGAACTTGTCTCTATTCGCCTACGTTGGCCGGGGGCCTGGATTGTCGGAGGGGACTTCAATATTACCCGGTTTGTGTTTGAACACAAGGGTAGAGGTACCAGCGACAGGCACAGGGCAGAGTTCAATAGGGTGATCTCGGATCTTGAGCTGATAGATATTCCTATTATCGATAGACTATTTACGTGGTCTAACATGCAAGCTACTCCAATTTTGGCAAAATTGGACAGGATTCTAGTCTCGATGGAGTGGGAGGCTATGTTTCCCCTCACAACGGCTAGATCGATTCCTAGGCCAGCTTCAGATCACTCTCCAATCCTCTTGACATTGGGCTCCAGGGAGCCAAAAGACATAGAAAATTCCGATTTGAAAAGGCCTGGCTGGAGATTCAAGGGTTTCACCACCTGGTGATGGAGAACTGGGCGCTCCCAGTGACTGGCTCAGATGCTGCGGGCCGATGGTGCGAAAAAACTCGCAGATTGAGAAATCGGCTGCGTAAATGGAACCGTTCTAGGTTCTCAACCATCTGGCGCGTAAAAGATTCCTTGTTGGAAGGAATTGACGAACTTGAAAAACTGGAGGAATCGCGAGACCTGTCTCAGGAAGAAAGAAATAGACTCCTGGAGTTCCGTGAGAATATTGCTAATCTCTATAAGATGGAAGAAATCAAATGGCAATAAAGATCTAGAATTCTGTGGCTCAAAGAGGGAGACGCGAACACGGCCTTTTTCCACCGAGTGGCAAGTGCTAGGCACAGGTCCAATCTTATTTTATCCTTAGAAACTAGCTCGGGGACGGTACAAGATGAACAATTGATTTCCACAGCCTTCCAAGGATACTACAAGGTGGGAAAAAAGAATGATTTCCGGGTTCCACTCAGGAATGATTTCTGGCAGACTTACCAGATCGAGTCATCGCCTTCGCTTTCCTGCCTGGAGGCTCCGTTCTCAGAAGAGGAAGTTAAAAAGGCTATCAGTCACATGGGAGCGGACAAGTCGCCAGGGCCAGACGGCTTCCCAATGATGTTCTTCCAAATTTTCTGGGAAGAAATTAAAGGGGACTACATGGCATTACTGGACGACTTTTTCAACAACAAGCTCAGATTGGGAATGTTTAATTTTGCGGATATAGTCCTGATTTCCAAACGGGAAGAGGCGTCGAAAGTGGGTGATTTTAGGCCAATCAGCCTCATAAATTGCTCGGCGAAGATTATTTCAAAAATCTTAGCTATCCGCCTGGGGAGCATTATGGCAGCCTTATCAATAAATCTCAAACGGGCTTTATTAAGGGTAGAAATATCCTAGATTGTGTGGCAACGGCGGAACAAGTTATCCACCGCTGCCATACGACCAACTCTCCGAGCTTTCTGTTGAAGCTGGACTTTGAGAAAGCTTATGACTCGGTCGACTGGGAATGTTTGCTGGAAGCCCTCAGGGGTAGGGGCTTTGGGAATAAATGGATCAGCTGGATCAGGCAGTGCTTACAGACTAGCAAGATGACCATATCAGTGAATAGTAGGTCAGGGCAGCCGTTCCCTTGCAGGAAGGGTCTAAGACAAGGGAACCCGCTCTCACCACTTCTGTTTACAATCGTAGCGGATGTGTTGAGAGTTATGCTGGAGAATTGTCAGGAAAAAGGTTGGATCAAGCCAGTGGCTAGTAACGCGACTACTAAAGGGTGTTCGATCCTACAATACGCAGATGATACTCTACTCTTTGGCAATGGGTCTACACTAGAAACTGTCTGCTTCAAAGGGACCCTATACTGCTCCGAGGCATGTTTAGGCCTTAGGGTTAACTTTCACAAGAGTGCGCTCACTTCTATTTCCCTGTCGGACGATGAAGCAGGGGAACACGCTACTGTGTTGAACTGTACGATGAGTGACTTCCCTATCAAATACCCGAGTCTACCACTCAGACCAGGGAAATTATCTAAAGCAGACTGGTTGCCTATCATTGACAGGGTGGAGGACAGACTGTCTGGTTGGAAAGATAAATTGTTGTCCCTTGGAGGTAGAGTGGTACTCATCAACTCAGTATTGTCTAACCTGCCAGTCTACTACATGTCATTCTTCGAGCTCCCAAGATGGGTGATACAGAGGATTGACCGGATTCGAAAACGATTCCTCTGGAAGGGGCAGACTCGGATAAAGGACGTTACCATCTCATCAAATGGAGTATCACATGCATGAAGAAGAAGCATGGAGGGCTAGGCATCATCGACCTCAGAGATATGAACCTTGCCCTGCTAGGAAAATAGTGGTGGAAGGTTTTCCACAATGGCGGGGAAGGTTGGCAGGAATTCATTCAACCTTATCTAAAAAGGAAGAGGCATGAGAAACCTTGGCTTCCGTGTAGGGGCTAAAGTTTCGCGACTATGGAAAGGAATTGCCAAGGCAAGCGGCCCATTCAATTCGGCAGTTACGTCGACTATCGGTAATGGCCGGTCCACCAAATTCTGGTGGGATAGGTGGTGTGGAACTCATGCACTAAAAGAAACGTTCCCAGAGCTGTATGAGAGGTCGAGTAAACCGAATATGTCCGTTGCCGAAGGTTGGAAAAGGGGAAGCTAGAGACCGGCATTGCGAGGAACGCTTAGCCCAAACTTACACCAGCAAATGCTTGACATGCAAGCACACATCACACGGGCAGGCACAAGGTGCACACAAGGCCCAGATGATAAGCGTTGGGGTCTCGAGAACAAGGGAGCTTTCTCGGTGAGATCCCTGTATCATCGGATCCACTTTCGAGGATGCAGACCCAGCTGGGCACAGGTACTGTGGAAGGCGAAAACCCCCCTTAAAGTCAGAGTTTTCTTATAGCTAGTCCTCAATAATGCTATCCTCACGAGGCAAAACCTTGCCAAAAGACAACCACAGGTGGCGACCAACTGTGGTTTCTGCGACGCACGGGTGGAAGATCTAAATCACCTTTTCATTCATTGCCCAAGAAGTAAGGCAACTATGGTAGAGGTACTCCGAGCCTTAGGTACAGGAGACTACCCCTGCGTATATGAGGATTTGTGGATTGGCCCCAAATTTGCCACGAGTCGTCATGATATGAAAGATGCGTGGTACATCGCAATAACGGCAACAACTTGGGTGTTATGGCTTGACAGAAATAATTTTTATTTTCGTGCTTCATGTAATAGTATTTCTGGTAACCTGACTCACATTATGCATCTTATCTCTTTTTGGGCTACACCTGCGGCAACAGGGGCAAGGGGAAGGATAGCCAGAGTGTTCTAGGTAGAGGAGTTTGACGATGAGGAGGTAGAGATTGGGCCAACGTTGGACTGAGGGATTGGCGGCACCTGCTATGACAGTGCTTAGGCCAGTTTGTGTTCAGTTTCATCCTACTGTACTCTCGGGTGGCTTGATGTTTGAGTAGTTAGACCCACCCCCCAGGGTTTGTTGGGGGTGTACGTTTGTTATCTTTTATTTTCTTTCTGCACTGTATTTTCGTTTTGTTCTTTTTTTTTTCCCGGTACGTTAGGGTTGTTTTATTAACTTCTTATTAATGAAACAGGGTGGCCTTATTCCACCTTTTCCTCAAAAAAAAAAAAACATTTCTATGGCTTTTGCAAAAAGTTATTTTGCCAGCTTTGAAAATAAAAAAGATTTATGGAGTTAATTTCCGGAAACCATAGTCTTAAATTGTTTGAAAGAGCACATATCTTTTTGCAAAAATTATTTTCCTCATTCAGTAGCACAAAAGAACCAATTTTCACATGAATTATACAACAAGTTTATCCAAAAAAAAAAACAAAAAACAAAAAACAAAAAAAAAACTATACAACAATATAATACATAATACATTCATTCACAAAAACAACACCCAAAGAAGAACACTCATACAGTTCATTGAGAATTTTTTACCAAACTATCCCACTTTTTGTAAGTATGTACGAAACTATCCTTGTTTGAAAATTTAATATCAAAACATCTTTGTCGCTAACGGGGTTAACGAGTCTAGTAGTTTTCCTAGCGTTAACCCTGTTAGCGTGGGTTAAGGGATAACACTTTTTCCCTCGAATGGGGGGTGCCAAAAAACTCATTCAATATAGTAACGCTAACCCCGTTAGCGTTAGTTTTAAAACCACTCGCGTTAACGGGGTTAACATTCGTAGTTGGGACAGTGTAAGGGGGGGGGGGGGGGGGGAGGGACTTATTCAAAGAGGGGTGTTGGTAAAAAATCATTAAGTATAGACTTGTTAACCACGTTAACGCGCCTCATTATACTAGGCGTGCTAACGGGGTTAACAACTGTCGATTGGGTTCATCTTTAAGTAACTCACGCTATCTCACTCTCTTCTCACATCCCCTCATTAAAAACCCTACCGAGGCGATTTATAGCCCAAAACCCCCAAACCCTAGTCTTCGATTTCGCCATCTACTCATCTCAATCTATTGTAATTTTAGGTGGAATCTCTCCATCCATCTAAATCTCCTAAAACACGCCATTTGAACCCATTTACCCATTTCCCCAATTTATCGAAAGGAGTGGATCGTGGTGCTGTGATATGAAGATTTTGAGTTGCGATATAAAAGTTGAAATATGAAGATTTGAAGGTTTGAGCTGAGATATGAAAGTTGGTTTGATATGAAGCTGATACTGATTTGATATGAAAGTTGAGATATGAAGCTGATATTGTGGAAAGCTGATTTGACGATTTAAAGGATTCTGGATAATGAAGGATACAAAGTCGTTAACTGAGTTAACGAGTCTCAGTAACTTCAATTTCCAGAAAGTTGCAACTTTCTAGAAAGTGAAGAACCTCCACAGTCGTTAACTCAGTTAACAGCCTTGGTTTTAACCGTTAATTGAGTTAACGAGTCTCCAGAAAGTTGCAACTTTCTGGAAAGTGAAGAACCTCCACAGTCGTTAACTCAGTTAACGGCCTTAGCTTTAAGAAGGACGTTAACTGAGTTCACGATACTTAGTAACTTCATTTTCCATCAAGTTTCAGCATTTTTGAATTTTCTCATCTGCGGAGTCATTAACTTTCAAACTAACATATATCATAAAAAGTTTCAATACATATAACATAAATCATGATCCCATACAAACTTTCAAACTAACATATAACATAAATCATGATTCCATACAAACTTTCAAATTAAATATTACATAATCAAAACAATTCAACTAACAAAACTCCAAAACAGCTCAATGTTGGCTTTGAGTAGACTGACTTGAGTTGTTCCGACATCGGCGTTTATTGTGACCCCTCAAACCACATTTTGAACATGTCATTCTTGAAGCCCTGCTAGACTCATCTCGTACATCAATATCATTATGTACTCTCGTACTCTTCTAACTGACCTTTCCGAGAACGTCAAATGCTCGCATCGGGTACAAGTTTGTTTTCAGTATTAACTGGCCAATATGCAGGATCTAGTGTAGGATGAAAATTGGGAGCCCATGTTTGTGCTAACGAAATAGTTGAGTAGAATGTATCAACATACGGTTTGTAATTAATAGCGCGATATGAACAAGCTGCTAGAACATAAGAACATGGTATATGATATAACTAAATTTTTTGACAAGTACATGTTTTATTGCCCAAGTTAACGGTGTGCAAGTTACCACCCTTTTGATTCCCACCTACTCTTCGTATACCTGTTTTGACTGCAAAAACTCCAGGTTGATGGCTAAACAATATCACCTCATGCATGTTGGCTCTTTCACGCTGGACATCTATCAAATCTTGTACTCTTTGTGCAAAAACTTTACCCTCCGTAATTAGCTTGTTGGCTAACTAACGCCGTGTGGCAAAGTACGAATTAAGACGGTAAAAGATCATGTCCACAATAGCAGTTACTGGTAAACTTCGCACGCCTTTCAAACTGAGTTGAAAACTTCTGATATGTTGGTAGTCATTATCCCATATCGCCGTCCTCCATCTTCAGAAAGTGCCTATTTCGCAACTATTTTCTCTTTCAACCAATTTGCCGCTTTCGCATTGACTGTTTCCAATTCCGCGAGTTTGCTTTGAAATTTTTTTGGTTGGTTTTGACATGCTATAATTTTGACTTTCGTCCTCATTGCTTTGCTACCAAATTTGGTAAAGAAATTGGTAGCAAAATATCGCATACAATAACGATGATAAGCATTGGGTTCATTCCATGCACCATTCTGCGATTTCATGGTGGCCAAAATACCTGCGTGCCGATCAGATATAACACATAAACCAAACCGGTCAGTGACATAGAAACGAATGCAGCTCATAAACCATGTCCATGTATAAACACTCTCTCCGTCAACTATTGCAAAAGCAAATGGAAACAAACAATCATTCACATCTGGTGCGACTGCTATTAACAAACAACCCTTATATTTACCATACAGGTATGTTCCATCAACACTTATAACAGGTCTGCAGGACTTAAACCATTCAATTGAAACACCAAATGTCCAAAACACACCCCTGAATGTTTCAACGCCAGGACCGGATTCATACTTATCCCAATGGACAAAAGTTCATGGATTTGCTACTTGTATTGCTGATAGAAGTAAAGGCAACTTAGTGTACGCATCTTCAAATGATCCGTACAACTTCTTAATAGATTTCTGTTTTGCAATCCAAGCCTTCCTATAAGATATCTGATAATTCAATTTAACTTTGACCATCTCAATAATTGCACGCGGTGTAATTCCCATCTGAGCCTTCACAACATTCATAATCAAACTACATACAAGTTTAGCGTCAACTTTGTAATGGTCTTCACTCAATGCGGGATTCACACAAGTATGCAGCCCTACTATTTTTTTAACCACAAACTTTGCAATGGTCTTGACTCAATGGTGTTAATCCCCAAACTAACAATACCCCAAACATGGATTTAGGGTTTTCAAAGTGGGAGGATATATAAGTGTCGGAGAAGAAGAAGATGAATGTGAGAGAAAAAGAAGAATATCCCTTTAAGATTTTGTAGAGTAATTTGGGACTAAGATCTACAATTGGGATGCTAGGATCTTGGAGTTGGGTTCCGAAATTGGGGGAGAAAGAAGAGAGAGAGAGACATTAAAAGTATAAGGGCAAAAACCAAAGTACCTCCCCAACGTTTGGCCTAAGTACAATATGCCCATATAACATTTGAAAAAATACACTAAACCCATTTCTCCGTTAACTTAACCCCATCCATTAAGTTATAATTATTAAATTACCTTTTTACCTTTACCCTTCCATAATCAAATTTCTTCTTCTTTTTCCTTTTTATTCATTCCTTTTTTTCTTTCATTTTTTTCTTTTCTTTCCTTTCTTCATTCCTTTTTTCTTCTTTCATTTTTCTCTTTTATTATAACTAAATGGACCATTAACTTAAACCCAACCTAATTTTTTCTTCTTCTTTTCAGCCTTTAACTAAATGGACCACTAATGGTGATTAAAATTATTAATCCTGTAATTAATTATTATCATAGAACCATAATTTAATTAAGTGCTAGTTTTCTTCTTAATTTTCTAAGGAAACCAGACTGGAATAAGAAAAAGAACTGAAAATGCGAATGACAAACAAAGGCAATTTTAAGGGAATTTGTTCACATGTAAATTAATGCGTACGTATGTGACAAAATTGATATCATCACCTTTTTGTAATTTCGTTCTTAATTCTAATTGTGGAATCGATCGTAAGGCAGTCTGTGATGAACAAAATAAACTAGAGCCCTATAACTATCCTTGCCAGTGTGCAAAATAAGGTTATATGAGGTCACCAGTTTTTGATCCAATTGGAGCAAAAGTGTGCGGTAGGGAGAGCGAGAGAGATTTGAGAAGGAGATAAAGAGCTGTTAAATTATTGGAATAATCATTTTTTCAAGAGAAATGAGAGAGAGAGAGAAAGAGCGAGCGGGAGAGGGGAGGGAGGTGAGAGAAGCTGGGCGTGCATGGCTTCCTTGGGGCCAGAGCAAATCTTTTGCTCAAGTCCTTCAGTCTTCCAGCCCAACGACGCATCATCATCCCCCTGTCACAACTCCTCGAATTCCACACCACCATCAAGATCCACCTCAGGTTTTTACTCTCCCACCTTCCAAACTACCTCCCATCCTCAAAACTCCCCCTACCCTCTCAAACCCATTTTCCCCCCAAACCCTTATCCTCGCCGCCGCCCTCTTCCACCACAAAAATCCAGACTTCAAAAAATGGAAAAATGCTGCTTGAAATGTGGCGAATCTGACCACATGGCTGCTGAATACTGCCGAAGTGGAATCCACTGTTTCAACTGCCGGAAGTTCGGCCACAGAGTTCGTGAGTGCCCTCTACAGAACCGAACAAACTCCCTCACCATCGAAGTCCCTCATAACTCAGACATCGCTGCGGCTCTCCCTGACTTACATGCAAGCGCTTTCCTTCATCTTATTAATACAAGAAGTCGCCCAGACGCTGCGACCATCGAAAGTGCTCTCAATTTCGCTTGGCGCAGGCAATGCAGCTGGTGGATGGTGAAAAAGGTTAGTGAAGCTGTTCTTCATGTCCAATTCCCTACTGAGGAGGAAGCCAAGAAAGCCATCTCGGATGGGGTCTTTCAATTCTCAGGCTTTAACGCAACTTTCTCCCCTTGGTCCATGGACTACGGGGCTAAGCTTAAGCCACAATCTTATTATGTGTGGATCAATATGCCGTTGCTGCCATTCCACCTCTGGAACCAAGCTTCATTGGAACATCTGATCCTACCTTTTGGCAACTTCATCACTATGAGTGCGGCCATGAAAAATGTCACGACCAGAGATCAAGCACTGGTCCTCATTGAGGTTCCAGATGTGAGCCTCATCCCCAAAAATATCCTTGTTAAATACACCGTTCCATGGACTCAGGAGACTCAAATTCATGATGTCCCAGTTCTGATCCTGGGGAATCCCATCCCTTCTGTTGACGTAGCCCAGGGCAAGGTGCAACTCTTCACCGCCGGCTCCACCTCCTCATCGACTTTCTGACACCGATGGACTCCTCAGCCAGAGCATAATGCACCAAAAATCCCGCCGCAAATCACGGTACCGAATCAGGACACAGTTGGAAAGGAGCCATTCCCGGATAATCACCCCTCTAGCGATAATTCAGTTGTGGATATCCCGCCTTCCCCCAAAGATGGTAACCGTATTGCGAAATTTCTCAATATCTCGGGATTGACAGAATCTTCAGCGGAAGGATCGAAACGTGTCCCCACTGAACAGATTGCCTTTGACCCCGCTCGTTCTCTTGCTGCTACAAACCTTGATCCGCTGGTCCACCCTGTAATTGAGGTCCCATCTGATTCGCCCAAGGGCAACCTAGGGATTACTTCTGAAGCATCTCATACAGTTCCTGATAGTTCCTCCAATTCTCATGACGTACCACACGAAGAAGAACACGACAAATGATCTGGAAAGGAAAGTTGGTAACCTTCCCCCTATCCCTCTACAATGAGATCAAACCGGCGGTTGACAATGCACTTGAAAAATGCGTGTCCAAGCGAGTAGGGAAAACTGAGGCTTCCTCCTCTATGATGTTCAGTGCAGGCACCAAAGACAAGGCAACATCCAGCTTCCGCACCAAGTCCCTCATCCCCAGATATTGACGTCTACTAGCCTCCTCTGTCTCTAGCTCTGCCCCACCTGGATTTGATGACTCTTGCAACAAACGGCGGAAGAGGAGCCGTTCTGCTACTAAGATTCCTTCCACTCGGCCGTTCATGCAACACCTCCGTGCATCCACCAAGTCTGCCTCCCAACGCTCCAGTGAAGGTACTTCCTCTTCATTTGATTCGGTCAATAATGCATGCATTAATCCGTTTGCATTTTTATCCTGCGACGATATTATTGAGGTGACAGAGACTATTGGAGTTGAGGCCTTAGGGCCACACTCTGCTGACAACATCAAGCAGGCTGAGGCAGCTAATGCTGATCCCCCGGATCAGCAACAGCAGCTCAATTGACTGCTTCCCCCCTTCTTGACTCTTGATCTGTATATTACCTTCGTTGTGAGTTTAATGTCTCAAATGAAGATCGGTTGTTGGAATGTTAGGGGGTTAGGTAACCCCAATAAATGTGCTCTTATCAAAGATGGTATTATTAACGCAAAGATTGCGATCGTGTGCCTCCAAGAATCCAAACTGACTTTGCCTTCGGAACGTAAACTTGCTACTATTGGAGGTTCCGTTCTAACGAAATGGAAATCTTTTGATGTAATTGAGAGCTGTGGCGGCATCCTGGTGGGCTGGAATGACAACATCCTCGGCTGCTTCTATTGTGCTATTGACATCTTTTCCCTCTCCCTCTCTTTTCGCAATCGAGTTACTGGCATTGAGTGGTCTCTTACCACCGTATATGCTCTTGTTGAACTTGAAGACAGACTGCTCTGCTTTCATGAAATTTTCCAGTGCAGACAGTTCTTATGCGACGCCTGGGTTATCTGCGGAGACTTCAATACCACCATCTCAAACTCCGAGCGTAATGGCGGCGCTAGTTCAGCAAGAGATATGAAAGATTTCAGGAATTGGATCCAACAACTCCATCTTATTGACCTCTCCTTGGCCGGCAGAAAATACACATGGTCCAATCTAAGAGCCAACTCCTCACTTGCTCGACTGGATCGCTTCCTCATCTCCAGTAATTTTGATCAGCTATTCCCTAACTGCCTTCAACTATCTCTCCCCCGTATTGCATCGGACCACTGTCCACTCCTGCTCGATTGTCAAGCCATTGGACCTAGAACCCACTTCTTTAAATTTGAAAAGGCTTAGACCACACACCCAAACTTCCTCTCAAACATCAGAGATTGGTGGGGCTCTTTTGCCTGCTCAGGCTCTTCTGTTGACATCTTTGCTTCCAAGTTAACCCTGCTCAAGCGGAGGATCAAGAGGTGGCGCAATGAAGTTTTTGGCCACATCCCTATCCGCAAGAAGAGTCTCCTGGAGCGTATCCATAGTTTGGACATTCTAGCTGACACTCAAACCCTCGACGATTCTCAAGTAGCTGAATTAGATATTGCTCATAAGGAATATCAATCCCTGATTAAGGCTGAAGCTTTATACTGGAGACAAAGAGCTAGAGTGACCTGGATCAAAGAAGGGGATTCTAACACAAAGTTTTTCCATACTATTGCCAACGGCAGAAGGCGGAGAAATTACATTTATTCTATTGTCCATAATGGTGATCTTATTACAGATCAACCCTCTATTCATTCCTGCTTTGAGAAACATTTCTCAGATATTTGTGGTTCTTCTTCCATTCCTGATTTCAAAATTGATTGGGTGGCTCTTTACCCTCCACCCGCCAACAATCTTTTAGAACTTGACGCACCCTTCACTAAGGAGGAGATTCACCAAGCTTTATTTGGCATGAATGGCGATAAGGCCCCTGGCCCTGATGTGTTTTCTATGCACTTCTATCAACAACATTGGGATGTTATCCAAGATGATGTTTGCCGAATGCTCTTCCATATTCAGGAGGGGCGGGCTCTTATCAACAAACTTAACTACTCTAACATAGTTCTTATCCCTAAATGCGAAGGTGCCAGTGCAGTATCAGACTTTCGCCCCATTAGCCTGCTCAATTGCTCTGTTAAAATCTTCATCAAAATTCTGGCAAACTGTCTCAGTCCAATTCTCCACACTCTTGTTTCTTCATCCCAGAGTGCCTTTCTTAAAGGGAAGTCGACAGTAGATTGTTTTCTCACCGCTCATGAAGCTATTAACCTGTGTTGCTCTAGGAAATCAGATACCGTCATGCTCAAGATTGACTTCCAGAAAGCTTTTGATACCCTAAGTTGGGGATTTATTGAAGAGATGCTTATTGCTCGAGGGTTTGGACCCAGATGGTGTAGTTGGATTAATAGCATTCTCCACTCTACCAAATCCTCGGTTCTTCTCAATGGTGTGGCAGGTAGGACCATTTGCTCCAAGAGGGGCCTGAAGCAAGGAGACCCCCTATCCCCCATGCTCTTCATTTTGGGAGTGGATGTATTAGCTCAAATGTTAAAACTAGGACGAGATCATGGCACTTTTTCAAATCTCAATCTACGGGGATCTCTAGCAGAACTATCCATCTTACAATTTGCTGACGACACTCTCATATTTTGCAAAGGGAATGAGCAGGAGATTCTGCACCTCAAGCTTCTCCTTCATATCTTTGCCAACGTCTCTGGTCTTCACATCAATCACTCCAAATCTTCCCTAGTTTACTTTGGTAACTCTAATGCAAAACTACAAGCGTTCGCTCATATACTTGGTTGCAAACAAGACACTCTTCCCACAAAGTATCTTGGTATGCACTGTCCAAAGGTAAACTCAAGAGGCGAGATTGGCAACCACTAATCCTTAAGATAGAAAGATGCCTGGCAACTTGGAAGGGGCGACTTCTATCCAGAGGTGGGAGACTCATTCTCATCAATTCGGTCCTCAGTGCACTTCCTACTTACTTCGCATCATTCTTTAAACTCCCCCAATGGGTTCTCGCCAGGATTGACCAAATTAGAAGCAGATTCTTCTGGACTGGAGGGGACTCGAAGGCATCTGGAGCCTGTTGTTCTTGGAAGCGTATGTGTCAACCCAAGATACAGGGTGGCCTAGGGATTCTAAATCTGAGCCAATTCAATAACGCTCTTTTCTTGAAGTGGTGGTGGAAGATTCACACAGAGCAATCCCTTTGCACGAAGGTCCTCAAGTCTCTTTATTTCCGGCCATCACAAAACTCATTCATTTGCCCAACCAAATCCTCTGATTTTTGGAAGAACATATACAGACTTAAAGAACAGTTTGATTTATGTACTTCTTGGACACTCGGCAATGGCCAGTCTATCAGGTTCTGGACCTCAAGATGGCTACAGGGACACAGTATAGCCACGCTATTCCCTGCCTTATTCAATGCTGCTTGGAACACGGATGCTTGCTTGAATACCCAGGGCTTTAGACAACAGGGTAGATGGATCTGGAAGCCATGGATCTGGAAGCCAGGCCTACACTCTTCTACCTCTACCAGTATCATCTATGAAAAAGGATGTCAAAATATACATCCCACCTCCACACCAGATTGCATTTCTTGGCGTTTCTCCACTACTGGCATCTTCTCGGTCAAGTCTGCCTATCAATTCTTCAGCATCTCAGGTTTGATTACTCCCTTCTATAAGGCGTGTTGGGACTCAATGGCGCCGCTCAAGTATAAAATCTTCATTTGGATGTTGAGTTCGGAAGCACTCAACTCTAAAGCACGCCTCATCTCCAAAGGCTGGAACGGTGATCCGGCATGCACATCTTGCGCATGTCCGATGGAAACCACATACCATATATTCTTTGAATACCCCACTGCTTGCCAATTATGACACTATTTCATGCAGCACTTTGACATTACATACCTCCCCTCCTCTATCACGGAATGCTTCTCACAGTGGTGTTTCGATCACCGCAAGCACAAATTCACATCCTCATGGCACTTGATTACTATTGCTTCGTGTTGGAGTATTTGGAAGGCTAGAAATGAATCTGTTTTTCATAACAAATCTATTACAGGAGAAACACTCGTTGCTAATACTAAATTTTGGATTTCTCATTGGTTAGATGCAAGCCGGGAATCAAAGATGAAGCGCCAGATTATCAAAGAACTGCAAGCCACCGGGGACAGAGACCTTATGATACCAGCTGCAGCAACATCCTCCCATCCCAGTGATGAGGACTCTCAAGTGTGATTTTATCTCCATATCTGTTATAAATGTTGTATGTTTTGGAGGCCTGCCTTTATGCCTCAGTTTGCTTTGTGTATGGTTTTCTGGTTGATCTGGCATTTTTGTGTTTGCGACGGGATATGAGGCAAATAAGTGATAGGATCATAGGGTTGGGTTAGTTGAGGTGTAAGACAGATGTCCGCTGCCCTCTCTACGTCCCAGCCCTATGCAATCCCAATCTTTTTTTGTTTCATAACCTAATCGTCTCGGCCTTGCGATCAACATCAGTTTGTACATTTAAGACTCTGTTATTTTTATAATATATTTTTGTAAGGTAGGTTAACTCCTACCTTTTGCCAGTCAAAAAAAAAAAAAAAAAAAAAACTATCCTTGCCACCTTGGGGCTCTTCTTCCATGATTGTTTTTGTTAAGGTATATTCACATCCATTCACTATTAATGTTCAATTGTTTATATGTATGTATCCGTAATGCAAACTGACCAACGAAGAAGGGGAAAAGAAACAATTAATTAGTATGATATATATATATCACGTTATTGAGCTAAAAAAAGGAGCTCTCTGAATTGCAAGGATTGATGCGATGCGTGGGTCATTATCCGTTCACCAAATGGAGAAAAATGAAAGAAGAAAAAAAGGAATGAAGAAAGGGAATAATAGAGAAAAATAAAAGAAAAAAAGAAATGAAGAAAAAGGAAAAAGAAGAAGAGATTTGATTATGAAAGGGTAAGGGTAAAAAAGTAATTTAATAATTATAACTTAACGGATGGGGTTAAGTTAACGGATAAATAGGTTTAGTGTACTTTTTCAAATGTTATATGGGCATATTGTTCTTAGGCCAAACGTTGGGGGGGTATTTTGGTTTTTGCCCAAAGTATAATGATGTTACCTATCAGCGTGTCTTATTTAAAACTCACCCGAACGACACACGCTAACCTAGTTAGCGCGCCTGGTATAAATAAGTGCGCTAACAGGGTTAGCGTCCCTATACTAGGTTATTTTCAGTTGTCCCAACTACAAACGTTAACTCCGTTAACGCGAGTGGTTAAAATACTACCGCTAACAGGGTTAACGAGTATATGTTAGATGAGTTTTTCTGCAAATTCTTACCCAATGGAAAAAGTGTTATCCCCTAACCCACGCTAACGGTGTTAACGCTAGGAAAACTACTAGACTCGTTAACCCCGTTAGCGACAGGAATATTTTGGTATTAAATTTTCAAATTGGAACAGTTTCGTACATACTTACAAAAAGTGGGATAGTTAGGTAAAAAATTCGTTCATTGACAGGAAAAGGTAATCATCATAAACTGCATACAAACCAAAAATGACTCAGTAGAGTCATGCTAGTAAAACAAATGAACAAAGGGCAGTCAGTCATAATCAAGCATTAAATGAATCCAAAAAAAAAAAAAATGATGAGGAAAGATGAGTTGATGAACATTCAAAATCTCTGTATGGATTGGCGGATATTATAAGAAAATTCTCAGAGACTTGTGACGCTCAACCATAAAGAGAGATTTTTGCCGAGAGCTAAATCCGTTGAGATTGAGTACAAGAACGAATTAGGTCATATACATTAAAGTCATTTCATAGCAAAACTTTAACCACCTTTTTTATGTTATAATTCCGCATTAGATGGAAGGCGAAAAATCTCATATACGGCACACAATTTTCAGTGACTCGATGCAATACAGTGCGAACAATACATGCCATGGAGGACCCTGAAACATCCCTTATCTTGATCTTGACATCGTCATGGGGATAGAGCTGCGGTTATTTGTCATAGAAGAACCAGATTTGAACTTCCGAACTAAGTACTTGAAACATGGAATAAACACTATGTAGAGCATGCCAAGGATGAAAGGGGCTGTGACTGCCCAACCGATTAACTGGAAGGAAGAAAAACATGAACACACGGCCATTGATTGTCGAATAGATAATCAGTCTTAATTTACAAATGCCAAAAGTCAAGGTAAATATGGTGTAAAGAAAGAATATGTTACATGAGAAAAGGGAATCTCATAACTATATGAGAAAGTGATTACAAATACAATCACTTGGTGGGCAAGTATGTGTAATGATAAAGATTGGTTTAGAGATCTCTTGCCAATGCACAAGTTGCGTTAATTTGTTTCAATAGAATTTCAGAGCCTTCAACCAGGCAGTACTTCACAAAATGCTAGCCTTTATGGGTTTAAGGCATTATTTCTAGCTATATGGCATGGTCTCCTTAATAAATAAATAAAAATTGATTCAGAGGGTCTAGCTAATATTTACTGCAAAAATGAGCACATGAAGGCTCCATACAAGTTAACAACTTAATAGTTGGACCAATTGTACCATGTGTATATGGCACGATGGCATGTACTCACAAAGTCCCAAACTATGTGGGAAAATAAGGACCATGTAGGAGGCTCTGTTGACTCTAGTTTGGTGTGCACAAAACGTAACATGTACCACTAATATTTTCAGGTAAGATTTGCAGAATATACAAAAAAATAAAAATCACAATAAAGATCCAAAATGATTTGAATACAAGCAAAAGAGACATGAATCGAAAAGATCAAGGAAGATTGCAACACAAGAAACATGTGTTTCAAATCTTCAAGGAAGCAAGCATAATAAAATTATTCATTTATGTTTTTGTGAGAAAATGCTATGTAAAGGTCATTTGATTGATTGATTAATTTTTTGTATGAATATAAAGTAGATTCGCAAAATAAAAGTAGAATCTGCATGATAGCGGTCGACCGCACAAAAAGTCGATCGACCGTCACAACAGTCGACCGCTCGACCGGTCATCGCTCAACTTCCAAGTTGAAAGATGAACAATCAACTGCTCACATATGAGGTTGACCGTAAACATGCAAACTTGACTTTTTCGGAAATATCTTTTCATTTTTTTGGAAAGATACATTTCATTGCTTTATAAATAGAGGCGAATTTACTGAGTATTCTTCAATCCCTTGCAAGCCTAATTCTTCTGAACTAATCATTCAATCAACGATCTGAGTGTGAGAGCTTTTATTGTTTTCTTTAGTCAAAATCGCTTTAGATCGTGGGAGTTTTTCTTTTCTTCCACTTCGGTGAGTTTTTGCGGGACTTGTGTATAATAGGTCTCTCGGCCTGAATTCCGAGAATCACTGTACAAGAATTTAAAGTATAGTGAAATGCTTGTGACGGATAATTGCTACAAGTAGGTGGTGTGGACGTAGACCTGAGGGTCGAACCACGTTATATCGTTGTGTCTTGCCTGCTTACTGTGTTTGTTTTCTCTAACTCTTTTTATTTATTTTACACATTTAATTCAAGTTTTTAATTTCCGCACAATCACCCTATCCCCCCCCCCCACCCCACCCCCCCCCCCCCCCCCCCCCCCCCCCCCCCCGGTTTGATTTATAGGCTTTGGCAAAACGGAGAGAGGAAAAAAAAAACTTCATGTTCTCGCCTAATGGCATCCTTAAACTTGCAATGATAGACATAGCACACAAGTTTGTGAATATATATAGTAGCAAAATTTAGAAAAAAATAGTAGCAGGAACTTACAGCATGGGATACAGCAAGTAGTATCTCACGTGATGCTCGGCCAGTCACCACTTTTTTCAATGCATCAGAAGTCAATGGAAAATGAGGTCCACCAGAAATGAGTTCACCCAATCGCAAGAAAGGAATCACCATACTAAATAAAGAAAAATGTTCCATAAGTTAGAACATGCAAAAAATTAATAACGGCTACTAAATCAAGTTTACAATTGACAACCCTCATGTTCACTGTACCATGATAAAGAATGGAAATAATAAAGTATCGAGTTGAAGTAGGATAGACAGAAAATGCGAGGAATGTATTATTAGAGCTTCTTGAGTGTCCATATCATATATGTTCAAGTTCTTAGTATCATTTGAAGGAAGAAACCATCATGCTTTTGGAGTGCTTTTGCGGTCTCCAGAAGCAATACCAAAAATAGCCTAACTCATCATGTTGGTTTAGGTTTAAGGCAACAGCAATGACAGTAAAGCCACTATCCAAATCTTTGTGGATATATTGTCACAATCCTTGAAATCAACTACACGAATAAAACAAAAGCCTTCATCCCAACATGCTCAACACTATCTAAATGAATTCTTCTCCCTCAACTTTATTGACCTCCTTCGTCGAATTAACACTTTTCAAAATCCTATTAATAGCTTCAATCCACATTAGTTGGGGACTACTCTAGTCCTCTTAGCTCCAGTAACTACCATTCTATATCTTCACTGGCTTGGGACCGGCAGTGAAAAGATGGAGTTAAGCACAACACGGCGGAGTAAAAGAAATATGTGAATAATTTTTATCTCTAACTGTTATTGAATAACTTTCTTCATGTAAAAATAAAATCCTACATCGTGATGCAGCTCAGAGCGAAGGGAGGGCAGCGAGAGTGAGAAGAGTGCCTAAAAGGTTCTTGGAGTAAAGCAGAGCACGTGAACTGCACGTAGAATTCATATTCAGAAGTGGCGGAAAATGAACAATAACAGGTGGCAACCAAAGAGTGGGGCGTGATTGACTACTGTGTTTTGGATTGTATATATAAGAGAGGGAATCGTAAGAGAGAGAGGGGGGGCTAACAAAATTTGTCCTATCTTCTACCATCTTCTTATTCTCATTTCTTCCCCAATTCCCCATCCCTTGAATCCATCTTGGATCTCTTTCATTTTCCTTGTAATAGTTCCAATTTCTCATGCTTGTTATTAGTTGAACTCGATTGAGTCATTGATTTGATTGAAAATCCGAGTTCTGAGATTTTGATCGCTTCATTGGTGCTTTCACCCAGACTCTAATGGCGGATGGTATGAGACTGCGCGTGATTGATGAAGCGATCGCGCAACTGAAAGACACAGAGAGGAAATAGGGCGATCAGAATCTTAATCAGGTGGTGCAGCTGCAGGAAAACAATTCAGCGGTGGAGGAGCACAAAGGCTTGTTGTCGGAGTTGTTCAATAAGCTAGCATTGATGGATGGGAAGTTGGATCAACAACTCAATCAATCCAAAGCTCCATCTCATAGTGAGGCAGGCCCAGGGGTGAGATATTCAAACTCAGTTAATTTTGGCAATATGAAAACTTCGAGGTCAGATTTTCCTCGATTTGAAGGGGGAGATCCAACAGGTTGGATTTTCAAGGCTAATCAATTTTTTGAGTATCATCGTACTCCAAATGAAAAAAATTTACTGATAGCTTCCTTCCATATGGATGGTCGAGCACTAACATGGTTTCAATGGAAATTTGATAATGGGGTATTCATTAATTGGGAGGTATTTGTGCATGAATTGGAGGTCAGATTTGGGCCTTCAGCATTTATAGATCATCAAGGGGCTTTGTCTAAGTTGTCGCAAACTAGCTCTTTAGTAGAGTATCATGAAGAATTTGAACGATTGATGAATAAATCTAGAGGTCTTAATGATTTTTTTCTCCTTAGTTGCTATATTTGGGGGTTAAAACCTGATATTAAGAGAGCTGTTATATCTCACCAACCTAAATCTATGACTGAGGCGATGGGTTTAGCAAAGTTGCAAGAGGATTCCTACTCTGATGGTAGACGAGCTACTTATAAAAGTCAGCCCTATAAAGCCAACTGGTCTCATTCTTTCACCACCTTACCTCCACTATTATCCAACCCACCAGTCACAACACCTGCACAAATCAATGCTTCTACTACGCAGTATTCACCTACTCCAAAATACCCTATACGACGGATGTTGAGCCCTGAGTTACAAGCACGTAAAGACAAAGGATTATGTTTTAATTGTGATGAAAAATTTACTGCAGGCCATGTGTAGGGGAAAGAAATTTTTATTACTCTTAGTTGATGAACATGATACTAACAATGGTGCAGAAGAACTTGTGGAGGAACAGTTGCATCATGATTTGCAGGATCCAAATATGGCGTTTGAGATCTCTTATCAAGCCTTGTCAGGTCAATTGTCCGCTAGGACTTTGAGTCTCAGGCATGGTAGGCCAACGGGTGGTACAAATTTTAGTCGATGGTGGTAGCACACAATTTCTTGCAAGAGAGTCGCTAAATACTTACGTTTACCAATCCAAGAGGCTTCCAATTTCGCAGTTACTGTAGGGAATGGTGCCACATTGCAGTGTCAAGGGGTATGCAGAGCTGTAGCTGTGCTAATACAGGGCCATACATTTCTCATTGATTTCTATATTTTGCCTATACAAGGGCTGTATTAGGCGTGCAGTGGCTTCAATTGTTAGGACCTATGACCTTCGACTATGCTAACATGACTGCGTCATTTGTGTACAAGGGGCAGCAGATACTATTGCAAGGTGGAGTAGTGCCGCCTATAGCTCTACTTCAGTTATATCAACTAAGAAAAGAGTTTACCACTGCCTCTGTTTCTCAGTTTTTTCGTTTAGAACTGCAAGGAGAGAAGAATGATTAGGGAGAGATACCTGCAGATTTTGCCAAAGTATTAAGAGCATATAACCCTGTTTTTCATGAGCCCAAGTGTTTACCTCCATCTAGGCCATATCATCAACTACATTTGTTACCTGCAGCAAGCCCTACTAATGTAAGAGTCTGAGACCCTACAAGTATCTCCATTTTCAAAAAGCAGAAATAGAGAAACAAGTCTTACAAATATTGCAGGAGGGGATAATTCGACACAGTCATAGCCCATACTCTTCACCAGTGCTATTAGTTAAAAAGAAGGATGGCAGTTGACGCTTTTGCGTGGATTATAGGGCTCTTAATGCAATCACAATCAAGGATATGTTTCCAATCTAACTGCAGACGAACTTTTCGATGAATTGCATGGTGCAGTCTATTTTTCCAAACTGGATTTAAGAGCAGGGTATCATCAGATACAGATTAAAGCTGAGGACGTCAGCAAGACTACATTCCGAACTCATGAGGGCCACTATGAGTTTCTTGTGATGCCCTTTGGGCTCACTAATGCCCCTTCCACCTTTCAAGCAGCCATGAATGATATCTTCAAGCCATTCTTGCGACATTTTGTTTTAGTTTTCTTTGACGACATCTTGATCTATAGCAAGGACTGGTCATCTCACTTACAGCATGTTTCGGCAGTGTTGTGGGTTTTGGAGCAAAATGACTTCTTTGTTAAGAAATCCAAATGTTCCTTTGGCAGACTACCATTGGATATTTGGGGCATTTTATCTCTACTAGTGGTCTTAGTGTGGATCAAGAGAAAGTGCAAGCAGTAATACAATGGCCTCGTCCAACATCTGTTAAACAATTACAGGCATTCTTGGGTTTAACATGATATAATAGACGATTTGGCAGAGGTTACGCTACTATGGCTAGCCCACTAACTGATTTACTCAACAAAGATGCATTTTCTTGGAATGATGAAGCTGAGTTTGCTTTTAATCAATTGAAGGAAGCCATGTCTACTACACCAGTTCTAATATTACCTGATTTTCAGGGGTGGATCGCCCCCCCCCCCCCCCTTAATATTTTTTTTTTGGAGAATATTAGTAACAGCCTATGTTTAAGCCCCCCCATTCTTTTGAAGCCCATTCTATTTAATTTTTTGGGCCTATCTTTCCCTTCTTCCCTTCTTCCCTATTATTTTTTTAAAGCCCATTATGTATAAGCCCATTATATGTTTAAGCCCATCTTTCCCTTCTTTCCTATTAACTTATTCTCTCTGTCTCTACTCCTAATTCCAGTCCGGTTTTTGAGTCTTTGATCTTTCTCTCTTCTATCTCTTGATTCTTGAAGACTTGAAGCTTGATTGTTTAAACCCAAGATCAAGTAAGTCAAACTAACTAATTTCTTAGTATTCTACTATTTTTTTTCTTGATGTGATTGATAGTTTGAATTCATTCTTACATAGTAAATTTTGTTATAAACTTTGTGTTTTGAAAATATCATTTGTGATGTTGTAATCTATCACAAGTCCCGACCCCGAACCCATTACCCATCCCTCCCAACAACACCATCATCAGCTCCTTGAACGGATAAACACATGGAAGCTTTTCCTAAATTTGACCGTTATTGAAGTGGCACACAAGGAGTTTGTTGAATTGCCATAAAGAAAATCACTTACTTTAGGTGTTTAGATTAAGTTTTCATACTAAATTAGAGATTTATAAGTTAGTTTTTTATGTTAATAATTAGAAATAAATTAGTTTTTAGAATTTTAGGGCTTAGTTGAGCTTATCACAATAGTTTTTATTTGTTTTATTTGTTTCAAGTTCACCAAATTTCTTGGAGTTTTATTTGTTTAAGTGAAACTTCTTGAAAGCAGGATTAATATTTTCATATTATGCTATTTACAGGAATTAAACTTTTGCAATTTGATAATATGAATAATGCAAAAAGGAAACAAACTACACCTTCCCTTCTCAACTTTTTTAGTAAAAAAAGTGTTGGTCAATCATCAAGTGCCCAAGTTCCAATTTTGGATGATGTTTCAACATCGGATAATGTTCAATTTCCATTCAACAAGAACCATCCATAGATGTGGATCTCAATTCTCTTGAGTGTGACCCGGCATTACGTCGTCCATTATTGTCTTATCCAATCAATCAACAAGACAATATTCGAAGATCATATATAGATATGGGACCATGCCAACCGAAATTAGTTGAATATCCACGCTCATTAGATGGAAAACAATATCGGGATTTCAATATCAATGGTTCACTCAATTCTCTTGGCTCGAGTATTCAGAATCAGAAGATAAAGCATTTTGCTTTCAATTCTATCTTTTTGACATTAATCCATCGAAATTTTCGACATTTACCATTGAAGGATTCCGAAATTGGAAGGGGGTTAACAATGGAGATATATGTAGATTTATGCATCATGTAGGCGGGCCTTCTTCTGCACACAATTTTTCTATGCGCAAATGGGATAGCTTGAAGACTCCTACTGAACATATTGATAAAGTTTTGAATGCTATGTCTTCTGAACAAGTTAGACAAAATCGATTGAGACTGAAAACTACAATAAGGAGTGTTATGTGGCTTGCATTGCAAGGATGTCCTTTTAGAGGCCATGATGAATATGTTAAGTCTTCAAATCGTAAGAATTTTATTGCAATGGTGAAGGCTTTTTGTGAGGTGAATGAAGATATTGGCAAAGTAGTGTTGGAAAATGCTCCTGGAAATACGAAATATATAGCACCAAATATCCAACAAGAGATCTTGCACATTATTGCCAATATTGTGAAGAGGAGGATACGAGAAGAAGTAGGGGATGACAAATTTTGTATTCTTGTTGATGAAGCTGTTGATGAATCTGGTACAGAACAAATGGCTGTGGTTTTAAGGTTTGTTGATTCTGCCGGATTTATTCAAGAAAGGTTTTTTGAGGTTGCCAGTGTTTATGATACTTTGGCATTAACACTCAAAACAACCATTTGTGATGTTCTTGCTCGTTACAATCTTCAAATTGAAAATTTGCGTGGTTAAGGATACGATGGTGCTAGCAATATGCATGGGGTGTGGAATGGACTGCAAGCATTGTTTCTTAGAGACTGCCCATATGCCTATTTCGTACATTGTTTTGCTCATAGGTTGCAACTAACATTACTTGCAGGGGCTCAGCAAGTACATGATGTTTGGTTATTTTTCTCAAGTTTAGGTGCAATTGTTAACTTCGTTGGTGTTTCTGCTAAACGTCATATGGAATTAAAATCGGTTCGTGAAGTAGAGATAGCAGATAAACTAGCATCCGGGAAATTTGGTTCTGGAAGAGGTGCTAATCAGAAATGTATTTTGCAACGGCGGGAACAACCCGTTGGGGCTCCCACTTTGCTTCAGTTAGTAGCTTGATTGATATGTTTGATGCAACTTCTACAGTTCTTGGTAACATTATTCATAATGGAAACGGTTTTAAAATTAAAGGTGAAGCTAAAGGTCTATTTAAGGCAGTAAGGTCATTTGAATTTTGTTTTATCTTGCATTTGATGTTTAAAGTGATGGGTATCATCAACACTTTTTGTTTAGAATTGCAGCACAAATTTTTAGACATCTTAAATGAAATGGATTTAGTCTCATTAACAAAAGCAGTACTTCAGAAGTTGAGGGAAAATGGCTGGGAGACTTTTATCCAGGATTTGATTTCATTTTGTGAGAAACATGATATTTTAATACCTGATATGAATGCTCCTTACATGGATGGTAGTGGTCGCTCTTGTCAACAACGAGATAATATCATATTTCAACATTATTATCATATTGATATCTTCAATGCAGTAATAGATTTTCATATTTCGGAGTTGTGTAGCAGGTTTCCTGAGTCGACAGTTGAACTACTTATTCTAAGTACAGCTTTAGATCCTATTGATGAGTTTAAATCATTCAAGATAGATGACATTTGTACTCTTGCAGATAAGTTCTATCCTGAAGATTTCACCACAACTGAGTTGTATGCTTTGAAAGTGGAGTTACAACATTATGAGGTCGATGTGATTCGTCATCCTATGTTTTAGAATATGTCTTCTCTTTCTAAATTATGTCAGAAGTTGGTGGAAACAAAAAAATCAAGGAACTATTTTTTGATTGTGACTTATTTACTTGGTGTTGACTCTTCCTGTTTCAACGGCAACAACAGAGCGTGCATTCTCCGCTATGAAACTTATTAAAACACCAATTCAAAGCAAGATGGAAGATGATTTTCTTACAGATTGTTTGACAATCTTTATTGAGAGAGATTTTGTTGAAGATATTGATTTTGATGTGATTGTTGATGAATTTTACTCTATCAAACATCGTCGGGTACAACTAAAATGATTTAAGAATGTATATTTTGAAAGATGTGGAGAATTTGTATATCCCTCTAGTATTTATAAAAACTTTATATATTTTTTGATTTTTGAATTTTACATTGTATGGAAAAAAAATTACCAGCCCCCCTCACTTTTCAATCCTGGATCCGCCCCTACTGATTTTACTCAACTTTCACAATTAAGACGGATGCTTTAGGAATAGGGATTGAAGCTGTGCTATCTCAAAATAAACACCCAGTTGCATATTTTAGCAAGAAGTTTCCCGTAGAATGCAGTCTGCATCGCGTATGTGAGGGAAATGTTTGCGATCACAGAAGCTGTGAAGAAATGGAGGCAATATGTGTTATGCATCTGCGTATGTGAGGGAAATGTTTGCGATCACAGAAGCTGTGAAGAAATGGAGGCAATATGTGTTAGGCAGAGAATTTGTCATACAAAATGACCATAAAAGTATACATCATATGATACATCAGGTTATACAGACCCCCGAACAGCAAAAGCGGGTGCACAAGCTATTGGGATACAATTTTAAGGTGGTGTACAAACAGGGCCGGCCCTGAGTTCCGGGGGGTCCTAGGCGAACTTCCGAAATGGGGCCCCCCCTGCCCCATACATTTAAAAAAAAACATGCAAAAAAAATTTTACGCGCGAAATGCGTACCTATATTTACAAGGGAAGTTTGAAATTGGGGGCCCCTAAAATCGTGATTTCGGCGGGGGCCCGAGGCGGCCGCCTTGCCCGCCTACATATCAGGGCCGGCCCTGTGTACAAACCTGGCAAGGATAATCCTGTGGCAGATGGGTTGTCTCGTCAGTTCTCAGCAGAGCTAAATGCCTTAAAACTATTTCCTATCCTAAGTTTTTAGTGCTAGATCAATTGAGAGCTAAGTACATGAAGGAGGAGAAATGGAAGGACTTACTGCAGTCAATCAAGGCAGGCAAGGTGAACAATAAGGAGTTTGAGTATAGGGAGGGGATATTTCTTTGAAAAAAAAAATCATGGTGCCTGCAGCAGTGAGGAAACAATTGCTTCAAGAGTATCGTTCTAGCCCTATTGGGGAGCATTCTAGCATCAAAAGGGCATTGTTCAGGATTAAAGAGCAATTTTATTGGGATAAAATGGCCGAGGATGGAAGAAGTATGTCCAAGAACGTCTCACATCTCAATTCCCAATCAAGTGTGGGAGGACATTTCTATGGATTTTATAGTTTGTTTACCCCCTTCTCAAAGTAAGACAGCTGTTTTGGTGGTGGTGGATCATTTAAGTAAATATGCCCATTTTATCACATTACCTGCAACATTTGCTGCTTCTAACATTGCCGAAGTGTTCCTTGCCAATGTGGCCAAGCTTCATGGAGTACCTAAGTCCATCGTTAGTGACAGGGATGCAATTTTTGTGAGCAACTTCTGGAAGGAATTGTTCGCACAGGGAACTACACTGAGAATGTCGAGCGCATACCACCCGCAGACAGACGGGCAAACAGAGGTTTTAAACAGGATTTTGGAGCAATATTTGCGTTGCTTTGTGAGTGAAAGAGCCCAGACTATGGTGTAAGTATTTTCCCCTTGCTGAATATTGGTATAATACAGCATTTCAGTGTGCTATTGGTCTCACTCCATTTGAAGTGGTCTATGGCCGTAAGGCCCCTGCTTTGTCCACATATATAGATGGTTTCTCTGTTAATTTTGAAGTGAACGAGGCTCTTATGAAGAGAGACCAGTTGTTGCAGTTACTCAAACTCAATTTGGAGAAAGCCCAAGTGCAGATGAAATAGATGGCAGACAAGCACCGAACTAATCAAGAATTCGAGGAAGATGACTAGGTTTTTGTCAAGCTGCAACCCTATCGACAGCAGTCGGTGGCTCAACGTAGCTCACAAACTATCGAAGAAGTTTTATGGACCATTCCAAGTAATCAAACGCATTGGCCCTGTTGCATATACGTTGAACTTGCTTGCAGACTCCAAAATTCATCACGTGTTTCATGTCTCACTGCTGCGTCGTTGTCGAGGTGATCCAATGGCAGCAGAAGCTATTCCATTACCATCTGATAAGGCATCTCCTGTGGTAGCATTGCCACCAGTGGCCGTATTACAAAAGAGAAAGGTTAAGCAGGATACTAATTTTGTGGAGGAAGTGCTCATGAAATGGGAGGGGTTGCCTGATAATGCAGCTACATGGGAGAATGCAGCTGCAATGGCCCAAGCCTATCCACTATTCGACCTTGAGGTCAAGGTCAATGTCGAAGAGGGCGGCAATGATGCAGCTCAGAGCGAAGGGAGGGCAGCGAGAGTGAGAAGAGTGCCTAAAAGGTTCTTGGAGTAAAGCAGAGCACGTGAACTGCACGTAGAATTCATATTCAGAAGTGGCGGGAAATAAACAGTAACAGGTGGCAACTAAAGAGCGGGGCGTAATTGATTACTGTGTTTTGGATTGTATAAATAAGAGAATTGTAAGAGAGGGGGCTAACAGAATTTGTCGTATCTTCTACCATCTTCTTCTCGTTTCTTCCCCAATTCCCATCCCTTGAATCCATCTTGGATCTCTTTCATTTTCCTGTAATAGTTCCAATTTCTCATGCTTGTTAATAGTTGAACTCGATTAAGTCATTGATTTGATTGAGAAATCTGAATTCTAAGATTTTGATTGCTTCACATCGGATATGAAGACACGCTTTTGCACATTTTAAAAAACTTGTCCCTGTGTTACTTCTGCAGTTAGAGCGCTTCAAGCCTTTGTCGTCCAAGAGTTGTTTCCGACAAAATTCAATCATAATATGGTACAGTGTTACACTGTTACACTTCCAAGAAATTTATGAATAGTCAAATTTTATATTTAAATTTGAGGGGGAAATCATTATATTTAGTGAAACAACTATTTTCCAAAGATAATTTATATCAGGTTCTTCAATTCCGGAAAGTTCCAACTAAATTAACATTAATTAATTGGACTAATTCGCCTGAAAATATTACTCAATTCTGTTTGACTTAAAGAAAATTGCTTTAAATAATAGAGATCCCTTGTTCTTTACTGTTTCTTGATATATTTTTTATATCATAGTTGAATTAATTTCAGATAGAAGTTTCAAATTGAGAAATCTTATAAATATTATTAGGGACCTGATAGGAATACATGTAAGTTAAGGATGTAATGAAAAACCCCAAAATAGAAACCAAGAAACAAGATTAATGATAAGTGCAACAATTGGTCATCACTTAACAATTACTGGTCATATTTTTTCTAACTTTCACGTAGAACCCATACAATGGACTCTTATTGATTTCCGTGGGTAGCATTGTTATCAGGTCGGGTCGAGTAGTGAGATACCCAGACACTACCCTATGACAACGGGTCCGGGTCCGGATTCGGGTCTATTCATTTTTTCCAGTCCAATCGGTTCCAGGGTACCCAATGGGACTAAAAATACACGATAATAATTTTAATTTTCAATGTTTACTAAAGATTTCAATATTCAAGTTCATAACATTTTTTTTCTTTAGAGGATCACATGAATTAGCTACACAGCAAAATTGAAATTAAAATTAATTAATATGTAAATGAAAGTAGGTAAGTTGATCTTACAATATAAAGAGTACGAGATGAAAATTTGGAGTAGAAGAAAAGATTGCACACTCTTTATTAAGTTATATGAACATATTAAACTTTATTTTCTATCAACTTTTTTTTAGACACATACAACTATCTTGTTCTAATATACTGTAATTTAAGTTATTGACCTATTACTGGGTCCATGGGTCGGATCCGGATCGGGTCGTGTGTGTCCAAAATCATCAGACCCTAATGGTACTCATCTAAACTCGGGTCAGTTCCGGTCCAAGTAGGGCCCGAGTCAGGTCTGGGTCACGAGTAATTGTGACAAAGCTATCCGCGGATACTTCTAAATTTCATGATATCTTTGTTTCTGCTTAAGTGACCTAATTCGCAAATAAAGGCATGACCTTATCCATTTGAGCAAGGTTTAGGCTTTATATGTATATTTTTAATTTAAACTGAATTAAAAATCTTCCAATAGTTTAGCAATCTGCAGGTGTCCAACAATTCATGTAAATGAAATAATCCTTTGGTGGCAATTTCAGTTAGATGCTAACAAATTTGTGGGACAATATTGATGTGAATTCAAACACATTACACGAAGCATTAAAGAGAATATCACATCATAAAGTATTATCTAATGAATTTCAATTATTCTAAAACTATTTGAAAATGTTCATAATTTTAAATTTTAAAAGAACAATTAAAAGAAAATAAAACCAAAAGCCATTTCACTGATACAGAATTTCACGAAAATGACCGAAAAGTGTGGACTAACCCACAAAATGTGGCCAAAACAGTGAATTTCGGAATTTCACAAAAACGACTGAAAACTGTATACTATACTCACAAAATTGGGCCAAATTTGTAAAATACAGAATTTTGCAAAAAAGCTAAAAACTGTGGACTCCCACAAGATGTGGACAAAACAGTAAAATACAGATTTTTGCAAAAACGGCCGAAAACTGTGTACTATGGAATTCTGCAAAAACGGTTGCAAACCGTGGACTCCTACAAAACGCACCAGAACAGCGAAATACAGGATTTCACGAAAACGACAGAAAATAGTGGAGTGTGGACTATATCCTACAAAATTTTGGAAAATGCAGTGAAATATGGAATTTCACGAAAACAATCGAAAACTCTGCACTAATAATAGCACACAAAGATGGGGCCAAAACAATGAAACACATTATTCCGCAAAAAAGGGGCATTTAACTATGGACTAGCCCAAAAAATTGGGCCAAAACAGGAATTTCGTGAAAACAACCAAAAACTCTGGACCAAAATAGTGATATACAGAATTTTGCAAAAACATTTGAAAACTAGGGACTAGCCCACAAAATTAGGCAAAAGCTGTGAAATATGGAATTTTGCCAAAGCGACAAAAAATTGTGGACATAGCCCCACAAATTTGGGCCTAAACAGTGTACTCCTGAAAATGGTCGAAAATTGTGAATCATAGCCCAGATGTGAAAAATAGAATTTCGTGAAAATGACAAAAAATTAGACTATAGTCTACAAAATTTGGCCACAATAGTGAAATTTAAAAATTCGCAAAAACTGTCAAAACTATCCACAAAATGTGGGCAAAACAGCGAAATACAGAATCTCGCGAAAATGGCAAAAAACCATTGACTTTTAAGCCTATAAAATGTGGCCAAAATAGTTAAAAATCGAAATTTGGAAAAAAAAACAATTGGAAATTGGGGATTATATTGCCCACAAAACGTGGCCAAAATAGTGACATACGGAATTTTGCGGAAACGAAAAAGATTGTGGGCTGTAGTTTAAAAAATGTGGCAAAAACAAAAAATACAAAATTTTGCAAAATTGGTCAAAAGTTGTGGACTATAGCGTACAAAATGTGGCCAAAACAGTGAATACATAATTTTTTGGAACAGCTAAAACCTGTGAACTATATAGCAAAACTGTGCCAAAACAATGAATATCAAATTTCTTGAAAGTGGCCGAAAACTGTGGACTATAACCCACAAAATATGGCAAAAACAATGAAGTATGACATTTTGCGAAAACGACAAAAAACTATGGAATGTATAGCCCAAAAATATGGCCAAAACAGTAAAATTTGGAATTTCACAAAAACTAAAAAAAATGTACACTGTACCCACAATGTGGAGAAATAAAAGGGAATTTTGTGAAATTAGCCAAAAAAACCGTAGACCCACATAATTTGGCAAAAACAGTGCTATACAAAATTTTGCGAACTATGGATTATCGCCCTCAAAATTAGGCCAAAATAATGAAATATGGAATTTCAAGAAATGACAAAACTGTGGACTATGGCCCTAGAAAGGTGGCCAAAACAATGAAAACGGCACAAAACTGTGGACCCACATAATTTGGCCAAAATAGTGAAATACAGAATTTTGCGAAAAATGCAAAAACTAGCCAGCAAAATGTAGCAAAAATGGTGAAATACTGAATTTCGCTAAGGACTAGCACAAAATGTGGTCAAAACAGTGAAATACATAATTTCGAAAAAAAAAGAAATAAACTACGGACTTTAGCCCACAAAATGCGGCAAAAACGAAAGAAATACAGAATTTTGCAAAATTGACTGAAAACTGTCTACAAAATGTGGCCAAAACAGTAAAATACGGAACTTCGCGAAAACAAAAAATTTAAAAATTATGAACATTGATACCAATCTGAAGCTGATACCAATGCCTAAAAGAATGTCAGAAATCACACACTGATATCAAAACAAGGTAGACTATGGTCTTAAATTTTCTATTTTTTCCATCTTGGGCTTAAACATTTCGTCGGCTGGCAAATATTTTACATATTCAAGTTATTTATGCAGTCTAAAGTTCAAAGAAGATACAAGATACATAAGACCAAAGTAATAAACGAACAACCAAAATGAAATTATCAATTAAAAAGGCAACGAACAACCAAAATGAAATTATCATTTTTCTTCAAAGATCTTGAGTCTTCTGTTGATTAACAAAATAATGGAACAAAATAAGTTCGAATTTTGGTTGATGCCGAGGATCAAGCAGACTAACCTTATCTCAATTGGTGTGGCAGCAAAATTGGCTAGCATAACACTTGGAGAGTGGCAACGGTTTCTTAGCAATGCAATAGCTATTCCACAAAGAAATACAGTGACCCCTGTAACAACAATATCCAGTTTTACATAATTGCAAATGTTCGAAAAGATAAATACACTTAGCTTTGATGCATTCTGTTTATGTTTGTGCAGACAAAATCATTGGCCTGTTATTTGAGAAATTGATTACATTAACTTCGTTATCCTATTGCAAAAGAGTACGCGTGTTTTCTATTGTTATATTGTAAGGCCGTGCAAATAATTTGTTACATATTGCTAAACGAACAAAGTAATAAACATAGAAAAACTACACATTGTTGTGAAAAGTCATTTCACTACACCAATACTCTGAAATTGAGTGAGGGTTGACGGATTTAAATTTATTCTAGCATAACTGTGCAGGTCGAGGTCAAACACTTATACTACTGTGGGCTGAAACTTGGGTTGCATAGAAAAACACTTTTTCCTATAAGCTTTAGATGTGTGCCTAGTAAGATTGAACCTTAGTGGCTCTAGTGTCTTATTAAATGTTCCTTTCACCAACTCATAAGAATTTATGTTATCCTTCTAACACTTCAAATAAGGAAAAACAGATTATGATCCAAAACACATCTAACATAGCCTCATGCTTCATTCATCCTAGTCCATGCCGGAATTGATGCGTAAGAGCATCCACTATCGTTGATGCTAAAATATGCATATATAGCATTTAGGAAATAGCATTTGAAGAAGAGCGCTGCAGTCGTTTAAAGCAAATTTTAGAAGAAACGGAAGATGAATCATCTTCCGTCTAACAATTCTTTAAAAAAAAATTGAATAAATAGTCAATGACATTTTCGTAAATTTGGAAAGAAAAGTTTCTGAAGAAAGTTATCGGACGGAAGATCTTCTTCCGTTCGAGATTTTTTTGTATATGGCATTTTCGTAAATATTCAATGGAATTTTCGTAAATTTTGAAAGAAAAGTTTCTGAAGAAAGTTTTCGGACGGAAGATTTTTTTTCTTTCTATAATGGCATTTTCGTAAATATTCAATGACATTTTCGTAAATTTGGAAAGAAAAGTTTATGAAGAAAGTTGGCGGACGGTCCGTCTCTCTTAAAAAAATAAAAAGAAATAATAGATGGAGGATCATCCACTGTCTTCTATATTTAGCAATTGCTAAATTCAACTACTATATTTAGCAATGCACTGTTCATTCAATTTAGCAAAATAATAGAAATTGTGGGGTTTCAATTGCCAAAAATGCATTTTATGAGTTTTTAGCAAACGATAGTTGATGCTCTAAGCAGGTGCATTTAATAACACCTTAGGATGTCAGAGCCTTTGGAGTTGAATATCTCATTGAAGAATTTTTTGCCGTTACCATACTAGTTGTGTTTAAGATCTTGAAGTCCATTTTTCCTTCTAATGGAAGAAATATGATGATTTGTTACATGTTCAATGTATTTTGTGCATGCTTACATAGTGCATGACAAATGAACATGAATAGATGTTTTTGTTCCATTATTGAAATACACAGAACTTGAGGTGCAAGGGATCAACAACCATTTAAGTGGTACATAACACATTGGAATTTTGACATGCATCAACCACAGTTAGGAATGAGGGTTTTGATAAGTCCAGTAATTGTGAGTGCTTTTTATTCAACTTACATCCGATCCATACTTCTGTCCGGGTTTTTCACATACAATCGTCTTAAACTTATGTATACCATGTGTTTCCTTCTTATGAGATGACTTCTGTAGTTGTTTTTTATGTCTTATTAATGATATGGAAAAGAGATTTGTCCTACCTTCCAAATAAAGATAATGGAAATTCACATAAAATTTGTCCTTCCCCATAAGTGTAGAGGCAGAACAATTCAGGTGCTTTTCATATAATGCGCATTTGCTTCTCTTGGACATAGAACATTTCGACTTATTACACCAGATCTTTGAAGAAGGCTAATGCAAATTCACATTAAATTTGTCCTTCGCCATAAGTGTAGATGCAGAACAATGCTGATGCTTTTCATATAAAACGCACATGCTTCTCTTGGACTTACTGTTTTCACTCACTATACCAGATCTTTGAAGAAGGCTAATGCTAATGATCTATACAAGACAGAATATTTAAAATTTCTAAGCATTACTTAGCATCATAAATATGCTGATTGTATGATCTTTACAAGACACATAAAATCTAATTATTTTTGTCATCACAATATTGATGTAAAACCAACCCTAAAATAGAGAATTTTCCAAGAATTTTAATGGGTTAATTTTACCAACATGAAAGTGCGGATTTAGATTGAATATTTTGACAGTTAACAGGTCCGATGGGTTTTCAAGAATTGAATCAAATGCTAACAATCCCAATTAATAATTCAATCTTACGATCAACAATTAAATTCCTATGTGTGAGCAAGTAATAAATTCAATATCGATTCGTACTCTATTCTAGCATGCGGATCACTCAATCTCAATTATTTGTGGTCGACAGATAAATCAGATAATACACTAGATAATAGAGCAGTAAAACACAAATACTTGATAATGGAAAGATTATACCGAATGTGAAGAAACCCAGCGTAGATGTAGGAGCGGACAGCAACCAAGATCACAGCAACCAGAGAGCAAAGTCAGCAACTAAACCAACGCAGTTGGCAGATCAGGGCAGCAACCCAGCCAACGCAGTTGGCAGATCTGATTCCGGCGATGATGGGAGGCGGCGAGTGGGAGTGGCGACGTCGGCGAGGTGCGACGGCGAGCGGGGGTGCACGGGGCGGCACAGGTGAGGCAGGCAGTCGAGGTTGTTTGGGCGATGTCGGGGGTTGAAGGCGGTTGGAGATGACGATGGTCACGGTCGGAGTTGGGCGTTTTGGGAACAGGGAGAGAGCGGGAGAGGAAGAAGATGGATTGGGTTTTGATGGGTTTTGTTTTGGTTTGGTTTTGATTTTGTTTTGGTGGTTTTGTTTTGGGTTCTGTTCCGAAACCGAAGGGGGAGAGAAGAAGATGACGGGGAGAGGAAGACGATGGTTGAGTTTTTTTGTGGGGATCGGGATATGGATGGGGAAGAAGAAGGTGAAGAAGGAGAAGGAGTGGCGGCTGGGTATGGGATATAGGATTAGGGTTTGATTAGGGGATTAGGGTTTGGATTAGGGGATTATGA
Source organism: Hemerocallis citrina (assembly GCA_017893485.1). NCBI lineage: Eukaryota > Viridiplantae > Streptophyta > Magnoliopsida > Asparagales > Asphodelaceae > Hemerocallis > Hemerocallis citrina. The sequence continues at coordinate 26,721,303 of CM030363.1, forward strand.
TTTGTATTGGGGATTTTTAAGTGGGGATAAATTTTAGAATTAATCACTAATTCTAAAACTAGATTAGGATTTATCACAAACCCTAATTTGTATCTCGATTGTATCACACAAGGGAGAGAAAATGAAGAGCAAAACTCAACACAGGTTTTTTTTGATCAATAATGGCATCCCTTTCTCATTCATCTCAGGGCCTTTAAATAGGCTCAATTACATCTTGAAACATATCTCCAAAATATTCTCAGAATCTAAAAATTACAAAAAGATTACATATGGCTATAATTGCCAGAAATAAAAATGGTAAAAAAAATAAAAATCCTAAACTGTAAAGATGTCCTCATCATTCTCTCCGGGTGGGAGAAAGCTCGACCCAGTCGAGTCAAAACCAGTGATCATGTCATCGTGCTCCAAAAGATCTGGATCCAGTTGCAGGAGCCCCTCACGATCACTGCACGTATCATCCGACTTCGGTTAGTTTTTCCACCTCACCAAATACTTGTGCATACCACCATCTCTTGTGGAGATTATCTGATCATCTAAAATATTATCTAACTCTTCTGTCGATGGGTAAGTAGTATCTGGTAGTGGAGGTAATGGGGGAATCTCACCATTAGGCTGCAGGGTAGGCTCATCTATAAGAAAATTTCTAGGGTTGAATTTTGAGCCTTCATAAAGTACTAGATCCTCAATATTGAAAATTTTACTTATGCCAAAACCTTCAGGAAGGTCAACGACATAGGTACTATTATTGATTGCATGTAGAATCTTAAATGGCCCTGCAGCACGTATGTTCAAATTCTTAACGGGTCCAACAGGAAACCGTTCCGGATGAATCCGAACCATCACTTCGTCACCAATATCAAAAGTTATAAATTTCCTTCTAGTATCTGCTATTAATTTGTAGTTAAAATTATTTTCATTAAGTTCCTTGGAAATTTCTCTATGCAAGTCATGAATATTATATGCAAATGTGGGTGCAGACTCTGTGACTTTGTGATGTTCTAATACATGAGTAGAATCTATGGGTTGCCAAGTGACTTGGGAAGGAATGGGTGTCTCGGGTATACTCAATAGAGGTGACTGGATAGGCTGAATACAATTGAGAGACTGGTCATCCTCTTTTTCATCAAAGTCATCACTTATATTAGGTTCATAGGTAAACTCATTGTCGGGCTCATCAGCGATGACTGCGGTACCCTCTACTATATTAATCCTACTTGGACTAGGACAGTTGCCAGCAACATGACCGTATCCCTTACATTTATAGCACTTAGTGAGAGGGTCAATCTTACTGTAATCTCTTTCGGTGTTCTTACCCTTATGTTCATCTCTCTGTGAATTAAAATTTGAATTAGATTTGCTGGGGTAAGATTTGTTGGGGTGCTGAGAGGGAGGCTGAGGTCTAGGTGGGTCAGTAGAGGTCATTCTAGAGGAATGATCTCTCGAGTCGCTGGACCTAGAATCAGAACAAGCTTTAAGGGAATCCATGTCGAGGACTAAGGCGTAGGCTGCCGCTATTGAGTCCACGTTTCTATAGATTAGCTCGTTCCTAAGGTCAGCTCGTAGTCCAGCTCTGAACCTAGAGAGAGTTTGTTCTTCACTCTCTTTACCTAGCGCATTGCACCGAATAAGGAAGTCATCGAATTTATCAACATATTCTTGTGTGGATTTACTTTCTTGATACAATAGGTTCCACGAATCTAGCAATCGGGTGTGGAACGATAACGGTACATACCTCTCAGTGAGCTTCTCTTTCATGGCCTCCCAAGTGGCTATGGGTGCCAGGCCTCGGCCTCTACGGGCATGTTCAAGATTGGTCCAATGTTGTTAAGCCTTACCCGTTAATTTCATAGTTGCAAATTTAACTTTAAGGGTTTCGCTCATGTCGAACCACACAAAATAGTGGTCCATGGCACGGACCCAATCAAGGTAAGCTTGGGGTTCCATGTGGCCTTCAAATTGGGGAACGTCAGCCTTAACGTTCTTTTTATATTGTTCGTCAGGGTCACGTTCTTGACGTCGATCGTCATGAACATTCCCTTGAGGGATCTGACGATGGCCATGAAGCTCAGGGACAATATTTTGATTTAGCTCCACTTTCTCAAGCCTCTGATTGATATTGGCAAGAGTTGCTTGGATGGCAGCTAGGGTAGCGGAGATATCAGGATTGTCTATTTCAGGTCTGGGAAGTCTAGGGTTCCTAATTGGGTGATTGGGAAGGGCTAGGAAAGGCTCTTCAGGGTCTGTGATGGTGCTGCGAAGACGCATTCACCAAAAGTGGAAACTATGGGGTGTGTCCTATTTTTTTTTTTTTAAATGATTCTAAACTAAAATAAAATAAAATACTACTAAATGAATGCAAAAATGATGCCTACGATGCAAGAACTAAGGTTTTTTGAACCTTCGCTCTGATACCAAAATGATGTAAAACCAACCCTAAAATAGAGAATTTTCCAAAAATTTTAATGGGTTAATTTTACCAACATGTAAGTGCGGATTTAGATTGAATATTTTAACAGTTAACAGGTCCGATGGGTTTTCAAGAATTGAATCAAATGCTAACAATCCCAATTAATAATTCAATCTTACGATCAACAATTAAATTCCTATGTGTGAGCAAGTAATAAATTCAATATCGATTCGTACTCTATTCTAGCATGCGGATCACTCAATCTCAATTATTTGTGGTCGACAGATAAATCAGATAATACACTAGATAATAGAGCAGTAAAACACAAATACTTGATAATGGAAAGATTATACCGAATGTGAAGAAACCCAGCGTAGATGTAGGAGCGGACAGCAACCAAGATCACAGCAACCAGAGAGCAAAGTCAGCAACTAAACCAACACAGTTGGCAGATCAGGGCAGCAACCCAGCCAACGCAGTTGGCAGATCTGATTCCGGCGATGATGGGAGGCGGCGAGCGGGAGTGGCGACGTCGGCGAGGTGCGACGGCGAGCGGGGGTGCACGGGGCGGTGCAGGTGAGGCAGGCAGTCGAGGTTGTTTGGGCGATGTCGGGGGTTGAAGGCGGTTGGAGATGACGATGGTCACGGTCGGAGTTGGGCGTTTTGGGAACAGGGAGAGAGCGGGAGAGGAAGAAGATGGATTGGGTTTTGATGGGTTTTGTTTTGGTTTGGTTTTGATTTTGTTTTGGTGGTTTTGTTTTGGGTTCTGTTCCGAAACCGAAGGGGGAGAGAAGAAGATGACGGGGAGAGGAAGACGATGGTTGAGTTTTTTTGTGGGGATCGGGATATGGATGGGGAAGAAGAAGGTGAAGAAGGAGAAGGAGTGGCGGCTGGGTATGGGATATAGGATTAGGGTTTGATTAGGGGATTAGGGTTTGGATTAGGGGATTATGATTTGTATTGGGGATTTTTAAGTGGGGATAAATTTTAGAATTAATCACTAATTCTAAAACTAGATTAGGATTTATTACAAACCCTAATTTGTATCTCGATTGTATCACACAAGGGAGAGAAAATGAAGAGCAAAACTCAACACAGGTTTTTTTTGATCAATAATGGCATCCCTTTCTCATTCATCTCAGGGCCTTTAAATAGGCTCAATTACATCTTGAAACATATCTCCAAAATATTCTCAGAATCTAAAAATTACAAAAAGATTACATATGGCTATAATTGCCAGAAATAAAAATGGTAAAAAAAATAAAAATCCTAAACTGTAAAGATGTCCTCATCAAATATGCAAGCATATATTAGTATGTCAAGGACAACATTAATGCACATAAAGTTACATGAATTATAAAAAAACATTAAAGACTATTTTTTAATCCTGACTCTTTCTCTCATTTGGATCATTCTCACAGGTCACAACTATAAACATTAAAATTTATATTAGTTTTAGATGAACTAATACAATTAGTCATCTCAATAAAACAGATGAAGCAATATATTTACACATACAGCAAAATAATAGAAATTCACAAACCGCAAATGGGGAAGAGTCCCAATGTCACGCCAAGCGCAGTAGAGAATGCCAACTGCTTCGGTTCTGCACCTCTAAATGAGAAAGTATTACAAACACATTCTTAGAATTGTTAATAAATATGAATCACATTGGAATCAAGTACTGGTACATAAATCAATAATAGCAAGAAAGACATTTATCCCAATTTTCTTTCTACATTTTCAAGCTTCCTCCTTTTCAAGTTCCTTATTCAACTTTTTTAACTACTCTTTCCAGTAATTATAAAATAATAATAATAAAATAAAATACGAGAGCTTACCAAATATGTGAACTACTAGAAATCCATGTACTCTACAACTAATTTGTAACTCCTTAGTAACTTCTACCCAGTTAGGCAGTTACATTGTTAAGGAAAACAAAGTAACTTGCATAACAAAAATATTTTTGCAATGTTGTTTTTTTTTTTTTTTTTTAGCTTTTTATAACTTCAAAACACATTGCAAATTTATTAAGAAATCAAAGATGGGAAAGCCTAATTCAGAAATTACTACAAGATATAATAAAAACACAAAAATTACCTCCTGATAATTTGGAGAGGATCTACAACCTTCCTTTTGAACCATGAAACCAGCTCAGACCTCTAAATGGGCTTTTTTTTTCAAAGAGGCCCTATTATTGCAAATTTTACTTTATTATAGTGGAAAAATCTCCTTTTCTTTATTCATACAGTAAAAATTAGGTACTTTCTAATTTCCTTCTGCTTGAGTCTATTAAAAAGACAGTTTACAAGCGATCCAGGAAAGAGCAGCTCAAAGAAGAGACTGGAAGAGTTTTCCTTTGCAGGTGAGGATAGATATTCAGACACCGCTAACCCGACAGGAAGTGGATTGCATCTATGGACTTGGGGTTTTCAGTTGATGAGATCCAGATGTGGAAGAGCATGAGATTTGGGATATGCAACAGATGCATGATCTGTCCGAAATTCAGTAAAATCATGCTCGGTTGCACTTTTGGATGCGTAATTCCTTAGCTGACAAAAAAGTTCATATTTTTCTACTTGGGTTCCTGATATCAAACACATTTTCTTTTGAAAGGTAATTATGGAATTAAAAGGAAAAAGAAAATTCAATGTACAAGGATGTTACAAAGAACTTAGAAGGGGGGCACTGTTTTCAAGCTATGGTAAGCAAGGAGAGGATCCTGTAACTCACCATACCAAACTAATGATAATAAGCAAGGAGAGGATCCTGTGACTCACCATACCAAAATGGTGATAATAAACACATTTAATCGTTGTTTTGTATATTTGATCCAAGACAAGAGTTTCAATTTGTTAAATAAATTTGTTGAAAATAAATGCAATTTCTTGCCCTTAGCTTAATATAAAATGATTATACACAAGTAGTATAGAGGCCCTTTAATATAGCATAATTCGACAATACTATATCTTGAAAACTATGTGGTAGCCAAAATGTGTTATTTGATACATGCATTACATACAAAACTAAAAATAGAAGACTTGATGTCAGAAAATGGAGACAACATGCATACGAATTTCATATATTCTTAACGTCTCTGTTAGTTCACCTTCAAGTTGAGTTTATTTCATGTTTATTCTATCTACTACATTGGTAGGTAGTTAGGAATAAGTTGGTTTGTACTGAACTTGTAACTATATTTTATATGGGTATTAGTTTTTCCATTTCTCCGAACCACCCATTACTGTAGTATGGGTATGAAAAAGAGATTGATAGAAAGAAAGTATAGGAAGAGAAAAGATGATTTTCTGAGCAATTTAGAGGATTTATCATCTCTATGGGATTAGATCCCGAGTTGTTGGGGAACAAAAAAAAGTTGTCATTAATTTACACAAAGTTGCTTAGTTCTAACCAACCTGTGAGTCATCAACTTTAGTTAACTGACTTCTCAACAATAAGAAGAATAACTGGAATTCCTAAACACCAACTTTGTTTATGAAACAAGACCAAAGAGAGAATGAGATGCACAGCAACACTACCTACATATCACCAAACCAACACATTTTTTTTTACCTGTTTCTATTATTTCCCTAGTCAAAATGAAGACTATATTCAACATTTCTAGCTTCTGTAAAAGCCCATCCCTGTACATTGTTCAAAACACAACATACAAACTTCAACTACTACTACTACTTTAAACATAAGTCTTTCATTTATTTTATTTTTTTATTTTTTAATAGAAGACAAACATTAAGTCTTCATATCTTAACGATCACATCTTTGATGGCTTTTATAACAAGCTCGTCTTTGCTCTCCTCTTTCCTCTTTAACCATTGATGCATGCTTTGGCGCTCGTCATCTTCTTGACACCACGCCAGCAATTCCTGTTCTACCAACACTGCCACAACCCTAATGGCCTCCTTTGCCTACAATTCCTACACTTCTGAAGGTGACTTTGCCACCAATGCCTACATCGCATACAATTCCTGCGATACATACGACATTGCCTTCTATGCCCTGTATTCAGATACCAAATCTTCCTTCAATCCCTGCTGGTGTGATTCTCCGACGACTCTTGGTCTTCAGATCCTGTCGATTCCTTTCCTCTCCCCACCACCAGTAACATCTAGTCCATGAATTTATGCTGGAGTATCATATGTCTGTATGAGTGTGGTTTATGTTTACTAAGAGTTTATGTGGTGTGAGTTTCTGAATTTCATTTGTACCATTAGCTTATGCATTGTGATTTTATTTTTGCTACTTACGAGCTGTGATGAATGGTGCCATTTAGATGATCAGCTATTGGGAATTTGGAATACTGTTTTCGCTTAGTTTGTTTTGAAGTTTTCAGTTGTCTTCTTCTCTATAACACAAGGTCTACCATGATCTTTAAGTAAATTATCATATTCAATTTTATTTTTTATATCTAAAATACAAAATAGAACCCACCCTCTCTTATATAACATTTTGCAGTTAAATTACTAATGTGGTAATTGTATATAAACATCACAAAAAAATTAAAAATCAGTAGAAATTAAATTTAATTGCCAGCAGAGTAACGAAGATAAACGGTATTTGTCAGTATAGTTAGCAAGAAAATTAGAGAGAGGAGGATGCAAGAGTAGACTAGAGTAGAATAAGCAACTCAGGCTAAGCTAGAACGATGAAATATTGCCAGCCGTCCTTAACTAGACATTGGTAAATCAGGGAAGTTATAGCCAACTCAGTCCATCTTCAGTTAATGCTAAAATTAGAAGTATAAATGACAGGTATGTTGTGAAACTCGCAACACCTTATGCCAAAATAAGATAGTAACTTAGCAAGTACTAGCTATGTGCTTTCTCACTTTATGCATAAATAATTTTACACCACATGCATCAACCACTAGTTGGCTCCTGTGCAATTGCAATTACAAATCATGATGCATATTTACAAGTTAAATATATAAGGATTATCAATATATGTATGGATGAACCTGCTAATAATAAGGGATTGGTTAGAAGCAGTTTTCAATGCAATTTGTCCAATCATCATGCATATTTACAAGTTAACCGTATATTGCTTATCAAATATATGTATGGATTATCAAATATATGTGCTGATCAGGTTCTCTAGGTCACAAACTTAATCACTCACGATCATATGCAGTTTGCCATTAAGGTTTTCTATATCACAATGATATGTACCGATTATCAGATACATAATAAATGGGAAAAGAGAAGGGATTGCTTAGCTAGAGTTGGTTCGCCTTCGAATGCATCATATCTGATGTATCTTCCAAATATGTCAGCATCTTTCACTTGGGAAGAACAAGAGATCCAAAAAGCTCTGTATTTGTTGTCGATCATATTCCTGTATCTGGTCAAGTTCACCAAGGAAAGATGCAGTGACAGATTTGGAAGATGCAAACGATGTTCATTTCCATCACATCTATTCAAAGTTCATTTGGAGCAAAGTCCAATAAGACCAATTTCACCAAGGTTTTGAAGAGGGTAATGGTAGTCAAGAGAAGAAAAAGGTTACCATTATTACTATTACTTTTTGGTGACTATCTGACTTTGTCTTTCTATATGAAGAGTGAAGTGGGAGTTAGAGTTTATATACAGTTTGAGTTGGGTGCACAATTCCGGTGAGCAAGTCTTTGAATGACTTAAGTGCTGATGGAATATGCATTCCACACTCACTTTATATAAAGAGTGAAATGCATGGGAGTGGATAATACATTTGAACAACATTGTCATGTAAAGATGTACATACATATAGATGAATACAATGGTTCTAATACAATAAGCTGTGGCTAAAATAAAATTAATCACCTTTCTAGATTGAACATTTCCACCCTCAATAATGCATCAAAAGTTTATCTCTATGTTTTACTAAGATGACTTCTTCATGGGGTTCATTTGCCAAGAATCGCAATTCAACCATTTCCTCTCAAACTAGGCAATAATTATACACAATGCATTCCAAAAAACTACGAATTACTTTACAAAATATCCTAATAGATAAATTGTAAAACTAAACAATTGAAGTATGACTCCTTCGGTTCTGCACCCTAAATGAGAGAGTATTACCAACGTATTCTTAGACTCTGTTTGGCATTGCTTTTGGAGGGTGTTTTTGTGTATAAAAGCTCTTTTAGGCTCAAATAAGTATTTGACAAACTTAATTAAAAGTGTGTTTAATTAAAACTACCTTTTCTAAAACTACTATTTTTAGCATTTTTTTCGAAGCATCTACAATGGTGGGTTTAGCTTTTCAGAAAGTGCTTTTACTTACTAGGAGATTTTGAAGTTAACATAATTCTTGCTAACAGTACTGATGAGGACATCGATTCAGACGACTCAGACATTTCTATCAACGCAGGCGTCGTCTAGGATGGCTATTTTATTAGCCTATTTACCTTTATTTCAACATTTTATTTGTTTTGGGGCATATTAGCCATATGTAGTAGTTTTGCAATTTGCACCCTTTATTTTCTGCATTGAAATATTTTGGATATTTGTATTGAAATTTTGTTTTGAGCCAATATATAAGTCTTGAGAGTAATGAGAATGTATGCTATTATTGATTAAAAAATTATTGTGTGTTGAGTTATTGCTCTGCATCTTTTTCTTGTGTGTGAGATCATAAGAAATTATTAGGGTTTGTGAGAAATCCTAAGACATGTAAGGTTTGTGAGTAACCCTAGTTCCACCCCTAAATTAAAAACCCCCATCTACTTCTTCTCCACTTTCCTCCCGATACCCATCACCAACCCCCCCCCCCCCCGTGTCGAAGCCCTCTCTCTCCTCCTTCCTGCTCCCTCTTCCCGAACTCAACACCCCAACTGCGCCTCTCACCCCCCTCCCGATTACCCCCATCCGTCCCCTTCCTTAATTTCGAAACCCTAATCCCCAAATCTCCAATCCAAAACCCTAATCCCCCAAATCCACTTCAAATCCGAAATCAAAATCCTTAGCCCGCCGACCGCCTTTCCGGTTGCTTCCGCCACCACACCCCCACCCCGAACAGCAACAGACAACCCCTTGCTGCCTTCGATATCAATAGCAATCCGAGATCCTTGGCAACAATTTCCTCCATCAAATCCCAGTGAGATCTTTTCATTTCTCAAATATTTGTAATACTGCTTAATCATCTCTAGATTATTATCTGAATTTTCTGTCGTTCACAAATATTGAGTGTGTGTACTTCTACTTGCTAATTAGAGTACGAATCATTACTGAATATTTTACTTACTATGAATGTTTATGTATAATTATTGATTGAAGGCTTAAATCTTTAATTTGGTTTGTTAAACTTGTTTCAATTCTTAATAATCTATCAAACGAATTATTAGTTTTAATTTCTTACTTAATCGACATTACTTGTTGGTAAACTTAATATTTTGATATTCTTCGAAAATTTTCTACTTAGGGTTTAGTTTACATCAAGTATTTTTGGTATCAAAGCAAAGGTTTTAAAACCCTTGTTCTAGCATCAATTAGCTATAGTTTCTGCATTCAGCACTTTAGGACATTTAACAAAAAAAAGTTGCATTTAGGTCACGTTTCCCCAAATTTCAGCAAGCACACGTCCCCACAACCCCTAGTTTTCTGCCTTTGGTGAATGCGTCTTCGCAGTGCCATTACAAATCTTGAAGAGCCTTTCATGTCCCCCCAAACTACCCAATCAGGAATTCTAGAAATCAGCAAGTCCCTCATCAAACTGAAATAGACAACTCTAACATTTCTACTACCCTCACTGCCATTCAAACAACTCTTGCCAATATCAATTAGAGACTTGAGCAAGTGGAATTGAATTAAAATGTTGCCCAGGAGCTTCATCGTCAGATACCTCAAGGGAATGATCGTGACGACCGACGTCAAGATCTTGACCCTGACGAACAATACAAAAAGAACGTAAAGGTTGACGTTCCCCACTTTGAAGGTCATATGGAATCCCAAGCTTATCTTGATTGGATCCGTGTCATGGACCACTACTTCATGTGGTTTAACAAGAGCGCAACCCCAAAGGTCAAATTTGTTACGATAAAATTGACTGATAAAGCTCCACAACACTGGACCAATCTTGAACACACCGGCAGAGACCGAGGCCGGGCACTCATAGCCACTTGGGAAGCCATGAAAGAGAAGCTCATGGAGATATATGTGCCCTTGTCGTTCCACACTAGATTGCTAGATTCATGAAACCAACTCTATCAAGGAAGTAAATCCACCCAAGAGTATGTTGATAAGTTTGACGACTTTCTCATTCGGTGCAATGCCTTAGGTAAAGAGAGCGAAGAACAAACTCTTTCTAGGTTCAGAGCTGGACTACAAGCCGATCTTAGGAACGAGCTAATTCATAAAAATGTGGGCTCATTGGCAGCAACTTATGTCCTTGTCCTTAATATGGATTTTCTTAAAGCACGTTCTCCCTACAAGTCCAGCGATTCGAGGGATCATTCCTCTTGAATGACCTATACTGAGTCCTCTAGGCCTGAGCCCTTCTCTTCTCAGTACTTCAACAAGTCTTACCAAGCCAGCCTACTTCAAATTCCTATCCACCTAAAAATGACAATACGGATAAGAACACTGAAAGAGACTACTCTAAGATTAATGTTCTCACTAAGTACTATAAATGCAAGAAAAACGGTCATGTTGTTGGCAACTGTTGCAGCCCTAGTAGAATCAACATCGTAGATAGTACCGGTGTCATTGCTGATAAACCCGACAATGAGTTTACCTATAAACCTCATGTAAGTGATGACTTCAGAGAAGAAGACGATGACCAATCTCTCAACTGTATTCGATAAATCCAATCACCTCCATTGAATGTACCTGAGTCACCCATCCCTTTCCAAGTCATTTGACAGCTCATAGATTTTATCTCTGTGTTAGATTATCATAAAGTCTCAGTCTGCATCCACATTTGCATACTGCATTCATAATTTGCATAGAGAAAATTTCAAGAAAATTAATGAGGATAATTTTAACTACAAGTTAATTGCAGATACTAGAAGGAAATTTAAACTTTTGATGTTGGTGACGAAGTGATGGTTCGGATTCGTTCGGAACAGTTAAAAAATTGAACACACATGTTGTAGGCCCATTTAAAATTTTGCATAAAATCAATGATAATGCATATGTCGTTGACCTTCATAAAGATTTTGGCATAAGCAAGACTTTCAATATTGAGAATTTAGTACCTTATGAAGGCCCAAAATTTAATCTAGAAATTCTCTTATAGATGAGCATACCCTGTAGCCTACTGGTGAGATTCCCATATTTCTCCCTCTACCTGATATTATTTATCCACTGATAGAAAAATTGGATAATATTTTAGATGATCAGATAATCTCTACTAGAGATTGTAGTATTCATAGGTATTTAGTAAGATGAAAGAACAAGCCGAAGTAGGAGGACAAGTGGAGTAATCATGAGGAGCTCCAGTGCTTGGATCCAGATCTTTTAGAACACTATAACAGAATCACTGGTTTTGACTCGACTGGATCGAGTTCTCTCCTATTCGGAGAGAATGATGAGGACATCGATTCAGACGACTCAGGCCATTTCTATCAGTGCAGGCGTCGTCTAGGATGACTATTTTATTAGCCTATTTATCTTTATTTCAGCATTTTATTTGTTTTGGGGCATTTTAGTCAAATGTAGTAGTTTTGCAATTTCTACCCTTTATTTTTTTCATTGGAATATTTTGGAAATTTGTATTGAGATTTTGTTTTGAGCTTATATATATTATATATAGGCCTTGAGAATAATGAGAAGGTATGTTATTATTGATTAAAAAAATATTATGTGTTGAGTCATTGCTCTGCATTCTTTTCTTGTGTGTGAGACCATAAGAAATTATTTGGGTTTGTGAGAAATCCTAAGACATTTAGGGTTTGTGAGAAACCCTAGATTCCACCCCTAAATTAAAAACCCCCATCTACTTCTTCTCCACCTTCCTCCTGAAACCCATCAGCAACCCCCCCCCCCCTTTCGAAGCCGTCTCTCCTCCCTCCTGCTCCCTCTTACCAAACCCAACACCCCGACTACGCCTCTCACCCCTTTCTCGATCACCCCCATTCGTCCCCTTCCTCAATTTCGAAACTCTAATCTCCAGATCTCTTCCCATCCGAAACCCTAATCCCCCAAATCAACTTCAAATCCGAAATCAAAATCCCTACCCCGCCGACCACCAACAACTGCCTCTCCGGTTGCTTCCACCACCACACCCCACCCCGGATAGCAACAGGCAGCACCTTGCTACCTTCGACGCCAACAGCAATCCGAGATCCTTGGCGACAATTTCCTCCATCAAATTCTGATGAGATCTTTTCACTTCTCAAATGTTTGTGATACTGCTTTATCACCTCTAGATTATTATCTGAATTTTCTGTCATCCACAAATATTAAGTGTGTGTACTTCTACTTGCTAATTAGAGTACAAATCATTGTTGAATATTTTACTTACTAAGAACGTTTAAGTATAATTATTGATTGAAGGCTTAAATTTTTAATTGGGTTTGTTAAACTTGTTTCAATTATTGAAAATCCATCAAACCAATTATTAGTTTTAATTTCTAACTTAATCGACATTACTTGTTGGTAAACTTAATTTTTTGATATTCTTGGAAAATTCTCTACTTTGGGTTAAGTTTACATCAAGTACTTTTGGTACGAGCATTTTTTTTTTAGTGAAAACACTTTTCGTTTGTAGCAAAACAGAGCCTTAGAATTGTCAACTAATATTATAATCAAGTACGCATGCACAAATCAATAAGAAGAAACAGACACAATCACAACAAAAATATTATGCAACATTAAACAATCATCATATTTTGTTTCAACTACCTCAATATATAGGCTCATTAAGCTTATCAAAATTCTTGAAATCTAGAATCAACATGCAACTCCTAATATTAAGCTCCTAATAATAATAATAATATTATTAATTGCAATAATTTGAAATTTTTTAACTTCAAAACCCACACATTGCAAATTTATTAGGAAATCAGAGATAGACAAAGGATAATTTGACAATTACTACAAAATAAAATTTAAAAAAATATAAAAATTACCTTCTGATAATTTGAATGAGAGGATCTACAACCTTTCTCTTGATCCATGAAGCCAGCCCAATCCTCCAAATGGGCATTTTCTCAAAGAGGCCCTCCAATTATTGCAATTTTTCCTTCTTATAGGGAATAGATCTCCTCTTTTCTTGACTCATAAAGTAAAAAAAATTGGGGTTTTTTTTTTATTCTGAATTCTTGCTGCTTGATTGATTAATTGATTGGTTGATTTAAAGTTTACAGAGGATTTGGAAAAGAACTGCTCAAAGCAGAGAGGAGCATTTCTTTTGCGGATGAGGGTAGAAATGAAGTGGATTCTGTTGACGAGATCCGGATGTGGAAGAGCGTGAGCTTTACGATACGCGCCAGATGCATGATGGATTTGGAATTCAGTAAAATCATGCTGGGTTATGCTTCAAGATACGCAACTCATTTGATGATGAAAAGTTCATGGTTTTTTCTACTTGATTTTCATTGTATTCTTAAGTTTGATATACGCGAAAACGTATATATTTGATTTCAATATTTTTTGTCAATGTTAAATTCTTTGTATTAGGTCTATATATGTTATTTCTTTGTATTCTTAAGGAGTTAAGGTGAGTTTATTTCAAATTTTGTATGATAATTAACATAGACCTTATTTAATCTCAATCACCCATTACCAGGGGCGTAGCCATGCAGTCCCCAGGGGGTGCGGCTGCGCCCCCTGAGATTTGATTTTTTTATAATATATATATAGTAAATAAAATTTTATGAAGGGGTTATGTGTAAAGTTTGAAATATAAGTTTAAAAAAACAGCCCAGAAGCCCATTTTATTCTCTCCTGGCCCTATTTCTTTTTTGTTTCTCCCGTGACCCATCCCCAACCCGTCTTCTTCTTATCCCTTTCCCCCAAAACCAAATCCTAACCCTAAAAATTTGAATAACAACACAATCGATGCTTAAATCTTCATAAAGTGAGCTTGTTTTCCTTTCTTCAATTTGAAATTAATCCAAGGTCGAAGAAATTGATCCAATCCGTTCCCTTTTTCTCTTTTTAATGCAGGTCAAACTCGAAGTGATTGCGTTTTAGTCCAAGGTCGATGAGTTTGCTTTTGTGGCCTTCACTCTCTGCTATCAAAATAGCCAAACAAGGTACTTATAACATTAGTTCACCGTTTCAAGTTGTATTGCTTCAGATTTGTAGGTATTTGTTGTGCTGTGATCGTATACTCTACATTTTAGGTGTTTCCTGTGGGGATTCTATCCCCCTCATTAGCATTACTTGCATTAGAACTTGATTAACTTGTGAAACATATTGAGGACAACTCGACGAGCCTAATTTTCAATCACATTCTATCATCTGATAAGAATTTGTCAAGGATGATTTTCAAATAAGAAATGTGGTGAAAAGTTAGAGATTTTTTTAGCTTTTAAAATTGCAGGATATTTAAAAAGTTAGAGTTTATTAAAGAGATTAAAGGAAGAAAGGAGGGTGCTTTTCACATTGATGGCTTTATATGTTGAAGAGCGAAATGGATTTTTTCTTCAGGTTCCATTTTTCCATTGAATTTGCTAATGATGAGGTTACGAAAGATGTATCTGTATAAATCATGACAAATATTTGGACAATTCAACTGGTGAAGTCTAGTACTTATTGATCAAATATTAGATCTAAAAGTACTAGTGAAGTTGAGAGGACTAACAATATAATATTGATCAAATATTAGATCTAAAAGTACTAGTGAAACTGTATTAGTGTATTTATAAAATTATTATTGTGATTTCTTTTTGCATTTATATCTTAATACTCATCTTGAGATTCTCTTACTAAAATATTATGCACTTAAAATTTGACATTGAATATAAGTTAAAATTGGACCAAATATTCATCTTGATATTGATTTGTTGAAATTGGATATAATTTCAGAATGAAAAATACTACACTATTCAAGTTTTTGAAAAAATCTCAAGAACAAGTTGCTTCGAGCAGCCAAGAGCCCTCCCTCTGGCCACCCCCATCTCCAAATGTGTTTATTATATAGTTTTTTAAAGTAAGTGCCGTGCCCCCTAGACGAAAATCCTAGTTACGCCACTGCCCATTACTGTAAGGCACTGTTTGGTTGGAGGAGAATGGAGGGGAGGGGAGGGAAGGGTTTTTTAATACTTTTCTTGTTTGGTTCATTTTTTAGGAGGGGAGGGGAGGAAAATGAAGGGGTACAAAACCCCTCCTGAGCCAAATTTGCCTCCCCTCCAATATTGGGGGGATTTGGATGGAAGAGAAAGTAGGGCTAATTTTTTAATGTGACTGAACTAAATTGCCCTTTAAATCTAAATCCTAATAATAAAAAACCTAGTTGCCTTCCGACTATCTCTCTCCCGCTTTCTCTTTCTCCCTCTCCTCGTCGCCCTCGACTCCGCCGTCTGCAGTCGCCCTTCAAGGTATTTTCTTCACGATGTATTCTTGGTGGGTTTGGTGTTGGGTTGAGTTTTGTTGGGGAAGAATAGATTTTGATGACTGTAGAATGGTTCTAGTTTCTCTACCTTTTTATGATTGAAAACCAAAATAAATAGGAATTTGAATTCAATGGAGAAAGGCTTGTTTCATGTTTGATGGGGTGAATGAATCATAGTTTACAATATGATTCACGAGTATTTATTTGCCCCCAGAAAATATATGAACATCAACCATACCCTACTTATTATTATAGGTTGCAAATCCAGTACATACAGCAACTGGAAACGTTTCCACTTGTATATGTACATCATCATATCTGTAAGGATTATACCCGTGCCATACTTGACATTAACTCACCCTACAACAACAAAATCAAAGTAAGAAAACTTAGTGAGGAAGACATGAAATTTTTATTTGTGCTTCAATTACATTATGATGCCTTATTCAATGTGTTATAATTTTTTTTAATGGACTGTCATAAATTTTCTGGGGGCAAATAAACACTGGTGAATGTTTGTTCAGATTGT
The DNA here is from genome assembly GCA_017893485.1 of Hemerocallis citrina. Taxonomy (NCBI): domain Eukaryota; kingdom Viridiplantae; phylum Streptophyta; class Magnoliopsida; order Asparagales; family Asphodelaceae; genus Hemerocallis; species Hemerocallis citrina. Next base: position 26,737,733 of record CM030363.1, read on the forward strand.
AACCAACACATTCACCCCATCAAGCTGGGTTTGTTTATTTGATTGATTTTTTGGGGTTTTGGCAATCTGTTTGTTCAGATTGTAGGTTTTTGAATGCGTTTGATTCATCTTGATTCATCTTGTACAAAGGAATGCGTTAGTTCAGATTGTAGGTTTTGGCAATCTGTTTATTCAATTTTCTCCCTGATCTTGTACAAAGGAAGGGTCTTTCAAATATAATGTTATTACAACTGAGTGGGTTTATTTGGATCCAAATTGTTTAGTAATAGTCGTGATCGAAATTGTTGTATAATATATGTAGATGAGCAACTTGAATAAATTTTTACATTTGCAGGCAGATTTTATTTACATGACAATGGTCATCTTATATTTTCTTATCAATCTGCATTCTCCATAATTTCATTTAATTAATCTAGTTTGCTACAAGTAAATTTAATAATTCCAACATTGAAATTTCCATTCATCTGGTTGTATACAATGTTTCATTCTAATTTAATTTTGTGAATGTTTCATTGTGTCAGATGGATAATCAAGATTGGGAAATAACACGCAATAGATGGTTTGATTTGCGCCGAAGAGCTGTAGCTCAGTTCATATGTGTTGTTGCTTATTACTATGTTAGGATGTCTCGGAAGAGAAAAATTAGTTATAGTATGAGTTCCGAGAGAGAAAGGGTACGTGAAGAAATAATGGGTCGAATTTGTAGCAGTGAAACTAGTAGAAATATATTAAGAATGGGTCCTCAAGCTTTCTTAACCTTGTGTGGTATGTTGGAAAATGAGGGTGGGTTACGACCCACACGATGGTCAAGTGTGGAAGAACAAGTTGCAAAAACAATTTACATATTAACACATAATGCTAAAAATCGTGAAGTAAACTTTTGGTTCCGTCGTTCTGGCGAGACGATTAGTCGTCATCTTCATCAAGTGTTGAGTGCTATCCTCCAATTGGAAGAAAAGTTCTTTGTACAACCCGATGGCTCAACAGTTCCTCCTGAAATAGATGGTAGCAGTAGATTTTACCCATATTTCAAGGTAAACTGTTATCATTAAATTACTATACACTCAAACATTGTCATGATACATTAATATTTTATTAATCTAAAAATGTTGTCTCAGGATTGTGTTGGTGCCATAGACGGGACACATATACGTGTCAAAGTATCTTCTAAAGATGCTCCCCGATATCATGGTATGAAAGAGTACCCAACACAAAATGCGTTAGCAGCATGCACATTTGATTTAAGGTTCACTTATGTGCTCCCTGGATGGGAAGGCACTGCATCTGACTCAAGAATTATAAAGAATGCATTAAGACGAGAAGATAGGCTTAAAATTCCTCAAGGTAATTAAGACCTCATAATACATTGAAATTATTTATTTGTTTATTTTCAAACTATTACATTCATTATTTACTTTGGTTATAGGAAAATATTACCTTGTGGATGCTGGCTTCATGTTGACAAGTGGACTGATTACACCTTATAAAGGAGTTCGCTATCATTTGAAAGAATATTCAGCAAGAAATCCACCTCAAAATCATAGAGAATTATTTAATCTTCGTCATGCATCATTACGCAATGCAATTGAAAGAGCCTTTGGTGTATTAAAAAAAAGATTTAAAATTTTATCTAATTCAACAGAGCCTACTTATGGAGTCAAAGCTCAAAATCTAATCATTATTGCATGTTGCATTCTCCATAATTATCTAATGAGCATAGACCCAGATGAAGACCTCATAGCTGAAGTAGATGCAGAACTTGCAAACGAAAATGTATCTCACGACAATTATCAAGCTCCAAGAGGCGATAATGAGGAGGTTACTCAGGGTGAGCTTATAAGAGATAGTTTAGCAAATCAAATGTGGACAGATTATCAAAATGATTGTTTAGACTGAATTCTGATGAAAATGAATGTTGTTGTTGTGGTTTTTTCACATTACTGTATGTTGTCTTTCCTTTGATTCAGAAGTTTTAAATGTATGATTTAATATTGGTATGTTGTAATGCTGATTTTGTTTAAATGAGACATGAAGTCTTTATTATTACAATGTTAATTTTTTCCTTCTCTAATTTTATTAATTTGGTTTATGCTATATTTAATAAATATTACAGTATGGCACCAAGAAAACAATTATCGACAAATAATGGTAGGGAAAGCTTGACCTAGACAAGAGACATGGATGATGCTCTTATCGATGCTTTCATGCACGAGTGTGAAAAAGGTAACAAAGTTAGTGGTACCTTTACCACCACTGCGTACGATAACATTGTGAATGAGCTTAGTGTATTGTTTGGGACGAAAATTGACAAAGATAAGGTAAAAAATCGTTGGAAAACATTGAAAAAGAACTTTTCAGATGTATACGATATTTTTAAAAATGGTATGAGTGGTTTTGCTTGGAATCCAACTTCTCATTTATGGGATGCTTAGCCTGAAGTTTGGGATGCTCTGATTCAGGTAAAGTTCCTTAAATCTTGTTTCTCACATTTATATATCATTATTGAGTAAGTGGCTAACAAGCAGTAAAATTTATCTTTTTTCCAGTCAAAACCTAAAGCAGCATACTAGAAAAATACTCCAATTCCAAATTATGAGAAGATGGTGAAACTTTATGGGATTAATCGAGCTACTGGAGAAGAAGCTAAGACTGCACCTGAGATGAGAAAACGAGGATATTCAGCCAATGAACAAGACTTGTTTGAATCTATTGATGATCTTGATAATCGCATCACTCGGAATGAGATTTTTTTGGAGAATATTGATGCTTTTGTTGATGATGGTAATGGTAACAATTTTAATTTCTCAGCTCCTAAAATGCAATCACAAGAGCCCTCACCTACAACAAGTACTGGCAGCAAAAGGAAGAAATCCAAAGTGGCTAGCAACAAAGAGAAAGATAGTGAAGCAAGTGAAATTACAAGGGCAATGTATGCTATTTCAGAGGCACTAAGAAAAGGCAATACCATAATGAAAGAAGGCAATGGCATAATGAGAGAATAACAAAACTACAAGCTGCCTCCAATTTTAGGGGAAGAAACTTGGAATTTAATCAAAGAATGTGGATTTGATGCAAACTCATTAGCTCAGATTTTTTGCTCTCTAATGAAAGATGTTGACAAACTCAGGCCAATTCTTCAATTGCCATCTGAAGCACGCACGGCAGTGATCATGCAAATGGTCTTTGGCTCATTGGATCCCCCATCATGATTGATGATGCATTGTTAGGATGGGATTGAAGGCTATTGATGTCTTATCTACTTTTATTGTCTATGTTTTGGGAGGATGTTTTTTTTTGTCTCTTATCTACTTTTATTGTCTATGTTTTGGAATTTAATCAAAGTTCATGAATTTAATCTACTTTTTGTATTTATTTTGTGTGTATCTGTACATTACTTGCTTTGTGCACTTTTTCATTTGAATTGGTGTATGGCATTTTGTGGCAAAGATGACATTTATTGCCTTCACTAATTCTAGGCTTCTATTATGTGTTGAGATTATTTGAGAAATGAATGAGTTGTAGAGGATGAGTGTTATATGAGGATGCAGCTTGCTTCTTCTTAAATTTTTACTGCTATTTGGTGTATATTATTACAGGAGATGGATATATATATATACACATGTACACACACTGAGATATAGAGATTGGCTGTTTATGTTGAGTTTATGCTACTACTGTAATATCCCGCAAAATAGCATATGGCTATTTTGCACTGTAACCCGTGCATTGACTAAGTATTGCACACAATTACATTTTTTCTAGAAATTATCAGTTAAATTGAGAATTTCAGACATACGAGCTGTTCTGAACCCGATGAGATAAACTCGGGATATCTTCTCAATTAAACTGTAGTTTCATCCCGATTGTTTCGACCAGACAATTATCGGGAGGAAGCTATAATTTCTATAAAACCTATATTTTATAGATTTTAATATATGGGTTACTTTCAATTAAGGCTAGTGCTTGGATTAAATGTGAATTGTATTTGTGCACTAGGGTTAGAATAGGAATATGGTGACCTAGGGTACCTTGATCTAACCTAGGGTTAGGAACCCTAACATCACATGATGGCTTGGATCTTGATGAGATCCAATGGTGGGATTAATCCACCATGTGAAAGTTGACCATGAAGAAGGAAATTTCCTAGGAGCTTCAAGGAAATTTCCAAGAAGCTCCTAGCTTGGATGTGTTGGCACCCATCCCACCCTTCATCACTTCACCCATCCTACTCTCCATCTCATCCCTACACCTCACCACCATCCATCCCACACCCACACTTCATCAACCAGCCCATATAACCCCCACCTCCCATTCTCACCTCACTCCATTTTCAAACTCCATTTCATTCTCCTCCTAAGCCTTCTCCACTCCTCCTTGTTCAAAAAAATAAATACATATATATATATGTATGTAGGAAAGGAAGAAGTCTATTAAAATAGAAGGATTAGTAGAGAAGGAGGAGAAGAAGTGTAGGCCAAGGTACACAAGCACAAGGAGCAAAGACAAGCAAGCAAGCAAAGCTAGGAGCCAAGCTACAAGGAGATTTTGCAAACATCAAGTGGGTGATCTCTTGAACGCTTTGGTATTTATTGTGTTTTGGTATGAATGTATGTGTAGTAGTGATAGCTATGATTTTTTTACCATGTTTGCGTGTGAGAAGTACTTGGAAAAGATAAATTGTATGGTAGAGAATTACTCTTTTTTGAGTTTTGATTAAATAGCATGATTGTGAGGGTATGTTGGGGAATTTCTTACGCCCAAACGGTTTGGTATCTTGAGCTAAAATTTTAGGAAGTTGTTCTTCTATGTATTTAGAGTATCCATGATTTTTTTCATAATATTTGGATGCATTTTAGTAGCCCAAACAGCGGGTCCAAGTCCGGACAGTAAGCAGCCAGAATAGCTGCTGGCTGCGAGAATTTTTGTGTGTCTTTCCGATTTTTTATCTCGGAAATGACAGGGCATTTTGAGCTGGAAATTTTTGTGGACGCTCTTGTATGTGTTTACAACCATATTCTTAAATTTCGTAATTTTTCGAGGTCGTTTGATGCCCCGAAAAAATAGTAGAATGCGACTGGTCCGTAGGTGTCGGCTGAAGCTGACTGGGCTTTGGGCTGAAGTTCAAAAAGCCATAACTTCGTGTACGTTTAATATTTTGCTACGAAATTTTGGGAGTAGCTTGGGGTATGAGTCTATTTGATGAATCTCAAATTTTAAAATTTTTAGAAGTCATTTGATGAGGTTTCAAAGGTAATTAGTGAGGGGCAGTAAATACCCTGCTGAAAAAGAACAGCTGAAAATCGGGTTATGTTTGAGGAGTCGTAGATCGTTGTGTGAAATGAATTTGAATGTGAATTTCGGACATGATGAAATGGTATATGTGTGGATAGAAATCTCAAATTTCAGGAACATTGGATTTAGGGTTAATTTATTACTGAATTTTAAAGTAGGATACGTTCAGCCTAGTACGAGTTGTCTAGTTCGTGGGGATAGATATTCCTAGACTTATCTGTTAAGAATTTGGGCGACTGGCCAACTAGAGATCTGCAGTAGGGAATCATAACTCTCTAACCCAATTAGGATTTTGTAATTCCAGGTTGTAGGTTGGAAGCTATAACTTTCCAAAGTGGACAGATTCGGCCTTGTCAATGAAATGTTTGCTGGAAAAATCAACCCTTCCCTTGTTATGCACCCAATGGAAATTGGTATCTTTGAGAACCTTAGAAATTGAATCTGAGGACGTGTCCAATTAGGAAGATAAAGTAGACAATCTCACCTTCCCATAGGACCCGGAATCGAGTAATTCCAATAACTAAGTGAACTCTTATGATATCAGACAAGTGCAGCAAGTGTGAAAAGGAACATACTACTAAGAGTATATAAGGGTCATTGGATGACAAGACAATTGAATTTGAGGAAATAGTCAACTGGGAAGTTATAGACTAGGGTCTTACCTTTTCAGAATGGGAGATACCAAGCAAATCTGACTTGTGTGCTGGAAATTATGGACATTATGAGTTTAGCAACCTATTGTCTAGTCTGACTTCAAGCTTTGAGTTAACCCGGGGACTTGAGTCCCTTAAAAGGAAATTGAGGGAATCATCGACTAAGGGGATGGTAACGGATCTCCTTACCCTTCTAGGAAATTCTGAGTGTATTGGTTTCCGATGAGTGTAGCTTGGGTCACAGCTACTGGTATTTCTTGATTGTTCCATCGGACAATTGATGAGGAACCCTCTGCCTACCGGAATATGGTGATCGTGAGCTATCAGATTTAAAAGATGGGTTTTAGCGTTTCATTCGGAACTTAGGCAAGTTCCTGTGCATGTACTCATGGTGGACATGAGTGAGTTGGGATATAGCTCTGGTGGATTGTATTGGGTGTCTCGATGCCTGAGTCTGTCAATAGTCAAGAGTGGATAATTATGTGCGTGCTTACCTTCACTAAATTGTATTACACCATCAGGGCACCGTTAGACCACTCGCTGAGGGTCACGAGCCGGGATTATTTTGGGTCGCTGACTTATGAAGGTATTGGAAATCAGTGGATGTGATTCCGGGATAGTTGTTACCTTGACAGACCAGTCAGGCTCGACTTTGTTGATCGACACCGAGTGTGGTTGAATAACAACATATTTTCAGTAAACTGGATTGATTAGGTTTTTCTTTATTGTTCCGCTCGAAGTCTGAATTGGTATTAGGGGTGATTCCCTATAATCCAACTTGTTCTGAGAGTTAGCACTAGGTGGTGATACTGGTTGTCTCTTCCTGTCATTAGGGATACGCGCTGCGGCGCATATCTTGCACTGTTAATTCCTGAAGTACCATGGTAAGAACGGGATGCTGATATCCTGACGGATCGGGGGTAGTTTAGACCTCCGAGGACGTCATGTTCTATGTTGGTGGACACGAACGGATCATAAAGGATCTTTGCGCAATGGATATACTGCGGTATATCTGTAAGTTCATCACAGCTTTTGAGGATGGTTCGATGCAGCAATTATTGGTGACTTCGGGGTAGCACCCCGCATTATTTCTTTTATTTTCACCTCTTCAACCATGTCATACTATCAGGAACAGGAAGTAGACCAAATTAGAATATATTGCATAGCGAGGGTTCAAATCCCTGAACTGGAGAAACGGCTTGATCTGGGGCACATGTAGTATGGGATGCATGTGTATCTAGAGTCTTGCTGACATTAGATTAGGTGCATCTGTTCTGTACCTTGTGTTTGAATAGACTTTAGGTCATGGCATACACGAACACTAGGAAATCAAGATGCACGTTGAATTTTCCATTCAAAATGAATTTTGTGAGTGTGATAGTTTGAGGATCGCTGTTTCCTTATCAGCATTGCGTCAGTAGAATTACTGACGTACCCCACCTTTTAGGTACATGGATATCAGGTCACGAGTATAGGAGAGCCCAAGAATAGCAGGGCATCCAAGTAGTGGCAGTATGCACGTCTACCCTTCGAGCGGGTGCAGAATTATCAGGGTCGCGTAGCAGAAGGCTCAAGCCGAAGGGCAAGTCCCAGAGGGGGCAGATAGACCACTCAACGGATTTTCGGCAGTTACCAAGGGATTGCCGATCTGAAAGAAAGCCAATGGCTTCACAAGAAATGTTTAAGTATTCTTGTAGTCAGTTGTAATAAAGTTATGTAATTTGTATTCCTTGTCCAAGGACAATTTGATATTTGTAATTATTAATGTAACAACTCTGATGGCAATAAAAAAATGTTTAAATTTCCACGTTATTTACTGTGTTGAGATGCATTTGAAGGCAATGATCTTGGTGATGTCACGGATGTCCGAGAACGGGGATCCAGGGCGTTACAACTACCATGTTGCAGTTTGTAATCTGTTATTGACGATGAGACTCCATTTCAAATGAGAGATTGTGATTCTGATAAATCTCCGAGATGTGCATTTCAGTTCTTAATTCTTTGTTGTATTTTTTTTGTGTTTTGGTTTTTCTGCTCTTGTTGCTGTTCTGTTCTGTTTCTGTTTCATGCATTTGCTTCTGTTCTTCCTGTTTACTTCTTGGTTTGGGTCGAAATTCTTGGTACCGAGATTCTGGCTATTTGGGTTGTGCAATTAATTTCTTATAAATGAAATATGGTATTTTGGATCATGAAAGAATGGAAGTTGATATGCACATAACAAGTAGTATCATGAGCTCAAGTTCTCAAGTTATCAGAATCAAGTAGTTCATTTTTGTCATATAAATAACAAGAGATTTGCATTGTTCATAGTATTGGTCTTCTTCATCCCTCAACAACTATTTCATCATGAAAATATACAGCTGAAAGAATCAGATGAGGCATATGATGAACTGAAACTAGCATAATATGCAAGGTTGTGAAATAATTAGACCATACATCCAAAACTTGCAATAATCACATAAATATCACCTCAAAATCAATACATCAAGTTTCATCAATGAAAGCCACGAGCGTAAAACTACTACGATAGAATGCAATCCGAAGAAGCCCTTGCAATAAATGAAAGAAGGTGATGAACTTGAAGTACTTCCTGGAGCTCCCCTATTCAACTGCAGCCACGAGTTCTCTTGCTTAAGATAAGCAGTTTTTTGCACTTGTTCTTAGATCATCCTGTCGACAAAAATTCAGTAAATTCAAAAAAAAAAATTAGGAACGTGATATTTGACTGCCAAAGTTAAAAACATAAGTACATAAAATCCTGTGCGAACAAAAATTCAATTATCCATATGTAGATATAGTCATATCGATGAGCCTAACCAACCATAAGAATTTATGTTCAGATACACACACTGTGGTAAAGAATTTATGTTCTCAATTGGTATGTATTGGATTAAAATTTGTTGTTTTCTTTTCCGTAATCATTTTCTACTTTATATCACTGCTGTATGGATTTCTTATTGTATGCAAAAGGGTATAAAAGTAATTTTATTATAAATTCCATTCCCTCCCATTGTGAACTAAATAAGAAGATAATTATTTTCCCTCCCCTCCCTTCCTTTGAACCAAACAGAGTTTTCATTAAATCCCTCCCCTCCTTTTCCCTCCCCTTCCCTCCCCTCCATTAAAATTCCTCCCCTCCCCTCCCCTCCTTTGAACCAAACAGAGCCTAACATGGGAATTAAAAAGAGAAAAATCAAGGAACATCTTAATGTTTGCTTTTTTAATTAACAAACTCCTTAACGTTATTTTTTAGCACACACTCTCTCCCTTGATGGTAGGGGTTTCTTGATTCAGAGTGCAAACATTAGAGGGTTTATTGATTAAAAATATAAATGGTAGAGAGTTTATGGATTAGGCAAAAGGGTAAATTTGTTATTTTTCAACCTAGAATTAACAAACAGAAAGAAAATTAATGAAATAGGGTATTTATGTGTCAGAAATAGCACTGGTATCTGGTCGGGTTGGGCTCTACACTACCCGGACTAGGACATATTCCTGTACGGGTCCAAATATTGGACCCAGACCCCGACCCGAGAGAACTAGGTTCGGGTTCAGGTCCTCTCAAATTTTGCTACCCGTTTGGGTCCGACGAGCAAATTAGATTTCAAGAAAGAGAGAGGGGATTTGAGGTTAGAGAGAAAATTTAAGTCTGCGATGGAGATGTCATCGAGGTATTCGACGATGTCGTCGAGCCACTGAACGGCAAGGGTGCAATTGTCGAGAGGAGCTTGAGGGCCTCTTCGAGGCGCTTGAGGAGGGAGAAGTAGAAGATGAGGTTAAGGAAGGAGGGTTCGAGGCCGTGGATGGAGGAGAGGGAGGTCGGGGTTGCTGCTCCTTATCTTCTCCCTGCTGTTTTTGTTTTGGGAGGTTAGGGGTTTTTTGTTTTTTGTTTTTTGTTTTTTTTTGTTGAGGGGGGAGGAAGTTAGGGTTTTTATCGGTCCGGGTTTGGGTCGGATGCATTTTGAGCGGATCTAGACCCGACGCGACTCGAAAATGTCAATGAGTTATATTTTAGTTCCCAGACCTAACCTGTAATTGACCGGGAAAGTTCTGGTCCAATGCCATGTCCGGATCAATTTCAGGTATCAGATTTTTGTGACTGTGCTAGTCAGAAAATAACTTTAGAGGTTTTTTCTAAAAAAATTAAAATGAAAATGTTATGGGTTTCTTGATTTGATAAAAATAATTTTTGAAATTGGAAGTGGGAGAAGATATGATATTCTCAGCAGTTTAGAGGATGTTATCAATTTCCAGAAAGTTCGACTTAATTCTAGCTAACCATTGGGTCACTAGGTCTAGTTATCTAACTTCTCATATATAAGAATAGACTGATGAGTTACGAAACACAACCTTTGTTTTTGAAACAAGATCAATTTGAGAATGAGATGGTGAACAATGCACACCAACAATCACAAAACCAACACAAATTTTCCTTTCTTTACTTTCCTAGTCAAATAACCACATTCAACATATCTAGCTCCTATATAAAGCCCATCCTACATTGTTCAAAACACAGCATACAAATTCTTACTACTACTGCTACTGCTTCAAGCATTAGCTCCAGTACTCAAAAACAAATATGATGGCTTCTTATAACAAGTTCTTCTTTACTCTCATCTTTGCCTCGTTAACCATTGATGTAAGTCGCGGTGCACGCCATCTTCTTGACACCTCACAAGCAACTCCTGTAGTGCCAACACTGCCACAACCCCAATTTCCTCCTTTGCCTACGCTTCCTACACTTCCAAAGATGGCTTTGCCATTAATGCCTTCATTTCCTACAATCCCCACAATACCTACGACATTGCCTACAATACTCACAACATTGCCTCCTTTGCCTACTGTTCAAATACCAACTCTTCCTTCAATCCCTGCCAGGGTTATTCCTACACTTCCGACGATCTATGGTCTTCATATCCCATCAATTCCTTTCCTTTCCCAACCACCACCGGCAGCTAGCCCATGAATTTAAGCTGCAATGTGATATGTGTGATGTGTATGGTTTATGTTAGGAATTTATATGTTGTGAGTATATGAATTGCATTTGTACCATTAGATTATATATTGTGAGTCTATTGTTGCTACTTTTTGAACTGTGAGTCTAATATAGATTGAATTGTTTGGAATGGTAGTATCATAGTACATGGTCGTCTATAGAAATTTACTGTTTTGACTGAATTTGTTTGGAAGTTCTCAGTTGGCTTCTCTCTTTTAACATAAGCACTACCCAGATCTTTTGAGTATATAATCATAATATATATATATACTAGATTTGCCCGTGGGCACGTGCCTACGGCACATCTTCAAAACGATACAGCATATGAAAAGCCTTGTAAACAGTAAATCAACAATTATGTAGCTCAAGTTTGAATAGTATGACAATAATTAGTTGTAAATAAAAGTCCATGTTTTCATATATATATATATATATATATATATATATATATATATATATATATATACTGGTAATCTGCACGTGCGATGCACGTTTTATTTTTATTTTTTTTAATATCTAGGAATAGAGCAAGTTCCACTGGCAACCTCTTTTTTCAACAACTCCGAATCGATCTTCAGATATCCTTTTGCCACTGCTGCTTCTAAAATACATTCATCATCTCCTCTAATGACCTCTTCGCCAATGTGTTCCCCCATATTCTTCGACACAAACTCAGCCGCTTTGGTATCACCATGGCCGACGAAAATGCCGAAGAATGCCTGAAAATAGTAAATACCCTTTAATTTTTTTTGAATAAAAAATTTTTAAACATTAATTTGGAAAAAAGCATGAAGCTTTAAGAAACACTAACCATTTGCGGATTGTTGTTAACATCGAGATCGACGGTAAACCGGACCTCCATTTCCATTCTTTTCCTTCCTCTTTTGCTGTAAACCGAACACCTGATGTTATCCCTTTCGATGTCGGTGTGTGGTGAATTATTGTGATTTTGAATATCCAGTGTGATGGTAAAGTAATGGGTGTATTTATATATATATGATGTTGTGATGTGTTGATCTATTGGGCGTATGCCATCATGTAATATTGAGATAATAAAAAGTACGGTATACTCATGGTGTGTGGGGTAATGATAAAATAAATAATACAGTACAGTTGTGATGTGTAATATTATGATGTGATGATTTTTGTGATAAAGGGTGATGTTAATATGAAAAGTAAATGTTAATAACAATAATTTCGGTTGGCTTGAATAGATACCTCCGCATAGACGGAGAGAGATATGATACCCCAGGATGGACCTGGGAGTGTAGATACCTCCGGATAGACCGGAGAGAGAGTTGATACCCCAGGATGGACCTGGGAGTACAGATACCTCCGGGTAGACCGGAGAGAGATATGATACCTCAGGTGGGACCTGAGAGAGATATGATACCCCAGGATGGACCTGCGAGTGTAAATACCTCCGGATAGACCGGAGAGAGAGTTGATACCCCAGGATGGACCTGGGAGTGCAGATACCTCCGGATAGACCGGAGAGAGATATGATACCTCAGGGTTGACCTGAAAGAGAGTTGATTCCCCAGGATGGACTTGGGAGAGTAGATACCTCCGGATAGACCGGAGAGAGAGTTGATACCCCAGGATGGACCTGGGAGTGCAGATACCTCCGGATAGACCGGAGAGAGATACGATACCTCAGGGTTGACCTGAGAGAGAGTTGATTCCCCAGGATGGACCTGGGAGAGTGGATACCTCCGGATAGACCGGAGAGAGAGTTGATACCCCAGGATGGACCTGGGAGTGCAGATACCTCTGGATAGACCGGAGAGAGATATGATACCTCAGGGTTGACCTGAGAGAGAGTTGATTCCCCAGGATGGACCTGGGAGAGTAGATACCTCCGGATAGACCGGAGAGAGAGTTGATACCTCAGGGTAGACCTGAGAGAGAATTGGTACTCCGGGATAGACTTGGGGTAAAATGAATATGATATGAAATGTGAATGAAAAAGAAGTGTTTGGTATAAACTGAAATGAAATAGTGAAGTAAGTGTTTATGAGTTGAGAATAAAGAATAAATAATTGTTAATAATAAATGGGGTAGTAAAGAAAGTGCAGAAAGTGAATTGTGAATTGTGGATGAGAAAGAAAGTAGTTGCGAATGAAGTAAATGTGAAAGAAAATGAGTTATGAGTTAGTGTATGAAAAGAAGTGATAAATGCAGTGCGTGGTTAATTTAAAATGATAATGATAGAAGAGACATGTGTTCTTATGAATAATACGAAGTAATTATATTATGTATGTGATCATTAAAGTAAAATACAGTATGATATGAGTGGTTCCACCTTGGGATTATGTCAAGGAACTACCTGCCCGCTATTTCTGTGGAAATGGTGGGAACTACCTGCCTTGGCATAATTTGCAGGGTGAGTGGGCATGATAGGGCTATGATTAATGGGAGTGAAGAATTAAATAAGTAAAGATAAATAATGATTGAAGTGAATTAATAACTCTTGAGATGTGATATGTTGTGGCCCCAGATTGTGTTTGGGGATTAAGTGAAAATGATAATAAGATTGGTTGTTTATAAGAATGAGTAATTACTAAAGTGATATAATAAGATGTGAATGAGCTATAAAACATGGTTTTGATGCAATGAGTATAAGTATTCTAATGAATGATGTGTTAATAATGTGATGAAATGTGAGCAAATCGCATGGGCAATGAGATGTGGTAATTATGTCATAAGACATGAAGGAAGGTGGTATTATGAGAATCGATGCATACGTTTATGATGTGATACTTTTTATAACACAATAAAATAAATACCTGTATTATGAGATTGGGTATGAAAATAGTAATTAAAGAAAGTATGTTGTGATATGAGTTGTGTACCTTGGAAGTGTGTCGAGGAACTACTCGCCTGCTATTTCTGTAGAAATGGTGGGAACTACCTGCCTCGAAACAACTTCCAGGATGAATGTGTGTGTTGAGGACATAATATATGCAGATGAAACGCATGGCTAAATAGAGTTGGAGAAATGATGTAATAACATCACGTAGTTATATTAATATAAATAGTGAAATGCTGATATAACGATAAGTGTGGAAAGATGAATATTTGTATTAGGTGAAAGTAAGATAAGTATGTATATATATACGAGGTTGATGTGAAGTGTATTATGAAATGTGGGAAGTTATGGATAATTAAATAGTTGAATGCAGGTTTGGCAGAGTAGTTGATATGTCATTGTATTGACGATGTTGTTGTATTCAAGATTCAGGTTGCCTTATTTTAATTTGGCATTCGTAAGTTTAATTTATTTTCTTTATACTATTTTAATTTGTTATTTGATTAATAACTATACTCACACCAGAAATGGCTAACCCCTTAATGTTTGGGGGGTTAGGGGAGTCTGAGGACTACCCTAGATCCCTCACTGTTGCAGGTTCTCATCAGTGCAGAGGTGAGGCGTGGAATAGTAGTATAACTTTTTATTTTAAAAATTTGTATTATTTAGTTATAGGAATAGTGAAATTTATGCTTTAAATTGTATTATAGATGTATAAGCACGTATATGATGATGGTAAGTATAGTACGATGTGGTATGGTATGTTTGTGACCCGTACCCACCTCGTTGTGGTGTACGGGGCTCTGTGGTAGGTTTTACAAAGGTTTTTCTAAAAATTTTACCTCGTTTTCAAAGAAATTTATGGTTTTTATTTGATATTTGATAATTCGTTATGAGTTTGGCCCCCAGAGCATTATATTATATTGCCTGTGTGTATCTGCTCATTTTGGCCTGGGGAGCCCATGAAATTATTGCGTATTTTGTGAGCTACGGAATTTTGAGCAGAATTCCGTAAGCTTTTTGTGTTTCGGGGCAAAATTTACAGGGGAGACTCTGTCAAATTTTTTCCTGAAATATAACTTTCTTAGTTTATGATTAAAGTGATATAGAAATTGAAAGATTTGAGTTTGGAGTCAAAAAAAAAAATATTTTGGGGCGTTACAGTTTGGTATCAGAGCTTAGGTTAACTAGGATAGAGTTTGTGATGATTTGTATCCTAGTGATCCTGTCATGTGAGTATGGGTTCATTATTGCTAAGTCGTGGAGATGAAGTGTTTTATGTTTTGTGGGTGTTTTATTAAGTAACAGTTCTTTTGTTGAATAGGGTGTGACCTTTCAGACTTTTGTTTGACTTTGAGTCTATATTATCTTTTTAGCCCATGCTTATGTTTTATCCATTTTAGAATCCCCGGTAAGAATTTGTGTGCTATCGGAGTGTACTATTATATTGATTGCTGTATGCCGTGAGGGGTTATTCCTTGGGGATCCTGTATATGTTCTATAGATCGGAGGGTGATGTATGGTGAGTGATGTCATTGAAAATCGGGGATATGGTTTGGTTGGGAAGGTTTCATGCATAGTTAAGGTGTGGTGCAGGAATGATTCGGGTGAGAACGCCCGACAAAACTTAATTTTCAATTGTATGAGATGCCTTGAATGACGTAAGTATGTCCGTTGGACTCGGAGGTAATACCCGAGATGTGGATTGGAGGTGTGGTTTGTAAATTTTCTAAGATATATATATCAGAGAACAGTTTTAGCCTTTCTGTGATCGTTAGAGTTTGAAGCACTTGTTTTCGCAAAATATTTAGCAGGGGGCACTAAAGGTGGTTTGAGTTCTTTAGTAATGTTGATGTGGGTATGAAATATCACCCGGAAAACACTAAGGTGACTGATGTCTTGAGTAGAAGTAGAATGTTGGCTTTTATTATGTCCCAAGAGTGGACGGTACTAGAATTATCTAGTCAATTTGATTTTTCCTTAGTAGCAGAGGGCGACATGGCCACGCATGTGGGCAGTCTATTAGTATGGTTGTTTATTCTACAGCTGATCCGTCGAATTAGGATTCAAAATTTTTGCTAGATATAGAGGGTACATGACCTCATTTTGGATGAGATTAATGGATTAGCCTATTTTGAGGTGTGTAGTCGACGAGGGAATTATGTAGATTAGCGGCGATTAAGACTTTAAGTTGCTCAGTTGTTGAAAGTTCAGTGGTGTGTTATGTTAATTACTATAATTGGGAGTTTGGGAGATGGTGAGGAGAAAGTATCCAGGATTGTTTGGACAGTTTTCTTAACCCCTATAGCTCGAGGACGAGCTTCTTTTGAGGTGTGTAGAATGTAACACCTCGAATTTTAAAATACCGAAAATACTTGTTTTTATATATTTTGGGGTGGAGAAAATTATTTTTGATATATTTTATTTAAATATTGATATTGATATGAATATTTTTGATGGATTGGTGTAGATGATATATTGGAGTTTATGAGTTGAGTTTTGCGTGAAGAAATGTTGTTTATTTTATTTTATAATTTTAGAGAATTATTATGAGACTATTTGATGCATTTTAGATTGTTAGTATTTTAAAGTGCGAAAGCTGGGGGTTTATTTGAAATATTTTGGAGATTGGGGGTATATGTGTAAATATACCTTATTAATTATTATAATTATAATTATAAATTATATATTTTTTTTTAAAAAACACCCCATCCTCTTTCTTCTCTTCCCTTCTTTCCTTTCTTTTCTCCCGATCGACAGTTCCCAGCCGAACCCATTCGGCCCAATCTTTCCCCAGCCAAATCCTCCCCTTTTCTTCGTCTTCTTCAAATTAATTCGGAGGGTATGCTAATTGAAGGGTGCTCTAGCTCATGGCGGAGTCCGTTTTTCGAAAGGATTTCGAAAAGGTAAACCCTAGATTTTATTTTTGTGTAAAATTTAGTGTGGTTAATTTATTTTGAGTAGACTAGTTATGGTAGGGAGATTAGGAGGTGTTGGGCATTGTAAGGGCAAGAGATTAGTAAATTATTAGAGAAGTATAAATGTGAGAATTATCTCCTTTATAGTAGTAGAATTTTAGTAGAACCATTAGAATAATTGGGGGTGATTTTAGTAATTTCATGGGGATAAAATCCCGTAGTAATTTGAATATTACGTGCAATGCACGTGTGCATCCCAGACGTTCGATAAAACGCCTGAGTGATATTAGAAATAGTGTTATTATTTTTCTGTGATTGATTTGGATGATTTGAGTCTTAATTGCGTTGAAATTTGATAATAGGAAATATTGGCGACTTTGGATGCGGGATGGCGAGATGGTGCTTCGAGTCTTCACGGACTATTATGTTAGTATGAATGTATTTATGTATTTGTTAATTTGAGAAAATTTTTAGTATAATTTGAATGATGGATATGAATCAGGGAATAGGGTGTAGGTGTAAGGGGAAATTAGTGTTTGGTGTTGGTATGCGATATAACGATTAAATACTCGTATCGGGTATTGATATAAATTATAGATGATGAATTAGTTATATATATATATATATATATATATATATATATATATATATATATATATATATATATATATATATATATATATATATACGGGGATGAGTTATATTTATATAAGATGTCGGTGTGTGGTGAATTATTGTGATTTTGAATATCCAGTGTGATGGTAAAGTAATGGGTGTATTTATATATATATGATGTTGTGATGTGTTGATCTATTGGGCGTATGCCATCATGTAATATTGAGATAATAAAAAGTACGGTATACTCATGGTGTGTGGGGTAATGATAAAATAAATAATACAGTACAGTTGTGATGTGTAATATTATGATGTGATGATTTTTGTGATAAAGGGTGATGTTAATATGAAAAGTAAATGTTAATAACAATAATTTCGGTTGGCTTGAATAGATACCTCAGCATAGACGGAGAGAGATATGATACCCCAGGATGGACCTGGGAGTGTAGATACCTCTGGATAGACCGGAGAGAGAGTTGATACCCCAAGATGGACCTGGGAGTACAGATACCTCCGGATAGACCGGAGAGAGATATGATACCTCAGGTGGGACCTGAGAGAGATATGATACCCCAGGATGGACCTGCGAGTGTAGATACCTCCGGATAGACCGGAGAGAGAGTTGATACCCCAGGATGGACCTGGGAGTGCAGATACCTCCGGATAGACCGGAGAGAGATATGATACCTCAGGGTTGACCTGGGAGAGAGTTGATTCCCCAGGATGGACCTGGGAGAGTAGATACCTCCGGATAGACCGGAGAGAGAGTTGATACCCCAGGATGGACCTGGGAGTGCAGATACCTCCGGATAGACCGGAGAGAGATACGATACCTCAGGGTTGACCTGAGAGAGAGTTGATTCCCCAGGATGGACCTGGGAGAGTAGATACCTCCGGATAGACCGGAGAGAGAGTTGATACCCCAGGATGGACCTGGGAGTGCAGATACCTCCGGATAGACCGGAGAGAGATATGACACCTCAGGGTTGACCTGAGAGAAAGTTGATTCCCCAGGATGGACCTGGGAGAGTAGATACCTCCGGATAGACCGGAGAGAGAGTTGATACCTCAGGGTAGACCTGAGAGAGAATTGGTACTCCGGGATAGACTTGGGGTAAAATGAATATGATATGAAATGTGAATGAAAAAGAGAAGTGTTTGGTATAAACTGAAATGAAATAGTGAAGTAAGTGTTTATGAGTTGAGAATAAAGAATAAATAATTGTTAATAATAAATGGGGTAGTAAAGAAAGTGCAGAAAGTGAATTGTGAATTGTGGATGAGAAAGAAAGTAGTTGCGAATGAAGTAAATGTGAAAGAAAATGAGTTATGAGTTAGTGTATGAAAAGAAGTGATAGATGCAGTGCGTGGTTAATTTAAAATGATAATGATAGAAGAGACATGTGTTCTTATGAATAATACGAAGTAATTATATTATGTATGTGATCATTAAAGTAAAATACAGTATGATATGAGTGGTTCCACCTTGGGATTATGTCAAGGAACTACCTGCCCGCTATTTCTGTGGAAATGGTGGGAACTACCTGCCTTGGCATAATTTGCAGGGTGAGTGGGCATGATAGGGCTATGATTAATGGGAGTGAAGAATTAAATAAGTAAAGATAAATAATGATTGAAGTGAATTAATAACTCTTGAGATGTGATATGTTGTGGCCCCAGATTGTGTTTGGGGATTAAGTGAAAATGATAATAAGATTGGTTGTTTATAAGAATGAGTAATTACTAAAGTGATATAATAAGATGTGAATGAGCTATAAAACATGGTTTTGATGCAATGAGTATAAGTATTCTAATGAATGATGTGTTAATAATGTGATGAAATGTGAGCAAATCGCATGGGCAATGAGATGTGGTAATTATGTCATAAGACATGAAGGAAGGTGGTATTATGAGAATCGATGCATACGTTTATGATGTGATACTTTTTATAACACAATAAAATAAATACCTGTATTATGAGATTGGGTATGAAAATAGTAATTAAAGAAAGTATGTTGTGATATGAGTTGTGTACCTTGGAAGTGTGTCGGGGAACTACTCGCCTGCTATTTCTGTGGAAATGGTGGGAACTACCTGCCTCGAAACAACTTCCAGGATGAATGTGTGTGTTGAGGACATAATATATGCAGATGAAACGCATGGCTAAATAGAGTTGGAAAAATGATGTAATAACATCACGTAGTTATATTAATATAAATAGTGAAATGCTGATATAACGATAAGTGTGGAAAGATGAATATTCGTATTAGGTGAAAGTAAGATAAGTATGTATATATATACGAGGTTGATGTGAAGTGTATTATGAAATGTGGGAAGTTATGGATAATTAAATAGTTGAATGCAGGTTTGGCAGAGTAGTTGATATGTCATTGTATTGACGATGTTGTTGTATTCAAGATTCAGGTTGCCTTATTTTAATTTGGCATTCGTAAGTTTAATTTATTTTCTTTATACTATTTTAATTTGTTATTTGATTAATAACTATACTCACACCAGAAATGGCTAACCCCTTAATGTTTGGGGGGTTAGGGGAGTCTGAGGACTACCCTAGATCCCTCACTGTTGCAGGTTCTCATCAGTGCAGAGGTGAGGCGTGGAATAGTAGTATAACTTTTTATTTTAAAAATTTGTATTATTTAGTTATAGGAATAGTGAAATTTATGTTTTAAATTGTATTATGGATGTATAAGCACGTATATGATGATGGTAAGTATAGTACGATGTGGTATGGTATGTTTGTGACCCGTACCCACCTCGTTGTGGTGTACCGGGCTCTGTGGTAGGTTTTACAAAGATTTTTCTAAAAATTTTACCTCGTTTTCAAAGAAATTTATGGTTTTTATTTGATAATTGATAATTCGTTATGAGTTTGGCCCCCAGAGCATTATATTATATTGCCTGTGTGTATCTGCTCATTTTGGCCTGGGGAACCCATGAAATTATTGCGTATTTTGTGAGCTACGGAATTTTGAGCAGAATTCCGTAAGCTTTTTGTGTTTCGGAGCAAAATTTACAGGGGAGACTGTCAAAATTTTTCCTGAAATATAACTTTCTTAGTTTATGATTAAAGTGATATAGAAATTGAAAGATTTGAGTTTGGAGTCAAAAAAAAAAAAATTTTGGGGCATTACATACTAGATATCATATGATTGTAGTATGCAAATGGCTAAATTACTAAAGAAGTTTAATGAATTTCAGGATTACTTTTAGCAAAAAGGAAGTAGAGTAGCTTCCCTTTTTGGAGGAAAGTTTTTGTCTCTCGGCTTATCTTTTGGTAGCTTCCTTTTTGAGCACTTATGTTATTGTTGTTAGTGTTGTCGGAACTTAATTATGTTATTGTTGTTGGATCTTAAGTATGGTTGTATTAATTATGTAGGTTAATTATTTCTATGGTGAAGTATGGTTCTTTTTTAACAATGTGTTTTGGATTTGTTTTGTTTCAGCTTACACAACAAAGGTTGCTCGCAATGCTAATGTGGAGAAATTGAAGGCTGGGTATTTGTTCTCTAAGGTTAGCTTCTCATTTTTCTCTTTTTATTTTCTCCATTTTTACACACTAATTTGTGCATGTGGGTTGTTAATTTGGGAGATGTTAATCTTCGTCCTTTCTCGCTAAGTTTTTTACCAGATGATTTTATGAAATTTAACTTGGTTCATGTCAAGATCCAATGCTTATTTCTACTTTAAAAGGAGCCTTTACATTAACTATTTTATTATGGATCGTGGATACCCAGTCGATTCAGGATACCCAGTCGATTGAGTACACTATTTCATAGGGATACCCAGTCGATTCAGGATAAATTGGTAGTGCTTGCTACAAATGTAACTCTTTATATCTTTTTCATTTCAAGTTTCAATTAACTTACTTATCGATAAGTTCTTTAATTCTCCTTATTATTTACATGTGGGGCTACTATCAACAAAGATTTGTATTATTCATAAAAGTTGTTACATTTGAAAGATTTGGTTAGATTCATTTCATGAATTCACAAAGCCATCTATTTCTTTTGTTTCAGATGAAGAGTCTTGTTTGTAGAGAGCAAACCATCATATCTCGCTATCCTCACCTTTAAGGTATTTGATATTCACCCAAAAATGGAGACATAGCATGTATACTCTACTTTGTCATTATACAAGTTATTGATGCCATTTATGTCCATTTTTGCTTGCTTTCACTGCTTCAGTTTGTTTGAATAGATTTTGCAATAAAGCTATGAGAATGACAATTCAATGTAAATAAATAATCTTCAAAAAGAAAACAAAATTAACAATCAAATAGATTGGAGATCTAAAATGCTGAGTAATAAATGAAGTAAAAATGTGTTCATCTATGTCATTTTATATGATTTAATTAGTGGTAGACTTTTTATACCGTTTGTAGCTGCTTTGGCTAAAACTTGCGTACGCTGACTGTAGAATTGATACTGTACTGTTTATGGTTTTTATTTTATTTTGGGTTTTGTTAGTTGGTTGATTGTTTATGTGGTACAATACGTATGGTTTTTATTTTATTTTGGGTTCTGTTAGTTGGTTGATTGTTTATGTGGGTTTTGGTTGTTGAATTGTAGACGACTACTCTGAGGTTGTATCTGACGTGCATTTGGAACACGTTGGAGGCTGCAATGTGCTTGCAGGTAATCTATGATGCATATTATTATTATGGGATTTATGGATATTAAGGTAGTGATTTTCCCACAATTATTATTTTATCTCATTTAAGATTTATCTTTTGCTAGAAGCCTTATTTTATTTAATTGGAAAATATCATTTTGGTTGAGGTGTTGAAAGAGTGATAATCCTTCAACATAGATTTCTCTCATAACAGTAACACAGGAATAAATTAAATGACAGATTTGCATTAAATGACAGAACAAGTAGTGTGGCAACTGAAGATGACTGATATTGAATGACATAATTACACCTTAATTGATTGATGTACTTTTTTAAATCATCTTTCTGCTGTGAAGAGTTGTTAAATGATAAATATCTTCAAGAAAGCAATGATCAAAATCGTGAAAAGCAGTTGCGAAATGGGCCATGGATTACTTTAAAACAGATCAAAATGTGATAGTAATATTGGCATTAGTGTATATATACTACAGGTCTTCCACAATCAAGTTTTGTGACAGTTTTAGGGTTGAAAACTTTTCTATTATTGAGAACAGTTTGCAGTGATTGGGTACTTGAGATATTTTCTGTAATGCAGTTACTACATGCACAGTTGCCCCTGTAAATAAAAAGATTACACGATAAGAGATTCATCTATTTGGAATGGTTGAGATTAAATAGTTGAATGTCTACAAATGACAACCTCAATTATCCCATTATAATATTAGATATTAGAGATTAGAGATATCCGTATCCGAATCTGCATTTCAAAGTGCTATCCGTATCCGTATTCACATTCGAATTTTTTTAGATTTGAATATCTGAATCCGTATTTGCCTGGATACGAATTTTTCATATCTGTATTCACACAAAATTCGGATTCGGATATGGATCATATATATCCTAATCCGAGAGCTTCCCTAATATGCATATGTCCTTATTAGTATAACTTCATTTTGTCACAGTAAATAACATTCATCATAGCACATCAAATAAATAAATGAACTCAAATCAACAATTAAAGTAACTATGGCTGGATGATCAATAAAGGATACACACAGAAGTGTTCTATTCATGGACGGGTTTAGGAGCATCATAAAAATAATTTACTGCACTGAAAGAAAATTTTTAAAAAATTGTCACAAATCTGCCACCAGTAAAATTGCAGCCCATCCCTGGTTTGCTTTCATAACTTAGCTCCAGTTTGTTGAGGAATCGATATAGACAATACCATTAGTCGAACAAGAATCTCATGATCCTCAATAAATACCCACTTTCAACCCAAAATAATAATATTTGCATTTACGAGCATGAAGAGCATGCAAAAATGGACCCCAAAAATGGTCCACAAATGCACAAAATTGGGCCCATATCCCATTTCTTTGGTTCCGTCTTCATCTTCTGACTTAAATGGCCTCTCTCCATCTATCAGTACCTACTTACCTTTGAGTTTACAGCAAGCATATAAAAAGGACCCCACAAAGCCAAGCCCCCGCCCTATAATATTTTGCTGAAAAAGAAAAAGAAAAAGAAATTAAACATTATTATCAATGAGAGAAAATACAAGAACATAAATTGGTAGGTATGATAAGAAGATTCGACTAACCAAATCAAAAGGAAGCCCTCGAAACAACAACCGACCGAGTCCTACTATGACAAAATCCTGTCACAAACAAAAGTGCAAGGAGTGTTCTCATTTTCAAGGAAGAAAAAAAGGCATGTGTAAATTAAGGAAGGTAATTATGGGCTGGTGCTAATGAGATAAACAAACCTTTAGATTTTCGCAGATTTGAGGGTAGTGTTTAAAAATATCGTGTAGTTTAAGAAAAATGCCATTATACATGAAAGGAGCATCACCAGCTGCATGAAGAGGAATAAGACACATATAAGTTAGACTGAGGTAAAGTAGTGGTTCAACAAGTGGCAGGTTTTAAAATATCATTATAATTAAGCACATTTAAAAGGTTTTGAATAAGTACATTTTTTTTTGCGTAAAGTATCTAACTGAAACTTATAATTAAGCACTTTAAATTAGTTCAAATGTATATTATGCAACTAAAACCTGATTGAGCTATTCTTCATGTAGCAAAAAACACTACAGTTCTTTTTTTTTTGGAGAAAAAGATAAGATAAAGAAAGTCAGTGTTATCTTTTCATAACTGATCAATTAAATAAGAAATCTCTGTTGCATTTACATAAAATTTGAACCACATCAAACCAATCAAAAGTACGTAACTTCAAGACACACAGATCTTTCCACTCACAAGACACCAGTATCTTTAGTTCAAACATCTTACCTCTCAATATTGAAAAAAAGGAAAGTGAACAAAAAGAAATAAATGAAGATACCCTTAATAGAGCTGACTGAATGTGTTTTTTTACCTTTTTTCGAAGAGGTTCCAAAAAGTTGACTCATTTTGTATTATTTCTTGCAAAGGTTTTTGTTTGCTGTTTATTGTTAATTATTGTTTGCTGTTTGTTAGTTAGTTTTAAAACTCTCATTGTTTTGATTGATTATTGTAAACTCTTACTATTTGTTTCGAAACTCTTACTGTTTTTTTAGGTACACTGTTTGGTCCCATTTTTGAAGACTTGAAGTATTGTATTTTTCTACAACACTGTAATTTTTTTTCGGTCATTCGGTTGGTTGGTGTATATTTTGGTGAAGGTTGTAATAGTTGTAATATTTAGCAATTTGGGAGATTATGCAAGTATCTGTATATAATGATGATATAATATAGTTATGTTAATACCCGTACCCGCAATTTTGTAGAGTATTGGGTTCTGTGTTTGGTTTTTTAAAGGTTTTTCGAAGGTTTTTCAAAAATTTCATTACATTTTCAAACGAATTTTTGGTTTTTATTTTGTATCTTGCATTATATTCTGATTTTTTCCCCCAGAGCCTTATATATATGATGCTTGTGTGATGTTGCTCGGTTTCGCCTGGGGAGAATTGATATTTATTGCCTGTGATGTCATATATTAATTGTTAGCAGAATTCCGTAAGGAATTCTGTAAAAGGGCTAATATTTTAGGGGAGGTTTTGTCAAAATTTTTACTAAATTTTCTAAAATCTATTATGTTTTCAAACGATATCTTGGTTTTTATTTTGTATCTTAGTCATATGAAGATTTTTTCTTCCCAGGGCCCTATATATATAATGTCTGTGTGATATTGCTTGGATTGGCCTGGGGAGGATTTATATTTCTTGACTGTGATGATAAATTTTTAATTGTGAGCAGAATTCCGTAAGGAATTGCTGTAAAATGGCTAATATTTTAAGGGAGGTTCTGTCGAAATTTTCAAAAAATTTCCTAAAATCTATTATGATTCCAAACTATATCTTGGTCATTTGGCTAGCGACATGTAAAATGGCTAATTTTTTTTTACAAATGAAGTGTCAAACAGCGACAGAGCATGAAGTGTCAAAGTTTGTAAGCTCAGAACTAACACAAACAGATCATGAAGTATCAAATTTTGTAAGCTCAGAACAAACACAAACAGAGCATGTAGTGTCAAATTTTGTTAGCTCAGAACAAACAGAAACAGAGCATGAAGTGTGTAATTTTGTAAGCTCATAAATAACACAAACAGAGCCTGATGTATCAAATTTTGTAAGCTTATAACAAACACAAACAAAGCATGTAGTATCAAATTTGGTAAACCCAGAACAAACAGAAACACATCACGAAGTATCAAATTTTGTTAACTCAGATCAAATAGAAAATGAACAGCAGAAACTGAACATGAAGTATCAAATTGTGTACGCTCAAGACAAACAGAAGCTAAACATGAAGTTTCAAAATTTGTAAGCTTAGAACAATAGACACTGAACATGTGGTTTAAAAAAACCCAGTAGGCTCAGAACACACTATTCATAACTAGGGCTGCATTGGGGTGCCGCGCCAACTAGGATATGATAGATATATAATCAAGAATAAATACAACAAGCTTGAAATAATTATTCAGATCATACAGTGTTTTGCATCATTGCCTACACCAACACACCAAAGGAGAAAATCAACCACCAAAAGTCTTAAATGAGAATCAACAATATAATTTCAAAGGAGGCCTGTATATAGTAGACGATTTTATTAGAAAGGTGGTTGTATTTGTTTACAATCAGTTTTTTTTCTTGTCATGGTGCATATTTTTAATTAATGTTCTCACATTTCTTTAAAAAAATCTAGCTTTTTGAAGAATTGGATAAGTCAATATTTAGATATTTAAGGGCAATAAAGATAAATTCCTAAAAAACTGAAACAATTTAACGAATAATTGTTAAAGATGTATAAAGAGGTATAGTGAATGACTTTTGATCTTAGCATGTATAATGCATAAATTTATATGCAGTTCATCCAACCAAATAACTCCAAATAAATTTATATGCAGTTCCGAATACGTGCCGTAGGCACGTGCCACAGGCATACCTAGTATATATATATATATATATATATATATATATATATATATACTAGGTATGCCTGTGGCACGTGCCTAGTATATATATATGGGGAAAAGGGGTATGAACAATTTGCTCATTTAGTAAATAAGCAATTGTTGATGTGGTGATTGGAAAATCCTTAAAAGGGTTAGTTGTCTAATGTATCACATGCATGCCACATAATCAATTGCTCATCTACTAAATGAGCAAGTTGCTCATATCCCTTTTACCCTATATATATATATATATATATATATATATATATATATATATATATATATAAAGAGAGAGTGAGAGAGAAAGAGAGAGAGGGAGAGAATTAAATAAATAAAGGAGTTGTTTTGGGGGGATTTGAATTTGAGTTTTGGGGAAAAACTTTTAGGGGGGAAATGTGTTTTGCAAGATTAGATCTGGGCCTTTGATTTTGGGGGGACTGAGGAGAGGCACTTGATAGCTTTCTTTGTGTTTTATTATTGTTATTATTATTATTATTATTATTATTATTATTATTATTATTATTATTATATATACACTAGTGTTACCCTGTGCAAATTGCACAGACTAAAATAAGTTTGACAGACTCATAGAAGTCACTGGCTATTTGCAGATTCTAACAAAAAAATATTAACTACAAAACCCTAACTTAGAGATAGATAATAAAAAAAGTGATAGGTACCTATGATGGTGATGTGACCAGCAGTAGTGTTCTTGAGCTCGATCGAGACCGTCTTATTGTTCAGCTTCATCAAAAACATAAAACCACCCCCAAAACTGGAAAAAAAGAACATAAAAATTAAAGAAATAAAACATAATAATTCTAATCAAAAATCAAGAAAATCAAAAGAAGACAGAAATGTATCTGCAGTGAACAACAATGGTGTTGTTGAGTTTGATCGAGACTGTCTCGTTATTCAACTTCATAAATATTTAATCAAAAACATAAATATGTAATCAAACACAATGTAGAAAAATATAATGAAACATTGCATATTGAGATAAATAACAATAGGGATTAACTCGAAAGAAAGTATAATAGGAGATAAGAACACATATAACATACCTGATGTAATGAAAGAGTCTGACTTCCCTCAATATAATTGGAAATCTCCCACTATCTTTGAATGTCCACACCTACAGTAAAAAAAAAAAATCAACCACTTTATACTCAATAATATTTCACTGAAATTTACATATAATTCTTTCTGGGGAAAAATTGTTTGTTCCATTTATTAAATTTCTCAGTGTTTATACTTATCACCAACATTCACTATGCACGTGCATTCCAACTTTCGTATGAATTCATGCAAACACAACCTAACAATAGTTATTTGTAACATTTAAGCACTATATATTGTCGTGAGAAATCCAAGTTATATAAGACAGATATCAAGAGCCTTGCATCAAAATGGCTCTTAGACCGGCTTCAGGATTCCACTGGTAATATATACATGAACTAGATTTGCCAATGGGCACGTGCCTACGGCACGTCCTCGGAACGATACAACATATGAAAGTCTTGTAAACAGTAAAACAATAATTATGTAGCTCAAGTTTGAATACTAAAACAATAATTAGTTGTAAATAAAAGTCCATGTTTCCATTAGTATACGTTGAAAAATAATTATAAATGGGGGTGTAAAATCCAACTTCTTAGAACTTTGAGTGTGGAAAATGATGAAATTTAACTGTTGATGAGATATTTGTTATTTTCAATGTAACATGAGCAATAAAAAATGCACAAAAAATTTAAAAATTTACAAACCTGAAATATGAAAATATAAATTTCTGAGTAAATAGAGAGAGAGAGAGAGAGAGAGAAATAAATAAATAAATAAATAAATAAATAAATAAATAAATAAATAAATAAAGGAGTTGTTTTGGGGGATTTGAATTTGAGTTTTTTGGGGGGAACTTTTGGGCGGAAAAATATGTTTTGTGAGGTTAGATCTGGACCATTCATTTCAACCCTATTTAATGAGAGCCACATGATAGCTTTCTTTGTGTTTCATTATATAGATTTAAGTGAGAAACTTGGTTAGGTCATGATAATAATATTATTATATTTTCTGGAAAAGTGTGGAATGCCCATGATAATGTTTTTAATGTGTTTCTCCTAATTTTGCTCTCTTTTCCCAAACATGCAGATAATCAAAAACCTATTGTCTACAATTTTTTATAATCATTTAACATTTCGAATTAGTCTGTGTACCCTATAACCTTTTTTACACTGACTCAAATTTGGGATCCAATTTATATAAGACATATATCAGTAGTCTTGCATCAAAAAGGATCTTAGACCGGCTTTAGGATTCCACTGGTAATATATACATGAATTTAAGTGAGAGACATGGTTAGGATGTGATAATAATAATAATAATAATAATAATAATAATAATAATATTTCTGGAAAAGTGTGGAATGCCCATGATAATGTTTTTAATGTGTTTCTCCTACTTTTGCTCGGTTTTCCCAAACATGCAAATAATCAAAAACCTATTCTTTAAATTTTTTATAATCATTTAACATCTCGAATTATTCTGTGTACCCTATAAATTTTTTACACAGACTCAAATTTGCGATCATTGGTCTGTGTAATTATCTCTTTCAGTCTGTATTTACCCTCTAGCTAATACTCTCTATACCCTTGATATGGGTCAGATGACATGGCCCCTCCTGGGCCACAGGATCCCCTAATGAAGCGTGCACCGCCGGATCATCCGAATCTGTCACATTAGCACCAAAACTGCTCAGGCCTCTGCCACGTCAACCTGGAAACCGCCCAGGCCTAAGCCACTTCAGCCCTATACCGTTTGGGCTTCTGCCACGTCAGGCCCACGGGCAACCGGGTCCAGACTCGGCCCCAAATGGGTCCAGACCCGGTTGGCTTCTCCTATAAATACCATACCCCATACCCTTTATCCAGGTAATGAATATTTTCCACTTAAAACCCTAGTTACTGTTACTCTCTCTCAGTAGCTAACTAGATCGTCGGAGGGTCTACCACCGGGACCAACCCCGGTGTTCCTAGACCGTCTGTAGGTACACAAGACCTTGGATCCGAGCCTCCTGATCCGAACCAAGCATCCAGCCTCCACCTCACTCCCGCCTACATCCTTACCATTCGCCCGGCTGAGGGTCGTCCGCACCGGAGCTTCCTCCACCAATACAAATCGAGTAAGAACTCACACCTGGTGTATCCACACGCCTCCCAAAAACAAACCGCATCAGGTTGGCGCCATCTGTGGGAAACTTTCTAGGGCATACGCTGACCCGAGCTCAGCCATCGACGGTACCCCGTCTACCTGACCTCATATGGTGCCCAAGGCCAGGAAAGCTGTTACCTCTGCACATCGGCAGGACGTACCTCCTAAGGGCGTCGCCGCTGGTGACCATGGATCCAACAACCCGGGGGTCAGTCACGGGCACCAACCGGGTACCTCCCGTCTAGTCCAGCCCGACCTATGAGGTGTAATCCAGAATCGACAGGCGAGCCGATCTAGGGGAGGGGCCGCTTCCAACTCGGCCCCGAACCATCCCATACCTCCGTCCCTAGGGCAGGGGCCGGTGCTCAGCCGCGTAGGCCGGTGGCCGCAAGCACAGCAAAACTGCGCTGAGCGCGCCCCAGTCACCCACTAGGAGTTCCAAGACTTCCGGAAAGAAATCATGGAGGCCATCCGGGGAACCCCCGTCGATGAAACCGTCCATCGCTCTCACACACGTTTGGATGTCGAGGCCAGCATGTCTCGCATCCCGACAGTCCTGCTAGAGTATGAAGATGACATCCTGAAGCGCCTCCAAGAAATGGAAGACCG
This sequence comes from Hemerocallis citrina, assembly GCA_017893485.1. NCBI lineage: Eukaryota > Viridiplantae > Streptophyta > Magnoliopsida > Asparagales > Asphodelaceae > Hemerocallis > Hemerocallis citrina. The sequence goes on from CM030363.1 coordinate 26,767,904, forward strand.
CCTCGACCACTTTGGCGACGGCGGTCCGAGGCCGGCCCAGGGATACAGGCCTATCCGACCTCCTTTCTCCACCCCCATCCTGCAGGCGGAAATACCCCGGAACTTCCGCCCACCTCAATTCGAGACCTATGACGGTGAGGGTGATCCTGCTGATCACATGAAGGGATTCAAAACCCTCATGATGATTCACAGTGCATCGGATCCCCTCCTATGCTGAGCCTTCCCCGCCACACTCCGGGGTCTGGCTCGGGAATGGTTCTCCAAGCTTACCCCTGGCTCCATCTATTCCTTCGGCCAATTGGAGGGCAACTTCCTCACCCACTTTGTGACTAGCCGAAAGACCGAAAGGACAAGTGCGTCCCTACTCAGCCTCCGGCAGAAGGAAAGGGAGTCGCTCCTGGTATTCGTCCGAAGGTTCACCGGTGAGGCAAGGTCAGTCTCCTTCCTCGTTCCAGGGGTTGCCTCAGTAGCATTCCGGCACAACGTCCGGCATGGTCAGCTGAAGGCTTCCCTGCAAAGAAGCCTCTGGTAGATTTCCCCGACCTCCTCAGTCGGGTCGAGAAGTACATCCGGGCTGAGGAGGCCCTGAATCGAGAAGACTCGAAAGAAATCCCCGGGAAGGGAAAATGCAAGGTCGACGAGGCCGAGCCAGCGAAGAAAGTTCCAAGAGACAGGGGTGCCGTGAAAAGGGTTCCTCCGATCCCTCGCTTAGAGAGATACACTCCGCTGACGCAAATTGTGTCAACCATTCTCTTAGCGATCGAAGACAAGGACCTCATGCAATCCCCCCCCCCCCCCCCGGGCCAAGCAACAACAACAGTAAGAAGATGGATCAGCGGTTCTACTGCTGCTTCCACCGAGACAACGGGCACGACACGGATCATTGCCGTGCCCTGAAGGACGAGATCGAGGCCCTCATCGAATGAGGGTACCTCCAGGAGTTCAAACGGGAAGACGCTCGGGACCAGAGGGATACGAGGAACAGGAGGGCTTCCCCTCCTCCTCGAGCTCCCAGACAGTGCCCCGAGCGGGACCAGGAGCCTGAAGAAACCGAAGGTCAAGCCATCTTACATTGCGTCCACGGAGGGCCAATGGGAGGGGAGTCCAACACTTCCCACAGGGCGTTCGTCCGGGATGTCAACGCCGTCCAGGGCCCCCTCTCCCCCAGGTCTAGCAACTCCCTATCTCCTTCTCGAGGGAAGACCTGGAGGGAGTTCGGCTCCCGCACTATAATGCACTAGTTGTCAGCCTCAACATGGCGAACTTCAAGGTCCGGCACATCCTCGTTGACAACGGAAATTCGGTAAACATCCTCTTCCTAGAACCCTTCGAGAACTTGAAGCTTTCCCGAGATAAGCTAAAACCTGCCGGATACACATTGCATGGATTCTCCGGCATCCCGGTGGCAATAGAGGGGATCGTCACTTTAGACGTCATAGCGGGTACGACGCCACACCGAAGGACCGAGTCAATGGACTTCATGGTCGTGAACGTCAAGGCAGCCTACAATGCCATACTCGGCCGTCCCGGGATCTGCTCCCTCCAGGCGGTTCCCTCGGCCTACCACCAGAAAATGAAGTTCCCTGCCAACACTGGTGTTGGAGTTATCAGAGGAAACCAAGAAGCAGCCTGATCGTGCTACATGACGGCGATCGGGGGCGGGGTATTTCCCCTCGACGCTGTCAAGCTGCAGCCCGAGAGAACCCAGTCGAAACCAGAACTGGCAGACGAACTAGAAGATGTCTTGTTCGAGGAGGGGGACGTATCAAGGTGTTTCCGAGTGAGCTGCTCCCTCGCTCCCAGCCTCAAATCTGCCCTGATCAGTTGCATTCGTCGTAATGTCAACCTCTTCGCCTGGAAGCCCTCTGACATGCCCGGTATCTCTGAAGATTTCATCATGCACAAACTCAGCGTGATCCCCGGTACGAAGCTGGTCGTCCAGAAGCGATGTAAGTTCGCCCCGGAGCGACAGCAGGCGGTAAATGCAGAAGTAGACAAACTCTTGTTTGCTCGTTTCATACAAGAGGTCAGCTACTCGGAGTGGCTGGCGAACGTTGTAATGGTCAAAAAGGCAAACGGAAGCTGGAGGATCTGCATAGATTTCACTGACCTCAATAAGGCGTGCCCCAAAGATCCGTTCTCTCTTCCCAACATCGACACTCTGATTGACGCCACATCGGGTTACGAGCTCCTGTCCTTCGTGGACGCCTTCCCGGCTACAACCAGATCCGAATGTTCTCTCCCGACATAGCCAAGACGTCCTTCGTCACGACCAAGTGCTCTACTGCTACCAGGTTATGCCCTTCGGGCTGAAGAATGCCGGTACTACTTATCAGAGGCTCGTTAATCGAGTCTTTAAGAACCAAATTGGGCATAACATGGAGGTGTACGTTGACGACATGCTCGTTAAAAGCCAGCAGGGGCAGGATCACGTTGCCGACCTTGAAGAGGCCTTTGGGGTCCTTCAGACCCACAACATGAGGCTCAACCCGGTGAAGTGTGCATTCGGCGTCTCCTCGGGAAAGTTCCTCGGGTTCATCGTCAGCCAGCGCGGCATCGAGGCGGACCTCGAAAAAATCCAGGCCATAATAGACATGGCCCCTCCCAGGAACATCAAAGAAGTCCAGAGGCTGACGGGAAGACTGGTGGCCATCGGCCGGATCCTCTCCAAATCCAGAGAGAAGTCCCTTCTGTTCTTTAAGGCACTGTGCGGAACCGGAGGGTTCAAATGGGGTACTTAGCAGCAAGAGGCGTTTGCCTAATTCAAGGAGTACCTCGCCAACCCTCCTCTCCTCAGCAAGCCCGAACTAGGTGAGCCACTCTGGCTCTATCTTTCGGCTTCGGAGATCGTGCTCAGTGCCGTCCTCGTTTGAGAAGAGGAAGGAGTCCAAAAGCCTCTGTACTATGTGAGCAAGGTCCTGCTCGACACCGAGACCAGATATTCCAGGATGGAGAAAATAGCATATGCCCTGGTCATGGCCGCACGGAAGCTTCGCCCATATTTTCAGGCACATTCTGTCCAGGTGCTTACGGACCAACCTCTGAAGGCCGTGCTCTATAAGCCCGAGAGCTCGGGACGACTAGTCAAATGGTCGATCGAGCTCAGTCAGTACGACATCGGCTATTAACCGAGGACAACCATAAAAGGGCAGTCCCTCGCAGAGTTTATCACAGAATGCACCATCTCCGAGCAACCGACAAGCGAGAAAGTTGACCAGACGTGGGAAGTTTACGTCGATGGTTCCTCATGCGAAGCGGGGAGTGGTGCGGGCATCATTCTGCGGGGTCCAGATGGTTTCCTCCTTCAATACTGCCTCCGCCTAAACTTTTCGGCCTCTAACAACAAGGCTGAGTACGAAGCCATGATCACTGAGCTCACCCTGGCTCATCAGGCCGGCGCCAGACAGATCAAGGCCTTTAGTGACTCTTAGCTTGTGGTCAACTAGATCAAGGAAGAGTACGAGGCCTGTGACAATCGGATGATCAGGTACCTGGCCATGGTTCAACGGCTATTGGCGTCCTTCGACGTGTCGATAGTCCTAAGGATCCCTAGGGAGCAGAACGCCCAGGCCGATACCCTGTCGAAGTTAGCTTCCTCATCCTTCGAGGGCCTCGACCGAACCGTCCTGATTGAAGTCCTATTAAAGCCAAGTACAAACTTCCCTGAGGCTCTCTGCGTTGAAGAAGGAGCTCCTCCCGACGACTGGACCACTCTTATTAAGAAGTTTCTAATCAAGGGAGAACTCCCCGAAGACCGAGCCGAAGCGAGGCGGGTCAGGGTCCGTTCAGAAAGGTTCACCGTAATCGATGCAACCCTCTTTAAAAGGTCCTACACAACAACGGATGGCAGACCCTACCTCCGCTGCCTGATCCCTGATGAAGCAAAGTACGCCCTTAAGGAGCTACACGAAGGGATCGGCGGATTCCATATGGGAAGCCGCTCGCTTATGCGGAAGGCTTTGAATCACGGGTACTACTGGCCCACTATGCTGCAAGACGCCCTCGCCCTAGTGAAGAAGTGCGGTCCCTGCCAGCAGTTCTCCCCCATGAAGAGGGCTCCGCAAGTAAACCTCTGTTCCATGGCCAGTCCAACCTCCTTTGCAATGTGGGGGATGGATTTGGTAGGCTCATTTCCAAAGGCAACGGGCCAACGAAAGTTTCTCATAGTGGCGATCGACTACTTCAGGAAGTGGATCGAGGCAGAGCCATTAGCAACGATCACCGAGCAACAGACCCAACCGTTTTTCTGGAAACACATCGTCGTCGGTTCGGGATCCCACAGGTGCTCATCACGGACAATGGAACTCAGTTTGCGGGTAAGTATTTCCGAAAGTTCTGTGAAGATCTTGGGATCTAGCAGCGCTTCTTCTCGGTATGCCATCCACAGTCAAACGGTCAGGCTGATAACGCGAACTGCCGAATCCTCGAAGGCCTCAAGAAACGACTCGATAACTCGGCCAAGGGGTTATGGGTCGATGAGCTGCCAAGCGTTCTCTGGGCCCACCGGACGACAAAGCAAATCCCCACAGGGGAGTTGCCATTTAATCTGACATACGGTGCGGAGGTCATCATTCCACTAGAAATCGGGATCCCTTCGCCCCAGATCATGGCTTTTGACGAAGCAAGGAACTCTGCGCAGCTGCGAGCCGACCTGGACCTCATAGACGAGGTCAGGGAGAAGTCCGCCATCAGAAGGAGCATCTACCAACAAAGGATCAAAAAGTTCTACAACAAGAAGGTGCGTCCCACCGACATCAAACTCGGAGATCTCGTCCTCCGGAAGTTGGCTATATCCAATCCTGGCCAGAAAAGAAAATTGTCCCAAACTGGGAGGGCCCTTACAAAGTATCTGAGGCTGTTCATCCTGGAACGTACCGCCTAACCAACACAGAAGGCAAGGCCGTCAAGAGGCCTTGGAATGCGGAGCACCTCATCAAGTTCCTGGGAGGAGAGGGCTAGCCTCCATCCCATGTAAATTATGAAGAATGTAATCGGCACGTCGTGCCTCATTTTGTGCGAAGTTCGAATATGTTGTAAATATGCCAGCTTTCTTAAAACAAGTTTGTGGCTTCGTATTGATTCTCTTTAAAAACGCACCTCGGGCTCGGTGCTCGGATAGCATCGCGAGCCATAAAAAGCTTCCCTTACCAGCTTACAGCTCGGCGATCGGATTGCATCGCGAGCCATAAAAAGCTTCCCTTACCAGCTTACGGCTCGGTGCTCGGATAGCATCGCGAGCCATAAAAGCTTCCCTTACAAGCTTACGGCTCGGCGCTCGGATAGCATCGCGAGCCATAAAAGCTTCCCTTACAAGCTTATGGTTCTTCGCTCGGATAGCATCGCGAGCCATAAAAGCCTCCTTTACAAGCTTACGGCTTCGCTTGGCATCTGTCCCTAAGCATGGTTTGGGCTCCTTCACGCCCATCAACCTATGCGCGGGGTGACAACGACCAGCCACACCCGTGCCGTCTTCCTAAGAACAGGTGTGCGGGATCGTCGTCGACCTCGAGCAAGGCCGAGGCTTTCTTCAAAGCTCCTCGGCCATTACGCTCGGCGACGACCTTCAGCTATGCCCATTACTAGCTTTCTCCTCGGTGTGGGGGCTCGGCATCTATCCCTAAGCATGGTTTGGGCTCCTTCACACCCATCAACCTATGCGCGAGGAAACAACCGTTAGCCACCCCGTGCCGTCTTCCTGAGAACAAGTGTGGGGGCTCGTCGTCGAACTCGAGCAAGGCCGAGGCTTTCTTCAAAGCTCCTCGGCCATTATGCTCAGCGATGACCTTCAGCTATGCCTGTTACTGGCTTTCTCCCCGGTGTGGGGGCTCGGCATATGTTCCTAAGCATGGTTTGGGCTCCTTCACGCCCATCAACCTATGCGCGAGGCGACAACTGCCAGCTACCTCGTGCCGTCTTCCTGAGAACAAGTGTGTGGGCTCATCGTCGTCCTCAAGCAAGGCCGAGGCTTTCTTCAAAGCTCCTCGACCATTACGCTCGGCGACAACCTTCGGCTACGTCCGTTACTGGCTTTCTCTTCGGCGTGGGGGCTCAGCATCTGTCCCTAAGCATGGTTTGGGCTCCTTCACGCCCATCAACCTATGAACAAGGCGACAACCGCCAGGCACACCCGTGCCGTCTTCTTGAGAAAAAGTGTGGGGGCTCGTCATCGACCTCGAGGAAGCCGAGGCTTTCTTCAAAGCTCTTCAACCATTACGCTCGGCGACGACCTTCAGCTACGCCCGTTACTGGCTTTCTCCCCGGTGTGGGGGCTCGGCATTTGTCCCTATGCATGGTTTGGGCTCCTTCACGCCCATCAACCTATGCGTGAGGTGACAACCGCCGCCACCCCGTGCCGTCTTCCTGAGAACAAGTGTGGGGGCTCGTCGTCGACCTCGAGCAAGGCCGAGACTTTCTTCAAAGCTCTTCGACCATTACGCTCGGTGATGACCTTCAGCTACGCCCGTTATTGGCTTTCTTCCTGGTGTGGGGGCTTAGCATCTATCCCTAAGCATGGTTTGGGCTCCTTCACGCCCATCAACCTATGCACGAGGCGACAACCGCCAGCCACCCAGTGCCGTCTTCCTGAGAACATGTGTGGGGGCTCGTCGTCGACCTCGAGCAAGGTCGAGGCTTTCTTCAAAGCTCCTCGACCATTATGCTTGGCGATGACCTTCAGCTACGCCCGTTACTGGCTTTCTCCCCGGTGTGGGGGCTCGGCATCTGTCCTTAAGCATGGTTTGGGCTCCTTCACACACATCAACCTATGCGTGAGGCGACAACTGCCAGCTACACCCGTGCCGTCTTCCTGAGAACAAGTGTGGGGGCTCGTCGTCGACCTCGAGCAAGGCCGAGGCTTTCTTCAAAGCTCCTTGGCCATTATGCTCAGCGATGACCTTCAGCTATGCCTGTTACTGGCTTTCTCCCCGCTGTGGGGGCTCGGCATATGTTCCTAAGCATGGTTTGGGCTCCTTCACGCCCATCAACCTATGCGCGAGGCGACAACTGCCAGCTACCTCGTGCCGTCTTCCTGAGAACAAGTGTGTGGGCTCATCGTCGTCCTCAAGCAAGGCCGAGGCTTTCTTCAAAGCTCCTCGACCATTACGCTCGGCGACAACCTTCGGCTACGTCCGTTACTGGCTTTCTCTTCGGCGTGGGGGCTCAGCATCTGTCCCTAAGCATGGTTTGGGCTCCTTCACGCCCATCAACCTATGAACGAGGCGACAACCGCCAGGCACACCCGTGCCGTCTTCTTGAGAAAAAGTGTGGGGGCTCGTCATCAACCTCGAGGAAGCCGAGGCTTTCTTCAAAGCTCTTCAACCATTACGCTCGGCGACGACCTTCAGCTACGCCCGTTGCTGGCTTTCTCCCCGGTGTGGGGGCTCGGCATTTGTCCCTATGCATGGTTTGGGCTCCTTCACGCCCATCAACCTATGCGTGAGGTGACAACCGCCGCCACCCCGTGCCGTCTTCCTGAGAACAAGTGTGGGGGCTCGTCGTCAACCTCGAGCAAGGCCGAGACTTTCTTCAAAGCTCTTCGACCATTACGCTCGGCGATGACCTTCAGCTACGCCCGTTACTAGCTTTCTCCCCGGTGTGGGGGCTTAGCATCTGTCCCTAAGCATGGTTTGGGCTCCTTCACGCCCATCAACCTATGCACGAGGCGACAACCGCCAGCCACCCAGTGCCGTCTTCCTGAGAACATGTGTGGGGGCTCGTCGTCGACCTCGAGCAAGGTCGAGGCTTTCTTCAAAGCTCCTCGACCATTATGCTCGGCGATGACCTTCAGCTACGCCCGTTACTGGCTTTCTCCCCGGTGTGGGGGCTCGACATCTGTCCTTAAGCATGGTTTGGGCTCCTTCACGCACATCAACCTATGTGCGAGGCGACAACTGCCAGCTACACCCGTGCCGTCTTCCTGAGAACAAGTGTGGGGGCTCGTCGTCGACCTCGAGCAAGGCCGAGGCTTTCTTCAAAGTTCCTTGACCATAACGCTCGGCGACGACCTTCAGCTATGCCCATTACTGGCTTTCTCTCCGGTGTGGGGACTCGGCATCTGTCCCTAAGCATGATTTAGGCTCCTTCACGCCCATCAACCTATGCGCGAGGCGACAACCGCCAGCCACACCCGTGTCGTCTTCCTGAGAACAAGGGTGGGGGCTCGTCGTCGACCTCGAGCAAGGTCGAGGCTTTCTTCAAAGCTCCTCGACCATTATGCTCGGCGACGACCTTCAGCTACGCCCGTTACTAGCTTTCTCCCCGGTGTGGGGGCTCGACAACTGTCCCTAGCATGGTTTGGGCTTCTTCCCACCCATCAACCTATGCGCAAGGCGACAACCGCCAGCCACACCCGTGCTGTCTTCTTGAGAACAATTGTGGATACACGCCGTCGACCCCGAGCAAGGCCACGGCTCTCTTCAGAGCCACTCGATCAATGCGCTCGGCGACGACCGTCCACCACGGCTACTTCAGCAAAATTTTTATTAAGGTTTAGAGCGTCCACCTTCGGCAGACGCCCCGAGCCTCAAGTAGATTGGTTGACCCACCTTTCGCCTGCGAACAACCCGGGGTTTGCAGCTTTCGCGAGCCAAAATCCTGAATTGTCTGAGGACGGCAGGGGATCCACCGACCCTCGGCTCTTTCCGATCCCTCGAACCAATTGATCGGCCCACCACTCACCAACGAACAACCCGAGGTCTTGCGACCCTTGAGGCCAAAATTCCGAATTGTTCGAGGGTTATTGGTGTGCCTCCAATCCGGAGCCCTCAGAAAAGTTTTAATTTTGGGGCGCCCACCTTCAGTAGGCACCTAAGCCAAGTAACAGATCAGCCACTCACTTCTTTACAACAAACAAGGGGAATAGGGGTTATATAGCCCCCTGAGATAAACAGTTATTGCCCCTGGGAACCCCAAACGGTGGAAGGCGAAATGTCACCATTAATGCTCATTAGGAGACAAAATGTCGCCATTTATGACTATCGAAAGGCGAAACGCCACTGCATATGCACCCACTGCAGCAGGTCACCTCAGCGGCGACCTCCTCCATGCTGAGTTCGACAACAATTCTCGCCCAATGAGATTATCAAAGTTCAGAAAATCGAATGTTCTTATTATTACTCATCACTCGCCAGTAATGGCGGTACAAATACAATGAACAGCTTACAACTCACTCACGCTCGGCTTAAAACTCGAATTTGGAGCTCCCCTCGGGTTTCCTCTCACACTCGGCCAGACAGACCAGGGAAGTCACCCCTGCCACTGAGCTTCCTGCATCCTCAGGTTGGGCCCCCTCTAATAAAAAGTTCGGAGACAGCCCCGGTACCGAGTTGCTCGCCTCATCGATCAAACCCGCGCCCAGCACCAGCTTCAGCCTGCGTATCTTTTACTCCTTCTCGACAACAGCCTCGTGAAGAGCAGATTCCGAAGTCGACCGCCCACTCGAGGCATCCGAGATCGACCAGTCCATCTCGATTACCCACCAGTTCCGGTCGGCTATAGCTTTCTTCAGACGAGCCACCTCCAGACCGAGCTCCCTAGACTTGTTCATGAAATAGTTCACGGCGGCCACTCGATCCTGAGCCTGTTTTCGCTAACGAGCCAGAGACGCCTCCATGGCCTCCTTCCCCGCTCGGACCGGGGATTCCTCGGCAGAAACAGGGTCGGCATCCAAGACCTCGTGCGTCTACCAAAAAGACGAGAGCAGACAACCAATCACAAAGGAGACTAAAAATTGTGCAAGTTACGAAGCCTCGGCAAAAAAACTATATTTCATTACTTTCAAAAATTTGCTACAAAACTGCGGTGGCCATGAAGCTAAAAAATTTGCTACAAAACTACAAAATTGTGAAAGTGCTGCCCGTGAAGCATCGCCTGTCTGAGGAAGAAAAAATTAGAAAATTCTAGAACCCAAACCCTATGCAAAGTCTCAAACACTTATCGAGATCGATGCCTGAGACCAGTGCATGAAGGCCTGTTCAGACGTCTGCGTTGCTAACGCCATCCGATCCCTCTCGGTGGCGGCCTTCCTGACGAACTTGATGGCCACGGGACACTCGAGCAAGGAGTACCTCTGTACAATCGACCAATCAGGAGCAAAGCACCGCATTCCTTGTTGTCCCACCATCTCCTTTGCGGAGAGCTGAGGTGGGGGAAGCCTCTACCCCGGGGCCTCGACGGTCCTCTTGCTGCCAGAACTTGCCCCCGCATCCTGAGGTGCCCTCGGCGTTTGGGGGTGGTGCTTCTTGGCCTTCTTCGCAGGCGAAGATCCCTCGGCCACCGGGGTTGGTCCCTTCCCGGACCTCGCACCTTGGGCGGCAAGCTTTTCCTGCTCCTCCTCCTTCGCCTTCTCCGTCCTCCTTTTCCCGGTGGCCGTAATCAAGGCACGCCTGTCATCGACCTGCTGGGACATCATCTTTGCAAAAATAAAAGAAGAAAGGCTAACATTAACACGAAGGCAGAAAGATACAAAAATTCAGAACGAAAACATACTAAGGTCGGCTGGGCTCAGTCTGGCCCGGGCCAGGTGCATCTTTGTCACTCGAGGCCACGCTATGCTGTGCCCCCCAACAATCTTCTCAACCATCTTCCACTCCTTCTCTGATAAGTCACTCCACTTCGGAGGTCTGTGGTTCGGCTTGAAGAAGTTCCAGGAGGTCGGAATCCCCCAAGACGTCTCGCTCCGGACCACGAAGTATTTCTCTTTCCACCCTTTGATGGAATCCGGATGGCCGTGCATCACCTTTTTATGGGGCCTGGGCGAGAAGTAAAAATCCCCTTCGCATCGCCGAGCGAGCTGATCCCTAAGATGGCTTGGAAGTAGGTCAGCCTTGGTTTCACGCCCTTCTCTTGGCACGTCAGGATGAAACAAATCAAGTGCTTCCAAGAGTTTGGGCCATACTGCATCGGGCTCAGCTTCGCCCAATTTAAAACCCTCTTGACGAAGGGGTGCAGCGGCAACCTCAGTCTCGAGACGAAGGCGTCCTCGAGAAAAATGCAATAGCCCGATGCAAGGGTTGTAGTGGGTCAAATGCTGGGGTTCGGAATAATGACTTCAAATTCCCGAGGAATGAAGTAGGACGCCCTCAAATTGTGAAGGTAGTCCACCTTCAAGACACACTGGATGCTGTCCATCCGAATCTTCACCCGTTTCTCCTTGCCCGGTACGAGAGGAAGAGGGTTGGTATCTTTGACATCGTCGGGGTACATCCTGATCGACCCCGGATCTTTAAAGGAGACCGGGGGAAATTCGAACCCCGGTCTAGGGGCATGCTTGTCCGGAGGAGGGGGACTATCCGGAAGGCTTAACTTCCTCTTCTTCCGACGAGGGCGAGCCTTCCTCTCGGAAGACGGCGTTGACAAAGGTGGCAGAGGCGGAAGGTCGTCCTCCACATTGTCTGCCCCTCCTGTTGTGCCTTTGCAAGCACCTTCCTGAGCGGGCTCCCCTTCATCTTCACCTTCATCATCTTCAACAGCACCCTGTCCCTCGACATCCTCCTCCTTATCCTCGACGTCCTCCTCATCATCCTCGACACCCTGATCCTCATCCTCCTCATCATCCTCGGCATCCTGATCCTCTTGATCCTCATCCTCCTCATCATCCTCGACACCCTGATCCTCATCCTCCTCATCATCCTCGGCATCCTGATCCTCTTGATCCTCTTGATCCTCATCCTCCTCATCATCCTCGACATCAGGACCTTCCTCTTCCTCCTCCTCACCCTCATCCACGGGCTCCTTCCCCGGCCTTCGGGATCTCAGCGGCGACACGAAAAAAACCACATCACCATCGCCATCTGATCCAGGGTCAGTCAGAACCTCCTCCTTAACCTTATATTTGCTCAGGGACGAGGACGTATCTGATTCGACTTCCTTCGCAGAGCGGCCTGACAAGCTGGCCTACGATCTGAACTGAGAGCGCGGCATTACTAAATAGAAATACTAACCTGAAATGTGTACCGTGCGATCACCGAAAAAAGTCGCCGATGGAAAGTAAGGCCCTGTTCTTATAAAATTGGAAAGCGAGAGTAAAGAAATGAAGAAAAGAAAAGTGGGGATGGGGGGGGGAGATTTATAGCAGAGAAAGCGACTCCTCGATTTTCACAATCAAATCTGGCCATTAGACCTTAATCATCAAGATCTAACAGCCACTAAGATCTACAGTTGCTTTGATTCTTGCACACATGACGTCAGCACTTGGCACTAAATTACCCTAATGCCCCCAGGACTTATTCCAACAAACATTATTTCGACAAGTCAGAAAGCTCGACGCTCGGATGGCACCGCGAGCCCCACTATCTTCTCCTATTTTCATAGGACGCTCGGAGCTCGGATGGCACCGCGAGCCCTAATATCTTCTCCTACTTTCATAGGATGCTCGGAGCTTGGATGGCACCACGAGCCCCAATATCTTCTCCTACTTTCATAGGACGCTCGGAGCTTGGATGGCACCGCGAGCCCCAATATCTTCTCCTATTTTTATAGGATGCTTGGAGCTCAGAGGGTACCGCGAGCCCCAATATCTTCTCCTACTTTCATAGGATGCTCGGAGCTCGGATGGCACCGCGAGCCCCAATATCTTCTCCTACTTTCATAGGACGCTCGGAGCTCGGATGGCACTGCGAGCCCCAATTTCTTCTCCTACTTTCATAGGACGCTCGGAGCTTGGGTGGCACCGTGAGCCCCAATATCTCCTCCTACTTTCATAGGATGCTCGGAGCTCGGATGGCACCACGAGCCCCAGTATCTTCTCCTACTTTCATAGGACGCTCGGAGCTCGGATGGCACCGTGAGCCCCAATATCTTCTCCTATTTTCATAGGACGCTCGGAGCTTGGATGGCACCGCGAGCCCCAATATCTTCTCCTACTTTCATAGGATGCTCGGAGCTCGGATGGCATCGCGAATCCCAATATCTTCCCTATTTTCATAGGACGCTCGGAGCTCGGATGGCACCGCGAGCCCCAATATCTTTTCCTACTTTCATAGGATGCTTGGAGCTCGGATCGCACCGCGAGCCCCAATATCTTCTCCTACTTTCATTGGACGCTCGGAGCTCGGATGGCACCGCGAGCCCCAATATCTTCTCCTACTTTCATAGGACACTCGGAGCTCGGATGGCACCGCGAGCCCCAATATCTCCTCCTATTTTTATAGGACGCTCGGAGCTTGGAGCTCGGATGGCACTGCGAGCCCCAATATCTTCCCCTATTTTCATAGGACGTTCGGAGCTCGGATGACACCGCGAGCCCTAATATCTTCCCCTATCTCACGGGAGGCTCGGAGCTCAAATGGCATCGCGAGCCCCAAGACCCCCTCTATCCAACAAACGAGGGGTTCGTCTGCCGACCCCCCATGCTTGGCAAGAAGACCCCTACTAGACGGGCTTCAGCATCCCCTTGCTCTTCCAACTAGCCAGTGGATCGTCTGCCAACCCTCAACCCTCGCCTACCGACCCTCGATGCTCGATGAGTTGAGCTCCAACTCAACAGGCGTTGGCATCCCCTCGCTCTTCCAACTAGCAAGGGGATCGTCTGCCGACCCTCAAAGCTCGACTCCCGATTCTCAACCCTCGTCTACCGACCCTCAACGCTTGATGAGCCGAGTTCCAAATCAACAGGCATTGGCATCCCCTTGCTCTTCCAACTAGCGAGGGGATTGTCTGCCGACCCTCGAGGCTCGTCCACCGACCCTCAACACTCGCCTACCGACCCTCGGTGCTCGGCGAGTTAAGCTCCAACTCAACAGACCTTGGCCTCCCCTCGCTCTTCCAACTAGCGAGGGGATCGTCTGCTGACCCTCGAAGCTCAACTCCCGACCCTCAACACTCGCCTATCGACCCTCGACGCTCGGCGAGTCGAGCTCCAACTCAACAGACCTTGGCCTCCCTTCGCTCTTCCAACTAGCGAGGGGATCGTCTGCCGACCCTCGAAGCTCAACTCCCGACCCTCAACGCTCGTCTGCCGACCCTAGGGGCTCGGTAAGCATTGCTCCGACTAAACTTGCGCCCAGCACCCCGCATGACTCCAATAGGGGATCCCTTCATCCTACCCCCTACCTCTTCTGGACGGAACAGATCCTATTCCTCGCCTCACACACCACCCCGCTCTTCCTACAGAGGCAAAAAACCACTCCTACACGGCTGGATCACCCAACCCTCTAGGAGTGGGGGCTTCTGATATGGGTCAGATGACGTGGCCTCTCCTGGACCACATGATCTCCTCATGAAGCGTGCACCGCCGGATCATCCGAATCCGCCACGTCAGCCTAGAAACCGCCCAGGCCTATGCCACGTCAGCCTAGAAATCGCCCAGGCCTATGCCATGTCAGCCCTATACTGCTTGGGCTTCTGCCACATCAGGCCCATGAGCAACCAGGTCCAGACCCGGCCCCAAACGGGTCCAGACCCGGTTGGCTTCTCCTATAAATACCAGACCCCCTACCCTTTATCCAGGTAATGAATCTTTTCCACTCAAAACCCTAGTTACTGTTACTCTCTCGCAGTAGCTAACTAGATCGTCGGAGGGTCTGCCACCGAGACCAACCCCGGTGTTCCTAGACCGTCTGCAAGTACACAAGACCTCGGATCCGAGCCTCCTGATCCGAACCAAGCATCCAGCCTCCACCTCACTCCCGCCTACATCCTTACTGTTCGCCCGGCTGAGGGTCGTCCGCACCGGAGCTTCCTCCACCAATACAAATCGAGTAAGAACTCACACCTGGTGCATCCACACGCCTCCCAGAAACAAGCCGCATCAACCCTCTAAAAAGTCTATATAATTGAAGTTATTAAGTGCATTAGTCTATGTAATACAGTTAATGAGAGTTTAAATTTGATGAGAAAGATAATTACATACTAATAGGAGAGACATTTACCCAAGGCTCTTAAGATATATATAAATATAATATAATATAATATAATAATTCTTACAGCAAAAAAATTTACAAAAAATCACAAAAAAAATGTTACAATTAAGATTCTAATATACTCACTCACTCAATCATGATGATGATGATGATGATGATGATGATGATGATGATGATGGTGCTAGGGTTTTCCATCGACTGCGTATAAGATAGAAGATCTCGATCTCAATCATTCGGTCTCCGCTTTCAATCTCCAAGATTCCGATCGGATTTAAGTTCTTGATTTCGAGATTCCAATTGGATTCGAACTCCTGATTTCAAAGATTAGGCGATGGGATCTGGCATTTCGAAGCTGAGATCCTGGCCCGCCTGCTGCGGCGCGCACTTCAAATCCATCGTCCTCAAAGTCCCCGATCCCGGTGAGCTCTTGAACCTTCTAGAATTGATGGGCAGCGAGGGGCGACGGGCAGCGATGGACGGGTGAGGAGATGTGGGTGGGTTCTGGAGTAGGGAGGGTTAGGGTTTGTGGGTTTGGGGGAGATGTGGTAGAAGAAAGGTATTTTTTTGTGTTTTTTAAATAAATTCTGTTTTAGCAATTGGTGCGGGCTGCACGTGTTAATCCTACTTTTGCTCTCCTTTTTCCATTTCAAAATGGCGAAAGGAGAGAGGGGGTAGGCCTATTAGCTTAAGATATATATATATATATATATATATATATATATATATATATATATGCACTAGTTGAAATTTACCGTGCAACAAGTGCACGTGGCTTGGTAAACATGCGAGTTAAATATTAACATTATTCTATGTTTTTCAAAAAATCAATTATAGAAAAAAAAATCTCATTAAGAACTCAAATGAATATATAATATAATCACTATATATTAATTATGTACACAAAATACTTAAAATTTTAATAGAATATAAATATTATATGTAGTCTTCCGTAAACAAAATAACATGTAAATAATTGTCTAATCTAAAACATAAAGATATAAAAAAAGATATTAGAAAAAGAACAAATTAGTAAGTCCTAAATTGATATCATCATATTTTTCATAAGATCAATCATTATTTTCTCAAGAATACTGCAATTATGGTGTCATCAAAGCTTATGTTCGAGGAATTGATTCTATATTCCTTGCAAACAATAGTTGAAAAAATATGGTGGTAATTCTATTAGGTTTATGCATATAGAGGATCTAGTATATTATTTGTAAAATACATGTTTCAATAAGGCATACGATATATGTGCTTACATTCTGGTTGATATAAATTATGAGTCAAAACTGAAGTGAGGAACTTTTTTATGTAAGAAATCTAGCAATCATTTCCGCCTTTTAATGAATTAACGCACTCATTGTTTGCTGCTAAAATATCACGTTTGGTGATGTAGCCAGGAAAGTGTGCATGTTGATGGAGTGAAGGAAAAACACTATTAAGCAAGGCATTCTTGGATACTTCAAAGTTTAAGTATTCAACGATCATCTCTTCTGAAATTTAAACTAAATCATCGCCGACAACAGGCACCTCACCATTCCCTACCTGAAGTAATAAGTCACTAAATAATTGATATAATAGTGCCCTCGTATTTTGTTGTAATTGTATAATTTCCATTTTTGGCATAGGTCAAATTTTACCAAGGAAGAAGCAATAGTCTGTTCCCTCGTTCCACGTGGTACCATTGGAAGGACTTGTCGATTTTATCCAAATAAGAATTTACTCTACACAAAGATCTAGATGACTTAACAGAACACCTTGCTCTGACTTCTAAAATATTGATCTTCTATTGTGCGTATATAGTTGTTGAAGCCAAATAACTACAAACCTTGACATCTTCTCTAGTTAAATTATTAATGGGTTTTAAGGGTTCATGGGGATCTCTCATCTTCTGTCAAGTCCGTATTTTCTATCCCTTGTCCATCCAAAGCTGGCCCCTTAGTGGATGTAGGGGAGGCGGCCGCCTCGGGCCCTCGAATTTTGCACATTTTTAGCACCCCCCCCCAAAAAAATTTCCTTATATTTATATATACGTATTTTGCACGTAATATTTTTTTGGACCCTAAATTTAATTTTTTGGGCTTTTTTTTTTAAATTAGTTCTTTGACCGGCTTATTTTAGTTGAGCTTGGATTTGTATCGAGATTTATTTTCTTCATTTCCCTAAATCTCCATGTATTTCTTCATATATATGGTTTTTAAAAATTCTAGAAGAAAAATATTCCAATTTTTTAAACTTATTTTTTGTATAAAAATATTTTGTATGGGAGCGCCATATCCGGAGTTCGCATTGGCCACCCATAAACTCAGGACCGTCCCTATGTCCATCGGCACCAGCTTGAAGGCTACAAGCAAGGTACTCACGTAACACTTATGTTAGCATAAGAGAGACCATTGCATTAGCTATTGTTACATAGAATCATTCAAAGTACTAAGCACATGTCAAGACACGATTTCAAATCACGAAACAATGAATAAAAAAATATAATGAAACTGATCAGTAACTTCTTTGTTAATTGTTTCAGTGTAACTACCTTGTGGTGAACATTTTAACTTTGTGATACACATGAAAATATTGCATAGAACATAGTTTTGTTGTAGCATCTCCACATTGCCCATGTTCAATTATGCACAACCTAGGCATTCACATACAACACACAAACAAACAAATAAAAAAGTTTCTTATTCAATTAGAACATGTCCTTGAATTGGTCCTGGAAATGGGATGCGCATATGTATATAAGAAATGACAACATAGGTATACTTAATATACAAAAACAATAACACACGCATACATATCCCCCTTGCCCCTTCTTTATCTCTACATAAACTTATAGATGCAGATATATAAAAGAAATTATCAAGACCTGCAGACGACTATATTTGAAAAGAGGACAAAGTTTGAACGACATATCACCAGCTCTTGTTGTCACGCCCCGCTTGCCAAAATACGATAAGATACGTGGTCGTGACTAAGGCCTAACAAATGATGTAAACACATCATTCATAAGCTGTAAAAATCAACTTAACAACATGAATGTAAACATGCCATCTAGCGCATGATTCTTCTTTCTAGCCGATGTGGCGTCGTCCTCGATTCCGGAGATCAATCACTCTTAACACCGCAGATCATACTCGATCTGGAGATCAATGACTCTCAACACCGCAAATCATATTGAGGCCCTCTTCCACACTCGGGGTCGAAAGTCGGCTCTGATACCATTTGTAACGCCCCGCCCCAATACTCAGACAATTTTTATTTTTATTTTTAGAAGACAAATTAATACTTATAGTACAACTGCCCACCACAGGCTGCCTCTCAAAAGGTGGTTAACCAATTAGGTGACTCTTGATCATAGGCAAGAATATTTATATTAAATTACTCATTGTATACTTCCGATATGGGATTACTTAATACCCTCTTTCCCTTAATCCCGTGGGCCTTAGTGCCACGTCACCCATCTCAACAGAAAGACAGCCACTGCCTGCCTCCACTTAAATCCAGGTGGGGCCCATTGCTGACGTCAGCACCCCAAATTCACAGCCCCTTTGCCGTTACAACACACGTGGGCCCCCTCTCAACCCCTATTTACACAAATTCCATTCCATATATATATATATATATATATATATATATATTACTCTTTAGAAATTACGGGGTATTACAATAGAATCCCCACTCCATTCACTTCTCATCTCTTCTATCTTGTTTTGTCAAAAAAAAAAAAGAGGGAGAGAAGGAAAAGAAAGGTGAAGTCTTTTTAGTAGTAGAAAGAAGTTGTAGTAGAGAAGGAGAAAAGAAAGTTAGCCAACAACTATACTTGGATTGTGGAAGATCAAGTGAGCAAAGGAAGGGAGCTAAAGCTAGTAAAAGTCTTCTTGCAACAAGGATGTGGGTGATTCTCTAAAACTCTAAAAACTTAGTTTTTTGTGTGTATGTGATTTTAGCATGTGGTAGTAGTTAAGAGAAGTATGGTTGCCATGTATGAATATTGACTTGCTAAGAAAAATTAGTTTGTATGGTTGAACAACTCTTTCATAATTCCTTGTTGAAGAAACATATATGTGTTGTGTAGCTTAGGAATTTCTAGCTCACAAACGGCTTGGAATTTTGGACTAAACTTTTTAGGACTTGTTGTTCTATAGATCTAGAGCTCACAAGAATTTTTATCATAATATTTGGAGTCCATTTAGTAGCCCAAACACCCACTCAATTTTTGGACAGAACCAGCTGAAAAAGCTGATGTTTTGTGAGAATTTGTTATTCCTTTCAAAAATCATAACTCAATACTGGTAGGGTTTTTTTAGCTAAAAATATTTCTGGATACTCTTGAATGTGTCTAAAACCATAGTCTCAAATTTCACATTTTTCTGAGATTGTTTGATGCCTCAAAAAATTTCTAAGTTACAACTGGTCTGAAAGACAAAAGTTGAATCTGTCTGTTTTGAGACTGAAATTCATCTATTCATAAATACTTGAGTATGCATGATATTGCAATAAACTTTTTACAGTAGCTTGAAGTATGAGTATACATAACGATCCTCAAATTTTAGAATTTTTAGATAGAATTTGATGAAGTTACAAAAATGAATTGTATATGGACGTAAAGACCCTTCCTGAAAAGTAGTAGAATTTTTATGCTATGTTTGAAAAGTCATAAATACCTGTGTATTATAAATTTAGATACAATTTTTGGACACAATGGAATGGTATATGTTTAGTTTAAAAATCTCAAATTTCATGAGCTTTGGACTTAGGGTTGATTTTTTATTGAATTTTAAAGTAGACCAGGTTCAGCTTTAGCTCAAGTTATCTGGTCTGTGAATATGTGTAATTCTGGAATTATGTGTTAAGAATTTGGAAGAATGATCAACTAGAGATTTGTAGTGGAGAGTCATAGATTTCCAAAACATCTGGAATCATGCAATTCTAGTTTGTGTAGAAAAAGTTATGATTTTCCTAAGATTGGTATTCATCATGCTAGAATTGCATAGAAAAAGTTATGATTTTCCTAAGATTGGTATTGGAGAGTCATAGATTTCCAAAACATGTGGAGTCATGCACCGTGCTAAATTGCTTTTTGACAAGATCAGTTAGGCTCAACATTATTTGTTATGACACCATGCATGATTTAGTAATAAACGTATTTTAAGTAAACTGCATTTGACTAGGTTTTCTCTACTGTTCGCTTAAAGACCAAGTTGGTGTTAGGGGTGATTCCCTATAATCCGACTTGTTCTAAGAGTCAGCACTAGGCAGTGATAACCAGGGTTGTCTCTTCCTGTCATCAGGGATACGTGCTGCTGTGCGTATCACGCATTGTTAATTCCTGAAGTGTCGTGGTAAGAACGGGAGGTTCCTGTTGGATAGAGGGCTTAGTCCTTCAAGGCCGTCATGTTCTTATGTTAAGTGGACACAAACAGACCATGGGGCTACTATCCCATGGATCTCCGGTACCATAGAGATGCGGTAGTTTATCTGTAAGATCGTCACGATATTTGGTATGATCCAGATCGGTTTGGGGCACTAGTGGCAAACATCACTGTGTTTAGCAGTGATAACTGCAAAATTCACCAGTCACGATTGTATCTATCAGGAACAGATTAAGTACAATAGTAGAATATATTTGCATGGCAAGGGTTCAAAACCTTGAAACTAGAGGAAATAACTTGATCTAAAACGTATGTAGTATGGGATGCATGCATATCCAGAGTCTTGTTGGCATTAGACTAAGTGCATTGTGTACTATGCATTAGACTTCAGGACATGGCATAAACTGACACTAGGAAATTAGGATGCACTTTTCTATTTTCATTAAAGACTGATTGTGGCTACTAGTTGGAGATCGCTGTTTTCTTTTCAGCATTGCGTCAGTAGAATTACTGACGTGCCCACTCAATTAGGTGCTGGAAACCGAATTCAGGAACGCGGACATCCAAATGAAGGAGCGGTGTGCTTACCTACCATTCGAGCAGGTGCAGGAATTCCAGAGTCACGCAACAGAAGGATCAAGCTGAGGGGTAAGTCCTAGGGAAGCAGATTGACCACTCAGCGGAGTTTCGGCAGTGACCAATTGATTACCATTCTGGAAGACAGCTGATAGCTTTACAAGTGGAGTCTATAAATATTTGTAAAAATTGTAATGAGTCAATGTAATTTGTATTCCTTGTTCAGGAACAACATACATTTGTAATGAATGATGTAATGACTTATTTGGCAATAAAAAGTTTTTAAATTTCCGTGTTATTTACTGTGTTGAGATGCATTTGAAGGCAAAGATTCTGGTTGTGTCACGGATACCCGGTAACGGAGATCTGGGGCGTTACACTGTAGACTATAGGGTTTGTATCACTTAATGATCCAAATAGAGAGATTTGGTGAGCCGCTATCATTGTTCAACTTCAAGAGGGGATTGTGCTGAGTGTTTCAAAGGTGAGAGGGAGAGATTGAGAATAATCACTTTTGTAATCTTTGTATCTCTTGGGGAATAAGAAGTATTGGTTATCTCTGCATATTGATTGTGTTCTTGTGAGATCTTATATATATTTTGGTGGCTTGTTCTTGGTTCATCTAAGTCTTGGTAGTTTCTCTTGCTTGTGGTGTGTTTCCGCTATTAGCACTACGAGTTGTGGTAGATTCTTCAACAAATGCGACATATAAACGGGGGTCATATAAACTTGACTTATAAGTAGGAATCATGTAACTGGTAGACTGGAACATGTAACATATAACAGAATTCATGAAACTTGTAAACGAAATTATATAACTTGTAAACAGGAATATGCATGTGTTCAGTGTTAATCTTAAGTCTATCCATCTTTTATCAGTCCTATCTAATACATGCAATCATGTGTCCTATTACACAGGTTCGGGTGCATACAATCAAGTGAACGTTTAGACTATAGTGGTGAATTCTATAGATCATGTACTCGGGTCTTCTCATGACTATAAAACTTGATCGGTAAACTTGGTCCGTAAACTTGATCGGTAACTTGATCGGTAAACTTAGTCGGTAAACATGTAACACAGAAAACACAAGCCCCCTTCCGAGTACAGTCTCACATATTATCCACTACTAAGTCTTACCTTTTACTGCCCTGACTTATTATGTTTTTACTATAAGTATACATGAATAGTAAACATGATCGGTAAATACGAACGGTAACATGATCGATAACTTGGACATGCAATTAATAGGAACGGTATCAGAATAGAATTAATAATGTATCAAGGGTTATGCAATACATAAAATATACATAGTTCAATTCATTAAATATATAAAATAACGGGTTTATATGCAAAAACGTAACAATGCAAGTTCTGGACAATAATACATTATTGTACAAAAACTCACTTTTCCATTTCTACAGGAAAGAGAAATCAGTTCTGTCAGGAATTTTAAAAACTAGACTCCATGCCGGTTCCAACACATATCACACGATACATTATAAAAACATCAACTAGGTCTAACAATCATTTCTTTATGGGTCTACTGTTCAGGCAGCAGATCGGGGTCAACTTCTTATATATATATATATATATATATATATATATATATAACTCGACTGTAAAATCATTTAAAAAGCTTATAAAAATTATAAAGTGAATCCTAATCATGTCTAGTAACATACTGGTAAATTGCAAAACTTTATTCTACTGTTAACATGATATTTTAATTAGTTAATCGAGAAGATATGCTTTAAAATAGTAATATGGAATTAAAAAACATATCGGTACTAAAATCAGTATATCTTGAACTCTACATATCAGATTCCAGATCCGTCAGATGTTCTGGAAACTATATTCAGGGGGATACAACTTTTATTCATAAAGTTCTAATTCATTTAAAGTGTAACTAGGTCAAAATCTTGCTGCGAGTTAGCAGAAACAGCAGGACAGAAGCACACAAATTGATGTTTACGATCTTTTGATGGGCATCAAATCACAGAGGCAAATGGATTAATTCGATTCAATATATAACGACTGATTTAAACATGGAAGGATTTCAAATATGATGGCTTAATCAATTGGAACTTATAAGGAACATTTCTCACGAATATGGACGGTAACGATTTTCAAAATGCGATAATTAAATATGAATACTAATTGCAGGAGGTCAAATAAAATGCTTGTACGAAAAAATAAAAATGTACAAGAAGATTTCGAATGTGAATGAATCCATGGAAGAAAGAATCTCCAACGGCAATGGCGACAACAATCACAAGTACGGCCGCAAGAGACGACGACGAACGAACGCGATAACAACACATAGTAGAGATGGCAGCACACAGCAACAAGAGGCAGCAAAAACCGTAACAGCAACAACAATAGTAGGGGCGACAATATCAATGGCAGAAGACAGGCTACTGTTCGAGGATCGGTTGTGTAGGGAGAGGCCATCGATGAAGCAACGAGAGGCTGATGGTGATGGAGGCAGCGGGTGCAGTGGTGAGGACAAGGGCTGACGGAGGTGAGGCAGTCATGCGGTGGAGAGCTTGACTGCGGTGATCGGCGGTGGGCTGCAGCAGCGGCTGCTCGGGAAGCTGGCAGTTGGGTGACACTGGCGTAGGCTGTCAGGAGGAACTTGGGGCTGAGATGATGCTGGCGAGATGTTGGTGGCACTAGAGAGAACAGCGGGGACTGCAAGGGGGTGCTTAGGATGGTAGTCAGGGGTTCAGAGGTGCTGCAAGAGGGTGGAAGGAGGCAGCGTGGTTCGAGGGTGCAGACAGGTGGTGCTCGAGGTTGTTGGAGATAAGGATTTAGGGTGGCGTGCTGCGATAGAGCGAGTAGGAGGATGATGATAAGCAGGGTTGCAAGGCGGAGGCAGAGGATGGGCTGCAGTGGTTAAGGTGGAGATGGAGGGGGTTGCGGGGCATCGAGGAGTGGGTCTTGGCGAGGCAGTGGCAAGGCGTCGAGGGGTTGCGAGGAGGATGGCAGGGTTGACGGGGATGTGGGTTGAAGAAGAAGAAGGTGAAGATGAAGTGGGGTAATTAAATGGCCTAATTGAGTGAGATTAAGTTGGAGATAATGGGAGTAATTAGTGGGGTTTTTGTAACGGATTGGGATGGTATAGTAGGCGGTTAGAGAGTTGAGGATTGATTAACGGATTTGGGTTAAATATTAAACTTGGGTTTAGGCTTGAATAGAAGGAAAAATTATAATTAAAATAGAGTGGGCTTACAAAAATAAAAGTCTAAATAAATTGTAGGATGGATCGGGCTTTAGTTATGGGCTTCGATAAATGAAACTAGTTGTAGTACTAATAGAATGGGCTCTAGATTGTTTTGCTTAGGTTGAGCTTCACAAAAAGAGATCAAATAATAATGAAAATAGTATGGATTAAAATTGAGTTCAAGAGAATAGAAGAATTTATATACGGACTTGGGATCAATCAAATATGAGATGTATATAACAGAATTTGAAGGAACGATTATA
Organism: Hemerocallis citrina; assembly: GCA_017893485.1. NCBI lineage: Eukaryota > Viridiplantae > Streptophyta > Magnoliopsida > Asparagales > Asphodelaceae > Hemerocallis > Hemerocallis citrina. Next base: position 26,792,200 of record CM030363.1, read on the forward strand.
AGAAGATCGGAATACAAGAATACGAAGAAAAGAGAAATAAAAAACCGTACAATCGGGAACGAGGTTTATACTTGTCCATCAATATTCACTTTAGTTAGCAAGCATAGTACACGAAGAATTCCTTTAGCTACCTCAAATTCACAAAAAAAATAACTGTACTTCATCTGAGAGGTGAGTGAATTCTCCATTGTAAATGAAAAGTATTTTACACTTTTATTTTCCTGTCATTATTGGTCAAGTATCTTCATTTGCAGGTAGATACTTAGACAACCTTTATATGACAGGTGTTTTACGATATCAACAGGTATTTAACAGCACCAACCAAAGTTGCACCGATGATTAAGTATCCGCCATTGTAATACTTTACTAATGGTTAAGATTGTTGGTTCTGTGAGGATGTAGGTACAGAGCAAGTTTGTAGCAATGCCAAACCCTCTTCCGACTAAAACCAAACAAAACAAATCAAGAAGTTCAATCGATAAAAAATAGATGAATTTTCAGGGACGCTATAAATGAAAGGCCTCAGATAATAAAGATCATCTCAGCATCGCTAGGGTTTGGTGGAAAATCAGGAAAAATAAGGATTCAGAAATTGGGGATTTTTTACGGGATGGAAAGATGGCGCGAAGGACGATGCAAAGACACAAGATTAGGGTTAGGGTCGGGGCGATCGGAGGGGTTGGGGAGGGGATCAGGAGTGGGAGTGAAATTGGGGGTTAGGGTTTGGGGTTTGAGAGACATGGAGATTTTGGGGAGACATCAAGAGCGGTGAATTAGGTATTTTAATTGGATCTGGGATGAATTACGCATATTAGGTTGATTAATTGTTATGGTCCAAACTCAATCATAGCCGTTCATCTATTGAAATCAGAACAAATTAATGAATGGCCTGAATTTGCTAAATGATGTTTAAATGAATGATTAAGATTGAGTTGCTGAATTCAATGGCTGAGATTGTCTATGGACAGATTTATTATGGCTTTTATTATTATTATGGACAGATTTATTATGGCTTTTATTATTATTATTATTATTATTATTATTATTATTATTATTATTATTATTATTATTATTATTTACTATTATATTTATTATTATTATAATATATATATATATTAATAATAATAATAATATTAATAGTAAATAATAATAATAATAATAATAATAATAATAATAATAATAATAATAATAATAATAATAATAATAATAATAACAATAATAATAATAAAAATAATAATAATTGGAGAGTTAGGATTGTTATTTATTAAGACATGCATTGCACAAGTAAATTACTAGTATATATAATCAAAACTAAAATCCACACTCATGATTAAGATCGAATTGCTGAAATCAATGGCTGAAATCGTCTATTGACAGATTTATTGTGGCTTTTATAATATATATATATATATATATATATATATATATATATATATATATATATATATATATATATGGTGAGCTCAGATCCTTATCGTGGGCTGAAGTTTTCAGCCGCTCGCGATCCAACGGCTCAGATTTGATCCCGCCGTTTATCTCTTTTGCTGAGGGGGTAAAATTTTCATTTCTATCTCCCTTTCTTTCTCATTCAGCTCTCAGCTCTCATCCTCTCCTTCCCGCGTTCGTCTCTTTCTTCGTCGATCGAAACCCTACTTCGGATCTCGATCGTTCTCTCTCTCTCTCTTCGACGAGAAACCCCCCTACTCTCAGAAACCCTACTTCTTGTCTCGATCAATCTATCTCTCTCTTTGACGAGAAACCCCCTACTCTGAGAATCGGTTCTCATCGTCTTTTGGTCGAAGCCGATGGGCTTTCGATTTTACCTCTCTCCCGTTCTCTCTCTTGTCGTTAGGGTTTCGATTTGCTCTGAACCCTACCTCCTTCCTGAGCGATTCGAAGAGAAACCCTATTCCTTAATCTTCCATGCTCCACTTCTCACCCTCAGCCCCTAAATCGAAACCCTAAATCCGCTGATCCCTTCTTCGTTAATCCAGCGAAGCATCGACCTCCTAGCAAAGCTGCAATCAATCTATCAGGTAATCTCAATTTCAAATCTTGTTTCCTTTGTAATCGTTCATGTTTATTGTTAGATTTACTGTTTTTAGATGAAGTGTTAGGTGCAATCTCTTGTAGACTTTGTCTAGATATTGTATTTGATTGTTTGGTTACCTACAACAAGTAGTTCAGTAATTGGGCTACTAATCAGACCAATTGAAAATTAACACAAAATTAGTGAGACATTAAGAGTATAAAGACATTGCACTGAAAAATGTAAATTACTTACCTTTTGGAACAAAAATAAAAAACTTAAAAAGAAGCTTACATTTTGAAACAGAGGGAGTATTATGAAAGCTACTAAAATTTAACACACCGCATGAAGTATCTTTGCTTTAAATTTTCTTTTTTATCAAAGCTGCAAACGAGCGAAGCGTTTTTTAAGTTTATATTATTTGATGTTTGCAGGCAAGTTGATATAATCACAGTTTGTTATCTATGACAGATAGAAAAGTGATTCGATTCCCCAATACAGGAAGATGCATGCTTCCTGTATACAGAATCACAGTTTTTAATAGAAGATGCATGATTCCCCAATACAGGAAGTGTTCGATTCTCAGTCTCATTGTTTTTAAATTTGTAGAAATTTCCTTTTGTTATGTGTGTTGGTATAGGCGATGATGACAATCACTCTTTTACAAGCATTACTTTGAATTATCATGCCCCCCCTCCCCAAAATTTTTTTAATTCGGTGTTGGTTATGTTATTGGTCTTCATCTATGCAATGAAGACCCTATTAGGAGAGGATGAGAGCCGAATGAGAAAGAAGAGAGGTAGAAATGGCCATTTTGCTCAAATTTCATCTGCCCGTCTCATTCTGTGAGAGCTTGTATTATTTATGAGTTTTCTAAGTTGTCATTTTGAAAGGGGGGTTGGGGGGGGGGGGGGGTGGGGGGGGGGGGGTGGGGAAGGGGTTTGAAACTAGTTGGCATGACATTATAATGTAGCCCTAGAGAAATAAGTATGCTTCCTTTGAAGAAACCGTGAAATAGAAGTGTGGTCTGAGCCTACAACTACTTCAATTCATAAATAGAAGTGTTTGGTTCGTTGTTTTGAAAACACATAAACTTTTAATTTCAAAAGAAATTTATAAATAATCTTTATAATAAAACACAAAGAAAGCTATCAAGTGGCTCACCTTCAATCCCCCCAAAATCAAAGGCCTAGATCTAACCTCACAAAACATATTTTTTCCCCAAAATTTCAAACCCCATTACTTTATTACTATCTCTCTATTCTCTCATTCACCTTTTCATATTTCTCTCTTTCTCTCTCTCCCTATCTATCTCTCTCATTCTTTCTTTATTTACTTAGAAATTTAGATTTTTAAGAGATCAGGTTTGTAAATTTTCAGAATTTTAATGTTTTTTTATTGCACATATTATATTGAAAATATCAAATATCACTTCAACAGTTAAATTTCATCATTTTCCACACTTAAAGTTCTAAGAAATTAGATTTTACACCCCCATTTATAATTATTTTTCAACATATACTAATAGAAACATGGACTTTTATTTACAACTAATTATTGTCATACTATTCAAACTTGAGCTACATAATTGTTGTTTTATTGTTTACAGGGCTTTTCGTGTTTTGTATCGTTCCGAAGACGTGCCGTAGGCACGTGCCCACGGGAAAATCTAGTCTAGTAATAAGGATTGCAACAAAGAAATGATCAATGTTAGAAAGTAGAACTTGTTGTACATATGTTAGATTACAAGCATATATTTTGAAACGGAGGAAGTATTATGAAAGCTACTAAAATGTAACACACCGCATGAAGTATCAATGCTTTAAAAAAAATTCTTATCAAAATTGCACACCATCGAAGCTACATTGCCTGGTGTAGGAGTTTATCAACTTTACACTTCACTATATTGCTGACTTGGATATCCCAATTATCAAAAGGTTGGTAAACTTTTAAAAACCATTGCCTTCTATATTATTTAATAATATTCTAGACCTATATTCTGTAATCATTATTATTATTATTTTATTTAGGGGGACATTCCTAGAGTTTCACAGTGGGATGCTGAATGTTTCCTTTAATTCGTGCAGGGGTTCGTCGAAGCCGCCAGTTGATTCGTGGGAGATCGGAGGGCGTCTTAATTTGGTGAGTTGAATTAGGTTTTTAGATATGAGAATTTGTTTATTATGGGTTTGATTGTCGATTTTTATGATAATTTATATTAAAGTTGGCGACTTGAACTTCAATTGTTTGTGAATTTTTTATTTTTGATTTTTTTTTTCTTTTTATTTTGATTAGGATCAATTGTTATTGATGTTTACCTTTGAGGAAGCTAGACCATTGGTTTTTGATGATGATGATAATAGATGAGTCTTTGATGTTTTGAATAGGTAACAAGCTGTTGCTTCTATTTATGTGCTCTGTATTTATTTTGTATAAAATGATATGTAACAAGTTTATTGCAATGTAACAGTTTGTACATTATAACAACTCTATATAATATTGTTAGGAGAAGATGGTCAATACGGTTAGGGCATTGCTTGGATCTTGAATGGTTTTGGTGTGCTTGTTGTTGGTTCTTGTGGTCTTGAAGTAGTGGTGTGGTGGTGGTGGTTGTGATAGTGTTTTGTATTTTGTAGTGGTGGTGATGGTGTTGTTGTTGTTGAAGTAGTAAGAAGAAGTTAGCATGCTAATTTGTACTTTGTATTTTGCATTTTATGGAAGTAGAAGAAGTAAGCTTGTTGTTTGTAACATGAATTTTTGTAATATTTGGTTTTGTAAAAATTTAGAATGTAATATTGGATGTTCCGCAGTTTTTAGAATGATGGTTGTAATATTTTGGGAATCTATATTAAGTAATTTTGGGGATATGAAGTGAAAAACATTTTGTGGATCTATGGTTGTAATATTCAAATCCCTTTTGTTGTTTGATTATTTCCGGCATTTTATTGTTGTGTGAGAGCCTGATGTGTTTGTGACTTCTCTTCAAACCAAATGACAATTTTAGTGAGTTTTTTTAGCACGATTGATCTAAAGTTATTTGAATCACTTTTGTTTGATTTTTAGCATGCATAGTTGTTTCTTGGGTTTATTTTGACTTCTCTTCAAAATTCCAAAAGTATTACCTAATCTGACACTGAATACACTAAAAGAAATAATTGGATTGTATGAACTTTTACTAGAATATGAAGTAATAGAGGTTGTTAGTGCACCCCACAATTTTACCAAGCTTTGAACTGTCTCCCAAACCTTGGACACTTATCAAAATGAGCTATGTGAATTGTTGTTCTGATGCAAAACTGTCTTCAACTGAGTAAATGTGATTTTGAGGGTATGTTTTTGATAGAGTATGGTACTTAAGTAAATCTGATTGAAACATATACACACAAGAATTTTTTGAGGTTCTAACCAAATATGCTTACAAAAATCTACATATTTTTCTTGCAACCTGTTAACATTTTAACATAATTCTAGAATTTTCTCACAAATTGGCAGCCAGAGAGATACAAAACCGAGATCAACACAAAAGTGAGATCAATATATTCAATTCAAAAAAAAAAACAATAGGAAGCAATATCTGTCTCATAACTACATATTAGTTAAGTAAATAGATCAGGAATGGTTCATTCAGTGTTTGCTGCAACAACTTTTAAACATCCCATTGAGTTTTTAGTACATAGTTGGTAATAATTCATATTCACTTCAATTAATGAATTTGCTTCCAGATAATAGATAGATAAATAGATACATATACAGGCATCTCAAACCAAACTGCACTTCAATCACTTTAGCCAAACTGCACTTCAAGCATCCCTTACAATCATGCATCTCACACCAAACTGCACACCTCTATACCAAACGAAAATGCACTTTTTAAACATGTCTCCTTCAATCATTGCAATTTCTTTGGCCTGAACGCCTGAAAGCTTCAATCATTTTAGCCTGAATGCTTGAACAGATGCATAAAAACAAAACATAGAAAAACAATAAGATGTGCATAAAAACAACACCTGTAGGTAAAAAACAGCAGTTGTAGGATCAGAACAAAAATAAAAGATGCATAAAAACAACATAAACAACAATAAAAGATGCATACACAGCAAAAAATCTGTAGGCTCAGAACAACACCACCAAAAAAATCTGTAAGCCCAGAACAACAATAACTTGTAGGACCCTATACAAGTGCTGCAAATATTTCAAATAAATCAAGCATAAGTGAGTCAAATGCAGAAATTTGAGTTTGTCACTAGGGCTGCATTATTAAGCCATGCCTACTAGTTCCAACCAATTTTTTTTTTTTTTTTTTGCATCTCCACCTCTTCCAAGTCAATCACTTTAACAACAACAATGTAAAATTTCAAAATAAACATGAATATGTATACCAATTGCCGAAAACAGAAACTGAACATGAAGCTGAAATGACTTAACTACCTCTCTCCTTGTAAGTGAGAAGAGAGGAACGAAGCTGAACCGCCTGAACAGGATAATGATCAAAATGCAGATCGGATGGCTCAGGAAGATTGCACACAGCAGTGCACACCAAATGAGTGCAAAACGGAACTCAATAAAAATAGGAAAATGCTTGACAGAACTCAGTAAACAGAAAATCATGTTCTTGGGTGACCTTCAGTTGAACACTAACTTGGTAGGAGGGTGCAAAAAAAAAAAGTTAGTCTTGTATACGCTCCAAAAAATTGTATGGAACTGAATTTAAAAACATAAAACAGAGAATCAAACACTTCGCTCAATTCATATAATCGGAAGTGTCCTCAGAACTTTCTCCAGAGGAGGAATCCACTTCTTGTGCATTTAACTCACTAAAAGAATGACAAAAAAGAGACAATTAGTGAAGCTCAATTAGTTTCAAAAAAAACAAATATGAAAAATGAGATACTTAGTCAAATTTTACCTATCCAGTCCCAATAATAAAGATACCAACAATTAACAATTAATCAAATCAGAACCCAAAAAAATAAAAACCCAAATGTGCTATTAATCTCAAACTCAATAATAAAGATACCAACAAATACCAACTTTTCGAAGATGGAGAAATATCATGCATCTCTTTTATGTCCATCATTAGTTTGCAGGCAAATAGTCAAGAAAAAACGATTAATTTAACAAATGTGTTATTTGGAATTAAAGAACAATAATTACAGATATGGGGAAAAAATCATTTTAAATCAGGTAAGACACTTACCTACAAAATCCACAGAAATAAACTAATAAAGTTCATGCAATATTTGGAAGTGAACACTCATCCAATTGGATAACCATCACTGATACTTATAGATAACGTATCTACCTGTGTGGTCCAATGTGTGGTCCAACTGTCCGAGTAAAACTAACATGTTGCAGTTGAAGAAAATAACACAAAGAAAAATGTATGTATCTGTATCTATGAGAGTTTTATTTATTTATTTTGTTTTTGGTTTCATTTATGAACAGATACAACCAATGCTAGACTGCCGCATCTTTTTTCCATGTTGGCAGCTGAGTTGAACAAGAGTGAGCCCTTTGAGAAAAGTAATATAGTATTAACATTGTTGTTGTATGAAATCAACTTATATAGTGGTGGTTGCTTAAACAAAGAGGAGGGGGAATATTCTTATAAGTTCGAGACCCCTCAAAAATTTAATATCAATGCAATGAATGATTCAAATGTTTGAGATAATAACCAATATAATGAATTGTATTATGAAGCTTGCAGAAGATGTAATTTTAATATTTGAAGTAGGTCGCAACTGCCTGAAATGAGTTCAAACTTTGTAACACAAAACTATTATGCAGTATGATCACCATATTCCGGCTTGACGCATTATTTGATCCAACAAAAATAATCAAGATTGTGGATGTAATTACTTATGGAGAAGGCTAGTAAGATCAACATTCTATTAAAGCTTCTTTGAATTGGATATCTTATATTTCTCCATTGTCTGGTGTATTAAGCTGCGAGTCTATTTACAGGACGTCCAACAATTATTCTGGTCTAAAACAGGCATGTTAGTCACAACAATTAAGAAAACTCAACAGTAAAATGTAATTAACAAATGTGATCCAAGTCATACCAAAGATCTTATAATTCCTGCAATGATTGGTCTAATCAGTAGCCCAATTACTGAACTACTTATTGTAGGTAACCAAACAATCAAATACAATATCTAGACAAAGTCTACAAGAGATTGCACCCAACACTTCATCTAAAAAGAGTAAATCTAACAAAAAACATGAACGATTATAAAGGAAACAAGATTTGAAATTGAGATTACCTGATAGAAAGATTGCAGCTTTGCTAGGAGGTCGATGCTTTGCTGGATTAACGAAGAAGGGATCAGCAGATTTAGGGTTTCGATTTAGGGGCTGAGAGTGAGAGGTGGAGCGTGGAAGATTGGGGGCTAGGGTTTCTCTTCGAATTGCTCAGGAAGTTGGTAGGGTTTGAAGCAAATCGAAACCCTAACGGTGAGAGAGAGGACGGGAGAGAGGTAAAATCGAAAGCCTATCGGCTTCGACGAAAATACGCGAGAACCGATTCTCAGAGTAGGGGGGTTTCTCATCGAAGAGAGAGAGAGAGAGAGAGATCGATCAAGATAAGAAGTAGGGTTTCTGAGAGTAGGGAGGTTTCTCGTCGAAGAGAGAGAGAGAGAACGATCGAGATTCAAAGTAGGGTTTCAATCGACGAAGAAAGAGACGATCGCGGGAGGGAGAAATTTTTGCCGTACTAGGCCACCTTTTTGAAACTATTTGCGATTTTAGGCCAGTTCCCAAACTATTAGCGTTCGTGGGCTAGCCACTGCCACGTCAGCAGCGGCCGCTATTGGGAATAGCAGCATTTTCATAGCGACCAATATTGTACTCCCAGACTTGGTAGATTACAGAGGGGGTATTGTAAAGAGTCTGTGTAACTGTGGTCGCTAATGTCAGTAGCGGCCTTCACTAACTGAGGTTGCTATTCCCAATCGCGACCTCAGGTGGGCCCAATTGCTTTGAAGATACAGTCGACCCCTACTGTCTCTCTCTATCTCATTTCGTTTTCTTCTTCTACTCCTCTTCCCCAACAGCGGCCTCTCTATTTTTCTCCCAAAAACCCAAAACCATAACCCCTAATTTCTCCCCCAAAATTCCATTAATCCAAGTTTGCTTCTTCTCCACCCGATCTCTCTCCTCACACTTCATCTATACCTAATCACTCTCCTCACTACAGATTTTGGAAATCCCCAAATCGTATACAATCTCCAAACCCTAAAGAGGTATGCCTAGTATTGTGATGGTTGATTGTTGGTGTTGGTTACAATTTTTTCACTTATTGTTAATAATGTGACCCAAATTGATTGTTTGTTTATTGATTGTTGAATGTATTAGAGTTACAACTAGACCCAAAAATATGACCCAAATTGATTGTTGAGTGGTTGATTGTTGGTGTTGGTTACAATTATGACTCAATCTATGATGTGACACTTCACAATTGAAATAAAGATGAATTGTGTGGAGATTGAAATAAAGATAAATTTTGATACTTATATAGTAACATGTACAATTGAAATAAAGATGAATTTTGATACTTATATAGTAACATGTACAATTGAAATAAAGATGAATTGGTTGGAGATGGCTTCTACTAGTTTTGTGAAAGACACTTCACAATTGTGTGAGGAGATGCAGTGTTAGGAGATATCTTGTGCATAGTCACATACTTATATAGATCTCTCTCCTCTCAAGATTACCGTCTTTGGTTCTTTATTCTCTCAGTATCAAGATAGCTTGTGCATGTGACTATGTAAGGGTGATGAGCATAAAAAGTGTTTTCACTTTGACTATGCTATTATGAATATAACACACACACACAGACACACACACACAGAAACATTTATATAAAATGGTTAAATGCCATGGTTAATCTTTGTTAATATCTATTTAATTTTTTTGTTCACGATTGTATATTGAATGCAAATTTGTGTACTAATGTATAGGTATGGGCTACAAAATTCCAATTTGGTTGTATTACGGGAGGAGGGGGGGGGGGGGGGGGGGAATAGTTCAAGACCCAAAAGTAGGATTTTGTTATAAAGGTGTACAACCGAAGATAGTTTTGGCCAATCGTAATATAAAAATGCAAGAATTGGTAGAAAAGGTATACGAAGTAACTAAATGGGATACAGGTGAATGGAGTGTTCAAATTAAAGCTAGGTATGCAGCTGGAAAAGGCAAAGGAGGCCCATATTTTATGACAGTACCTATAGTTGATGATGACTCGTTGCTATGATATTAAGGTCGCTTGATCCGTACAGTAGTTGGTCTGCAATGGAATTATATATAGAGCAAACTAAGATTCACATACGTAGTCCACAAGTTGGTCGTGTGTCAACTCCAATACCCGAAGTAAAGACCTCTCAGATGATTCCCAATGATCTGATACAGTTGAGTGTAAGCTTGTTTCCTCCACATGGTGACATATTCACAACTCCAAGTTCATTTAGTCCTGTAGAAGATGAAATCCCAAATCCTTCCATTTTCATACACAATCTCGTGGAAAATGAAAATATTATTGAAACCTTCGAGCATGCTTTGGTTAACAATGACTTAATAGAAGACAAAGAACATGAAGAAAAGGTGGAAGATGTAGTGGACGGCGAAGATGAAGATGAAGAAAATATGCACGTCAATGATGCGAATGCTAACGTTAATGTTGCTAATGTCGTTCATGATTTGCAACAAAATGTGGAACGGACCGTCCCAATGACCCAATTGGTTTCATCAACCGTTCATGATATTGGACCGGTGGACTTGGGTAACATTGCTAGAGTATACCACTTTGGTGAAGAGTCTTCTAGATCATCTGACCCACGTGACTTGTACATTGGCCAGAAGTTCACAAGCAAAGATGCCGTGATACATGCCGTGAAAATTTTCTCCATCAAGGAACATCAAGAGTTTGTCACGGTCAGGTCAAACAAAACCATATTTGACGTTAAATGTAAAATGGCACCAAGGGTTAAAATAATAGCGGAACAATTAGCAAATCCCAATGTGGTAGAGCCAGGTTGTACGTGGAGATTTCGTGCAATAATTCCAACTGGACATACTCACTTTGTTGTGACGAAATTGGGAGGTTCTCATACCTGCATTAATCTAACATTGACACAGGATCACGGGAAAGTTGACTCCAAATTAGTTTCAAATTTAATTTTGAATGTTATGAGGGCACAAATAGGGATAACGCCAAAGGCGATCATTGAGATAGTGTTGTCACAAGTCAATTATAAGATTTCTTACAACAAGGCTTGGCGAGGGAAACAAAGAGCTATTGAGAGGCTCTACGGTAGGTTTGCGGAAGCATATACGATGTTGCTTTATCTCTTATCAGCATTGCAAGCTTCAAATCCCGGTACATATGTTAAATGGGATAAAGTTCCGGTCGGCCCAGGTGAGGAGACATTCAAGAGAGTATTCTAGAGTTTTGCAGCTTCGATCGTAGGATTTAAGTCTTGTTGACCAGTAATAAGTATTGATGAAACACATTTGTATGGTAAATATAAGGGATGTTTACTGATAGCGGTTGCCCCCTATGCTAGTGATCAGTTATTTCCATTTGCCTTTGCCATAGTTGATGCAGAAAGTATAGAAAGTTGGGACTTGGTTCATGAGTTGTATTCGATACTATGTAACGACCGTCAAGGGCTATGTGTAATCTCCGATCGTCACGCCAGTATTCTTTCTTGCATGGATTTGAAAAATGGATCTTGGAATGAGCCACATGCCTATCACCGTTACTGTATGCGGCATTTTGCTACCAATATTTTTCAAAATTTGGTAACAAGGAGTTGAGGAACAAGATGAAGGTAGTGTCATGTCAAAATCAGCCAAAAAAGCTAGAAAAAAAATGACAGAGATTGAGTCGGTCAAAGTCGAGGCGACTAATTGGCTCAAGGAGAAACCAATTGAGAAATGGGCACTAGCGGCAGATGAAGGATGTCGGTACGACATCATGACTACGAATAGTAGTGAAGTATTTAATTCTGTGTTGAAGGGGGTACGTAGCTTGCCTGTTACCGCTATTGTAGAGATGATATTCTACCATCTTAATGGTTACTTTACCGAACGTCGTCAAGCGGCACAAAAGTTGATAAATGATGGGAACATATGGGCTCAACGTGTTCAAGCACTTCTTGATAAACGACGAGAGAGAGCTAACTTGCTCGAGGCTATATTGTTTCACCATAGCCCCGGTGTATTTCAAGTTAAAACTGGTATTAGGTTTGAAAAAAACGGACAAAGGGGTGGGAACCTGCATACTGTCGACTTATGAGCCTGTCATGCCCCGCTTTCCACTATACGGAAATAAAGGCACGCAACTGAGGACCAGCGAATGATATACATCATCCATAAGCTGTACAATTATAAGCTCAACAAGATCTTTATAACACATTAACGCAGGCAAATATAATAATCACATGAGCTGAAAATAGAATAACCATCATTTGGATAATACATCAACATCGGGTCAAGATGCTCGGGAGTACAAGGTGCCAGAATTAAAATAATATGATAAGCAGTTCGCTATAACAACTAGATAAAATAGCGACTGAAAGAAAAACAACATGAAGTAGTAATAAAGCAGCAACGATCATCTAGAAAGTCTGTTCTGCGGGTCCATCAGTACATGTATAATTATTAACTCAAAAAAAATTGAAAAAATACCCGTTAGTGCAAGTTTCGGGCAGCAAGTAGCAACAAGTAGTAAAAGGGATAATATAACAAGATATAACATGGAAGAAACAAGAAGTAGAAGTACAAATACAATATGAAAGTAAGCAAGGAACTGGGACAATATGATCATGTTAGTAATAACTGTAACTAGTGTATTCTAGACTTCAAGATATAAGCAATTGATAACCTAGGCTCAGTTATTCGATAATCATGTAATCAATGATCGAGAGTCATGTAATCAAGAATCAAGAGTCATGTAAAAAAGAGTCATGTAATCAAGAATCATACTTAGTGAAAATCTCGAGTTTATCTGTTTTATTAACTTATCTAATGCACACAATCCTGTATCCCAAACCACAAGTTCGGTACATATCAATCATGTGACGTTTAGACTTAAGTAGTGAATTCTATAGGATTATGTACTCGGGTCTTCCAGTGATAGTATCAAGACATGTAATCATGAATCATGTAATCGAGAATTATGTAATCAAGAATTGTGTAATCAAGAATCAAGAATCAAGAATCACTATTTCGGGAAACACGGGCTCCCTTCCGAGTATACTTCCCTATATTGTCTACTATTAAGCCGTACCCTTATAACCTCGGCTTGTTATTCTTTTATAATTAATTATAAACATGCAGTTGGTACGACTAGTGGAACGGTGTAATCAAGACAGTAAATTTATAAAAATATAAAGGGCAGTAATCAAGGTATGAGATGAAACGGGTACATGTATCGAGAGTAGTTATTATAAAATTATCAAGTGGTATAAAATGCATGCTATCAACCTATTATATCTATGCAAGTTATTATTACAAGAACAATAATACACTCAGTTCATTAAATATGAAAAATAGCGGGTTTATATGCAAAAACGTAGAGATGAATTTTTAGACAACTTGACATATCTGCATTCAAATTCACTTTCCCGTTGTTACAGAAAAGCGAATCCGATTTCGCCAGGGATTCTAGAAAGTAGACTCTCTTCTGGTTCCAACGCATATTCACACGATACATTCTGCAGACAGTAGCTATGTGTACAAATTCATTCTTCGCTGGTTTTGATGTTTCACGCGCATTCTGGAAATTCAGAGTCACAATACTAAAATTACGATATCTCACAATCTATACATCCGATTGAGAAACTGTAGGATGTTCCGGATATCTAGACTTGAAGGGCTATGATTTTAATGTAGAAAGTTTTTCGATCCAGTGTCGGGAACATGGTCAAATTCTCAGTACAAGAGACCGGTTAGTGATCCCATGCAGGTTCAGAAATTCTCGATATGACAGTACTAAAATCGCGATATCTCACAATCTATACATCTGATTAAGAAAGTGTAGAAAGTTCCGGATATCTAGACTCGAAGGGTTACAATTTTCATGTATAAAGTTTTTTGATCCAGTGTCGGTATCATGGTCAAATTCTCAGTACAAGAGACCGGTTAGTGATCCCGTGCAAGTTCAGAAATTCACGACATGACAGTATTAAAATCGCGATATCTCACAATTTATACATCCGATTGAGAAACCGTAAGATGTTCTGGATTCGGGACTCGATGGGCTACGATTTCCACATAGAAAATCTTCAATCCAGTATTGGGAACATGATCGAATTCTGAGTGCAAGGTCAAAAAATTTAGAGATAGTAAGATTGAATATTCGATATTCGATAACACGATTCGAAATGTGTTAACGGTTCACTCTTGAGTTGATATAGCATGGAACAAGTGACTAGAACGGAATTTTACAATAAATAATAACTAGACTACTTGCCACGAGTCCAAGAAAAATACTTGTACGAGAACAAAAAGAGTGTACAAAGTACTTGCCTTATAACGTGACGATTACGGTGGTGGTGTTAACCACGAAAAGAAGAAGCGACGTCGAAAATGGATGGCGGCACAATAGTGGTAAGAATGGCGGCAAGACGGCAGCGAGCGAGCTACGGTAGCAATGGTGAGCGACAACAACAACGAGGTGATGGCGCGGCATCGGGTTGTTTTTTGGGGTTCACGGGATCGTAGAAATGGAGTCGTCGGCTCGAAGGTGGAAGGTGAAGTGGAGCTCGGGTGTTGGCTTAGGCTCTCGGGTGTGAAGAAGGCAGAGGAAGAATGGAGGAAAAATGAAGAATGAGATGTAGAGATGGGGGGTTGATGTGTTATGCATGTGTGTGTGTATGCATATATATAGATTTAAACAAGGAGAGAGGGAGAGAGAGTTGGCTGGTTGTATATGGAGTCATGAAGCAATTGTGCATGCATGTGTACAATTAGGGATATACAATATAATAATAGGTTAGGAGGTTTAGAAAAAAATGGGAGCATAGATGTGGAAAAATGAGAACAAGGAGGAGAAGTCGTGGAGTTAGGCGTAGAATTAGGCAGGATTTGGCTGTGGGTGAGAGATTAGCGGGTGTGGGTTAGGATTAGGATTATAGATTAGGATTAGTATTAATCAAGGTTAAAGTTTGTATTTAAACTCCGATAGAAAAATCAGAAAATTATGGAATTGATCAGAAAAATATTATGGCTCTAGATAAAGAGTCCAAAGAGAAAATAAAATTGATCTAAAGATTGAAGTACAAAAATTCACGTAATAAAATACGTACAACTGGAACAGGAAGCTACAATCCTACCCACCTTACAAAAAAAATTTCGTCCTCGAAATTTATTCAAGCTGGATATAGGATAGCTAAGAAGCGAATGCAATACTCTTTAATCGAGAGTACAACAAAAGATAAAAGAAATAACGAGTACAAAGGCACGAAAACAACTAAAGACAAATTGTGCATCCTCAACTGGAGGACTCAACAATTTAATGTCTAGGCTCAGAATCTGAATCACCGACATCGCTAACATCCCAGTTTAGCCGAGTCACAAGCTCAACTCGCTCTGGCACATACTCCTCCAATTTTCTTACTAACTCCTTAGGCGACGGAGCTGAAATCAAGATGTGTCTGGCCTTACTGGATATAAAATCCTCAGCCATAGCTGAATCTATGAAGGACAGAAGTGAGTCGTAATATCCATCAACATTTAAAAGACCCATCGGTTTGCTGTGGATCCCCAGTTGAGCCCATGTGATCACTTCAAACAACTTCTCAAGTGTTCCATAACCTCCGAGCAAGGCTATGAAAGCATCAGCAGCACGAGCCATTTCAGCCTTCCTCTCGTGTATGTTGGAGACAACTCTAACATCTCCCACAGTTCCCCCAGTAATCTCTTTTGGCATCAGCGACTTGGGAATCACTCCCAAAACGTGTCTGCCACCAGCATGAACGGTGTTGAAAATTAGGCCCATCAATCCAATCCTATGCTCCTACCACCGTAGACGAGATCGATATTCCTATCTACAAGCTCTTTGCTGAGCTCGATTGCGACTTCTTGGTAGCTAACTCTTTTGCCAGAGCTACTACCACAAAATACACAAATCCTACCAAATCTCAATGAAGATGAAGAAAGCTTCATCTTCTTCCCTGTTTCACTCTCTTCTTCCACCGATGTTCTCTTCATCCCCACCACCGATTCTTGATCTTTTCTTTCCATTTGCCAAAAATATCCAAGCTCCTATTCTCTCTCTTTCTTTCTTGCTCCCGCCTCTGCTATCGGCTTCTCACTTTCTCTCTTCTCCGAAACTTGGTCCCGAGTTGTCTTCTTCTTTCTCTTCTCCCCTTTCCCCCGGCTTCTCTCTCTCTTTCTTTCTTCTCTGACTTTTCTCTCTTTCTCTCTTTCTTCTCCGATTTCTCTCTCTTTCTTTTTCCTCTTTCTTTCTCTTTTTCTTTCTTCTTTCTTTGACTTCTCTCTATCTCTTTCTCTTCTTTTTATTTCTTCTTCTTCTTGTCTTTTTTTCTTTAATATACCGCCCCCTATAACCGGCCTATGATCAGTATCTGCACTTCGGCCCCTATCCATTCCAAATATAACATCGAATATTGAGTTGTTGATGACAATGAAGTTTGCTTTGAAATTCATTCCACGAATCAATAAGGTACTCTCCTATGCTTTCGCTGCGCCACTCTGATGGTGATACTTCTCGTTGCTGATATCAAGTGATAGTGATCGACGAATTGAGTAAAATTAAGAGATTGGTAACACGAAGATGTTGGTTGTCAAACTTATTTGGTAAAGTGGGTCCCACCCACCAAACAATGTTGAAAAATTATGGCAAGATTGGTGCCGCAAAGAAAAATGGGAGAAACAGGAATGAAGAATTTGTTAGTTACTCATCTCTCATTCCTATAAATGAGAGGTTTAGGAAGAAGAAAAAAATTAAGCAAAATAAGAACAAGAAACAAGCAGAAAAGAAGAAAAAGAATAGAGTGTATATTTGTAAGATGTAGTAATACCAGTTTTAGAAAATAGTGAAGAGTCTTCTTGTTGTTATAATAAAATATAACACAAGTTTCCAATTGTTTGTCATTTAGCCCAACAAAATTCTTACTCTCTTCCAACAGATGATTCAAGAAAATAGGGATAGAAAGAAATAACTAGTATAATACTCAATAATGGATTGATCGACGAGAATGAATGCAATGTACAGAAGGTAACAAACGATGCAGGAACTGAAGCATGACTAGATCGAAATATACCAGTAATTATTTCATTGGTGATCTCTGCCTCCTTTGTAATCAGGTTATGAGTCTGATTACACTCTACAGTCTGTCCTCCACTGGGATTTGATCCTCCTATTGGTGTGATACTCTTTCTCTTCGAGCAATCCCGAACCTTGTGATCATTCGCTCCGCATACAAGACACAGGTTGTTGGCTTTCCAGCAGTTCTTGCGTATGTGTCCAACTTGACGGCAATAATAGCACTTTTGGTCCTTCTTCGGAGTTGCCGATGGGTAAGGTGATGCTCTAGTAGTCGGGGTCTGAACTGACCTCCGTATCGGTCCACCTGTAGATAGTGCGATAGTAAGGAGATGTAATGCCCCCTGAACGACATTCCACCCTCTACGGATTTGCTCCTGGGTATCGAGCATGGCGGTGTAACTCTTATGCTGGTGCACAAACAAGTCCCATTGAGTGGAGTTTGCGACATCTTGTACCCTATCCAGATTAGCTCTCACCAGTTCATTTTGCTCTTGCTGTAGCTCCATCATTTGTTGCATCTCATGGAGAATGGCAACAATCTCTGATGGTTCATTTCTGGGTGTAGAAGTCGAAGAGCCTCCGTGAACCATAGTCTGAAATGCATATTCGAATGGTGTAAATCTCCAGATGGCAAGCTGGTTTTTAACATTCATGTGATCCACGTGGTGTGTATATTGTTGAGCTTAGCATGGTTCGAGCCTAGGCTCTGATACCACTAAAAACCTGTCACGCCCCGCTTTCCACTATATAGAAATACAGGCACGCAACTGAGACCCAGCGAATGATATACACTATACAAAAATACAGGCACGCAATTGAGACCCAGCGAATGATATACATCATCCATAAGTTGTACAATTATAAGCTCAACAAGATCTTTATAACACATTAATGCAGGCAAATATAATAATCACATGAGCTGAAAATAGAATAACCATCATTTGGATAATACATCAACATCGGGTCAAGATGCTCAGGAGTACAAGGTACCAGAATTAAAATAATATGATAAGTAGTTCGCTATAATAACTAGATAAAATAGCAACTGAAAGAAAAACAACATGAAGTAGTAATAAAGCAGCAACGATCATCTAGAAAGTCTGTTCTGCGGGTCCATCAGTACCAGTATAATTATTAACTCAAAAAAAAAAATAGAAAAAATACCTGTTAGAGCAAGTTTCGGGCAGCAAGTAGCAAAAAGCAGTAAAAGGGGTAATATAACAAGATATAACATGGAAGAAACAAGAAGTCGAAGTACAAATACAATATGAAAGTAAGCAAGGAACTGGGACAATATGATCATGTAAGTAATAACTGTAACTAGTGTATTCTAGACTTCAAGATATAAGCAATTGATAACTTAGGCTCAGTTAATCGATAATCATGTAATCAATGGTCGAGAGTCATGTAATCAAGAGTCAGGTAATCAAGAATCAAGAGTCATGTAATAAAGAGTCATGTAATCAAGAATCATGCTTAGTAAAAATCTCGAGTTTATCTGTTTTATTAACTTATCTAATACACGCAATCCTGTGTCCCATACCACAAGTTCGGTACATATCAATCATGTGACGTTTAGACTTAAGTAGTGAATTCTATAGGATTATGTACTCGGGTCTTCCAGTGATAGTATCAAGACTTGTAATCATGAATCATGTAATCGAGAATTATGTAATCAAGAATTGTGTAATCAAGAATCAAGAATCACTATTTCGGGAAACACGGGTCCCCTTCCGAGTATACTCCCCTATATTGTCTACTATTAAGCCGTACCCTTATAACCCCGGCTTGTTATTCTTTTATAATTAATTATAAATATGCAGTTGGTACGACTAGTGGAACGGTGTAATCAAGATAGTTAATTTATAAAAATATCAAGGGCAGTAATCAAGATATTAGATGAAACGGGTACATGTATCGAGAGTAGTTATTATAAAATTATCAAGTGGTATAAAATGCATGCTATCAACCTATTATATCTATGTAAGTTATTATTACAAGAACAATAATACACTCAGTTCATTAAATATGAAAAATAACGGGTTTATATGCAAAAGCGTAGAGATGAATTTTTATACAACTTAACATATCTGCATTCAAACTCACTTTTCCGTTATTACAGAAAAGCAAATCCGATTTCGCCAGAGATTCTAGAAAGTAGAATCTCTTCCGGTTCCAACGCATATTCACACAATACATTCTGGAGACAGTAGCTAAGCGTACAAATTCATTCTTCACTGGTTTCGATGTTTCGCGCGCATTCTGGAAATTCAGAGTCACAATACTAAAATTGCGATATCTCACAATCTATACATCTGATTGTTGTGCAATCTAGTTACCTAAATAAAGAGATAAAACTAGACACAAATTAAAAACCTCGCAAGTGCACGAATCGTTTAGAAAAGCATAGCAATAGCAAGGGTCGATCCCACAGAGATTGTAGACTTTAACTTACTAATCAATAAAAAGAATAAGAATCATAAAAAGTTGTTCCAAAGGTCTAAAAGAAATGAAAAGATCAAAACTGAATTAAGAAGTGTTGAATCACAAATATTTATGAAGTAGTTGGGTTTAGATCTCCACCAATAGTCAATAATGCTAAGTTACCTTCTGAACTTCTTCTTATTACTCATGTTTGTTCCCTTCAAGGGTATGGTATCTACTCCTTAAAGTACTGCTTCCCTAAGCCAAGAATTAGGCATGGTATCTACTCTAATTCGTTTCTTTCATCAAGTGTTTAGCATGGTATCTACTAAGTTGTACTTAAAGAAAACATAAGATCAGTGGAAACGAACAAACACTCAAGGTTCTAGAAATTGGTATCAGATCTAGATCCCTTAAGTTGATTGAACCAAGAACCCCTAAAGATTCCCTTGTTACAGGTTATGAACACGAGATACGGGTCGTCTCAATATGCTCATATAACAGATTCAGATAGATGGTAATGCAAACTTGATATTCTCAAGTTCTGTACGTCAGTCGACTGGTTCTCACCTCAGTCGACTGCTCTCAGAACTTTGAGAACAAATTTGATTATCATAAATCTATATCAATTCAATCAGATTCAATCAATAAGTAAGATAGAAGAATTCAGAAGAATATAACACTACATAACTACGGCTTCAATCTACCCAACTATGAAATTAGTTCCACATAATAATACTTTTATTAATCAACAAGTTTGAATACATGGTTAACATAAAAGAATAAGAAAGAGAGGAATAAACTGATGTAGTTCGGTCAAATAGGTCGGCTGGCTGTCACACAGTCGACCGGCCGTTCTTTTCTTAATGCTTGATCTCCTTTCTTCTTCTTCTATGTTGCTGCCGTGCTGCACTTTGTTGATGGCTTGATCGTTCAGGAACTCTTGTGATTCGGCTGATGGTGTGTGCGGAAGAAAGTCAGAGAGAGAGAGTTCCGCTTCTTTCTTGATTGGTATTTATAGAATAAGAGAAGAGAATTAAGGTTTGTACTTTTTGCAGAGAAGTCCTCTTCTATTGTTATTTCTTTCCTTATCTTCATCAGCCGTTTATTTCTTTCTCTTTTTCTTCTTTCCTTCCTTATCTGCTCACCACGTGCTTCTTGCTTTGATTGTTTGAGAAGTTGTTATTCGCAGAAAACACCTGGGTTTGGATAACTTAATTGTGATTCGGATTTGGATGAGGATGCATCTGTTCTTATCTTCTGACTCGCCGCATACCAGTCGACTGTGCCGAGCCTTATCAAACTCTCTGCCCAGTCGCCTGGCTGAAGAGTCAGTCGACTGATCTCTGTAATATTCTGAGTTCATCCTCAAAGTCTGTGTTAGTCTGGAATCTGCTTCGTTTGGCTGTTTTAAGCTGTTTCCTATGGAAAAAGAGAAAAGAAGCGTAAATACCACATATAGAGCATTTAAATGTCTAATTGCCTTAAGATTATTGCTCCTAAAAGTGAATAATATTTGGTTCATCAAATACCCCCAAACTTAGCTTTTGCTTGTCCTCAAGCAAAGAGTGAATTTATGAACAAGGGGATACTAATAACTATAGACTCAACCACCAAGAATTCTTATTATGTGATCATCAACATATAAAAATATAAACAATTTCAGATAAAGTAAAATTAAACATACTCACTTTCTCTAGTGCAATTGTTTATTTATAACTCCAAACTCAACCACACTTGTCGTGCAATTAATTATAGGTATAGTATGTAATTACTCAATCTGTGATTATCCCTTTCCTCTACTACAAACCGAGTAGCAAACTAGAGTTTTTTTTTTTTTTTTATAATTTTTATAGTCTTTTCTCTAAAGTTGTCACTTGCCTTTTTACGCGAATGCAAAACATTTGTGATGAATCCACCCAGTTACTCAGCAAGTCACAAACTCTAAAGTGCTTTGCATACTCATATTTCAAGTTGCCGTTTGACGTAAAGGTAAACATTGGTGATGAATACCCCTAGTTACTAAGCACTCAAAACATTGGAGTAGATTGACTTTATTCAAATATATATATATTTATTTTATCACTCTATTTACTTAAACTCAATTTAGGACTAGATCTAAAGGGAATAATCACCAGAAAAAGTATCACATTTGTTTTTTATGTATAATTGCATGACTCATATAATTTTGTAAGGAATTTATGAAACTCAACAATCCTAAAGTAAATAAGTATCCTTCTTCTTACTTTATAAGAAATTGTTTATCCTAAAAAAAAAATTTCAAAAGACTCAAAAATTAAATAACCCTAATACCCCCAAACTTAGATGGAACATTGTCCTCAATGTTCGAAAGAAAATGTAAAAATAGGCATGTGTCACCATCTAGTAAGGAGAGACTGAAAATAAAAGATGAAAATAAAAATGAAAGAAAATAGAGGAAAAGTGAAAATACTCCCCTGGAAATTGGGTTGCCTCCCAATAAGCGCTGTGTTTTCTGTCTTCAGCTAGACTTGGTGAGGTTATGCCATGTATTGAATGGTTTGAAGATTCACATCTTCCTCTTGCGGTTCTATGCTCATCTCTATGTATGGCTTCGCTCTTTGCCCGTTCACCTTAAATGTTTGATTCTTCTCTTGGCTATGAATCTCCAATGCACCATGTGGAAAGACTCTTGTGACAATGTATGGCCCATACCATCGTGACATAAGCTTGCCTGGAAAAAGTCTCAATCTTGAGTTGTATATCAATACCTTCTGTCCTTCATAAAACTCCTTTCTTGCTAGCTGTTTGTCATGGTACAACTTGGTCCTTTCCTTGTACAATTTTGCATTTTCGTATGCGTCGTGCCTCAACTCTTCAAGCTCATTTAGTTGCAACCTCCTTTTGTCACCTGCTTGTTTCATATCAAAATTGAACCTTTTAATGGCCCAATAAGCTTTGTGTTCCAACTCCACTGGTAAATGACAAGCTTTTCCAAAAACCAAATGGTATGGTGACATGCCGATGGGTGTTTTGTAAGCTGTTCGGTAGGCACATAATGCATCATTTAAGCGCAGCGACCAATCTTTCCTCCTTGTGTTGACTGTCTTTTCCAAAATGCTCTTGATTTCTCTATTGCTAATCTCCACCTGCCCACTAGTTTGAGGATGATATGGGGTGCCCACTCTATGTGTGATACCATATTTCTTCATCAAAGAAACAAACGGAAAGTTATTGAAGTGGCTCCCTCCATCACTAATTATTGCACGTGGTGTACCAAACCTAGTGAAAATGTTCTCCTGCAAAAACTTGACAACAACTTTGTGATCATTAGTTTTTGAGGGGACAGCCTCGACCCATTTAGACACATAATCCACACCAACAAGAATATATAAATAACCAAATGAGTTAGGAAAGGGACCCATGAAGTCGATTCCCCAAACATCAAAAAGCTCGATCACATGGATGTTTTGCAGTGGCATTTGATTTCTAGAAGAGATGTTGCCTGTCCTTTGACATTTGTCACAAGACCTGCAAAAAGAAAAAGCATCTTTGAATACTTTAGGCCAATAAAATCCAGATTGCAGTACCTTGAGTGCTGTTCTTTTTGGTCCAAAATGTCCTCCACATGCATATTGGTGGCAATGTCGTAGAATATTCATTTGTTCTTCTTCTGCCACACATCTTCTTATAATTTGATCAGGGCAAAATTTGAACAAGTAAGGATCATCCCAATAATAGTGCTTGCACATAGCCACCAGTCTCTTTCGTTCCTGACTTGTCATACCTGGAGGAAAAACATGAGCAGTGAGATAATTTACAATGTCAGCAAACCATGGAAAATTTGAGCAATGAGATACCAGTCGACTGGTCCTGTTACCAGTCGACTGTCCCGATGATATGTATATTTCAAATAGATGTTCATCTGGGAAATTTTCATTAAGTGGCGGCATAATTCTTTCTTCCTCCTGCAGTAGCCTGGACATGTGATCTGCAACAACATTGTCGCTTCCTTTTTTATCTCTAATCTCAAGATCGAATTCTTGAAGCAACAGCACCCATCTGATCAACCTAGGCTTAGCATCTTTTTTCGCAAATAAATATCTCAAAGCAGCATGGTCAGTGAAAACAATAACTTTAGAACCAATCAAATATGATCTAAACTTCTCTACAGCAAAAATAACAGCTAACATTTCTTTTTCAGTAGTGGAATAATTTAGCTGTGCATCATTTAGAGTTCGAGAAGCATAGTAAATAACATGGGGTTTCTTATTGATTCTTTGACCTAAAACAGCTCCTAAGGCATAATTACTTGCATCACACATGAGCTCGAAAGGATGGCTCCAATCTGGTGCCATGACAATAGGTGCAGAAATGAGAAGATTTTTCAGTGTATTAAAAGCATTTGTGCACTCTTCTGTCCATACAAACTCAACATCCTTAGCCAACAAATCGCAAAGGGGTTTGGAGATTTTTGAGAAATCTTTTATAAATCTTCTATAGAACCCTGCATGTCCAAAAAAACTCCTGACACCCTTAACTGTAGTGGGAGGGGGTAGTTTTGATATTATATCAATTTTTGCTTTGTCTACCTCTATGCCTCTTTTTGACACCACATGTCCCAACACAATACCTTGTTGTACCATGAAATGGCACTTTTCCCAATTCAGCACTAAATTGCATTCTTCACATCTTTTAAGCACAAGCTGCAAATGGTTAAGGCATTCATCAAAACAAGATCCAAAAACACTAAAGTCATCCATAAATACCTCAATAAACCTTTCCACCATGTCTGAAAATATACTCATCATGCATCTTTGAAATGTTGCTGGTGCATTGCACAATCCAAAGGGCATCCTCCTATATGCAAAAGTACCAAAAGGACATGTAAAAGTTGTTTTTTCTTGATCTTCTGGAGCAATAGCAATTTGATTATAGCCACTATAACCATCTAAAAAACAATAATGACTATATCCTGCTAATCTTTCTAACATTTGATCAATGAAAGGAAGAGGGAAGTGATCTTTCCTGGTTTCATTATTCAGTTTCCTGTAGTCAATGCATACCCTCCATCCTGTGGTCACTCTAGTAGGGATAAGCTCATTCTCTTCATTTGTCACCACTGTGACTCCACTTTTCTTAGGCACTACATGTATAGGACTTACCCATTTGCTATCTGAGATAGGGTAGATGATGCCAACATCTAGTAGCTTCAGAATCTCTGCTCTTACCACTTCCTTCATGTTTGGGTTAAGCCTTCTCTGTGCTTCCCTGCTTGGTTTTGCGTTGTCTTCAAGAAGTATTCGATGCATGCATTTGGATGGACTTATTCCTTTGATATCTGCAATGGTCCATCCTATAGCCTTCTTGTGTTCTCGTAATACCCTTAGCAGCTTATCTTCTTCCTGTGCACTCAAGTTTGCAGTAATTATTACTGGTAGCGTCTGGTTCTCGCCCAAATATGCATGCTTCAAATGGTCGGGCAACTGCTTAAGCTCTATGTCTGGAAGTCTCGGTGCAGTCGACTCATCCTGTCCTCTAGTCGACTTGTCTGGTCCACCAGTCGACTTGTATAGTACACCAGTCGACTTGTCTGCAGAAACAAAAATGTCATCAGTCACTAATTTTTCAAACACAGGTGCAAACTTACCTGAGTATGACTTTGGAGTATCAAGGTGATGTATTGTCTCTGCAATTCCCCATTCATCGTACTCCTGTTCATCATTAGATAAAGTGAGAGATTGTGTAATTGTGGCTTGTAGTGGTTCAACGCTATGTACCCGAAATGTTTGATCAACAATCTCCTGAACCACATCAACATTATAGCATTCATGATCATCATGTGGTAATTTTAATGTATCAAACATTCTGAATTCAACTTTCTCTCCGTTTATTTTCATACTTATCGTACCCTTTTTAACACAAATTTTTATATCAGCTGTACTCATAAAGGGCCTACCTAAGATGATTGGTAGAGAAGATGGCATTGAAGAGTCCTCCATGTCTAACACAACAAAATCAGCAGGCAAAATAAAATCGTTTACCTGAACTAGGACATCTTCCAAAATACCTCTAGGTCTTTTGATACTGCGATCCGCCAACTGCAATGTGATGGATGTTGGTTGGAGTTCCCCTAATCCTAGCTTTTTATAGATGGTGTATGGGAGAAGATTGATGCTTGCCCCCAAGTCTAGTAGTGCTTTCTCAAAGAAGTGCTCACCAATCCTGCAAGGAATGGTAAAACTACCTGGGTCTTTTAGTTTGGGAGGTAATTTTCTTAATAAGACAGCGCTCACTTCTTCTGTCAAAGCCACATCCTCCCTAACCTGAAATGTTCTTTTGTGAGTGCAACATTCTTTCAAAAATTTAGCATAAGAAGGAATTTGTTTAATAGCATCAAGTAGGGGGATATTAATTTCTACCTTCCTGAGAGTTTCAAAGATGTCAAATAAATGTTGTTCTTTCTTTTGCTTGACTAACCTTTGAGGGAATGGTGGCAGAATTGTTCCTTCTTTTTCACTTACCTTGTTGGATCCCACAATTTTTGATGGTTGTGTTTCTGCTTCTTCTGTGTGTGTTCCAACTTTGTTGTCAATTATCTTACCACTTCTGAAAGTTGTTACTGATTTGAGCTGTTCTTGGCCTCCAGGGTTTGGTATAGTTTGTGATGGAAGTTCCCCTTCCTTTCGTTCGCTTAATTCTTTAGCAATTTGGCCAATCTGTGTTTCCAACTTCTGAATTGCTTGCCCTTGTTGGTTGGTTGTTTGATGTTGTTGTTGGAGCAATTGAAGAACAGTGGATTCAAAATCCAACTTCTTCTGTTCTTGAACTGGCCTATCAATCCCACTTCCCATTTGGAAATTCCGTGCATGTCCTTGTGTGAATTAAGTCCCTTGATTATTCTGATTATTGCTCCGGGAGAAGTTTGGATGGTTCCTCCATCCTGGGTTGTATGTATTTGAGAATGGATTGTTCTTTGGTGGAAACACTCCTCGACCAACATAGTTTGCATGCTCCTGATCTGTGAAAGAAGACATGGGACATGTATCAGTGGTATGATCTACATGAGAACAAATTGCACAAATTTTATTTGTTTGATTTTTAACTCCACCCATCATCGACATTGCATTAACAAGCATATCAATTTTCTTATTCATGTTTACCATTTCTAATTGAAGGTTATTGCTATTAGAAATTTCGTAAACTCCCTGTTTTTTCGAAGGGCCCCTCCTTGTTGAGAATTGTTGTGAATTTTCGCTGAGTTCTTCAAATAGTTCAATGGCCTCTTCACCGCTTTTCCTCATTAAGATCCCGTTGCAAGCTGAATCCACAATTGCCTTGTTAGTATCATTTAAACCTTCATAAAAAGCTTGTACCTGATCATCTTTAGGCATGTTGTGTGTAGGACATTTGAGAAGTTTGTTCTTGAAATCCTTCCATGCTTCAAAAATAAGTCTCCATCTTTTTGTTGGAAGAGTTGAATCTCCCTTTTCAGCTGTTTGGTCTTTTGGGCTGGAAAGAATTCTTTCAAGAACTTTGTCGCCAATTGCTCCCATGAGTTTATTGATCCTGGTTCCAAAGAATTATACCATAGTTTAGCGTTAAGTTTCAAGGAAAAAGGAAACAAGATTAACCTGATTTGCTCAGGGGTGAGCCCTTGGACGCTTTGTGTCCTGCAAAGATCGAAGAAGTCTTGTAAATGGAGATGAGGCTCTTCATCTGGTTTGCCACTAAAGTGGGGAACCATACTAAGTAACTGAGGAGATAGATGCATGTTCCCTGTGACATTTGGTTGATACGCAATGCAGGAAGGTTGCTCGATATTCTTAGGTGTGAACTTGTCCTGCAATGGCACTCGATTTGGCATTTCCTCAGCCATTGCTGTATGTGAACTGGGTCTCTGTGCAGTCGACTGATTCGTAGTGACAGTCGACTGGTGTGCTGCAAACAGCTTACCTAGTCTGTGCAAAGTGCGTTCTGTTTCTACGTCAATAGGTAGTAGCTCTGGACGAAGTGATCTCCTTCCATGCATCCACCAAAATCCTGTAACCTAAAAGAAAAGTACTTATTAATAAAATTAAAAGAAAGAAAGAAAAATAAATACTTTCTACTGATCTGTAAGTTAAAATACTAGACAATCCCCGACAACGGCGCCAAAAACTTGTTGTGCAATCTAGTTACCTAAATAAAGAGATAAAACTAGACACAAATTAAAAACCTCGCAAGTGCACGAATCGTTTAGAAAAGCGTAGCAATAGCAAGGGTCGATCCCACAGAGATTGTAGACTTTAACTTACTAATCAATAAAAAGAATAAGAATCATAAAAAGTTGTTCCAAAGGTCTAAAAGAAATGAAAAGATCAAAACTGAATTAAGAAGTGTTGAATCACAAATATTTATGAAGCAGTTGGGTTTAGATCTCCACCAATAGTCAATAATGCTAAGTTACCTTCTGAACTTCTTCTTATTACTCATGTTTGTTCCCTTCAAGGGTATGGTATCTACTCCTTAAAGTACTGCTTCCCTAAGCCAAGAATTAGGCATGGTATCTACTCTAATTCGTTTCTTTCATCAAGTGTTTAGCATGGTATCTACTAAGTTGTACTTAAAGATAAGTGTTTAGCATGGTATCTACTAAGTTGTACTTAAAGAAAACATAAGATCAGTGGAAACGAACAAACACTCAAGGTTCTAGAAATTGGTATCAGATCTAGATCCCTTAAGTTGATTGAACCAAGAACCCCTAAAGATTCCCTTATTACAGGTTATGAACACGAGATACGGGTCGTCTCAATATGCTCATATAACAGATTCAGATAGATGGTAATGCAAACTTGATATTCTCAAGTTCTGTACGTCAGTCGACTGGTTCTCACCTCAGTCGACTGCTCTCAGAACTTTGAGAACAAATTTGATTATCATAAATCTATATCAATTCAATCAGATTCAATCAATAAGTAAGATAGAAGAATTCAGAAGAATATAACACTACATAACTACGGCTTCAATCTACCCAACTATGAAATTAGTTCCACATAATAATATTTTTATTAATCAACAAGTTTGAATACATGGTTAACATAAAAGAATAAGAAAGAGAGGAATAAACTGATGTAGTTCGGTCAAATAGGTCGGCTGGCTGTCACACAGTCGACCGGCCGTTCTTGTCTTAATGCTTGATCTCCTTTCTTCTTCTTCTATGTTGCTGCCGTGCTGCACTTTGTTGATGGCTTGATCGTTCAGGAACTCTTGTGATTCGGCTGATGGTGTGTGCGGAAGAAAGTCAGAGAGAGAGAGAAAGAGTTCCGCTTCTTTCTTGATTGGTATTTATAGAACAAGAGAAGAGAATTAGGGTTTGTACTTTTTGCAGAGAAGTCCTCTTCTATTGTTATTTCTTTCCTTATCTTCATCAGCCGTTTATTTCTTTCTCTTTTTCTTCTTTCCTTCCTTATCTGCTCACCACGTGCTTCTTGCTTTGATTGTTTGAGAAGTTGTTATTCGCAGAAAACACCTGGGTTTGGATAACTTAATTGTGATTCGGATTTGGATGAGGATGCATCTGTTCTTATCTTCTGACTCGCCGCATACCAGTCGACTTGTTTGGGACACAGTCGACTGTGCCGAGCCTTATCAAACTCTCTGCCCAGTCGCCTGGCTGAAGAGTCAGTCGACTGATCTCTGTAATATTATGAGTTCATCCTCAAAGTCTGTGTTAGTCTGGAATCTGCTTCGTTTGGCTGTTTTAAGCTGTTTCCTATGGAAAAAGAGAAAAGAAGCGTAAATACCACATATAGAGCATTTAAATGTCTAATTGCCTTAAGATTATTGCTCCTAAAAGTGAATAATATTTGGTTCATCACTGATTGAGAAACTGTAGGATGTTCCGGATATCTAGACTCGAAGGGCTATGATTTTAATGAGAAAGTTTTTCGATCCAGTGTCGGGAACATAGTCAAATTCTCAGTACAAGAGACCGTTTAATGATCCCGTGCAGGTTCAGAAATTCACGATATGACAGTACTAAAATCGCGATATCTCACAATCTATACATCCGATTGAGAAACTGTAGAATATTCCGGATATCTAGACTCGAAGGACTACGATTTTCATGTAGAAAGTTTTTTGATCCAGTGTCGGGAACATGGTCAAATTCTCAGTACAAGAGACCGGTTAGTGATCCCGTGCAAGTTCAGAAATTCACGACATGACAGTACTAAAATCGCGATATCTCACAATTTATACATCCGATTGAGAAACCGTAAGGTGTTGTGGATTCGGGACTCGATGGGCTACGATTTCCACGTAGAAAATCTTCAATCCAGTATTGGGAACATGATAGAATTCTTAGTGTAAGGTCAAGAAATTTAGAGATAGTAAGATTGAATATTCGATATTCGATAACACGATTCAAAATGTGTTAACGGGTCACTCTTGAGTTGATATAGCATGGAACAAGTGACTACAATGGAATTTTATAATAAAATATGATAATAACTAGATTACTTACCACGAGTCCAAGGAAAATGCTTGTACGAGAAAAAAAAGAGTGTACAAGGTACTTGCCTTATAACGTGACGATTACGGTGGTGGTGTTAACCACGAAAAGAAGAAGCGACGTCGAAAACGGACCACGGCACAACGGCGGTAAGAATGGCGGCAAGACGGCAGCGAGCGAGCTACGGTAGCAATGGTGAGCGACAACAACAGCGAGGTGATGGCGCGGCATCGGGTTGTTTTTTGGGGTTCACGGGATCATAGAAATGGAGTCGTCGGCTCGAAGGTGGAAGGTAAAGTGGAGCTCGGGTGTTGTCTTAGGCTCTCGGGTGTGAAGAAGGCAGAGGAAGAATGGAGGAAAAATGAAGAATGAGATGTAGAGATGGGGGGTTGATGTGTTATGCATGTGTGTGTGTATGCATATATATAGATTTAAACAAGGAGAGAGGGAGAGAGAGTTGGCTGGTTGTATATGGAGTCATGAAGCAATTGTGCATGCATGTGTACAATTAGGGATATATAATATAATATATAGGTTAGGAGGTTTAGAAAAAAATGGGAGCATAGATGTGGAAAAATGAGAACAAGGAGGAGAAGTCGTGGAGTTAGGCGTAGAATTAGGCAGGATTTGGCTGTGAGTGAGAGATTAGCGGGAGTGGGTTAGGATTAGGATTAGTATTAATCAAGGTTAAAGTTTGTATTTAAACTCCGATAGAAAAATCAGTAAATTATGGAATTGATCAGAAAAATATTCTGGCTCTAGATAAAGAGTCCAAAGAGAAAATAAAATTGATCTAAAGATTGAAGTACAAAAATTCACGTAATAAAATACGTACAACTGGAACAGGAAGCTACAGAGCTCGTACTTGTACCTACCAGAAATTCCAGTTTTACCATCTACCATGTTCTCATGCATTGGCAGCTTGTGCATCCAGGGCTTTGGATTACCGTCCTTATGTTGACCCTTTCTATTCCACGGATTGCTTATTATGCACATGGCTGCCAACTTTCAATCTAATTCAAGATGAAGCATACTGGCCTGCTCAATGGGGACCAACGCTGAAAGCTGATGACACACTTAGAAGATGTCGGAAGGGTAGACCTAGATCTACGCGGATTCGGAATGACATGGATGTGAGAGACGGAGCAACCACAAGGATAACTTGTTCCGAATGCAGTGAAATATGACATAAGAAACGTCGATGCCCAAAGAGGCAAACATCCGGTAGCACTAGTACGTCGTAGGTAGTATCGAATATTTGAGCATACTTTTTTCACATTAAACATCATGCAATGGTTTTGAATTGTTAATTAATTGTACATTTAATTGAATCAGTCGTGTTACATGCAGGACGAGAGATTGAATGCGACTAGTAGACGTGGGAGAGGAATGGATGCACGGGGTCGTGATGCACAAACTCTGAGGAGCACTACAGATATGTTGTCCGTCGACTGATGACCGTAAATTTAGACAATATTTTGGAGGTATTTTTTGAAGTAGGGGGTAACAGACTTTGTACTGTATATTTTGGTAGTAGAATTTTGATTTCATAATATTGTATAGATTTTGATGTAGTTTTTGATGTATAGGTTGGAAGCTAAATTATAAGGGAATCGTGTTGTATAGAAGACTTGTTGTTAGAATGTTGAAATATTTTATGAAGTATATCATCAATCATTTTGTTGCGTTTCGATGTTGTTAGAATGAAGAAGTAGAATTTTATGTGGAGGTGAAGGTTATCGCAAGTTTCAGCTGAAGGTTTTTGTGTATCCGTATTTTGAAGAATTTTTTGTACGGATTTGGATTGGAACACTTGCACTTACGAAGTGGTTATATGTATTATTATTTTTTTGGCTTTCTAGAATGAAGACATGGAATTATATGTGGAGTTGAAGGTTATCGCAACTTTCAACTGAAATGTACAACTGAAGGTCTTTGAAAGTAATTTTGGTGTACAAAAATTGTATAGTGGGAAGCGATAAATTTTAACTTTTTACTCTTGGGTGTTTACACTCAGGCCGTTAATACCAACCGCGACCACAGCTATCATAGGTCGCAATTGGCATTAAGGATTATGCTGATAGGGAATTTTACTTCTCCTCTGTGAATCTAACTCAAAATGGCTTACAACTGAGGTCGCGACTGCCAATCACAGAGGAGAAGCTATCACAGAGGAGAATTCAAAAAAAACTTCTCCTCTGTGAATCTAACTCAAAATGGCTTATAGTTGTGGCCACTAATGCCAATTGCGTCCTCAGTTGTAAGCCATTTTGAGTCAGATTCACAGAGGAGAACTAAAAGAAAACTTCTTATTTGTGAATCTAACTCAAAATGGCTTATAGCTGTGGCCGCTAATGCCAATCTCGACCTCAATTGTAAGCCATTTTGAGTCAGATTCATAGAGGAGAAATAAAAAAAAAACTTCTTCTCTGTGAATCTAACTCAAAATGGCTTATAGCTGTGGCCGCTAATGCTAGTTGCGACCTCAGTTGTAAGCCATTTTGAGTCAGATTCACAGAGGAGAAGTCAAAAAAAACTTCTTCTCTATGAATCTAACTCAAAATGGCTTGTAGCTATGGCCGCTAATGATAATTGCGACCACAGTTGTAACCCATTTTGAGTAAGATTCACAGAGGAGAAGTCCAAAAAAACTTCTTCTCTGTGAATCTAACTCAAAATTGCATATAGCTATCGCCGCTAATGCCAATCGCGACCGCAGTTGTAACTCATTTTAAGTCACATTCACAGAGGAGAAGCAGATTTTGCAATCAGCAGAATCGCTAATGCCAATCGCGACCTATGATAGCTGTGGTCGCGATTGGCAATCGCGGCCTTAGTATAAACACCCAAGAGTACTAATTTTAAATTAATCACTTCCCTCTATACAATTTTTGTACACCAAAATTACAATCACAGACCTTCAATTGTACATTTCAATTGAAACATTTTTGATACACTTCAACTCCACATAAAATTTCACTTTAGGATTCTAACCACTTCGAAATGCAACAAAAATGTTAACTTAAACAATTTCAACAATAAACAACCAAAAATCTAGCTTAGACAATCAAACAACCAAAATTAGCATAAAGGTGGTCCACAACTTAAACATTAACACTTTAACAAGTGATGATACAACATTAAGGCTCAAAGTTAGCATAAACGTGGTTTATAACTGAAACAACAAAAATACGTTAAAATTAGATTGGAATCTCAATTAGGGCTTGAAAACTACGACGAGGTATACAAATTGGGCTTCCTTCTTTTTCACACGGTCCTTCGTGGACGAATCACTTGTTTAATTTGGGAAATTAGCATATTGTCTGGAATTTCTTCCTTAATTTCATGTGAATGTTGTGCATGTTGAATAGGTTGTTGCACACGTTCTGCTTCTTGCTTATGAATAACTTGCTCTTGTTGTACTCTTCGTTGAGGTTTATCTGTTTGCTCTTCGACACGTTCTTCGACATGTATGCTTGCTCGTGTTGACTTCTTTTTCTTCCTTTGTTGACGGATTGATGTTTGGGGAATGGGTGATGACATCATTGCGTCAAATTGGGCCACCTCACCAACCTCCTCGATAGCCGAACGACACGGGGCGAGAATCTCGCTTGCAAGGTCCTTTGCGGCTTGAGCAAAATTACTGCCAAGCACTTGCATGCATTTCCATGCTACAACCCACACTTGGTCAATCTGCAAAACAAATACAAAATTGAATGAGAATCTAATATGGACTAATCAATTAAGCAAGAAACAAATATAAAAAATTAATAACAAAATAATTTGACAATCAAGAAAGAGACAAACGATTTATCATACAATTTTTTGACTTGAAGATGCCTTCGGTTGGTACATAGTTTGCAAAGAGGAATGGGCGGGTGCGGGTTCGACCTCGGCACTCGGTATAGGAAGAAGCACACCATTAGGTACTGATGTATGAGGCGCGACATACAGACGGGTGAATTGTTGATACCAAGACAGGTACACAGCTGGAGTGATCCATCATATGGAGGAATGCCTGTTATAACGGTATCATTCCTCCGCTCATTCCAAGCATTCACATGAGCTTGATGATGGGAAGCCCAGTCATGGTCGGGGACACAACCAACCCCTTTCACCTTGTGCAGGAGAGTGTCATATGATCGTGGTGCAGGGATGTCTTGTTGAAGTCCAAATTGACGAAGCACACGGGCGGGATAGTACATCTCGACGATACTAAAATTGACAAGTGGTGCTCTCGTCAACCATAGATGGCTACGTTCGGTACAGATGGGAGGTAACCTTTGCAATCTATTGTTGGTGTACGGTTCCCAAATAACAAACTCCTCTTGCAACATATCAAGGTCATCTCTGTCGTAGGTGACCACCCCACGTAGGCTATCTCTCCACGTATGTCCCCCAGACCAATAAACTGCGATGGGAGCCAGCATGTAGGTATTTGCTGCGTCCCTCATCCACCCCTCTGATTGTCGGGTGATGCGAGGTCTTCTTAAGTGCAAGTGTTCCCAACACCAGATCTGGAGTATCAACATCGAACCAGTCATCTCTTTCGCCATCAATAATCCATTACAAAGACTCCTGTATAAGGAGGCTAACACTGCACTACCCCAGCTGTATTGTCGAACTCTTGTCAAATCACCGATCAGTGGAAAATACATTATAGGCACAACATCTCCAGTGGAGTTGGTAAAGAGAACACCTTCGAAGACTATCATCAGATAAGCCCGAGTGTAGCATTCGATTTGATATTCATTGGAATCGTTGTTTAAGAAATTTTTAAATGTTTTCTTCAACCAACTTAATCGAATTGAAACTCAATCAAATGTACTATCATCCGACATCTGACCTGGAAAGTCCGCCACAAGTTGTTCCTTATTGAAGGCCATGGTTCCCGTGACTGCGAATCCATCAACTGGTAGTTCTGAGATAACCGCGATATCCTGAAGTGTGACGGTCATCTCTCCAATGCTAAGATGAAACGTATGTGTTTCCGGCCTCCATCGCTCGAGTAAGGCTGTTAGTAGATGTCTGTCAAGCTTCATTTTTTCTATCAAACCTAGCCTATAGAAACCAGCCTGAACAAGGAGTTGGTGTGTCAGTGGATGCATAGGAAGGTCTTATGTGTGCGGAAACTACATTCCGAGATGTACCGTCCCACACCCGTTGGGATATATGTGTCCACTGCAACGTCAATACTGTCGGGTCATGAGGGCCTGGTCCTCCAAGTGCAGCTTGAGATGAACTAGCTTGCCCAGACGATGCAGACATAAATGGGACATCGCCTTGGCCACCCCGAGGATAAAATATACTATGTTTAGTGAATACTCGATTGGATGACATATAACTATTTAAACATTACAAATTAATAGTTCTTACTCCGGGCCTAGCACTACTTGATCCCGCTCCCATCGTTCTTACCATATTTGCGTAGATCACCTATCAAAGTATAAGCAAACACGAAAGTCTGTTAAGATCATTGTTGAGAGTGTTCATATGTCATCAAAGAACTACTCATTCAAGCAACACAAATAAATAAAAACAAGATACTCAGACAAGGATGATCATGGATGTTATTCTGTGATGAACATAACTCAAAAATTGCTCATGGATGTTAATAATGTCACCACATTTGAAAGTAAACACTCATTCTTAAACATCTTAATAACTCCTTTTCATACCAGTGTACATATATGATTGGATTGCAACCAATTAAGCATTTCATTTATGACAAAGTCTCATACTGCCTATTCAATTTATTCCATATCAGTTAGACTAGAGCTTTGCCTAATTGGTTTTGTTAGGTATCTTATCTATTATTATGATTTTTCTTCTCTGTCAATATCATTATTGATCGCTTATACCATTCTCATACCACTTGTAATGCCTCAATAATGAGTAAGAAATTAGTGATTCCCACCTGAAAGTATGAAAACTAGAACTTATACTTGGAACTCATGAGAGGATGAAAAGTTTGAGATATTTATATTATATTTTATATAATTATATGTGTGAAAGATAACTAATATTGTGAAAGAGAGAGTTAAAAGTATATATGAATCCATTCATAAAGGTTCCACAAATGAATATTTTCACTCTTAGTGGAGGTATAACCTCTATACCTGTCTGAAAATTGAGGGCTCTACTTGTTGCATGAATTATTTCATATTATTTTTTGATGCTATATTATTTACTTTTACAAGTTGACAATCTCAATTCTCAAATGCAGATGTCAACTCATCACTTTGTGGTTTATGAATGCTGTTGATTTTAAGATAATTATTAGTGCATCGATCATTAGTGCGCTATATCTAGTAATCCAATGTCTTTTTTTTATGAGTAAAGGTAAAATGTATATGCATGGTGAGTTAAGTTTAAGTAGATATACTAATATTAATGTACTGTAAACTACTCTGAAAGAATTGCAAGTAAATACATAACTAGAAATATTCACTTCCAACTTTTTACCCACTAATTATTTGTTCTTGAAGAAAAGAAAGAATAACATCTCTTTCTGATCATATGGAAGAGATGTTATTTGTGCTTAAGCATAGCTTTTTAAAGCTTTTTACGACTACATATCCTAACTTAGTATCCAACACTAAGTATTCCTCACTAAGTATTCCTCACTAAGTATCCAATTCCTAAAAAATTACTCAATAAACAAACAATCAATTTGGGTCACATTATTAACAATAAGTGAAAAAAATTGTAACCAACACCAACAATCAACCATCACAATACTAGGCATACCTCTTTAGGGTTTGGAGATTGGATATGATTTGGGGATTTCCAAAATCTGTAGTGAAGAGAGTGATTGGGTATAGATGAAGTGTGAGGAGAGAGATCGGGTGTAACGCCCCAAATTCCAAATAAGACCGAATTCGAGATTTCACAGGATCTTTACTTCACTTCGTACAATTTTACAAGGAAATTAAAACTTTTCAACATACATCAAAGTTCTTTACATTTTGCTTACATAGCGGAAGAATAAAAGAAATACAACATTGGAAATAAAATACAACTTGTACAACTTTATCAATGTAAGTCATTAACTGCATCATAACATATTTACTTCTTCATAAACAGTCCATTACCTGGATATTAAGCTGTGGGCACGTCAGTCACTTACAACTGATGAAAATGTTATATTCGGCCATTCTCTCTGTGCCGTACATATAGCAATTTCAATACTTTAACAAACCACAAATTTGAATGAACAATAAAGTGTCAAAAGTGATTATTCTAAACATGTAAATGTATGAGATGCCTTAATGCCTAATACACACATTTTATACTAGGATGACACTAATGCACACTTGTTCGGATTCTATGCATCCCATACTACATAGGTCTGAGGGCAAGCACCTACATATTCCACAATAAAGGGTTCGATCCCTCGCCATGAAAACTACCCAGTAATAAGACAAGGTTTAGATCATTCTACGAATATGGATCCCAGTCTCGGAGTCCACCACTGACTGTTATAACAGATCCCTCATCGTGCGAATCATCTCGCAAGTGCCCCTCTAGCCCCGGTATACGTATATACATTGGAGTATGGCAAACTATCCGTCCGACTACTCATGATCTCGGAATCCACCGCTGATCAATCATCATAATCCCAGATTTAAAAATAAAAGCCTGTCTCCCACGGAGCAACCACAGTCCCGAAATCCACCGCTGGCTGGGTTTATAGTCTCGGAATCCACCGTCGACTATATAGAGTGCCCCACTTACGTTTACCCAGGTTTACTACATCTTCACTTATGTGCCTAATTCTTAAGTTCAAGACATGAATAAATTTCCATAACTTGAATTAGTTTTACCTCCTTCAGGACTTAATCAACAAAATACGAGATAGCTCCATGGCCATATCTCAAAATATATCTCAACTCTTTTCAATTCAGTAGTGCCGGTACCCAATGTCTCACTAAATCTAAATCACAACTTTTTCATGTACAAGAATCCATGGGTACACATATCCTTCAATAAACATAAACATGTCTTAAACTTAGATTATTCTTACCTTCAACTTATCCATAATTGTCACAAATCTTATCTTAATACTACTCATGATTCATTCTCAATCCTCAATGGCAATAATCCTTTTTCATGAACAATTTTCATCCATCATCAATCTCTTTAACAACTTAAGCACAAATAACAAAATCACAATTCAACCTATACCAAGTATTCTTAAATCGAATAAGCGTATAATCACAATCAAAAGAAATCATTCTTAATTCTTTCCAACCAATAATTCTTCACATGAAACATTTAATTTAAACTCATTATTAATTTGAGCACAATAGTAATCAAGAATTTCTTACTCAACACAAAAGCATACTTTCATCAAGAGAATTAATTCTCACATTACTTTTCTTTTAAGGAGATAAATCATGCTATTAAATAATTTATTTTGAATACAATACCTCATTCTATCTCAATGTCTCTTTCATGATTCATCTATTCATAATCGATAATTCTTCTCAATAGCAAAATTTAAGCTCATGCACAAAACTCAACTATATCAAAGACTTCTTAACAAAATAAATGTATGATTTCTTCAAGGGAATTCAATTCACCCAAGTCATTACTTTGTTCTCTTTCTGGAATAAAAACTCATGTTCTTTATTAATAATTTGTAGTAATTCATTTCACTAACTATCTCAAATCCTCTTTAAAAACTTCTCAAAATACATGGAAATCTTTAAAACAATTTTTAATAAATTCTCCATCACATTGTATGAACACTAGAATTTTCCCCCAAATTTTTAATTGCATTTGGACTCGCTAAAATTATTTTAAAAACCCAACAATATATATATATAGGTCGACGCTGGGTTTCGAACCCATGCCAACCGCAAGCACAGTCAGCGCCCAAAGTAATTACCGAAAGCCACTAAGTCCAAGTGGACTTGGTGTCCAATTCTTACATTGAAATCCCCTTATATTAACTCTCGGCTTTGGTATAAGTTTAAAATGAAATCCAAAAATAATCTGGCCTTAACAGGATTCGAACCCAAAGCCTACAAGGAGACCAACGCAACGCCAGACCACAAGGCCAAGAGCGCCCAAAGATATGAAGTCTCTTTATAGGCTTTTGTTCAAACTCTTTGTTATTCTATTTTTTTTATATAAAAACTCGATTTCTCCATTTGTTCTAATCTTTTATTAGACTGTAGTTTGTTCATATAAGCTGAGTTTACTTTCTAATAGTGACTCATAGATTTATAATCCATATTTTAGAAAAATAAAACTAACTTTCAAAATTATTTCTTCTTATTGATAAACATAAAGTTGCATCTATTCATTTTAATCAAAGATAGCATATTATATCTTTTATAACACCCAAATGAGTTCCATAGCATCAAATTTACTTTACCAAAAATGTATTTGCTTATCAAAAGGAAAACTCAACCATTATTCACATAATCAAAAATCTCTACATTCATGTATACTGGTTTATGTCAAACTAATCAATTATTCTTTTCTTATTACCAACTAACATAATGTTGATTAATTTACTAAACATAGCATCTTTCATTACATCCAATGCATAGGTTTGTTCTACTTTATCAAATCAAACTCTACATTACTCATTTATTTTCTTATTAGCATGCACATTCTCTATAATTAGAAAGTAAGAGAACAGCCACATCACATCAAATTGATCTCTACTAATACTACCATATTCTAGCATGATCAACCTATAAATTGGAAAATATAGAGACTGCCCACCTCTTATGAAGTGTGAATAATTGAGAAAGATGGAAC
Organism: Hemerocallis citrina; assembly: GCA_017893485.1. NCBI lineage: Eukaryota > Viridiplantae > Streptophyta > Magnoliopsida > Asparagales > Asphodelaceae > Hemerocallis > Hemerocallis citrina. Next base: position 26,832,202 of record CM030363.1, read on the forward strand.
CAACTCCTAGCTCCTAGCAAGTCCTCCTCCTAGCAAGAACTCCCCCACGTAAGAACTCCTCCAAGCACAAGGACACTCTTACTCTCTTTCTTTTTCTTTCTCTTATTTAGTTTACTTTTGGTGTAAAGAGAGAAGGAGAATGGGGTGTTATTTATAGGACAATGTTAGGGTCTAATTTGTAAACTTCTCAACCTAATAACTCCTCATTTAAACTCTTTACCTCTTCACTTTCCTAACTCCTCCCTCAAACTCTCCAAATACCCAAACTCCCAAACTCCCAACCTTTCCTCTCCCCTACTCAGTCCCGATCTCTCTCCTTCTTCCAAACCGAAACCAGCACATGAAAAGCCCATCTCCAATACTTCGTGCATGCATTTACAGTTGGTCATATATTCATATGGTCAAAAATATATTCTGTGGATGAAACAGTTTAACATTATTATAAAAAAAATGAAAATGGATACTCTTAAAGAGCTGGCTGTACACCTCATGGGCCCCTATTACAATTCAACATCCATATTAACAAAGTGCCATCATTCATATATATCATTTATACTATCCATATATATTATATATATACTATATATTATTATTTTAGAAGGTAAGAAAAATAGTTTAATTAAAATCTATAATGTATCATGCATAAATAAAGTAAATTCACATACTCCAAAATTTATTTTAAAAATGGACGCTCAAATACGTGCGCCGAAACACGTGCGTCGCACGTAAAATGCCGAAATACAAAAATTGATTTTATTAAATGGAAATTTTATTAAAATATAGTCAAAAATAACTTAAGAAAATATATTTACTAATTTCATAAATTTCACGACGTAATCACTACGTACGTATAAAACACGTGCATTACACGTACAAAGTATTTAGATCAAAATGCGAGAAATGAATTTTCATTTTATAAAAATAGATTTGAATACATAAAATAAATAATTTAAACCATAGAAAATATTGCACGTAGCGGTGGAAACACATAAACGATACGTGCATCAAAACACGTAAAAGCACGTAAAAATGCAGAGATTGAAATTTAATATTTTTGTTGACTCAAAATAGTATAATATTTAATACGAGAATGCATAAATATTCGGTAATCAAGATACATGGTGAAAATAAGTTACAAAATATACGTGCGTAACACACAAGGGAAAAATTGTCATTTTCAATTTTGCGGGGTGTTACATCGGGTGGAGAAGAATCGAACTTGAATTAATGGAATTTTTGGGGGAAAAATTAGGGGTTAGGGTTTTGGGTTTTTGGGAGAAAGTGGAGATGCCGCTATTGGGGAAGGGGTAGAAGAAGAAAATGAAAAGAGATAGAGAGAGTTAGTGGGGGTCGACTATATCTTAAAAGCAATTGGGCTCATCTGAGGTCACGATTGGGAATAGCGAGCTCAGTTAGCTAGGCCCGCTACTGACATTAGCGACCGCAGTTACACCAACTCAGTACAATACCCCCTCTATAATCTACCAAGTGTGGGAGTACAATGTTGGTTGTTATGAACAGGCCGCTATTCCTAATAGCGGCCGTTGCTGACGTGGCAGTGGCTAGCCCACGAACGCTAATAGTTTGGGAACTGGCCTAGAATCGCAAATAGTTTCAAAAAGTGGCCTAGTACGGTAAAGAATTTCGGGAGGGAGAGGATGAGAGCTGAGAGCTGAATGAGAAAGAAAGGGAGATAGTGTAACGCCCCTGCCCCGAGCTCGGACAATTTATACAATTTATACGACAAATTACCTTACTCTCGTTCTCTCTTAGTTGAGAGAAAGCACACAGGCGGGTGGGTCCCCTCTTCAAAGCCACGTTACCATCATGGTGATGCCACACACAGAGCAGCAGCAGCATTAATGCTGCTGTTTTCCTCCTTTCATTTCCCGTGAGCCCCCCACACCCCATTTCAAATCACATTTCATTAGAGCATCCACAATCGTTTGCTATATTTGCCAATTTCTCATTTTTTAGCAAACAAGGTGCTGCAGTCGTTTGCTATTTTGCCATATTTTGGCAAAGTAGCTACAGTTGTTTCTCATTTATGAGAAACCAATTTGTGATTCTCATATTATAAGAGACAAAACAACATGTTTCGTCCCAATTTTTTTTTAGATCGTCGGACGATACAACATGTTTCCTCCCAATTTTTATTTTTATTTTTATTTTTATAAATGATCGGACGGCACAACATGTACCGTCTGAAGAAAAGAAATAAAAAAAATGCTGAAACGAGACATGTTGTCCCGTCTCAAGCATATTTTGCTTGGACGGGACAACTTGTTCCGTCCCTGCAAAGAGGGATTAATTAGGTTAGGTTTTAGTGTATAAGTGTATAGTTAAGTAAGTTTTAGGTATATTTCATTATTTAATTTATTTAATTAACCTATATTAATATATAATCAATAATTAATTAACTGTAAAAAAAACGGAAGAAACAGCATGTCTTGTCTTTCTCAAATTTTAGCAAAATTTTAGCAAACAACCACTGCAGACAAATACCCTATTTTCCATTACTATAGCTGCCATTTTCTAAAAAATGAGAAACACCATTGTGGATGCTCTTATATTTCCATTATGCCACATATATATCAACAGCCACTTACCTCCTTTTTTTTGTTTTTTTTTATTTAATATATCACACACACACACACACACACACACACACACACACACATATATATATATATTATTTTTTTAACACGGGGTGTTACGGACACCCCATCTTCAGAAATCAGCGTCCTCGCTGAGCACGGGCATTGCACAATCTAGTGCAGGATCTCCTTTCTAGTCATTGTGGAGTCTATAGTCCCGGAATCCTCCGCCCGACTATATAGACATGCCCCATATTATATATTTTTTAACACGGGGTGTTACAGACACCCCGTCTTCAGAAATCAGCGTCCTCGCTGAGCATGGGCATGCACAATCTAGTGCAGGATCTCCTTTCTAGCCGTTGTGGAGTACATGCCCCACACCCCGGTGTTGAAAACCTGGCTCTGATACCATTTGTAATGCCCCTGCCCCGAGCTCGGACGATTTATACATTTTATAAGACAAATTAGATACTATGTAATACAACTGCCTACTACAGGCTGCCTCTCAAAAGGTGGTTAACCGATTAGGTGACTCTTGATCATAGGCTATTATATTTATATATTATTTTATTTCTTTTTACTCCCGATGTGGGATAATTTACACTTATCTTACTCTCGTTCTCTCTCAGTTGAGAGAAAGCACACAGGAGGGTGGGCCCCCTCTTCAAAGCCACGTCACCGTCATGGTGACGCCACACACAGAGCAGCAACAGCATTAATGCTGCTGTTTTTCCTCCTTTCATTTCTCGTGGGCCCCCCACACCCCATTTCAAATCACATTTCATTATATTTCCATTATGCTACATATATATCAACAGCCACCTACCTCCTTTTATTTCCATCTCATAATAGATTCCCTCTCTCTCTATATATATATACTAGTATTTAACACATGCGATGCACGTTTTAATAAATATTTTATTTCAAGTAATATAATTTTAAGATATGTTATACTCCACATTTTAAAAAGTAATATAAAGAGTTAAAATTGTATGTACGATGCACGTAAGTTGATAAATTTAAAATACATAATAGGAGAGTTGTAGTTGCATATGCGATACACGTAAGGTGATAGATTTACAAATAACACTAAGGTCTTCTTCCATTATAATATTAGAGATATACTAGTAATTTACACGTCCGATGCACGTTTTAATAATTTCAAAAAATAAAAAATAAAAACTCTGATGTAGGAAGGATTTGAACTGGAAACCTCATTTATATTAGTTATGTATGTGTGTTGCACATGTTGGTAGAATGACAAAATTACAAATGACACGACATTCTCCCATTATAATATTAAACCATCTCCAACCATGCTAGCCATCTTTCAATTTTAGCCAAAATAGCTAATATAAAAACAAAAATATGCTCCAACGAGACTAGCCAAACACTCGCCAAAATAGATTTCTAATATTCACTCGCCAGATCTAGTGAGTATGTACCGCTAAAACTTCTTCCCAAAACCACAAAATTGCAAAATCACGGAAATCAATCGCGAAATTGCGAAATCAATCGCGAAAATTGCGGAATCGCGACATTTATATTTCTGTTGTTGCAGAATCGCGGAAATCAATCACGAAAATTGCGAAATTTTATTTTTGGGCTTGGAAATTTTATTTTGTATTGGGCCATTTTTGGGCTTCTATTTTATTTTTTTATTTTATTTAATTTTGGACTTTAAATTATTAATGGTTATTCAAAATAGATAACATGGTTGGAGTGGAGACTTTTTTCGCTAGCCAAATTATCCATTTGTTATCCATTTTGGCTATTTTAGTTAGCCAAAATAGCTAACGTGGTTGGAGATGCTCTTAGAGATAATAATAATAATAATAATAATAATAATTCGAGAGTTATGATTGTTATTTATGAAGACATGCATCGCACAAGTAAATTACTAGTATATATAATCAAAACAAAAATCCACACTCTCTTCTATGCCATTCTTATGCACTGCTAAGTTACTTGAAAAATCAAATGTATAATTTTATGGAACTATCATAACAAATCTTAAATTTAAGAGAACTGAAATTTAATTACCTGCGGACTGAGTTGGCTGTAACTATATCTCCACAGATTTAGCACGACTCTAGTTCAGAACAGCTGGCAATATTCCATCACTCAAGCCTAGCTTGAGTTTCTTAATCCTCAATAGATAGCTCATCCGAGAACCTGTATACTTCCCTTAGCAAAAGAAAATTCCTCAATAGATAGCTCATCCGAGAATCTGTATACTTCCCTGAGCATAAGACTGCAACTGGGCCATGTCTAGCAAAGCTCAGAATTGCTACAGGTAAGAAGGTCAATGTGATTTCAGGTTTTTCGGATATTCAAGAGGAACTAACAGTCAGATGTATATAAATTTCTCAACTCAATATAAATTCCTCAACTCTCACAATGTCAGAGAAATTACAAAAACGTAAATAAATAAATATGACAAACACTGCAGGTAAAGGTGGCAATTGGCCTGAATCCGACCCGTGCCCCCATGCCTGACCCGATAATTTGCAGCCTTGGGCTAATAATTCTCATTTTGAGCCGGGCTCGGACTCAATTTTTTAGGTCCGAGGAAAATTCGGGCCGGGCTCGGGCCCAAATGCTTAGGCAAGATGGGCCCGAATTAAATTTTTATATGTGCATGTGTATGTTTTGTATACATCATGTATATTTATGTATAATTTTTTTAAAAAGAGAATATTCATGTAAGTAAGTTGAAATGAGTGTTGAAGTTTATAAATAGAGAAATTATGCATTGTATGTAAAGTTATATAAAAATAGACAAATTAGATGTTAATTATTTTAAAGTTTGTAGTCTTCCTATTATTGTTATTTTTTTAATCATATATTAATCTTGATATAGTTTTATTTTATGGGAAAGTTATGTATTATAACATGCATAAGAAGTTCACGCCTAGGCCCGAACATATTTTTGGGCCTAATTCGGGCCCGAGCTCAACCCTAATTTTTATATCCGGGAGAAAAAAAAATGGAGCTCAGGCCCGGGCATATATGGGTCCGGCCCAAACCCGACCCGTTGCCAGCCCTAACTGTAGGTGGCCAAGCGCCTACATATATGTTAGGGAATTATCACCTGCAGAAGCGCCGAGATGTGGTTGAGTTATGTGATGCAATCAACACAAACAACCAAGTAATTAATAAATCACACCAATCACACAAAGCACACAAAAATTGTTCCGGTTAGGGCTTTCGCCTTAATCCGAGGGAGGAAGAATCGAGATATTATTCTAACTAGAAATGATACAAGAATATTACAATTTTTACCACGACTCTCTCTCAAGCCTAACTAGAACTACTTGCTATTTATATGAAGAATCTATCACCTCTCAGATGAAAAACTCTCTTCTTCTATTCGGCACTCAATAGAATAATATCGTTGTTTGAGCCGTTTACATTGATGATATAAAGATATAAAGAAACCCTAGTTTGATACACTTGATACATTAACATTGGATGTTTCCTGGAAAGATAACCATACAAGGAGAGTCGTACGATCTCTGAAGAAGTCGGACTCCAAATAGATCACCAAGACCCAAACCTAAACACAAGCTTCTGCCGCGAGCGGTCGATTGCATAACTTGCAGTCGAATGACTTGGCCCTTGCCAATTTCAGAGGGGTATACAGTCGACCGCACCCATTCCTTTTGTTGCTTCTCATCTTCAATCAACTGTCACTTCGATTCCTCTCTTGTAACACCGTCTTCTCATCTTCGAATATAGTATGTAAGACATATAAATCCAACGATATTTGTTCGTGGGCACGTGCCTACGGCACGTCTTGGAACGATACATCTTATGAAAGTCTTGTAAACAGTAAAACAACAATTATGTAGCTCAAGTTTGAATAGTAAACAATAATTAGTTGTAAATAAAAGTCCATGTTTCCATTAGTATATGTTGAAAAATAATTATAAATGGGGGTGTAAAATCCAACTTCTTAGAACTTTGAGTATGGAAAATGATGAAATTTAACTGTTGATGAGATATTTGTTATTTTCAATGTAACATGAGAAATAAAAAAAGCATAAATAATCTGAAAATTTACAAACTTGAAATCTGAAAATATAAATTTTTGAGTAAATAGAGAGAGAATGAGAGAGAGAGAGGGAGGGAGAGAGAGAGAGAGAAATAAATAAATAAATAAATGAGTTGTTTTGGGGGGATTTGAATTTGGGTTTTGGAGGGACTTTTGAGTGGGAAAATATGTTTTGTGAGGATAGATCTGGACCATTGATTTCAACCCTATTGAATGAGAGCCACTTGATAGCTTTCTTTGTGTTTTATTATATAGATAATATAGTCATTTTTTAATAGTCTTATGTTATGATTTCTCGTTATACCAAATCTTGAATACTAAGTACTTAGCCATTTCCTTTTGCATAAACAATTCTACACATCATGCATCTAGCTCTAGTTGACTCTTATGTAGTTGCAGTTGCATCTAATAAGTCACTGCAACTAAGTTTGAAAATACGAACATTGTAAACCATTATATTCATGTTGCACAATCTACCACAACTCGTAGTTCTAATAGCGGAACTCACACTCCACAAGCAATAGAAACTTCGCAAGAACTAGATGAACCAAGAACAAGTCATCACAATAATCAAAAGATCTCACAAGAACACAATAATATGCACAGATAAGCAATACTTCTTTTTCCCCAAGAAATACAAAGATTACAAAGAGATTATAACTCTCAATCTCTCTCCCTCACCTTTGAAATATTCGGCACAATCTCCTCTTGAAGTTGAACAATGGTAGCGACTCACTAATTCTATCTAATCAGTGATACAAACCCCAAGGTCTACAACCACTTATATAGCCCTCAAGTAAACCATAAAAGATAAACACAAATACAACTTATTGGACCCGAACCAGAAAGCCCAAATAAAACATAGAGCCGATGTCGTTCGAGTGCACTTTGGGTCGGTCAACCGCAACATGTCAAGTGCACATTTGAAGCATGATCGGTCGATTACACGGTTGACCGTTCCCTTCTCTGTTGAACCCTGTACACTCGATGATACTTAGCATCCTAGTTGTGGTCGGGTGGTTAGTCGGGTGGTCGGTTGACCGCACCCCAGGACAGTAAACCGCAACCCTCCAGCTACACTTCTTCTAGCTGTTGTTGCCTTCTCTGGCTGTCTTCGTCCTCTTCTCTTCTTCTCAAGCTTCAAGTACTCCGTGCCTACGTGTATTTGTGGCCACAATCCTAACAATCTCCCACTTGGACCAAATACACAATGCTTCAAAGTTATTGTAATCTTTACCTCTCATTATCTCTACCAATCTCCCACTTGCATGGAAGACCCAAGTAATATCCACTATCATGAAGAGCACATCCACCACTCCACCACGTGGAGTGCACCAATCACCCCTCATCACCTCATGAAGGATGTGCTCCACCAATCGCATCAAGCACGAATACCAGAGAAACATCCTTCTGTGTCGGATTCTTTGTTATAAGACTCCCTAACTCGCTGAATCTCCATTAACGGACATGGTTCAAAGCCTCTCAATGCACCCCTACACTAGAAGTCTCTGTGAACAACACCTCCGTAATATCCGCAGACTGCTCAACCTCCACAACCTCATTTCGGTTATCGTCATCAACATCACCCCGCATATCGATAACATTGCTCTCCACCTCACAAGAGCGACTTGAAGCTTTGACTGCCATATCACAAAGTACCCTCACCGCATTAACGTCTTGCTCTCTAGGATCACTCTCATGGCCAGTAGCTCCCACAAAATTAGTAACCTCCCCTGAATTCCCACAACTAAAGAACTTGGTTGCACCCCACATAACCTACTGCTCGATTCCGACTGAGAGTCAATTATAGGAGAAACACCCCTCACGTCTCTAAGAAAATACACCATTCCCTCATGCTTCCCTTTTGCAATTACCCTTGAACCTGCAACTATATGTCACTGTAACACCCCCGCAATTTTCAAGAGATATAATATAATATATATATAATAATATAAAGAACTAGAGGTTTCCCTATAGGATTTCCTATAGGGGTAATGTATGGAAAGTGTACTGTGCAGTGGGGCCCACATAAAGAGGGTTGCAAGAGCAGCAGCTCTGCCACGCCAGCCATGTTGCTGACATGGTAGGAGGCGGGGCCCAGGGCCATAGGTGGGGGACTCTGATGGTGCCAGGTGGCATGGATACCCCGTAGGGGTGCTTCTATTGTGTCTTGCGAGAAGAGAAAAACAGCGGATGTGGGGTTAATTGATCCCATATAAGGAGTTTAATAAGATTAATAAATAATAAATAATATTGCCTATGATCAAGAGTTACCTAATTGGTTGACCACCTTTTGAGAGGCAGCCTGTGGTGGGCAGTTGTACTAATAAAAATATAAAAAAATTGTCTGAGTATTGGGACGAGGCGTTACAAATGTTATCCGAGCCGACTTTCAACACCGATTGTGGGTAAGAGTGGGTTAGAGGTATGCCTGAGATGGAGCTAGTAGATGTGCACTGATAGGTAACCAGAGTCCCAGGTAGGGTTGTACAGCTAGCAGAATCAGGGTACTCCACTCCACATCAACTGGAAAGAAGATCCTGCACTAGGTTGCATGCCCCGTACTTAGCGAGGACGCTGATTTCTAAGGGGGGTGTATGTAACACCCCGTAATTTTCAAGAGATATAATATAATATATATATAATAATATAAAGGATTGGAGGTTGCCCTATAGGAATTCCTATAGGGGGTAATGTATAGAAAGTGTGCTATGCAGTGGGTCCCACGGAAAGAGGGCTGCAGGAGCAGCAGCTCTGCCTGCCAGCCACGTGGCTGACGTGGCAGAAGGTAGGGCCCAGGGCAGTAGGGGGGCTCTTATGGCGCCAGGTGGCGTGGGTCCCCCGTAGGGGGTGCTGCTGTTGTGTCTCGCGAGAAGAGAAAAACATCGGATGTGGGGTTAATTGATACCACATCGAGAGTTTAACAAGATTAATAAATAATAAATAATATTTCCTATGATCAACTAATTGGTTAACCACCTTTTGAGAGGCAGCCTGTGGTGGGCAGTTTTACTAATAAATATATATAAAAACTGTCTGAGTATTGAGGTGGGGCGTTACAGTCACTCCCCACTGCCAACTGTAGTAGACAACCCCTATTTGTCTAGCCTTCCAATTGAGATAAGATTTTCCTTCAAGTATGGAACATAACTTGTCTCCCACAAGACAATACTTTGATCATAATTGGCTTTCACACGAACAGTACCAACCTCTCATACAGGACACCTTTGATCGTTCCCCACAATCACATCTCCAAAAGAATCATCTTTGTAGTCATTAAACATCTCTTACCTCAGAGTTTAATGAAAAGATCTCTCACCTCAGAGTTTAATGAAAAGAAGCCCCCGAATCAATACCCCAATCTCGCGTGCCTAACTCCTTCCTAGCTGATAAGCATAACTCTTCAATTTGATTAGAAACCACATTGACCTCCTTTGGTTTGGCTTCTTTCAGTTTCTCCTATTTCCTCTTCATATAGGCCTTACAACTGCCCATCATGTGACCCCTCTTGTGATAATACCAACACTCAGGTCCATGTCCCCCATTGTTGTAATTAGATCCACTCTCAGATGAACTACTCTAATCCTTTCTTCATCGACTGCTCTTAAATCTCACACGTCTCTTATCAACTGACATTGCGGAATCTTTAGAAGATGATGATGAAAATCCCCCGTTTCTCAAAATTCTCACATCCTCGTTCAGAATGCTATTCACCACATCTTGTAGAGTCGTCGAATCTGTCATAGTACTTGTAATAGTCTGTTCCACCATACCATAACTATCAGACAAAGTAGTTAGAAGTAACAATGACTGTCTCCTTTCTGAAAAGTTCAATCCTACAGCTTCCATTTGGTTGTAACCATATAGTTGTTTACATGTTCTACTACTGAACTCCTTTCCCTTAACTTCATATTAACCAATTTCTTCAAATGAAGAATTTGATTAGATGCTGACGGTTTCTCATACATATCTGTGAGAATCTCCTTTGTGCTCTTTGTCTTCGAGATATGAAATAACGTATTCCTACTTAGTCTCAACTGAATCTGCCATAGCGCCCTATGATCCAAACGATTCCACTCGGCCAAGACCTTTGCATCTTTGTCTCCACATTCCGGTTTCTCATCAAACAACGGAGCATCCATGTCCCCCATTAAGACCCAACCGTTTCCTTCCCTACATGAAAGGCCGGTCAAATCCCATGGGGGATTTAGTTAAGGCTACATATGGGGAAAGTCTCTCAATCTGATGGATTCTTGATTGATACATTCTATTTAAGGAGGTGACGTCCTATTATGATGGGATGAAGAAAAGGCCTTGGATCTATATGGTATAAATTATAGCCATTCGATGAGATATACCTCTTGCCTCTCTCTATATGTAGAAATGGAGGCTAGATTTTCTCATATAGTTGATGCATGGCATTAGTCATATTCTCCATACTCTAGAGAAGAAGAATCTCAAATTCTTCTCCTCATATATTTCCATTAGAGCATCCACTATCTTTGATGCTAAATATACATATATAGCATTTAGGAAATAGTAAAAGAAGGAGAGCAATGCAGTCATTAAAGCCAAAAAATAGAAGAGACAGAAGATGATCTTTCGTCTAACAATTTTTTTTTATTTTTGAAAATGGCATTTTTGTAAATATGCAATAGTATTTTCGTAAATATTAAAAGAAAAGTTTTGAAGAAAGTAATGGGACGGAAGAAGATCTTCTGTCCCCCGAGATTTTTTTTAATATAATGGCAATTTCGTCAATAGAGAGTGGCATTTTCATAAATTTTTAAAAAAATTGCCTTAAATGGAGGCAATTTTTTTTAAAATTAAATCTGTGTGGACCTTTAATAAAAAAAAATCTTATAAAAAGAAGAGAGATCCGTCTCTCAACGTTTCTTCATTAAAAGTTCGCAGACGGAGAGGATCTTCCGTTCGTCGTTTTCTAATATTCAAAAAAAGTTCAGAGATGGAAGAAGATCTTCCGTCTTCTATATTTGGCCATTGCTATATTTTGCTGCGAAATATAGCAGTCAACTTTTCATAACTTTTCTTAAAAATGAGTATTTAGCGAACGATAGTGGGAGTGAAATTGCTAAAATATGAATATTTTAACTTTTTAGCAAACAATAGTGGATGTTTTTATAGCTCATTCCCAACCACAAAATCCATCTGGTCCTGAGATTGTGAAGGTGTGACTAGCGTTGTGATATCCTCTAGTAGGAGTCACCACCATATAAAGGCTTGTTCGTGAGGAGGACTTCAGCTACACATTCTGCTTCCGCATGCAATTAATGTAAGACAACGTATCAATAGTATCAATCTAGGCTTGTTGTTTACTTGATTCTTTACATCATGCTTTAGGTTTAGACTTGTACATGTCGATTCCATGCTTGTGATTATCTAGTTGATGATGTAATTATTCATGGTTGGATCGTAGCTGCCCGACAGTTGTATCAGAGCTTCGGTTTGGTTCTAGGATTTTTTTGTTTAATTGGATTATACTATGTTGAATAAATTCCGAAAAATTGAGTAATGGTTAGATAGAATAACTTGTTTGATTGTTTAATAAATAATATTATAAGACAAAACTTCAAATTGATGGTGAATTTTGACTTTAAATCCTTCATCAAATGACTTGTAATTTTGTAGATTAATCGCTGAAAATTTTGTGGAAAGATTTGTTCATGTTTATCATTCATTTGAATTTTTGGAATTTAAATAAATTTAAAAATCAGAATTTTAATATTGTGAGATAAACCCATAATATGAAAAACCTTACTTTCTTCTTCATTATTGTGTCGACTACCGGATGCAGCCGTCGCCTCCCCAAGGGTGTACAAGCAGGTCATTAAAATCAGTTCCCACTGTCATGTTTGAACAGTGGGGGTCATCTCGATCAGAAAATCCCCCAAAGTTCAACTCTATTTGATAGATTTTTCTGTTTTGTGACGGATGGTCGGAGAAGAAGAGGAGAGAGAGAGAGAGAATGGGGTTGGCCAGACAAAGTGGGTCTCGCCCATAAAATCGCCAACGATCGCCACTCCAACCATTGGAAGGGGTGAAACCCGAGTTTCTGAATGAGTTGATTTGCAGGTTCGAAGGAGAGAGAATGGGAGACGGTCGCCGGAGCTCGTTCGAGCCGCCGTGTTAGGTCAAAATTGCGAAATTAGATAGTTACCTAACAAGGCGTTATTCTTCGGAGGATTCTGCAAAATAAATAAGATTTGCAACAAGTGGAAAATAGTAAAAAGAAGAACAAAATAAGATTTTCGGAGCCAATATTCAATTAGATAGTAAGGAAATTACATGAGATGTCTCTTAGTCTCTCTCTTTTCTCTTATGATTACAATAATCTCTCAATTAGATTGTAACACCCCGTGTTAATAAATATAATATATATATAAGGGGATTTGAGTTGGCCCCATAGGAGTTCCTATGGGGATTGTATATGGAATTAAATGTTAAAAGTGGAATGGTATAGTAGTGGGGGCCACACGTGAAGGAGACATCACACATTTGTGTGCTGGTTGTCTAGTTGATGATGTCATTTGAATTGGGGTCCACCCGCATACCTCTGTGTGTCTTTCGGATGAGAGAGAACACGGGAAAAGGTAATTGAATATTGTCCCATATCGGGATTTGAGAAGAATATAATAATATATAAATATAATAGCCTATGGTCAAGAGTCACCTAATCGGTTAACCACCTTTTGAGAGGCAGCATGTGGTGGGCAGTTGTACTAAATATTATCTAATTTGTTTTCTAAATTGTATAAATTGTCTGAGCTTGGGGCAGGGATGTTACATAGATGGCTAGCTCTTAATTTTTTTATATTGGCCTTCTTTCGATACAATCTATGCTCATATATTTATATAGTAGTAGCCTTGAGATATTTGTCGTGTTAGTAGTCTTTGACTTAGTAGCCATGTAAACTTAGCCCCCAAGTCAAATATCAAGTTTGGAATAAATCTTAACAAATATATCAAGATGGTTACAAGAAATTGTACAAATATAGAAAGATATACATATAAAATAAAATAATCAAAGAATAAATATTCTAAATCTTAAAGAAATATTTAAGGCATATTTCCAACAATCTCCACCTTGACTCAATATGATTCTTCTCCTCCAACTTGAAGGTCTTCATGAGTCAGTAGGCTATGTGTACTCCCCTTGGCTAAATGGTTCGGCCATTTCAACATGGCTATGTTTCTTATTATCTCTCATCACCTCTGCAGAATTTTTACCTAGTTTGAACATCCTTCTTGGCTCAACGTCAAGTTGGACTTCTTACATGCTGTAGTTGGAAGAGTCGTCAATTCGGTAGTGACTTCTCCTTCGAGCATGGATCGGCGGGTGTTTAACTTTGTTGTGGGCGTTCTTTATAGTGCTTTTGTCGAGGAGGATGATAGTATAAGTACTGTTTTATCTTCAAGCCTTGAGATTTGACATAGTAACCTTGAGATTTGACATAGTGGCCAAGTAAACTTAGCCCCCAAGTCAAATATATTCTCCCTTATCGAGTTAGGAATAAACCCTAACAAATATCTCAAGATAGTTATAAGAGATTGTATCAAATATTTCAAATATAGAAAGATATAATCTAAATGAAAATAACCAAAGAATAAAGATTTTAAATTTTAGAGAAATATTTTAAGCATATTTCCAACATGCCGCTGCCACCAACTGAGTCGTTGCCATCACTGCCGCCTGCCACAGCTCGGGGTTCATCCGGGCTGTGTGTGAGAGTCGGGCAGTGGAGGAAAGGAGAAGGTTGTGGTGGGCCGGGTCGGGAGTGGGCAGGGTTTGTCTTATCTTAAATCCAAACCCACCCAAGAAGCACATGCCCATTTAAGCAGCACAAGTGCACATGTTGTGCACTGGAGGATGGAGGTTTTGGGTCAGGTTAGGTCTAGAATTTAAAAGACTCTGCCCTCTGGCTTTACGTGAATAGCACGTGCCCATTTAAGGGATACGTGACCATGTGCGGCACAAGGGGCTTCTAGCGGGTTGCGAGTTCGACTCTGGGTGTAGTTTTCGACCTGAATGGATCTGGATGTGGTTTTGGATATGGAAATAGATCTGAATCCTACCCATTTGGTTCTGTTTGACTTTTTGGTTAAACCGGATCCAATCCAGCAAGTTCTATGGGCCTGATTGGACCGGATCCAGCATTGACTAGGTCAAATAGAACCAAAACGGGTTCAGATTTAGCCTAAAACAGATAAGTTTTTTTTAAGTCCATTATTGGGTTTTCTAAGGCCAATTTAAGCATTTTCAAATTCGTTTTCTCACCGAATTTGAACATAGTGATTTTTTTATAAATTGTCACCATGATGATGCATAATTTTTCACTAGAAGAGGGCAAAGTAGGCTCGGTCTTTTAGAAATTTTTTATTGGCCAACGACCTAGAAGTTTCCCAGGTTAATTCCAAATTTTCCACATTAATTAGAAATGATTTTCTCATTATTATTTGTAGTTAGCAAAGCAAATTTTGACAGGTTGAGTGGTTTAGAATCCGTTCATTGACACACCGCATGAGTTTTTTTTGCAAGAAGTAGAGTCCAAGGCAAAAGGCTTGCAAAATAAATTATGTCTATACTGTTATAACATTGTTTCTTCAAGTTTGTTGGTGCTGCAAATAAAATAAACGCTCAAAATCTGTGTTTTTGTAATGTGTTAATTTTATGTCGATGATCGGATCACCCTCTAGAAATAACTCTTTGCATGTTATGTATGATTAATTTTATGTTGGGTAAAGGAGTCTAGCTCTCCATTACAGATGGAAACTTAAGTTTGCAATTGCATGTGCTTTTTGAGATAAGTGGCACTCAATAGGCTTTAGGTAATTTTATTTATTATATGAGGGACCTAGTGAGGCGAATTATGGTGGTAGCTAATAGAGAAAAGAGAGGGAAAATGTTGTACTTTTCATTTCTTTTATTTTTGCTCATAGTCGATTTGTAAAAGTGAGTGTGTTTCCACGATGCCCCACATGCAATCTCGCGAACTCCCTTAAATGTACAAATAACTAGTCATTATTTACTGTTTTTGTTTTTATTTTTATTTTTTGATTTTTTCCAAAATTAAAAAAAAGAATTGGATATAAGCGTTGCAACATAGAATTTCGTAGTTGTGTTGTTTCCTTGCGAGGGTGTTTAGGGGGTTCAATTGGTACATAGTATTAGTGAAAACTTCTCTAGACTTTCTTATTATGGGGCAGTACTAATTACAAGGTTTTCAGTTGTATTCTTGTGTGTGTATCAATTCTGATATATCCACTTTCTGTGTTGTTTTTCTTTTTTTACGGTTTTGCATTATAGTTTCGGTGATGTCTCATAAGGTCGTTGTAATTTACCATGTTAAGTGATAAAAGTTGGATGGGAAAAACTACGACATCCGGAGTAGGAAAGTCCAACTTATCCTCTTTAGAAAGGGCTTGAGTAGGCACATTACCACCACTATGGCAGAACCCGTTATGCAGTTTGAGGATATTGTTGATTAGATGCAAGAAAAAACTAAGAAATACAGAGTATGACTTGTTAGAGATTATGAGAGATAATAACAATAGAAATTAGGGTTAATATTCTAGACTAAGGTGCTTAAGATATTTACCCTAGGTATCAAAATTGGAATACCCAGACTACTATCACAAGCCAGTAGTTATATGATAATACTGGTTTGGGTACTGGGTTCTCAACCCACTCAACCTGCGTTTCGATATCCATACAATTAGTACGTGTAACATACTTGTTACCCATAGAATAATATTACACATTATATTATTCATATAGTGAGAATATACCTATATATCCAACAATCTCCTCCTATATTCTCAATATATAAACATATTGGATTATCTCATCAGTTCAACATGAAGCTGACTGGATGATAGTAGTATTTAAATAGAAGAAATACATCACTCAATGTACAGTTCATAAGGACTAAATCAATTATAAATCTGAATAGTTCAAAAAACACTAAACCAAAATAATTAAATAGTTCCCAAACCATATCACAATAGAATAGTTCACAATGACTAAACCAACTAGAGAAATTTGTCATAGTTTCAAAATCAAACAAATCAAATAAACTTTAAGAACAAAAAAAGAGTTTTAAGCTCAATGAACACAAAAGTCTTAAACACAAAAGAAGTTTTTACCAAGCAAGTGACTAATTTATTCTCAAATAAACTGAAACTCTATCCTTGCACAGTGCTTTATGTTTACTCCTCCATTTTGAGAAAATCATTATTTTGAAATCTTTGTTGACAGATTCAACTCCTTCATCTTTGCTAGCATATTACAAATAAGAATATCATGGGACACATCTCTAAGAGTTCTAGTGTATTTAATAGAGTATCAAGTTCCACAAAAGAACTTAGTACAATTCATATTTAGCTTAGCAAAAATATAGCGCAAGCATCAAAATCAAGTTTCTTTAACAATATAAAGAACAAGAACTATTATAGTTTCTACACAAGAACTATATTATGTTTCATATTGGAATGATAGAACAGTCAAATCAATTATGGTTAGTTCTGAATCATCAAAATTGGATTGAAACAAGAATCCATAAAAGAGATATATCATCAAAATTGGAATGATATAACGACATTCTAAACATCGGAAACACATCGACAAGTTTTCACACTTTCTTTTGGAATAATAAGATGATTCTAAGTAAATTATGAAAATATATAGCATCATCAAAATTGGAATGAAATTATATATTAACAAAATTTATAGTGAACTTTTCAAATTATCTAAAGCATGCGAACTGCCTAAAACTGATGCTTAAGTTTGAACTTCCCTATGGCTCCAATTGGATTCTAAATATCAAAACAACTAGGATGTTAAAACTTTTGACTCAATAGCTTTTAACTCCATTTACCCCACAGTTTTGATAATTAGATCACTTTGAAGTCTCTTAGCAAGAGCATTAGCCATATTTTGTCTCAATTACACTTTATTCATGAGAAAGTTCAACCAGGCTTTTTTTTCCAGCCTTAATATACTCCTTTGACTATTATAGAGTGAGTTATGAGGTATAGTGCATTGTAGCTTGATAGTCGATAAATAGAATTAGAGAGTTATTAAACTTCTTAATGGATGACTAGCAACAAATTCTTCAATCCACTCAGCCTCTTCTCCTGCAGAGGATAACACATAGAAGTCTGATTTCATGGATGATAGCACAGTGCCTATTTGCCTTTTAATTTTTATAACATTTATGTTTCTCATAGTGTAAACACATATCCACTAGTCATTGACTTTCACTAATTGAGCATTATAATGCATCAGATCATCCATTCACTCATGAAGGTTGACAAGAGTAGCACGAAGCAAACTCTTGAGTACCTCTCAAGTATCTCATTAGCCTCTTAGGGCGCTCCAATGTGTATTAATAGGACTAGTACTTAATTTGCAGATTATACCTTCCTCAAAGGCTGTTAGTGTTGATCTTTGTATATATGAGACTTCCAATAAGTTTAGAATGATCTGACGTCTCATAGTTGCACCATCATTAGGTGTCAACCTTTATTATAATCATAAGGTGTTTCAAAACACATTTTCAGTCACTATATCCCCACTTTTGGAAAACATTATTGATTTAATGAGTTTGACTAAGGGTTACCCCTTGCCAACTCAAACTCACTCTTATACCTAATATGGTGTCCACAACACCTAGGTGTTTCATGCTGAAATCTTTAGATAGCACAGTTTTAACTTCATTTGTAATTGAGAGGTTACTTCCAATCAATAAGCATGTTAAAAATATACAGATAAATGAGGGCAATTATATTTGACTCACCACAAAATTAAAGACATTTATCTGAATTACTTGATTCAAATCTAAGTTCTTTAAAAGTCTGTCAAATTATTTGTGCCTCAAGATTAACACATGTTTTAAAACATACAATGATTTTACCAATTTGTAAATCTAGTTCACTAAACATATTAGTGCAAACTTTTCAATACAAAACTCTTTAGTACAAAACTTTTCAATACAAAACATCAAGTATAAAACCTTTAGTACGAAACTGTTTAAACATCTCTGATGAATAACAAAATTTTCAATGGATGGAAGGTTAAGAAGAATACTTATTGTAGCATTATGACAAACATGTGAGTAGACATCAAACCAATCTACCCCACTTATCACAGTCTGTCCTTTAGCTACTAAAATTGCATTAAAATTGCTACTGATCATTTCAAAATTAAGTTTCTTCTACAAAACCCAACTTACTTACGATAGTTTTAGCCCATTTCGGCAAATCAACTAAATTAAAGTATTATTGTATAACAACAAATTCATTTCATTATTTACTAAAGACTCTTCTTGGCTCATTTGCCATTGAGGTTTTAAGTGTCAGTAAGGCTGGTTCTTGATTCCAACTGTGAATCATTGACTGTGTCTGTAGGATTAGATACTTTCAGACATTTATCTTTGATGAACAATCCTCAAAGAACTCTGATAGATCCAACATCTGTCCACAGAACTACATTTTGCACTTTCTAAGCACACATAAATATTTGTTATAGGTCATACTTTAGGCCTTCTAGGGTCATGTACTCTAACAGATGTACCGCACCACATGTTTTCACTTTAATAAAATTATTTGTGTTTCTATCCCATAGTCTACAAGGTGTAGATAATTTAGAGTGTAGTAACATATTGAAAATATGATTAACAATACAATATCACCCATAATTACACAAAGTCAAATAACAGTCAATAATATAGAATTCAACATTTCAGTAAGTGTTTGATTCTAACTTTTATCAATGCCGTTTTGACTGTTGTAAACAGAGTACACTAGAGATTATGCCAAATGCAATATTCTCTTAAAATTGTTAAAACATATTCACCACCTCTATCGAATCTGAAACCTTTTGATCTTAGCATTTAACTAGATTTCTATTCATTAAAATAACGAGTGCTTCAATATCTATATATATATATGAAAAACATTCAATAATCATCTACATAGCTGATTAAATACTCCTGACCAATCATCGCCTCATTTAGTCACAAAGCTACTGAGATCACAAATATCATAATGTATTGACTTAAGAAGTTGTGTGCTCCTAGAGACCATACTAAATAATTTTTTAGTGATCATAATCTGAGCACAAATTTTACAATTGACATATTTAATGAGGTGTCATATAGCAGAGTTATGAGTTTTAACAAGAACAAACAATTTAATATATAGTTCACATGTCCTAGCCTATTATGTCGTGTTCTACACAAATTAGAATGACTATTATCAATTGCTTCGTTTGTTAAACTTAAATTACATATGTGATCAATTATACAAGCACATTGTAAATTAACAATAATATGAGTTAATACAAAATTACTCTACTACATTTTACAGAATGGTTTTGCTTTCTCTCATGGTTTCAATAATGTCCATATGCTCAACCACATAGAGCGAAGAGTTCTTTTTTTTATTCGTTCTTCATCATCTTCATAATGCTAAATGAGATAATGACTAACATGTTATAATTCAACTTTGCACATACAGTACAACAAACACAAAAGAACAAAACATAACTAATGGAGTGATATCCTACATTAAGAGATGCTATCTCCTAAGTTACAGACATTTGTTATACATCTTATTCATTAATTTTTATTAGAGAAGCAAACATACAATCTCACACAAACTGCAAACGATGTGTCACCCAATATATATATACACATAGTATGACAAGACGCACTAAACAATTTAAAACATGCTAGTTTCGAAATAAGAATAATTATGATCTAAAACTCTCAACATGTGATCAAATGCACAATACGTTAACACATTCATCGCATGAAAATACTAAGAAAGATTAGAGTAGATCATACCAACACTTCAAGTTAGAAGTATTTTCCAAATTCGATGGAGAAGCCTGCGTAGTGCAGACTTATTTAACCGCGATGCATATCCATTGTCTCCAACATACAAAATTTGTAAGTAACTTTGAAGTTCCTACATTCATCAAATTGTTAAAGATTAACCAATTAAACGAATTATTAGCTCTATTTAAATCTAAGAACAATTAATTGGAGATACAATTTTGTAGTCAAAGCCTATAATGTATCAAAATAAATATTTGATCCTTAGCACGTAGCTAAAACAGTTTCAAACTTGTATTTAATTAAACAAAGTTTAAACTTTAACACTCAGCAACAAAAAATAATTAAAATATTAATGCAGATAAAGAACTTATCTTTAATTTTAGATATGATTTAGTCCAAACATATTTGGATCCAGTCTAAACAGCATCCTTCATTGTCTGCACTATCTCCAGCAATTACAACCACATCGCTTATTATGCTTTTCACCTTCCAACTGTTTAATTAATCACTACTGAATCCCTCCAATTTAGGAACCTCGTACCGACGATTATGTTTTTCCATCTCAAAGGAATAAAAAATAAATTCCAAAAAATAAAGGGTTCTTTCTGAATAATTACTACTTACGTAATTTCAGTAAATGAAAGGGTTTTTCTGTAAAACAGCATAATAAACAATAACATAGAAAATTAAATTAAATAGAGCAGCACAAATCTTAAAGTTTAGAGTGGACCGAATCTTGATGAAGATCAAGAAGTAGTGGAGGGTTAGATCTGAATCGGAAGTACATTGCATTAGATCCCGTGCTCGGCCAAACAAAAAACAAAAACATCTTAAACCAATCAAAAAAGCACTAGATCTGATCAAGTATTAGCACTGCAATAGATCAGATCTTGGGCTTAAACATGAAACGGCAACCAAGCCCCAACCAAAAGTCATATCTAAGATCAACAAATTGGATCAGGTCTCGACCCTAAACACGGAACACCAAAATCCCCCAATGAACAAATCAGATATGATTTAACCATTAACCAGATCACACACAGTGATTAGGAAGAGAAAGGGGGTGGGCTTCACGGTGTGGTGGCTGGTGATGGCGACCCCATCGGCTCGCGACGGTGCCGGCGATGTTGGCGGCAGTGGCCTACTTCGACATCGACGACAGCGACGATGTACGATGATGGCAGCAGAGGGGCATCCATCGACAGCTCGAAACCCAGATGCTTGGGTTTGTAATCAGCAACGACACCTCCCAGCGGCGTCGAAGAAGAGGAACACAATGACACTGATCATGGCGGTGGCGGTGGCTGCATTCGAAGACGGCGACGTCTTCCAACGAGATCAGTCCAAAGATCTCTCTATCTTAATCTCAAAAATTAATTGTAATATCTCAATATTGTTAGAGATTATAGGAGATAATAACAATCGAAATTAGGGTTAATATCCTAGACTAAGGTGCTTGAGATATTTACCCAAGGCATCAAAATTGGAATACCTAGACTACTATCACAAGCTAGTATTTATAGGATAAATACTGGTTTGGGTACTAGGTTCTCAACCCACTCAACCTGCGTTCCGATATCCATACAATTAGTACGTGTAACCCACGTGTTACCCATAGAATAATATTACACACAATATTATTC
This sequence comes from Hemerocallis citrina, assembly GCA_017893485.1. Classification (NCBI taxonomy): domain Eukaryota; kingdom Viridiplantae; phylum Streptophyta; class Magnoliopsida; order Asparagales; family Asphodelaceae; genus Hemerocallis; species Hemerocallis citrina. The sequence continues at coordinate 26,854,361 of CM030363.1, forward strand.
ATATGTGAGAATATACCTATATATCCAACATGACTAAGGAAAGATCATCAAACGTGCAACATTATCAAGGGCTTTATGTATAATGATCTCATTGGTGAGTTCTGGGATCTCCCAATGGCCATAGAACTTTGGGACAAAGTTAAGAAGAACCACAGGGGTGTTAACCTAGCTTGTCACATGACTCTCTTGTTGAGGACTGAGAGGTACAAAATGGATGCGAAACATGATATGGTTAAAGATCTATGTGTGGTATCTCAGATGATCTAGGTTCTTATCGGTGCCGAGCATACGATGACTGATGAGCCATAGGTTTACACTGGTTTGAAGACTTTGCCTGCCTCTTTGGACTCATTTGTTATGAATATGAGTCATACCAACAATGTTACTACACTGTAGGGTCTTAAGACCCATCTCGAGTTGGAGTACGAGTGCTATTGTTTGACCAAGGCAAGCTCGATGCTCCTAGCCCAGGCTGGCGAGCGCAGGGCAGTAGGCCCCGCAAGATGAAGAAGGCCCTTGGAGTTGCCTCCTCCACTCCATGACTTGGAGTACAGGGTAAGGCAAAGAAACGTTATGGTTCTCGAGGTTCCAATAAAGTAAAAGGAAAGTCTAAAGTCGAGTGCTAACTCTAAAAAAAAAAGACACTTTTCTCATGAGTGCACTGAGCCAAAGAAGGTATCATCTTCCCCCTCAAACTCGGTTGCTTTTTTTTTGCACATATGTTATGCTAGCTAATTCTAATCCTATGTGGATTATTGACAAATGAGCGACCAAGCACATTGTGCAGAATAAGGAGGGCTTTACAAGTTTCAATCACGTTCCAAATAGATCACACACTATTTTCATGGGGAATAGCTCACAAGAAAGGTGTTGGGCATCAGTTTTTTCATACAAGCTAAAGCTGTGCATTAGGTGCACGTTGATTCTTCATGATGTTTTGTATGCTCCAGGAATTAGGAGGAACCTTGTATCAATTTCTGCATTAGGATGCTTAGGATTTAATTTTGTTTTGGGAAATAATAATGTAACAATTGTCCATGAGGACAGAACATTTGGTTTTTTTACCTTAATAAATGATTTTTATGTTTTAAGTTTATATGCATGTCATTTTGTTGCTTCTACTAGTGTCGATTCTTTGACTTTGCATACTCGACTTGGTCACATAGGGATTGATAGGATGACCCATTTAGCTAGAAAATTCCTTTTAGGTCAGCTCACGAAGGTTACCTTGCTCTCTTGTGAGGCTTGTTTGGCAGGAAAAGCAACATGAAAACAATTCAACAAGGCACTCTGCGCAAAACTCCCTTTAGAATTAATTCACTCAGATATTTGTGGACCCATGAGTACTCAATCACGCAAAAGATACTCTTACTTTATCACATTCAAAGATGATTACACTTGATACGGTCAAGTTTATTTAACTGCTCACAAGTCTGATGCACTAAGACGTTTTCATCACTTCATTCTTGAAGTTAAGAATCAACTAGACCGGAAAATGAATGCTCCTAAAACTGACCGCGAACCTGAGTATTGATCTGAGCAGTTCAGGGAACCATGTGTAGAGAAAGGTATTAAAAGACAACTAACGACACCCCACTCTCCGCAACAAGATGGTATTGCGGATAGAAGGAATCGAACATTGTTAGAGATGGTTAGGTCTATAATGGCTCACACTAATTTGCCTCCTAGCTTTTTGGGAGATGCACTACCACATATGTACTAAACCTCTAGCCAAGTAAGTCAATTATCTCTACTCCTTATGAGTTATGGACTAGGTGAAAGCCCAACTTGGACCATTTGCACCCTTTGGGGCATGCAGGGTTTGTCCGCATTCCAGCTCCTCAAGTGGGGAAGCTGGACCCAAGAGATAGAAAATGAATCTTTATAAGGTATCCTGACTATGTAGTTATTTGTGAACAACTAAATGGTCATGTGACATAGATTGAGTTGTAATACCCCGTAATTTCAAAAGAATATATATATAATAAGGGGGGATGGCAAAATCGTAAATAAGAAGGTTGAGGGGGGGGGGCACGGTTTGTGAAACAGCAAAGGAGTGTTGTTGTGTTGTTGAGAGGGTGACGTCACCGTGGGAGGGTCCCACCCGGATTGGGGATGAGAAAAAAAGACAGCAGGGCATTACAAATGGTATCAGAGCTGACTTTCGACACCAATTGTGGAGATGTATGCCTGGCTGAGGTCAGTACGCTGACAGAAAGACCAGGAGTGTAGTACCCTAGCAGGATGACTAAGGTTAGTATGCTGGCAGCAAGTCCAGGAGTGCAGTATGCTAGCAGGATACTCCACTCCACATCGGCTAGAAAGAAGGATCCTGCGCTAGATTGTATGCCCCGTACTCAGCGAGGACGCTGATTTCTGAAGGGGGGTGTATGTAATACCCCGTAATTTTCAAAAGAATATATATAAAGTATGTATATATATATATATATATATATATATATATATATATATATATATATATATATATATATATATATAGGGAAAGCTTCGGTTGAGCACTACTCTAGTGCTCACCGCGTGAACACTAGGTCTTTGGGCGTTCATATCGAAAATCCGAACCGTTCACATTGATCTACACATCTAAATTAGTCTAAATATGTAAAATCAAATCATTTGAAATTCATTTACCCATCCATTGAAGTGTTACAAAATTGTATGGCTGAAAATCATTGTTTTTATAGTCACATGATGGATGGGCAAATGAATTTCAAATGATTTGATTTTACATATTTAGATTAATTTAGATGTGTAGATCAATGTGAACGGTTTGGATTTTCGATATGAACGCCCGAAGGCCTAGTGTTCACGCGGTGAGCACTAGAGTAGTGCTCAACCGAAGCTTTCCCTATATATATATATATATATATATATATATATGGGGGGATGGAAAAATCGTAAATAAGATGGTTGAGGAGGGGCACAGTTTGTGAAACAGCAAAAGAGTGCTGTTGTGTTTTTGAGAGGTGATGTCATCGTGACATCACAGTGGGAGGGTCCCACCCGGATTGGGGATGAGAAAAAAAGATAGTGGGGATGTGATGTTCATCAAGGATGAATATTGATGAACATCTCACCAAAGGAGAAGTTGAGCAAAGATTACCAACTATAGGAGTTGGATACAGAAGAGGAAAGTAAGTAGGCTCTTGGCGAGGGGGGGGATATGTATTATCCAGTCACCGAGAACCACACACTTCATTATGATTTAAGCTATAACCATTGCAAAATTGGGAAGCTACTTCGGACAGTGGAAGCACTCCTATAGAGACTGAGATAGTTGCTCTGAACAGTGGGAGCACTCCAACAATACCTCTACAGGACCACACTCTAGGAGAAAGTGACCCTACGGTTGTTGTTCCAAATGGGAGCAAAACCTAGGTGGATGAAAGTGGGCAAAAATTGAAACGTAAGTCTCCTATTGCCAATACATCTTCTATGATCATTCCCACTATAAGAAAGAGTCAGCGAAAGGCAACACCCCGTAGATGATGGCTATCGAGGATGAAGCCTTCATTTGTGGCTCACAAGAAGATGATGAGCCGAAGTCCTATATGGACGCTCTCACTTCGTCTATTGCGAACGAGTGGAAAATTTCTATGAAAAGAGAAGACTGTGTCTATGGTGAAGAATTGGGTATGGGATTTGGTTGATCTTCCAGCATGATGCAAAACAGTCGGGAACAAATGGATTCTCAAGATCAAGCAAAATACAGAAGGGTCAATCAAAAAGTACAAGGCTCAACTTATTGCAAACGGCTACACCCAAAAGACGGGCAGGGATTACGATGAGATGTTCTCCCAGGTGGTGAGAATTACATAGATTCGCTTTATCCTAGCATTGGTCGCCCACCTCGATCTAGAGTTACACCAAATTGATGTTAAGACTACATTGCTCAATAGAGGATTGGACAAAGAGATCTATATGGACCAACTAGTAGGCTTTGAGGTCAAGGGGCATCAGCGCAAAGTGTGCTTGCTCAAGCGTTCCATCTATGGTATCAAACAGTCATCCCAACAGTGGTACCGACACTTTCATAGCACCATCACAAAGATTGGCTTTGCAATGTGCGAGGAAGACCACTGCACGTATGACAAATAGTATAAAGAATATCTCTTGATTTTGAGCTTGTATGTGGATGACACATTGATTGTTGGGAACAACCTTGATTGGGTTGTTGCCACTAAGAAGTGGTTGTCCTCCACTTTTGAGATGAATGTCACGCCTCGCTTCCCAAAATACGAGAATACGAGCACGTAACGTAGGCCTAGCGAATGATTATGCATCATCCATAAGCTGTACCAGTCTAACTCAACAATATACAAAAGAAACAACCACGCATGCAAAGAATATAATAACATAAACAATGAATAAACTCAAAGATAATCATGAAATAAATTCACCAAATACTAATCCAACATCTGGGGTAAAAACAAACTTCGGGTCAAAAAGCCCAAGAATACAAAGTATGATATAAAAAAATACAACAAGCAAATAAAGATATCTAAGTAGTCTAATAGTCCAGCTCCAATCTTCAGAGAGTTTGCTCACCATGTCCTTCTTGTACTGCTCTTTCGGTACCTGTTAATGCTTGATCTAAAAAGAAGAAAAAGAGTGCCCTTAAAGCAAGTCATGGGCAGCAAGTAGAGAAATAGAGGATAAAGGAAAGCATGTATTTCAAAGAATAGGGACATGGTCAAAGACAAAGAACAAAACAAAGAGTAGGCAGTAATATCAAAGGTGTATAATAATCACGCATGTAATGAGTGATGTCAAGACAAGATCAAGCATGAGATGCAGGTTATTAAGTATTTTATTAATCTATCTAGTGCACGTACTACTGCGTCCCATTCCACAGGTTCGGCGCAAGCACAGTGATCGTTTTAGACTGATGGTGAATTCACGGATCGTGTACTCGGTGTAACTAGATAACGTGATAACAAGATAACGAGATAACGAGACAATCTTCTTCCATGATAATCTCCTCCTTCCATGTCAAGTGTTCGTGCAGGTGAGAAGGCCTTGCCGAGTACATTTTCCGATTGTTCACTACCAAGTCTATCCATAATACCTCGGCTTGTTAATAGTTTATTTTCATCCTATGTGAGCATGCAAGAGGGTGTCAATATTGTATATTACTACGTGTGACTAATTCTAAGCATTACAGACAAAGCATGAGGCAAACACATCATATAAACATATTTTACAAAATCAGGACAACATGACCTTGCTGTACCAAAATATGGATTATGGTCACTACAAAATAGCAAACCTGAATCCTCTGGAAGATCTGGAAAGTAGACTTCCAGACAGTTCCAGCGAGTATAATTAAGGCATATAGAAGACACATGAACTAGGGTGAAAACTCTGTTCTAACCAAGTTTTATGTTTAGTCAGCATGCAGTAGGTTATGTTCAACTAATTGTTTCAGGTCAGAGAATTCATTAATAAAATCTACAAAAATTCAGGAAAGTATCTATACATGTCTACAAGGTCAAATAAAATAACAAGGTCAAATAATTCAGGAAAGTATCTAATTATTTCAGATTTTTCTTTTACTGTTAACAAGGTCAAATAAAATAAGAAACAACAGGATACGCAAGAAATTATGAGTATGAAATTACTAACACAGTTACATTAAAGTGATGATATCTAACAGATGACAAATTGGAATTTAAATCTAGACTAGGAAAAAATTATCTAGACATCAAGGGCTACATTTTATGTTCAGCAAATTATTTCAAATTATGTCATTAGCATGATTAAAAATCTGATTCAAAGTGAAACATTCAGCAGACCAAAAATCAACTTAACATAAAAAGATAACAAATAAATCATACGATCATATATAGCATGCAAATTGGTAATCAAAGCAATCCTAGGTGTCAACATGCAATTTCTAAGGTTTAAGATACAATTATCACAGTCATGGTGTCAATTCATTGAGCAACTTCAATTTAGCACATACAATTTCAATGTCCAATTTATCAAGCAGTCCTATACATGAATCTAGTTATTTAAATGTGCATATGCATGAAACAATGGGAACTAGGTATAAAATCAAAGAGATATCACGATGTTAAGAGTATGTCAGGTTAGCTCATGTAAACCCTCGATAATCTTAAAAGAATTGTCAAAAGCAGTTTTTGATAACCTAATGGACGGATCTACTTGCAGGAGATCAAATAATCTTGAACACAAACAATAAAAGGGTTCAAGAAGAGACTTGCCTGTTATATTGCAGATTCAAATAATAAGAATAACAGGATCAGAATCCCGAGCGAAAATTCCAAAGACACGTGCGAAATACATGCAAAGAAAACCAAACAGCAAAGCAACAACAGCCACAACTTCACTTCGGATCAGGCCAAACACCAAACGGCGATCATGGATCCATTGTGCCCAGAACACCAAACGGTGAAACGTACCAATCGCACTCCTTCTCCTTCCTTCGATGGAAAGAAAGAGAGGGAGCGGGAGAACTCTGACGACGTGACGCTGCGGCGACTGCGATGGTGCGCTCAGGGTGGCACGGGGGACAAGCGACGCCGGCTGCTAGCTGTGCTTCCTGCTGCTTGAGGCATCACCGGGAGGACACAGTGCACACAGAGAGGGCAGTCGCGGTGCAGGGAGGCATGCGGTTATGCGAAGGGAACTAGGGTGCTGTAGGAGGGCGATGGGGGGCTGCTGCGTCGCTGCGGTGGGTCGACGCAAACAGGCAGGGAGATGGACGGAGAGGGTAGAGACGGGGTAGGGGGAAGTGAACAGTAGGGGGTTTTGGGTATAACAGTGGCGACTGAAGGGTTAGGAAATAATTAGGGTTAGGGTTATTAGAAACAGAGATTAGAGTATTTATAGGAAAAGATAGGATTTTGGGTATTGGGTAATTGGGTATAAAATCCAATAAATAAAATAGATTTACATGAATATAATGGATTAATATAAACCCAAATACAAGAGAATAAGATATCCGATAAAATGCGATTATAACAAAACACAATTTGTATCACATTACATAAATTATTTAAAATAAAAGAAGCACAATTATTAAATAAGAATCGATATGTTTTAATAATCAATAATAATAATAAATAATCTTAATAACAATAAGAATAGAAATACTAACCATGAAAATAAAATAATAATACTAATAATAACACTAATAATAAAATGACAATAAGAATAAAAATACTAGTAAATAATACTAGCAATTATCAGAGTAACAGCAATATATAAAAATATGAATTTGTCGAAATAGTTCTGACAGAAACAATATCTTTGATTTGAGTTTAAACTGTAAATAGTTGATCAAGTAGAAATAGAGGCAATGTTTATTCAAAATAATTACAACTATTGTTTAGGAAAAGCTTTAACAAAAATTCAAAATGAATTTAACAATAACAAATTTTTAAATATCAAAATACGGAACAATACCAAGGAAATGCGTATTTGCGGAAATAGGGGTTACAATGAATGACATCGGTGAAGCAAAATACATTGTTGGAATTAAAATCTCTCTCGAGATTGCTCGAAATGACTTCTTAGCATGAGTCAAGAGACTTACGTAAATAAGGTCTTTGAGCATTTCCATATGCAGAATGCTAAACCGATGGACCCCCTTATCGAGAAAGTTGCAGTCCTATCCCATAACTTCCGACCTAAGTCCGATTTATAGATTGGTTTGATGGCCAAGATACCCTATGCCAGTACAGTTGGTAGTTTGATGTATGGAATGTTATGCACTGGACCAGACATTTACCAAACAGCAGGAGTGGTGAGCCGATATTAAAGCAATTATGGTGGGGCGCATTTGAAGGCGATGAAGTGTATAATGCAATACCTGTGAAAGACTATAAATTATCAATTGTGCTACAAAGGTGGAGATCTTCGTCCTAGAAGATATAGGGATGCTGACTAGGGCAGTGATTTTGATGAACGCAAGTCCACTTTGGGATATGTGTTCACTCTTGCTGGTGGAGCCATTTCATAGTGCAGCATGAAACAATCATGTGTCGCTTTGTCCACTATGGATGTCGAGTACATCACCAGTGTTGCTGCAGCTCAAGAGGCTGATTGGTTGAGGAGGTTCTACAACCGAATTTATCAAAAAGGTAGTGGGCTGACGACCTGTCACACTCTATTATGACAGTATGTCTACCCCAACACTAGTGAAGGATACCAAGTACTATGACAGGTCGAAGCACATCCACTTGATGCATCACTTCATTAGAACACTGCGTGAGACAAAGAAGATTGATCCGGTTTACTTGTCGACCAAGGATATGATTGCAGATCCGCTCTTGAAGTTGTTAGAACGGGCCACGTGTGAGTGCCATGGGGCTCCGAAGGATGTGGACATTTATTCATGTAAATGTGACTATTTTGTTGGTGCATGTTTTGAGACTTTAAACTCTAGACACATATTTTGAGTTCGTATATATATATATTTGGTTTTTCGCATTATTTTCTTTGCCGATTATGTTTTCTTGTGTTTTTATTTGTGCATTGAAAATGTATGAGATATTATGACTCGGTGAACTCTACACATATAAAAGACAAGTCGCTAGGTAATGGTATGACTTACTCACAAGCATACCTCCATGGCACTTACAATGGAGAGCGAGCAAGTTGATATCTAGTCTTACTCGGTGTAAATGAATCCACCAGGAGCGTGAATGTAATCGAGGATTACTCGTAGGACTAAGGGATCACCCTTGACTGGGTTTAGGAAGAAGACACATTGTGCGATCACACTCAAAGAAGATCGAAATCTGATACATGAATAATTGGACCTCATATTGATAAGAACAAGATGTGAACTCCAAATCGGCTGGCGATGAGAGCGACACAATTGTGGAAGGGCAGGTTGGGCCACCAATTAGGGTGGATTGGTTCAATTTTGTATATAGAAGTTAAGCCGACATGCATTTACCATTTAGCGTGGATTTCGGATACTCCTCCATAGCATGCTAGGATCATACAGGCGTGTGCTAAGAATCGACCTGTTTAAAAAGGAAGTGGTCTTGACGAGATGACATCTACACGACCAGTTATTACAACTGGAACTTTCTCATCATCCTTTCGAAGGAGTACATTGTGTCTCAACTCAAGTATTCACTACTTTGGTTGTTTCTACCAAAGACTGATAATATGTAAATGCATCCTCGCGGTGCCAGTCAGGAAAGCGGCAAGACGATGGATACAATGGTTCTTGCTCGAGGATAGGTATCTCTGCAACACGTCCTGAAAATACGATACATGCTGCTATGGCCTAAGGCGCAACATCGTAGTAGGTTTTGGAGCTTCTCCCCAATACACAAGAGTGCTTGACTTAAGAGGCTAATGAGATACTTGAGAGGTACTTAAGAGTTTGCTTTGTGCAACTCTAGTCATCCTTCAAGATTGAATGGATGATCTGATGCATTATAATGCTCAGAATTTAGTGAAAGTCGATAAGTAGTGGATATGTATTTACACTAGGAGGAACAAAAATGTTATGGAAATTAAAAGGCAAACATGCACTGTGTTATCATCCATTAAATCAGACCTATATGTGTTATCCTTTGTAGGAGAATAGGGTGAGTGGATTGAAGAACTTGTTGTTAGTCATCCATTAAGAAGTTTAAGTGGCACTCTAATTCTATTCGTCGACTGTCATGCTCAATGCACTGTAGCTCATAACTCACTCTATACTAGTCAGAGGAGTATATTAAGGCTGAAAGAATCCCAATTGAACTTCTCATAAATAAAGTGCAAATGAGATAAAATATGGCTAATGCTCTAGCTAAGAGACTTGAAAGTGATCTAATTATCAAAACCGTGGGAAAAATGGAGTTAAAAGCTATTGAGCAAAAAGTTTTAACATCCTAGTTGTTTTGAAAATTAGAATTCAATTGGATTCATAGAGAAGTTCAAACTTAAGTATCAATTTTAGGAAGTTGGCATGCTCCTAGATAATTTGAATTCAATTGGATCCATTAAAATATTGAAGTATGGTTGCTCGGAGAGGTCAAGCTCGATTAAGGTTATCACTGTTGGGTTTATGTCTTGCATACGATGTTGGATAAGAAGACGACAAGACGATGGAGGGATCAAGACGATTGGAAACGGAGTGGAGGCGAGAAACAGTCAGCGGCAACAACAGCAGAAGTTGCGGTTGACCGCAACTCATGTGCGGTCGACTGACCCCTGCGCGAAGTCTTCCAGAGAGGGGGACAGTCGACCGACTTGTTGGTGTGGTCGCCCATTCGCGGCGCTGATGGGTTTCGAGCTTGAGTCAAGCAGATTCGTGAAAATCTCAACTTGCTCTTCAAGTTGGATCGTGTGGCTCCTATCGTAGAGTTATCTCTTATGTACTATCCAATAGCTATTGTAACAAGATATCAACTTAGGTTTTGTCTCTAGATCTATATAAACAATTGTAACGGCTCATAGATCCATATGATTCTATTGAGTGCCAAATAGAAGAAGAGAGTACTTCATAGAGAAGGGTGCGAGAATTTCTCCATATTGTAAGCAACATCAAGTTCCATTAGGCTTGAGAGAGGATCGTGATGAGAATTGTAATATTCTTGTATCTTCTCTAGTTGAAATAATATCTCGGTTCTTCCTCCCCGGGATTAAGGCGAAAGTTCCAACTGGGACAATTTTTGTGTGCTTTGTGTGATTGGTGCGATCTAGTTTTGCTTGATGGTTTGTGTTGATTGTGTCAAAGACTCAACAAGATCCTCATAATTCCTAACAATCACGTCATCTACATCACAGATAAAGAAGGAGCTGCCCCTGTAAACTGATATTTCAGTTTACTTTGGGTTGAAAATAATCAGCCAAAAAAAAATAAAACAAAGTGAATTGAAGTAATGCGTAACCTTATATTCTTAAGGTCTCTGTTAGTTCACCTTAATGTTGAGTTTATTTCATGTTTATTCTAGCTACTGAATTGATGGTAGATAAGCTACTGAATTGATGGTAGATAATGAGGAATAAGTTGGTTTGAACTGAACTTGTAACAATATATTTACATTGAAATTAGTGCTTATCTTTGTTTTTAATCTTTTGCAGATATTAAATGGGAATTAGCTACATTCTGTAACTTTATTTTAAATGTCATTACTTTCCACAAAATTCTACTTAGTCCTAGCCAACCATTGAATCCTCAAGTTCAGTTATCTAACTTCTCAACAATAAGGAAAAAAGAATACCCTGAATTCTTAACACCAACTTAGTTTTAGAAACAAGATCAAAGACAGAATGAGGAGGTGAACAATGCACACCAGCACTACCTACCAATCACCTAATCATCACATTTTTTTCTTTTTACTATTTTCCTAGTCAAACTGAAGACTATGTTCAACATTTCTAGCTTCTATAAAATGCCTATCCCCACACATTGTTTTCAAAACACAACATACAAATTTCCAGTCCTAGTACTATAAACATTAATTTAAGTCTTGAAATATTCACAATCGACTATGTCTTCTTACAACAAGCTCATCTTTACTCTCTTATTAGCCTCTTTAACCATTGAAGCAAGTCTCGGTGCACGCCATCTTCTTGACACCACACCAACGACTCCTGTTGTACCGACAGTGCCTACAATTCCGACACTACCACAACCCCAATTGCCTCCTTTGCCCACGATTCCTACACTTCCAAAGATGGCTTTGCCACCAATGCCTTCATTGCCTACAATCCCCACGATACCTACGGCATTGCCTCCTTTGCCTGCTGTTCAGATACCAACTCTTCCTTCAATCCCTGCAGGTGTTATTCCTACGCTTCCAACGATTCCTGGTCTTCAGATCCCATCTATTCCTTTCCTCTCCCCTCCACCAGCAGCAGCTAGCCCATGAATTAAAGCTCGAGTATTATGTCTGTATGAGTGCGGTTTATGTTTACTAGGAGTTTGTGTGTTGTGAGTTTCGGAATTGCATTTGTACCTTTAGCTTATTTATTGTGAATATATTTTGCCATGTATATGTATGTACTGTGAGTTTGCGAGTTGTGATGTATGTTGCTATTTATACTAGATGATCATTTATACCGTTATCACTGAAATTTGCTTGGAAATTTACACAAATTAATGTTACACAAATTAAGTATCTCATAACTAACAGGACTCTTTCTGTTGGCTTCTTTCTTTAATACAACTTAATGTTACAAAAAAATATGAATATATATCTGGTGTCTAGGAACTCCTATGATATTTGAGTACATTATCAGACTTCAGTTCCTAGTCATAGCATAGATCAGGTATAGGTTTTCCCAATATTTAGTAGAAACTGATAATGAGAGAAAACTGTCAGAACTAGGACATGTATAAAATCCTCATCTTTCACCAATACGGCTAGGGCAGAGAATTGTCAAAAGGATGTTGCTCAAATACCTACATGTTTTAATATTCATAATACATATAGTCATGTTATGAACACTACTGATACATTTGAATTAGATAATTACGTAGTTAGCCATGTCCTTTTATCTTTTCTTCTTTTTTTTTCTCTGGAGGAGGACTTAGCCATGTCCCCTGGTACAAATAATTCTAGTCCACATGCATGGTGCAACACCACTGGTTGGCTCCTATGCAGTTGCATGAACCTATAATTTCAAGTGTATTGCATGTACGTCATTGCAAGAAAAAAAATTCTACCCATGTTCAAACCATTTCATTTTGTTTTAATTTCTTGTGTAACACTCACACTCTAATGTCTACACCTAGGTACTCAGGTTCTAGTGTCCATCTAGGTTTATTCCCTACACCATGTTTAACATTACTATTGAAGCATGCTTTGACACCAAGTCTGTAGCGCTCCGAATTTTCAATAAATAAAATTAGAAATACGTGGCACAAATTTCAGAATCAACTCCAATTGTAATCATAAACATAACAACCAAATGCAAGGGAAATTTAAAACTTTTTATTACATCAACTCTTTTACAAAGCACATCGGAATTTAAACACTTTGAATTACAATTTTCTCTTTACAATCAGTCCTTTTACAAGATATGCATAAACATTTACTAATCCACCACATGCTCCCAACTCCATACTAATAGTACCTACCTGTAAAATATGAGTCTAGAGATATCCCTAACCCCCAAAACTACAGGGTTAACCATAACGGTGTGAGTGATACTCAAGGAAATACAAAATTGAATGGAAACATAAGGAATAAAATCATAAGTCAACAAGTAGAACATATTAACGCAGTAATCACAGATAGAATATGAAATAACAATAAATGAAGCATAAATCATCAAGTGAAACTAGGCTAAGTGTTAAGTGTAAGGAAACAAAAAAAAAAAAAAAAAACAAGCATGCATAATACAAGTCAAGAAAAATACAAATGCACATGATGATTACTAATGCATACGTGTCGGATTCTATGCATCCCACTCTACATAGATCCGGTGCAAGCACTTATCATTCTACACTTTGTAGGGTTTAATCCCTCGTTATGCAACTAACTTACTACAATGACTACTATGCAATTTAGATATTTTTCAAGTATTAACTATCGCCCTTGGAATACTGGAGACTAATCCCACTCTGTGGATCATTCTGTGGCTTATTTCATCCATCGTCCCGGGATATGGGAGAATGTCTCACTCCGCAGGTCATTCTGGAACCCTCATTGAACAAATATCCCATGAGCATCGCTCTCGTCCCGGACTACTGGAGATCAATCTCCTCCGTGGATCAGTTTGTGGCCTATTTCATCCATCGTCCTGGAATAGTGGAGAATATCTCACTCCGCGGATCACTATGGAGTCCATAACTCATGTTTGCTCCCATTTCATGATATCACCATCTAGTAATTGTCCATATTTATTAAGTTCAATTAATTAACTATAGTTTCCCTAGAGTTTGTGTACCCTACCAGACTTAACTCAACTAATCAACATTTAGGCCACAACTGGTCATAAACCACAAATCTCATCTGCCGGCATACTAGGGTCCCACTCAACCTCTAGAGTCTCAAAGTCCCAAGGTCATCACACACCTCCTTCTAATACATGATTCAAATTCATTTAATAAGTTACGAGAGTTTCCCAAAAATCCTACGGTCAACACCAAGTTCCTCCATGTACAACCATATCCATATAATTTGAAAAGAAGAATAAAAACAAAAGAAAACTCACTAACACCAACTGACTCAAAATTGTAATCTTAAAATAGTGGACAACGGTCCAAATATAATAATCTTGGAAGTTCAAATAATATATCTTCATAAAACCAAGAAAATAGAACTTAAATCCCCTCAAAGTCTGAAATTACACATTCCCTGAATATAACAAGCAATCTGAATCTAAATACTCTGGAAAACAGAGAGTCAACATTAAAAAAAATTGAATAAACAATCGTTCAAGAAAACAAAAACTGCACCAAACAAATCGTGGAAAATCAAGTCATGTCGGTTGACCGACAGCCATAGTATAAAATTACTGCGGTCGACTGACAGTGCTCAAAAGAGAAATCAACCCCAAAATCATGGCAGGCGACTAGCAGATGTTAGAACTCAATTTTATAAATATGAAAAATCCCAATAGCAATTATGAAGAACTGAAATACAGGAAATAAAAACAGTAAACGAAAGACTTTGCACAGAGTCGAGATTGAGAATCCCTATCCTTAAAGCAGAATTCGCCCCGTAGTGTGACGGTGGCTGGTGAATTGCTTCCCAGGATACAATTGTACCTTCTCTGAAGAGCAGCACCCTTGCTTCAGAGATTCCAGCGAACTGCTGTCTGTGATGTACTCTCAGTTGACACAGAGGAGAAGAAGAAGAAGAATAATAAAACTTTTTGACTGTGTAAAAGACTCTGTCTGGATTCAGTTGTCTTTTATAAAAGAAAATGGAGACTGAAGACTCTTCAGAGGCCCATTACTCTGTAACAGCAGAGTAATGGAGACTCTTCAGATTCATAACTGGTGAGCCATTACTTTGCTATTACAGAGTAATGATACTAGTTACCGAATCTGAAAAGCCTTATCAGTTCAGTAGGGGAATAGTTTTTGTCTGGGCAAAAAAAAAATTTAAGCCAGAGCCAGAGCCAAACTAAGCCGAGGCCGAGGCTGGAGCCGGGCCGGGCGCGCGCGCGCGTGTGCGATTGTCATTTTGGCTAAGTCTTCTCTCCACTACACGTTAGTGGTAACCCCCGGGCCACGCCCTTTAGTCCAGTTTTCTAGTATATATACTAGAAAAAATCTTTCTCAATTTCCGATATGGGACTATCTATTTTCTCCAAGTTGCCAAGTTAGTACATTTCAAGTACCCAACTTGGGACCAACATTTCTCATTCATATGAAATTTGTTTTTGGCAAGTGAGCACACCATGGAATAGTACTCGTCGAGAGGATCGCAATCCACTCATTTTCCGGCGCCGCCGGTGGCCGGAGCTTGCCAGAATCCTGCCTGGAAAATTGCAAAATTAATTCCAACAATCCCCCCACATGAATGGAAATTACCAGACCATGTAATTCAGACACGACAGAAAAACAAAAAACATGACAGAAAAACTCTGAGAGTACAATCGGAAAATCACTGCATCAGGAATGGTAGTAAATTTTTACTTTGAACCACCCTTAGTAAGTAGCTATCGGATTCACTCGACCAGGTAGTGATCATGATGTCTTGAACTACCCGGGCTTTGATGTGAACCTAGACAATAACTATCACACAGTTTCATCTTCTTACAGAACTAAGTTCTCTTGTTGTGTTCATTTTGGCCTTGAACATCCCTGTATAATCGTGAGTGTACTTGGAGAATGTAGCCTCTCTTCATTCTCCTAGAAACGGCCCCATTTCACACTCACAAGGTGATTGCCCATAAAGAGTATTCTGCTATACCCCACTTTTATTTCAAAGCTATGAGAATCATTAAAAGCCAAGCTTATCCTAACTCTTTGCAGGCAGCACTGTTTTATCATCGTACGAGTGGGTATGAGATTTTAATCTCTCAGTGCTCCCGTCGATTTAACAAGATTTAGTTGTCCCTTTGAACCTAGATCTTGGGATCTCCAATTCCTAGGTAGGGTTTCCATCAAGTATCCTCTTTCGTCATAGGCTTTAAACCCATTCCTCTTGATGATCTGACAACCTGCTCTCGCGACAGACCTTTAGTAAATGGATCCGCTAGGTTGTCGGTCGATTTTATATATTCTATAGAGATTACTCCATTTGAGATTAGTTGTCTAATGGTTTTGTGTCGCCTTCTGATATGACGAGACTTACCATTATACATACAACTCAGTGCCCGTGCTATAGCTGATTGGCTATCACAGTGTACACATAAAGCAGGGACTGGTTTTTTCCACATAGGAATATCCTCTAAAAAGTTTCGAAGCCATTTTGCTTCCTCTGCCGCTTTGTCTAAAGCAATAAACTCAGATTCCATAGTGGATCTGGCCAATAGTATTTGTTTAGAGGATTTCCATGACACAGCTGCACCACCAAGTGTGAAGACATATCCACTTGTGGATTTTGAGTTCTTGGAGTCTGATATCCAGTTGGCATCACAGTAGCCTTCTAGTACTGCTGGATATCTGGTGTAATGCAGTGCATAACTCTGAGTATGTCGCAAGTAGTTCAATACTCTAGTTATTCCTTTCTAGTGACTTTGTTCTGGATTACTCGTGTATTGGCTCAGTACATTTACCGAATGTGCTAGGTCCGGTCTTTTACAATTTTTTAGGTACATCAGACTACCGATTACACGTGCATATTCCAGTTGTGATATGCTTTCTCCTGTGTTTTTGAACTAGTGAAGACTGGGATCGACGGGACTTTTTGTTGTCCCATTGGAGTAATTCTTGAATCTTTCAAGTACTTTCTCAGCATAATGAGCTTGAGACAAAGTAATTCCCTCAGATGTCCTGGAAAGTTTGATTCCTAGTATGACATCTGCAACTCCCAAATCTTTCATGTCAAACTTGCCACTAAGCATGCTCTTAGTTTGTTTGATAATGTCGTTATTGCTTCCAATAATGAGCATGTCGTCTACATATAGACAGACCAGAATGTATCCATTTGGAGTATCTTTGATGTAGATACACTTATCACATTCATTTATTTTGAAACTATTTGACATCATAACATTGTCGAATTTTGCATGCCACTGCTTTGGAGCTTATTTCAGGTCGTACAGAGATTTTACAAGCCTGCACACCTTATTTTCCTGTCCAGGAACTACGTAACCCTCAGGTTGTTTCATGTATATTTCTTCTTCTAAGTCCCCATTTAGAAATACAGTTTTAACATCCATTTGATGTATTTCCAGGTTACGTAGAGCTGCAATAGCTATCAACATTCTTATGGATGTTATTCTTGTAACTGGGGAATATGTATCAAAGAAATATAGGCCTTCCTTTTGCCTAAATCCTTGTACCACAAGTCTTGCCTTATGCTTCTCTATTGAACCATCTGGTTTCAATTTTTGTTTGAAAATCCATTTGCATCCTAGAGCTTTACATTCAGAAGGCAAGTTGACTAACTCCCATGTATGATTTTGCATAATGGAGTCTATTTCACTTTTGATTGCTTCCTTCTACATAGGAACATCAGGCATGGCTTCCTTGAAAGTTCTGGGCTCACTCTCTAACAGAAAGGCCGTCACAAAGTCAGGACCAAATGATTTTGATGTTCTAGCCCGTTTCCTTTGTCTAGGCTCATCAGTATCATGTTCTGGTTCATCGACTGAAGTGCTTGCATTTCCTTGTTCACGTGTACGTTTGGGTTACGTAGTATCCTTGCATGGAAACACGTGTTCAAAGAAGGAAGCATTCCTTGATTCTATTATTGTATTCACATGGATATCCGGTATATATGATTTGTATACCAAGAACCGATATGCACTACTATTGTGTGCATAGCCTATGAATATGCAATCAATCGTCTTAGGTCCGATGGTGACCTGTTTCGGGTTAGGTACTGCTACTTTTGCTAGACACCCCCATACTTTGAGGTATTTATATGAAGGTAAGTTACCTTTCCACAGTTTGTATGGTGTCTTGCCGGTTTTCTTGTGAGGTATTTTATTGAGAATATAGTTGGCAGTCAGCAATGCTTCCCCCCACATATTTTGGGGTAAGCCAGAATTCAACAACAAGGCATTCATCATCTCCTTTAGAGTTCGGTTCTTGCGCTCGCCAGTGCTGTTTGATTCGAGTGAGTAAGGAGCAGTTGTCTGATGAACTATTCCATGTTCTGAGCAGAACATGTTAAATGGTGCATCATATTCTCCTTCTCTATCACTTCTAACGATTTTAATCGTTTTGCCAAGTTGATTCTCAACCTCAAGTTTATATTCTTTGAATTTATCCAAAGCCTCATTTTTGCTATGTAACAAATATACATAACAAAATTTTGTGCAATTGTCTATGAATGTCACAAAGTACTTTTTGCAACCTCTGATCTGCACATATTTTAAATCACACAGATTCGTGTGAATTAGACCTAGAGTTTCTATGTTTCTTTCTACAGAACGTGATGGAGTTTTAGTGAGTTTGACCTCCGTGCAAACTTCACATTTTTCGGAGTTATCTACCTTAAATTTTGGTAGCAGATTCATGTTAATTAATCTACGCATAGAATTGACATTAACATAGCCTAGTCTTTCATGCCAAACAGAGGAAGACTCAACAACATAGGCAATAGAAGTTATTTCATTAACATTGGGAACAGCAGGAACAATAGTTTTAGGGATGACTGTCATTACATTAAACTTGAGCAGTCCATCATTTACATATCCTTTACCCAAGTATACCCCATTCTTAGACAATACAAAATTACCAGAAACAAGAACAACCTTAAACCCATTCTTGCTTAGCAAAGAACCTGATATCAAGTTCTTTCTAATATCTGGAACATGCAACACATTTGTGAGTGTTAGTTCTTTGCCTGAAGTCATTTTCAGCACTATCTTCCTTGTTCCTTCAATTTTGGAGGTGGAAGAGTTTCCCATGAACAGCTGTTCATCTTTGTTGCACTTCTGGTATGAAGTGAACATTTCCTTGTCCGAGCAGATATGCTTGGTGGCCCTAGTATCATACCACCATTCACGAGGATTGCTCCCTATAAGATTTACCTCTGATACTACAGCACAGAGGTCTAGGTCAGAGGGACCAGTGGACAAGTTCTCAGCTATGTGTGCGTGAGATTTTTCATTTCCTTTTGCATGCCCTGTTCCTGAACGATTATTGTCCTTGCTACGACACTCAGAAATTTTGTGCCCCAGTTTACTACACTTGTGGCATTTCCCAGCAAACCTCTTTGCAAGAGGTTTTTTGTTTGAGGCCTATGGCAGAAACTTTCTCTTCTTGCCCTTCTGTTCGTGCTCCACCACTTTGGCCTTTTCTATGGACTGATTTCCATAGGACCTGTCATTCTTGCGATTCTCCTCTTCGATCCGCAACCTGACAATTAGGTCTTCAAGAGACATCTCATTTCGCTTGTGTTTGAGGTAGTTCTTGAAGTCCTTCCATCCAGGTGGAAGTTTTTTTATGAACACTGCAACCTGGAATGGTTCGCACAGCGTCATGTTCTCTTCAGCAATGTCGTGCATTATAACCTGCAGTTCTTGGACTTGACTCACAACAGTTTTGGAGTCAATCATCTTGTAGTCCAGAAATTTGCCGACTACAAACTTCTTGGACCCGGCGTCTTCTGTTTTGTACTTCTTTTCCAAGGATCCCCACAGGAGTTTGGACGTCTTGAAGACACAGTAGACGTTGTACAGGGGGTCTACCAAGCCATTTAGGATGTAGTTCCTGCAGAGGTAGTTGCCCTGAGTCCATGCATCAACTGCAGCAGCGGAGTGTGCATCCATTGGTGCCAGCATCGGGGCAGATTCAGTGAGAAATCTTTCCAGCTTCAAGGTGGTCAGGTAGAACTGCATCTTTCCTTGCCACTTCTTGAATCTAGTTTCATTGAACTTCTCCGGTTTTTCTCCCACGGTTATGTGCGTGGGTAGAACGACCGAATGTGCCGCAACCGATTGTGCAGTCACATTTTGGGTCACCGGTGTTTCAGTCCTGATAAGCCCACTGGAAATATCACTTTGTGTGTTCTCCATGTTCTTATCTGAAATAGTTTGAAACAGAACTTGTTAGCTGTTTTTCCGAATCGATAACAGCACCTTCAAATGAAACTTCACAAAACTGTTAGAATCAGTGAGGAAAAAATTCTGCTTTAAGATTGTTAGAACCCAATTTTATAAATATGAAAAATCCCAACAGCAATTACGAAGAACTGAAATACAGGAAATAAAAACAGTAAACGAAAGACTTTGCATAGAGTCGAGATTGAGAATCTCTCTCCTTAAAGCAGAATTCGCCCCGTAGTGTGACTGTGGCTGGCGAATTGCTTCCCAGGATACAACTGTACCTTCTCTGAAGAGCAACACCCTTGCTTCAGAGATTCCAGCAAACTGCTGTCTGTGATGTACTCTCAGTTGACACGGAGGAGAAGAAGAAGAAGAAGAAGAATAAAACTTTTTGACTGTGTAAAAGACTCTGTCTGGATTCAGTTGTCTTTTATAAAAGAAAATGGAGACTGGAGACTCTTCAGAGGCACATTACTCTGTAATAGCAGAGTAATGGAGACTCTTCAGATTCATAACTGGTGAGCCATTACTCTGCTGTTACAGAGTAATAATACCAGTTACCGAGTTTGAAAAGCCTTATCAGTTCAGTAGGGGAATAGTTAGTTTTTGTCTGGGCAAAAAAAAAAATTTAAGCCAGAGCCAGAGCCGAAGCCGGGCCGGGCCGAACCGGGCGCGCACGCGCGCGTGTGTGATTGTCATTTTGGCTAAGTCCTCTCTCCACTACACGTTAGTGGTAACCCCCGGCCCACGCCCTTTAGTCCAGTTTTCTAGTATATATACTAGAAAAAATCTTTCTCAATTTCCGATATGGGACTATCCATTTTCTCCAAGTTGCCAAGTTAGTACATTTCAAGTACCCAACTTTGGACCAACATTTCTCATTCATATGGAATTCGTTTTTGGCAAGTGAGTACACCACGGAATAGTACTCGTCGAGAGGATCGCAATCCACTCATTTTCGCCGCCGGTGGCCGGAGCTTGCCGGAATTCGGCCCGAAAAATTGCAAAATTAATTCCAACAGCAGACGCAATACAAATTCACCGCAGTCGATCGCCAGTAACAAAAGTGGCAACAGCCAGACATGGTAGTCGACCGCAGCGATCAGTTCAAAAGAACTGCAGTCGACTGACATGTAGTCTGTATCAGCCCAAAATTTTGAAAATCTCACAAACTGATATATGGATATTTATATGAATAATTACGTGGTTTCTCAAGATAAAATCTACACTATAATAGGCACAATCTTGGCCAAATCTATCTCAGTCCTTGCGTTAATCAAATCTTTACATAAATTTCACAAATTCTCGAATTTTTGAATCATAGTGTTGAATAAAAGATTTAAAGAAAACTTTTCATGAAATCACTTGAATATTAGTAAACGCAGTAACGATTCCTTCTTTTACAGAAATATGGACTTAAATACACCTCAAAACTGAGATCTATCCACAAATAGTCATTCATTAATCAAATATTCTAATTTCAACTCAACTAAACTCAAGTTCTTCCTTTTTCTCATTAGATCCAACTCAAAACAACAATAAATCTCCTCATTCCCAGTCAAAACAGTGAACAAAGTCGGGAAAACAGCAACTAATAGTTCATCATTCATCCATGTGCATAAACCCTCACTTAATTTGCTTTCCTAGTTTACACATGATGTGATTGCCATATAGGTCAAACAACTCTCATACAAGTAAAAATTTGATCTTTATCGACTAGATGTCTTCCTACAAGTCTCATACACATTCCACATCAATTCATACATGATCAATCAAGCATGGTATAACAAAATTAGGATCTTTGTGCAATGTCAATTTCTACCATCTACGCATAAAAAAATCACGCAGCAATTTGTAATTTATCCATGAAAAGGTTGTTTTAATTATTCATTCACTTAAGAGTCATCTCATAATAGATCAACATAAATTTATAATTTTATAAGATCTCAACATGCAATCTATTCAATTAATCATATAATCAATTCATCATAATACTAGTATTTTTCACGTGCGATGCACGTTTTGATAAGAGTTGGAGGATTTTGACGTGTGATATATGTGTTAAGAAATAGTTTTGGAGTTGGACGTGTGTTGCAAGTAATTGGAAAAAATATTTTGAGGGAAAAGTTACATTTGTACGTGCAATGCACTTGTTTATAAGTAGAATTTGAATGTTACGTGCAACATATGTTATGTTTAGTGTTAAAAAATTATTATAAAATTGTTTTGCACATGTGTTGCACGTTTTAAGTATGTGGAATTTGTTTTATTTGTTTGTTTTTGTTATAATTAATGGAAGAGTTGGAGTTTCACGTGCAAAGCACGGGTTTGTATGTTGACAAATGACAACCTCAACTCTCCCATTATAATATTAAAGATTAAATAACAACCAAGAGATGAGAAATACCACTCACCTCAAAGAATATTAACTTGAAGAAACAAAAGCAATAAGAAAGCCTTCTCCTCCTTTTTGCAAAGCTTCAAGATCCAACACCAAAATTATAATGCAAAGTAGGGTTTAGAGTTCACAATAGTGGGGAAACGGCTGTTGTTGTTTATATAGGCAGGAATAATCTCTTTTAGGGTTTTGTGAAGATTTTTATATAACTCTTTTGGGAAAAATACCTTATATAGATTCATTACTTTAAGTAACTAAATAAACCAAATAAGATGGGATTAAATCTCTCAAATCCCTCCCGAATCTGGCCGGCCTCAATTTGCAACCCAGAAAATTCGGCTTTTCGAAAATTTGCCTCCAAGTAGCACCTTTGCAAATAGACCCCTTCGTTTAGAAATATTTGCAAAATACCAATAACTATTTTTTAAAAAATCCATAAAATTTGTAATTATTATCCACTAACAAATGTTAGATTTCTCAATTAAATTTCTGACTTTATGTTTCCTAAGAAAATATTTGCACGTGTAAAAAGGTAAATTTCAAAAAAATATTTATTAAATAACCAAAATTCACTTCAATTTATTTATCAATACATTTAAAATATCTAAGGTGTTACATTGTGTATAACGTTGTTAGGTTGCAGGTTCGAAACCGAGGGAGCTCTTTTTCTTTTGAAAACTTTAATGAATTGTTAGAACAATAGACAAAACTATATAGGGAATTCTATGTGGACTTCTACACCAACAGCCACTTGGCTTGCTAGAAGAGGCGATTTAGAGCGGTATGGTGCTTCAGGTTTGATTCCGAGGTAGGGTTGATTGTTTGATTTTATTATTTTAAACTCTTTTGCATATATTTTTACTTAAGTAATGGTTTAAATTAACCTAGTGCATTATTGGAATATTTTGAAACAATTTTATATAAATCTAAGATTTATTTTGGAGTTAAATTTACATTACAATTAGAAAGTATGTGTAATTGATTATTTTGGATTTGTTAGATATTATTATAGTCCCATATTGGTTGTAGAGTTGTTTTGATATTTGTTCTCCTCCTATCAATAGGGAGCCAACTCCATGCTTCTTAATTCGCTCTAGAGGCTAGATTAAAATTACTGGTAGCCCTGGGCCGGGCCAGTGTCGCTAGAGTGAAAGTCACCAAGGACATCAGAAATGGCTACCTACTCCCTTTAACAGCTAGCTTTTAAGGGTGAGTTCTCCTGGGTTCCTAACAATTCGTATCAGAGCCAGGTAATACAAATTTTTCATTCTTTCCAAAATCCTAGAATTCCAACAGCAAAAAAAAAACAACTTTCTTCAACCTCCAGCCAGTGCTCAAAATCCTCCAGCATCAGTCCTCCAAATCCTCGTCTTCTTCAGCAACCGAAACCCATCAGTCCTCCAAATTGCTCTCCAGCATCAGTCCTCCAAATCGCCCTCCGTCGATCCCCTCATCACCCTCATCACCGTCGATCCCCTCATCACTCCAACCCCCTTATCACCCTCCGTCGAAGTCCTCCAAATCGCCCTCCGTCGATCCCACTCCAACCCCCCCCCTCTGCCACCACTCTCACCCCCCTCTTTCTGAAACCCTAACCCTAAGTTTGTAAATGGTTTGTTAGGTTTTTAGATCCATCTATTTATTTACTGTTTAAATATATATATATATATATATATATATGTATATATATATATATATATATATATATATATATATATATATATATATATATATATATATGTATATATAGGTACTACTACTTGATGGCATCTCAGTCTTTCCCACATATTTCTGCCTCCACTGACTTCCCCGATGCAACCGCCTCTCTTTCCTCCTCCAGATTCACAAAGCAGCAACACCACTTTCAGTCTGCCTCTGGCCTCCTACCTTTTACCTTCTCCTTACATTATTCCTCACTCTACTCCACCTCTACTTCCGCCACCGGTAGCTCGCCCTACTCCCTACCCCGATCGAGACACCAGCAGCATCTCCCTCCACATTGTGCTCTCAGTCACATCAGCGCTAGTCTTATTTCTCCTTGCAGTACTTCTTTCCTCACATCCTCGCCCATGCCCGTCACTCTGGCCTTGCCATCTCCTGCTAATTGGGCTAATCTTCAGCAATGCCTCACTCAGCTGGAACTACAGCTCATGGGTCAGTCTATCAATGCTGGCTCCTCTGCTCCTGCACTTTCTGCCACTCCCGGTATGAATTCGTTCTGAATTTTAGATTCTTGTGCATCACATCATCTTACTAGTAATCAGACATTGTTCACCACCTACACAGCACTTTCCTTTCACTCTCCATCTCTACACACAGCTGATGGCTCACCACTTCTTATTACACACTCAAGAACAATTAACTCTCCGACTCTCACATTACCATATGTTCTCTACGCTCCTCATTTATCAATAAAAGTTTTACCGGTATTGTTTTCTCTGATGTTGATCTGTGGCACAGACATTTAGGTCATATTAGCGCATCACGACTTCAGACTATTGCTCGCAGTGGTGCCATTGGTTCTCTCACTTTTAAACATTTATCTGATTATCAGAGTTGTCATTTGGCCAAACACATTGCCCTACCCTTTAGTGTAATGCCCCTGCCCCTAGCTCAGACAATTTATACAATTTATAAGACAAATTAAATACTATGTAGTACAACTACCCACCACAGGCTGCCTCTCAAAAGGTGGTTAACCGGATTGGTGACTCTTGATCATATGCATTATTATTTATATTATATCATATTATAGGTCACTCCCGATATGGGATATTTATCACACTTCTCCCGTGTTCTCTCTCTCCCGAGAGTATACACTGCCAAGTATTTCTTTCGGGTGGGCCCCAAGCCATGCCACGTCACCTGTGGCCTTTGACAAAGTCAGCACACAAGTGCTGTCCATACCGTGGCCCCCCCATCAAAGCACTATTCAAATTACCCATTATTACAAGTATGCCACATATATCATATATCAACAGCCAACTATACCTTTCCAAAGTATATTTTTTATATTTATATTTCAAACACTTTTTTTTGAAAACTACGGGGTGTTACACACACCCCCCTCAGAAATTAGCGTCCTCGCTGAGCATGGGCATGCACAATCTAGTGCAGGATCTCCTTTCTAGCTGTTGTGGAGCATATGCTCTTCTATCCGCCAGATAATTCATGATCCCGGAGTACATCCCGGATTTAATTGAGCTGTCCTCCTATCCGCCTAACTAATTATGATCCCAAAGTACACAGCCTGATCAATAACAATTCCGGATTTAATTGAAGGCCCACAGTCTCGGAGTACACTGCTTGACTGGGTCTATAGTCCTGGAGTACACCACCCGACTATATAGACATGCCCCACACCCGGTCGAAAGTCGGCTCTGATACCATTTGTAATGCCCCTGCCCCTAGCTCAGACAATTTATACAATTTATAAGACAAATTAAATACTATGTAGTACAACTGCCCACCACAAGCTGCCTCTCAAAAGGTGGTTAATCGGATTGGTGACTCTTGATCATAGGCATTATTATTTATATTATATTATATTATAGTTCACTCCCGATATGGGATATTTATCACACTTCTCCCGTGTTCTCTCTCTCCCGAGAGTATACACATCCAAGTATTTCTTTCGGGTGGGCCTCAAGCCATGCCACGTCACCTGTGGCATTTGACAAAGTCAGCACACAAGTGCTGTCCATACCATGCCCCCCCTCCCCCCCATCAAAGCACTATTCAAATTACCCATTATTACAAGTATGCCACATATATCATATATCAATAGCCAACTATACCTTTCCAAAGTATATTTTTTATATTTATATTTCAAACATTTTTTTTTGAAAACTACGGGGTGTTACATTTAGTCACAAAAGAACTTCTGAAACCACTCACCCTTTTCAACTTGTTCATTCTGATATATGGGGACCCTCTCCCGTACCCTCGTGGAAGGGCTATCTCTATTATGTTATCTTCATCGATGACTTCACTAGACATACATGGGTTTTTCTTATGCGTCAGCGAACTGAGATACCTGATATTTATCGGTTCTTTATAATTATGATTCACACTTAGTTCGGCGTGCGCATTAAGAATTTTTGATCGGACGGTGCACGTGAGTACACTTCCATCACTATGAGATCGATCCTTCAGTCTCACGGCACCCTGTTTTAGCAATCATGCCCTCACACACATGAGCATAATGGTATAGCTGAACGCAAGCATCGTCACATCCTTGAGACGGCTCGCGCTCTTTTACTCTCCTCTTTCGTTCCTTGTTCTTTCTGGGCTGAAGCTATCATGACCGCTGTTAGTCTCATTAACATTACTCCCTCGTCTGCCGTAGCTGGTATGATGTCTTATAAGGTTCTTTATCATTCACCTCCCGACTATAGTATGCTCCGTACCTTTGGGTGCACCTGTTACGTCCTTCTCCCTCCTACTGAGCGCAAGAAGCTCTCTGCTCGTGCTGCTAAGTGCGTTCACCTAGATCTCAGTCCTGAACACAAAGGTTATATTTTTTTTGATCCATTAGCGGGTTGTGTTTGCATTTCTCGACATGTATCCTTTGTGGAAGACTCCCCTTACTACCTGATCCCCCCCCCCACCGCCATGGATACTAGATTTCTCAATTCCCCTGTTGTTGCTAACTCCCCGACTTTATCTTCCCGCATTCCTTTTGATCCCACTCCTCTGGCTCTATTCACATCTCCTGCAGTCCTTACACCTTTTTTTCCTTACCGAAATACCACCTGCATCCCCACAGCGGCCAGCACCCATCCCACCTACTTCCCCACTGACACATGCACCTACTCCACCGTCCCCACCCCACATCCTGTCAGTCCACCACCTCTTCGTCAGTCTACCCGTTCCACTTCTGGTATTCTTCTGGCACGTTATACACCTGATGCCACTGGTTATTCTGATCAGTTTAGCTTTGCTACCCTAGCTTCCTACTCACCACAGTTTCATGCATATCTCAATGCTATACACTCTACACATGAACCCAAAACTTATCAAGACGCAATTCAATACCTTGAATGGAGGAAAGCTATTGCAGAAGAATTCAATGCATTTGATCAAACTGGCACTTGGGATGTTGTTCATCTACCAGAGGGCGTTCAGACTATTAGCTACAAGTGGATCTTCAAGGTAAAATATCAACCTGATGGATCTATTGAGCAGCACAAAGCCCGTCTAGTAGCTCGAGGGTTTACTCATAAGCATGGCATTGATTATGATGAGACCTTTGCTCCCGTTGCACAGATGACTACTGTTCGCACCCTTCTTGCTGTTTTAGCCATCCGCCAATGGTCGTTATACCAGATGGACGTGAAGAATGCTTTTCTTCATGGTACCTTATCTGAGGTTGTTTATATGGATCTTCCTCCTGGCCTCCCTACTCCTCCTCATCATATTTGCTGGCTGTGTCGGGCTATATATGGTTTGAAACAGGCCCTTCGAGCCTGGTTTGAGTGTTTTTGCTTTGTCATCACTAAGACTGGTTTTAGTCAGAGTTCTCTGGACCATTCTACGTTTATGCGGTCATCACCGCAGGAGAGGGCAATTCTACTACTCTATGTTGTCGATATGATCATTACTGGCGATGACTCTGCGGGCATTACATCCACCTAGAAATACCTTCATCAGCAATTCCATATGAAAGACCTTGGCAGACTACGTTATTTTCTGAGCCTAGAGATTGCTCGTGGATCTTGGGGGATACTCATTGCTCAACAGAAATACACATCAGATATTATCTCCGCTACATGCCTTTCTGATAGTAGATCAGCCGATACACCCTTAGAGCTTCATGTGAAGCTTCGTCCCATTGATGGTGAGATCCTTTCTGATCCCACTAGATACAGACAGATTGTTGGACAACTTGTCTATTTATGCATGACCAGATCCGATATTGCTCATGCAGTCAGTGTTGTCAGTCAGCTTGTTTCTGCTCCTACATCAGTTCACTACGGTGCTCTTCTTCGGATTCTCAGATATCTTCGAGGCACTATTACTCACTCATTATTCATGCCTGTTACATCCAAACTAGAGCTGAGTGCATATTCTGATTCAGATTGGGCAGGTGATCCTACTACTAGACGGTCTACTACCGATTTCTGTCTATTTCTTAGTGATTCGCTGATCTCATGGCTAAGTAAGAAACAGGCAGTTGTTGCATGTTCTTCGACTGAAGTAAAGTACAGAGCAATGGCAGCTACTACTAGAGAGATTGTTTATGTTTGTTGGCTGTTATCAGATATGGCTGTCACTCTTACAAGAGCTACTCCTCTTCATTGTGATAACTGGAGTGCATTGCACATTGCAAGCAACCCGGTCTTTCATGAGCGAACGAAGCATATAGAGATTGATTGTCATTATGTTTGTGAGCACTTTGAGGCAGGAACCATTTTTCTCCATTCTGTTACATCTTCCTAGCAGATTGCAGATTTCTTCACCAAATCCTATACTATTCAGAGATTTAGATACTTAGTAGGAAAACTTACACTGTTTGACCCATCGTGAATTTGAGCAGGGGTGTTAGATATTATTATAGTCCCATATTATTTGTAGAGTTGTTTTGATATTTGTTCTCCTCCTATATATAGGTGGTATTGTACTTGGTTGAACTCAATTCAATATTCAGTATTGTTTTCATCTCTCTGATTTATCTTAACAGGATTCATTCAAAAAAATTGTTTCCTTTTAAAGGCAAGCAAATTTGGAGTACTTTGAGATGATTAAATATAAATTTAGAAATTTATTTTTGGTAAAAATTTCGTTGTAAATGATTCTGGAGGTTGAACTTAAATTTAACTGAAGTATGGATTTGAGGGAAAAAATAAACTTGTGCTATCTGGCAGAGTTTCGTCAATGTGAACTCTTATTGAAATTTTTATGATAACTAGTAAGGAGTGATCTAGTTGTTGAGATTGATGAATTGAAAGAAATGACCTATAAATGGATGAATGAAACTTTTACGAATAAGGTTAAGAATAACCTAGAATATCTCTGATTTGAGATGTGTAGTTTCTAGGAGCTGAACGAGACCCGTAGTGACCGGCAAATTATGATAAATAAAAATTTTGAGAAAATGACCAATATGGGTCTGAGTTATCGGTGAGTGAGTTTAATTTCGGCAGGGTAAGCTAGCTCTAGGCTATGAAAACTATAATTGAATTAAGGAAAAGCACTAGAAAAAGAAGATGTGATGAAACCTGGGTAAACGTAAGTGGGGCATTTCTATATAGTCGGGCGGTGTACTCCGGGACTATAGATCCAGTCGGGCGGTGTACTCCGGGTCTGAGATTGATGCGGAGTGAGACGAGCTTCCATTATTTCCAGGATTATGAATTGTCGGGCAGTGTACTCCGGGATCATGAATAGTCGGGCGGAAGGAAGGCGTATCTCCAATATTTTTCAGGCTAGAGCGACACTTGCTCAATTTTTGCAGGAGGTGGATTCTGTATAGTCAGGCGGTGTACTCCGGGACTAGAATCCATACTCATGGAACGTCTAAATCTTGTTTTTGTTACCGTAGTAGGATTTCCATAATGAGGGATTGGACCCTATAATGAGGAGAAAGTAAGGGCTTGCCCTCGGACCTATGTAGTATAGGATGCATAGAATCTGAACAGGTGTTGCATGGTAAGTATAAGTGTCTGCATTAGGCATCAGGATCATATCATACACTAACATATTTAGGAAAGTCACATTTCACAGTTTGTTTCTGCATTCAAGTTTGTGATTGTTAAAATAGAAGAATCGCTGTATTATAGTATTGCGTCCGTTGCAGCAACTGACGTGCCCACAATATTCAAGTTGCAGGACTCGGATTAGCAAGCGACGTGGAATTGAGTTCATCGACGATGGACGTCGCAAGACTGAAGATAGTTGATGTTACAAATTGTATCTCTTTATGTAATTTTCCGCTATGTATTGTAAATATTGACAACGTAATGTAAAAGTTTTAATTCCTTATATTTTGGTACGAATTTGAAGTAAAAGATCATGTTTATGCTACGAATTACATATGTTTGTAATTTGGGGCATTACAGGGCATTTATTGAATTGCATGTATTGAAACTACCATCGGGTACTTATCGACTTCCAAGTATTCACTGGCCTTCAGGCAAGCATATGGCAAAGTTATTGCACTCATCTCCGGGAAATCTTTACTGTTATTGTGTCCATGCTATTGGGCTATAATTTGTAGCAATAGAAAAGACAAGTCAAGGGGTATTTTGGAACCAAACTATAATGGTATACTGAATTGTTTCTGTTCTACTACTGTATGAACTCGCACCATACTTTATCATTTGAATTAGTAAAGTTTGAATTTTCTTTATTAGTTCATTATTATAAATGCATTCTGAAGTATTATTATCACTTATCTCAGATCAATGATTGTTTTGAAATTTTGTTATATATTTCTATAACAACATAGAAACTTTCTAATAATATTATTACTGATATGATTACATCAATTTCATGGTTATAGCAATTGTACCTTCTAAACTGCTACAAGATTATGGATTATTTTATACGACTTGTCTGATCCACTAATGAGATTTGTCATACTCATTCGGCGTGTAGCTCACTTTGTTGTTTTTACCATTTTTCATATACCATTTAGAGCTATGTAGTGTATTCTTGGAGTATCATATCAAAAGAGCATGTTATTATTTGATGCATTTGAATTTGGAGATTGACCTATGTTAGTAAAATAAATCTGATGACATTTGACAAATGTTGTATTATTCAATGTGGCAGATGACATTAGTATTATGTACCAAGTTTGGAATGAGGTTTTAAATATTAGCTTTCTTAAATATTATATTCTTTTCTGTACTACTGAAAGGCTTATTATGGGTATGGGATACAATCTTGTATACATGTTGCCGCTGATGCGTTCTCAATTTAAGTTGCACGGTCTTGGAGCATGATAGTATGACATTAGTTATATTCTCCATACTCTAGAGAAGAAGAATCCCCAATTCTTCCTCCTCTCATACTTTCCATTACAGCTCCTTCCCAACCATTAAATCATTCCGGTCCTGAGATTATGAAGATGTGACTAGAGTTGTGAATCTTGTGATGTCCTCTAGTAGGAGTCACCACCATACATAGGCTTATTCGTGATGAGGATGCCGACTACACATTCCTCTTCTGCATCCAATCAGTGTAAGACAACTTACCAAATCGTATCATGCTGGTTGTTGTTTATTTGACTCGTTACATCATGCTTTCGGTCTAGACTTTCTTGTCGATACCATGCTTGTGATGATTTGGTTGATGATGTAATTATTCATGTTGGGATCGTAGCCGGCCAACAATATACTTTCGAAAACTCTACAAAAGTACTTTATGAAATGTGTTAACATAATAAATTGTAAAATAAAAAAAATAGGAGCCTGGCTCTTCACAATAGTAGTCAAGTTCGAAAGGTAATCAAAACACCTTCATCAACGGATAAATAAGAGGATGCTCTTGTAAACTATGTTATGATTATAGATGATAATATACTTTCAAAAACTCTAAAAAAAAGTACTCCACAAAATGTCTTAACAATAAATTGTAAAAGAAAAAGATTGGAGTAGGGTTCTTCACAATACTAGTCTAATTCGAACAAGGTTATCACACCACCTACATCAATAAATAGGAGGCAGCTCATGTAAACCAATATCTTCAGTTTATGTGGGGTTGAAAATAATTAGCCAACTAAACCAAGGTGTAGTTTGTTTTGAAAGAAATAGGGCAGAAACCTCTTTTCTCTACCCAATTTGGTTTCTTTTCCATTCAAAGATACTAGTATTTTTTATGTGTGATGCACGTTTTGATAAAGAGTTTTAGTTAAAAGTACGATACACGTAAGTCAACAGTAATTAGCATGTGCAATGAATGCCTTAATTTTGTAAAAATGGAGCTGGGGGGGCGACACATTTAAAAAAAAAATTTAGTAGGACGAAAAACTTTGGTGTGTACGTGCGATGCACGTGTTGAAAAGTATATTTGGAGTTGCATGTGCGATGTACATGCTTGTTTGGTGACAAAAGTAGTGTTTCTTTTGTGACAAAAAAATATTTAAAATTATTTATTTGTGACAAACTCTTCTATTAAATAGTAAGTAAATATATTATATTATATTATAGATAGATGGATAGCAATTTACACATGTGGTGCATGTTTAATATAAAAAAATAAATAAAGTAAAAAATCTCACAGTGAGGACTCGAACCTGAGACTTCATTCATATTAGTTATGGACATGCGATGCACGTGTTGGTAGACTGACAAATGACACTAAGGCCTTCTCCCATTATAATATTAGAGATAATATTAGAGATTATTAATAGTAATTTACACGTGCGATTCACGTCTTAATAAATATAGTTTTTTAAAGTGAAAATTCAGACGTAGCCTGAGTTTGAACTTAAGACCTTCTTTATAATAGTTATCCACGTGTGTTACACGGGTTGATAGATTTACAAATGACACTAAGACCTTCTCCCATTATAATATTAGAAATTCATGTTTTAATAAATATAGTTTTTTTAAAGTGAAAATTTAGAAGTAGTTTGAGTTTGAACCTAAGACCTCATTTATAATAATTATGTACGTACGTTGCATGCATTGATAGATTGACAAATGACACCAAGGCCTTCTCTCATTATAATATTAGAGATTATTATCACGTGCGATGCACGTTTTGATAAGAGTTGGAGGATTGTCACGTGTGATTTACATATTAAGAAATAGTTTTGGAGCTGGACGTGCGTTGCACGTAATTGGTAAAAATATTTTGAAGGAAAGATACAATTTGTACATGCAATGCACGTGTTTATAAGTAGAATTTGAGTTGTATGTGCAACATATGTGTATGTTTTAGTGTTAAAAAATTTTTGTAAAATTGTTTTGCACATGGGTTGCACGTTTTAAATAGGTGGATGATATGGGTCAGGAATAACGTGGCCCATCCTGGGCCACCGGATCCCCTCAGGATACGCGCTCTTTCTGATCCTTCAGATCTGCCACATCAGCACCGAAAAACCACCCGGAGCTCTGCCACGTCAGCCCGGAAACCGCTCCGGCGTCTGCCACGTCAGCCCTATACCGCCCGGCTTTCCACCGCTTCAGCCACTCGGGTAACCGGGTCCGGCTCAGCCCCAAACGGGTCTGGACCCGATTGGCTTCCCCTATAAATACCAGACCCTCCCCCCTGCTTGCAGGTAATGAATCTTTCTTCCACAAAACCCTAGTTACTTTTGCTCTATCTTAAGTGACTGACTAGATCGTCGGAGAGTCTGCCACCGGGACCAACCCGGTGTTCCTAGACCGTCTGCAGGTACACCAGACCTCGGATCCAAGCCACCTGATCCGAGCCGAGCCTCCAGCCTCATCCCACTCCAGCCTGTCACCGGTACCGTTCGGCCAGCCGAGGGTCGTCTGATTAGTAGCTTCCTCCTTCAAATACAAATCGAGTAAGAACTCACACCTGGTTCATCCACACGTCTCCCAGAAACAAACCGCATCAGGTTGGCGCCGTCTGTGGGAATACTACATCAGAAGCCGACCCGAGCTCGACCATCAAGGTACCTCGACAGCCGAACTCTCATGGCCCCCAAGGCCAAGAAGGCTGCTACCTTTGCACCTCAGTAGGACTTGCCCCCGCCGGGTGCCGCCGCCGAAGCGCACGCATCCAATCACGGGGCTCCCCGTTAGGGACCCCAGAAGAGCGCCTCCCGTCCGGCCCAGCCCGACTTACGGGGGGTAATCATAAACCGACAGGTTAGTCGCAGTAGGGGAAGGGCTGCTTCCAACTCGGCCCCGAACCATCCGAAACCACCGCCCCAAGGACGGAGGCCAGTGCTCAGCCGCGTCGGACGGCAACCTTCTGCTCAACCGAACCGGGTCGAGGGAGCCCCAGTCACTCACCAGGAGTTCCAGGACTTCCGGAGGGAAATCCTGGGGCCCTCCGAGGGGCCCCCAACCAGGAGGATGTCCGCCATTCTCAAACCAGGTCGGACGCCGAGGCCAGCGTGTCCCGCCCATCAACGATCCCACCAGAGTACGATGGTGATCTCCTAAGGCGCCTCCAAGAGATGGAGGATCGCCTCGATCACATTGGCGACGACGGTCCTGGAGCGGCTCAGGGGTACAGACCTGTCTGACCTCCTTTCTCCGCCCTCATCCTCCAAGTGAAAATACCTCAAAATTTCCGACCACCTCAGTTTGAGACCTATGACGGCGAGGGAGATCCTGCTGATCACATGGAGGATTTCAAAACCCTGATGATGATTCACAGCGCTTCGGATCCCCTGCTGTGCCGAGCCTTCCCTGCCACCCTCCGGGGTCCGGCTCGTGAATGGTTCTCCAAGCTGATCCCCGGCTCCATTTACTCCTTCGACCAGCTGGAGGGCAACTTCCTCGTCCACTTTGTCACCAGCCGGAAGGCCGAGAGGACAAGCGCCTCTTTACTTGGACTCAGGCAGAAGGAAGGGGAGTCGCTCAGAGTGTTCGTCCGGAGGTTCACCGCAGAGGCAAGGTCGGTCTCCTCCCTCGATCCTGGCATCGCCTCCGCAGCATTTCGGCACAACGTCCGCCATGGACAGCTGAAGGCCTCTCTGGCAAAGAAACCCCCCATCGATTTTTCCGACCTCCTCAACAGGGTCGAGAAGTACATTAGGGGGGAAGAGGCCCTGAACCCGAAAGAATCCAGGGAGGCCCCAGGGAATGGAAAGCGGAAGGCCGACGAAGTCGAGCCATCAAAGAAGGATCCAAGGGACGCGGGTGCCATGAAGAAGGTCCCGCCGGTCCCTCGCTTCGAGAGGTATACCCTGCTAACCCAAAA
Source organism: Hemerocallis citrina (assembly GCA_017893485.1). Taxonomy (NCBI): domain Eukaryota; kingdom Viridiplantae; phylum Streptophyta; class Magnoliopsida; order Asparagales; family Asphodelaceae; genus Hemerocallis; species Hemerocallis citrina. Next base: position 26,889,729 of record CM030363.1, read on the forward strand.
TGTGTCCTCCATCCTCTTGGCGATCGAGGACAGTGACCTCGTCCAGTACCCTCCTCGTCCGTCCAATAATACTAGCAAGAAAAGGGATCAGCGGTTCTACTGCCGCTTCCACCGAGACAACGGGCACGACACGGATCACTGCCGTGCCCTGAAAGACGAGATCGAGGCCCTCATTCAGCGAGGGTACCTCCGGGAGTACAAGCGAGAGGAAGCTCGGGGACAGAGGGACACGAGGAACAGGAGGACTCCACCTCCTCCTCGAGCTCCCCTACAGCTCCTCAAGCGAGAGCAGGAGCTTGATGAGCCTGAGGGCCAAGCCATATTACACTGCATCCACAGGGGGCCCATGGGAGGGGAGTCCAACACTTCCCGCAAGGCGTTCATCCGGGATGTTAACGCCGTCCAAGGCCCTCTCCCCCCTCAGATCCAGCAACTTCCTGTCTCCTTCTCGGGGGAAGACCTGGAGGGGGTGCGGCTCCCCCATTGCGACGCCCTCGTCATCAACCTCAGCATGGCCAATTTTGATGCTCGGCGAATCCTTGTGGACAACGGGAGCTCGGTCAACATTCTGTTTCTCGAAGCCTTCGAGAACCTAAAGCTGCCCCGTAGCAAGCTAAAACCAGCAGGGTACACCTTGCACGGGTTCTCGGGCGTCCCTGTAACAATTGAGGGGATCGTCACACTGGACGTCACGGTAGGTACGGCCCCAAACCGAAGAACCGAGCCCATGGACTTCATGGTGGTGAACTTCAAGGCAGCCTACAATGCAATACTCTGTCACCCGGGCCTCTGCTCCCTCCAGGCTGTCCCCTCGGCCTATCACCAGAAGTTGAAGTTCCCTACCGATACGGGAGTAGGGGTAGTTCGGGGGAACCAGGAAGCTGCTCGCTCATGCTATATGATAACAATCGGGTGTGGCATGTTTCCCCTCGACGCCGTCGAAATGCAGCCCCAGAGGACCCAGCCAGAGCCCGAGTCGGCAGACGAGCTGGAAGATGTCTCGTTCGAGACAGGGGATCCGTCGAAGCACTTTCGGGTAAGTTGCTCCCTCACCCTTCACCTTAAGTCAGCCCTCATCACCTGCATTCGCCGCAATGTCGACCTCTTCGCCTGGAAGCCTTCTGACATGCCCGATATCTCCGAGGATCTCATCATGCACAAACTCAGCGTGATCCCCGGGTCGAAGCCGGTGCTCCAAAAGCGACGTATGTTCGCCCCGGAGCGGCAGCAGGCGATCAATGCGGAGGTCGATAAGCTGCTGACTGCTCGCTTCATCCAAGAAGTCAGCTATCCCGAGTGGCTGGCAAACGTCATCATGGTCAAGAAGGCGAGCGGAAGCTGGAGGATCTGTATAGATTTTACGGACCTCAACAAGGCGTGCCCCAAGGATCCGTTCCCCTTCCCCAGAATTGATGCTCTTATCCATGCAACATCGGGTCACGAGTATCTATCCTTCATGGATGCCTTCTCAGGCTACAACTAGATCCGTATGTTCCCTCCCGACATCGACAAGACGTCCTTCGTTACTGACCAGGGGCTATACTGTTACAGGGTCATGCCCTTCGGGCTGAAGAACGCCCGCGCCACTTATCAGAGGCTCGTCAACCAGGTCTTCAAGGAGCAAATCGGGCGCAATATGGAGGTGTACGTAGACGACATGCTCGTCAAAAGCCAGCGGGGGGAGGATCACGTCGCCGATCTAGAGGAGGCCTTTGGGGTCCTTCGAATCCATAACATGAGACTCAATCTGGCCAAATGCACCTTCGGCGTCTCCGCGGGAAAGTTTCTCGGCTTCATTGTCAGCCAGCGAGGCATCGAGGCGAACCCTGAAAAGATCCAGGCCATATTAGACATGGCCCCTCCCAGGAACATCAAAGAGGTCCAGCGGCTGACCGGGAGACTGGCGGCCATCGGTCGTTTCCTCTCCAAGTCTGGAGAGAAGTCTCTTCCGTTCTTCAAAGCTCTGCGCGGCACCGGAGGGTTCGAGTGGGGTACCCAACAGCAAGAGGCCTTCGCCCAATTGAAGGAGTACCTCGCAAACCCTCCCCTCCTCAGCAAACCCGAACCAGGAGAGCCACTCTGGCTTTACCTGTCAGCATCGGAAAAGGTGCTCAGCGCCGTTCTCGTTCGGGAGGAGGAGGGATCACAGAAGCCTCTATACTATGTCAGCAAGGTCCTGCTCGACGCCGAGACCAGATACTCTCGGATGGAGAAAGTAGCGTACGCCTTGGTCATGGCCTCGCGAAAACTCCGTCCATATTTTCAATCTCATTCGGTCCAGGTACTGACAGACCAACCCCTCAAGGCCATGCTCTACAAGCCGGAGAGCTCGGGTCGACTCATCAAATGGTCGATCGAGCTCAGCCAGTATGACATTGGCTATCAACCCAGAACAGCCATCAAGGGGCAGGCGCTCGCAGAATTCATCACGGAATGCACCATCTCCGAGCATCCCGCGAGCAAGGAGGCCGACCAGACGTGGGAAGTCTACGTCGATGGCTCCTCCTACGAGGCGGGTAGCGGAGCTGGCATTATCCTGCGAGGCCTAGATGGTTTTCTTCTACAATACTGCCTCCGCCTCAACTTTCCGGCCTCCAACAACGAGGCCGAGTATGAGGCCATGATTGCCGGGCTCACCCTGGCTCATCAGGCCGGTGCCAGACAGATCGGGGCTTTTAGCGACTCCCAGCTCGTGGTCAACCAGATCACCGGGGAGTACGAGGCCCGCGACGATCGAATGGTCCGGTACAGAGCTGTAGTTCAACATCTACTGACGTCCTTCAACGTGTCGGCTGTTTTAAGAATCCCCTGGGAACAGAATGTCCAGGCTGACGCCCTGTCAAAGCTGGCTTCCTCCTCTTTCGAAGGTCTCGACCGCACGGTCCTGATCGAAGTCATGTTGAAACCAAGCATCGACATCCCGGAGGTCCTGTGTATTGAAGACAGAGCTCCCCCCGACGACTAGACCACTCTTATTAGGCGATTTCTCGTCAAAGGAGAGCTCCCCGAAGACCGAGTTGAAGCAAGAAGGGTCAGGGCCCAAGCAGAAAGATTCACAATGATCGACTCAACACTTTTCAAACGGTCCTACACAACCTCCGATGGCCGACCCTATCTCCGCTGCCTCACTCTCGCTGAAGCCAAATATGCTCTCAAGGAATTACACGAGGGGATTGGCGGATGCCACATGGGAAGTCGCTCGCTCGCGCGAAAGGCTTTGAATCACGGGTACTACTGGCCCACCATGTTGCAAGACGCTCTAACCCTTGTCAAGAAATGTGGCCCCTGTCAAAGGTTCTCGCCCGTCAAAAGGGCTCCGCAAGCAAACCTCCGGTCCATGGCCAGTCCGACCCCCTTCGCAATGTGGGGAATGGATCTGGTAGGCCCCTTTCCAAAGGCAACAGGACAACGAAAGTTTCTCATAGTAGCAATCGACTACATTACAAAATGGATCGAGGCAGAGCCATTAGCAACGATCACCGAGCAACAGACGCAACAATTCTTCTAGAAGCACATCATCTGTCGGTTCGGGATCCCTTAAGTGCTCGTCACAGATAATGGGACCCAATTCGCAGGCAAGCATTTCTGCAAGTTCTGCGAAGATCTCGGGATCCAGTAGCGCTTCTCCTCAGTATGTCATCCCCAGTCCAATGGGCAGGCAGAGAACGCAAACCGTCAGATCCACGACGGGCTCAAGAAGCGACTCGATAATTCCTCCAAGGGGTTATGGGTCGACGAACTGCCAAGTGTTCTTTGGGCCCACCGAACGACGAAGACGATCCCGACAGGGGAGTCGCCCTTCAATCTGACATACGGCGCAGAGGCCGTCATTCCCCTGGAAATAGGGATCCCCTCCCCCGGGATCATGGCCTTCGACGAGGCAAGTAACTCTTTACAGCTACGAGCCGACCTGGACCTCGTTGACGAGGTCAGGGAGAAGTCAGCCATCAGAAGGAGTATCTACCAGAAAAGGATCGAGAGGTTCTACAACAAGAAGGTGCGCCCAACTGACATCAAACTCGGGGATATTGTCCTCCGGAAGCTGGCGGTATCCAACCCCGGCCAGAAAACAAAGTTGGCACCAAACTGGGAGGGCCCTTACAGGTATCAGAGGTCGTACGACTAGGCACATATCGCTTGACAAACCCCGACGGCAAGCCCATTAAGAGGCCCTGGAACGCGGAACACTTAATTAGGTTCTTAGGAGGAGAGTAACCTCCATGTAAAATGTAATGATTGTAATCGGCACGCCGTGCCTAGTCTTTTGTAAGGTTTAAATATATTGTAAATATGCCAACTTTCTTAAAACAAGCCCATGGCTTCAAATCTTGTAAACAAATAAAGGACACATCACGAGATCGGCGCTCGGATAACAGTGCGAGCCCACTTAAAGCTTCCTTTACAAGCTTAGGGTTCGGCGCTCGGATAACAGCGCCAACCCAAAAAAGCTTCCTTCACAAGCCTAGGGTTCGGCGCTCGAATAACAGCGCGAGCCCAAAAAAGCTTCCTTTATAAGCTTAGGGTTCGGCGCTCGAATAACAGTGCGAGCCCAAAAAAGCTTCCTTTACAAGCTTAGGGTTCGGCGCTCGAATAACAGCACGAGCCCAAAAAAAAAAAAAAAAAAAAGCTTCCTTTACAAGCTTAGGGTTCGGCGTTCGGATAACAGCTTGCCTTTCTCACCGGTATGGGGGCTCGGCATCCGTCCCTCGCTCGGTTTGGGCTCCTTACAGCCCATCAACCTGTGCCCGAGGCGACATCCGCCAGCCACGCCCGCACATGTTACCGTCTCTCCCCGAGAACATGTGCAGGAGCTCGGCATCGACCCCGAGCAAGGAGGGTGCCTTCTCCAAGGCACCGCAACCTTGACGCTCGGCGACGACCCTCTGCTACGCCTGCAGTTGCCTTTCTCACCGGTACAAGGGCTCGGCATCCGTCCCTCGCTCGGTTTGGGCTCCTTACAGCCCATCAACCTGTGTACGAGGCGATATCTGCCAGCCACGCCCGCACCGTCTCTCTCCGAGAACATGTGCAGGAGCTCGGCGTCGACCCCGGGCAAGGAGGGTGCTTTCTCCAAGGCACCGCGACCTTGACACTCGGCGGCGACCCTCTGCTACGCCTGCAGTTGCCTTTCTCACCGGTATGGGGGCTCGGCATCCGTCCCTCGCTCGGTTTGGGCTCCTTACAGCCCATCAACCTGTGTACGAGGCGACATCCGCCAGCCACGCCTGCACCGTCTTTCTCCGAGAACATGTGCAGGAGCTCAGCATCGACCCCGGGCAAGGAGGGTGCCTTCTCCAAAGCACCGCGACCTTGACGCTTGGCGGCGACCCTCTGCTATGCCTGCAGTTGCCTTTCTCACCGGTATGGGGGCTCGACATCCGTTCCTCGCTTGGTTTGGGCTCCTTACAGCCCATCAACCTGTGTATGTGGCGACATCTGCCAGCCACGCCCGCACCGTCTCTCTCCGAGAACATGTGCAGGAGCTCGGCGTCGACCCCGAGCAAGGCGGGTGCCTTCTCCAAGGCACCGCGACCTTGATGCTCGACGGTGACCTCGACACTCTTGCAACTGGTTCTCTCACAAACATGGGGGCTCGACGAGCCGAGGCAAGGCCGCGGCTTTCTTCAAAACCGCTCGACCACCACGCTCGGTTACGACCCACAACCGTGTGTTGACAAAATTTTATTAAGGTTTAGAGCGTCCGCCTTCGGCAGACGCCGCGAGCCTCGAGTCGAATTATTGACCACCCTCTCACCCGCGAACAACTCGGGGTTTACGGCTTTTACCAGCCTAAACCCCGAACTGTTCGAGGATGGTAGGGGGGCCATCGACCCGCCGCTCTCTCCATCCCGGAACAAATGCTCTGAGCCTCCAAGTTGTTCAGCTAACCCTTCTCTCGCCCCCGGACAGCTCGGGGTTTACGGCTCTTACGAGCCCAAAACCCCGAATTGTTCGAGGATGGCAGAAGAGCTACCACGCTCCGGCTCTCTCTGAACTCCCGAACCGATCGGTCGGCCCACCTCTCACCAACGAACAACCCGGGGTCTCTCGGCTCTAACAGCTTGAACCCCGAATAGTTCGAGGGTGATCGGTGTGCCACCGATCCGGGATACTCGGAAATAAAATGTTCTCTGGGCGCCCGCCTTTGGCAGGCACCCGAGTTAGATGGCTCACTGCTTAACAAATGACAAGGGGTGTGGTGATTATATAGCTCACTGAGGCCCTCATTTATTGCGTCTGGGAATGCGAAACGACGGAAGGCGAAACGTCGCCATAAATGTTCATGGGAATGCGAAACGTCGCAATTAATGATGCAATCGCGTCAGTAGCGACCCTTCGTAGATGTCACACCGGCCGCCCTCGGCATCCGAGGCAATCAAGGTTCTGGGAAACGAATGTTCTTATTAATTACTCATTGCTTACAACTCAATGAACGTCGGTACAAATACAAAGAAAAAAGAAGGCTCACAACTCACATGCACTCGCCAGGGAACTCAAATTCAGGGCTCCTATCATGTTCGGTTGGGCCGACCAGGGAAGACACTCCCGCCACCGAGCTCCCTGCATCATCCGGCTGGGCCTCAACCAATGAGAACGGCGGCGACCGCCCCGGGGTGGAGTTGCTCGCCTCTTCAATCAGACCCGCACCCAATATGAGTTTCAGCAGATGAACCTCCAATTCTTTCTCTACAACGGTCTCACGAAGAAAAGACTCCGAAGCCGAGCGCCCGCTAGAGGCATCCGAGGCCGACCAGTCCGTCTCGATTACCTACCAGTCCCGGTCGGCTACGACTTTCCTCAAACGGGCCACCTCTAGGCCGAGCTCCCTTGACTTGTTCTGAAAATAATTCTTGGCGGCCTATTGGTCCCGAGCCAGCTTTCGTTGTTGAGCCAGAACGGGATCGGCGTTCCGAGTCCCACACGTCTACCAAAAGAAAAACAAATATCACAAAAGCGCAAGTCTTGAAGGGTCGGCCCAAAAAGTATATTTCATTTCTTTTCAAAATTTTCATACAAAAAACTGCGGTGGCCAGTCCGCTGTAGGCATTTACATCAAAAACAAAAAAAATAAAAACAACTATCTATTCTTGGGGGTCGGGTGGCACCTCGTCATCGCCTTGGCCTTCCCCGGTCCCATCGCCGCCAGGGGTCGGAGGCATGTCCGCACGCCATCCGTAGCAGAGGTGGTCGACGTTCAGTTCGGGGTAGATCTGCCTAAAATGGGACTTGGCCTGTTCGTACGCCTCGTCCTGTGCCGTCACCACGGTCTCCCCCAAAATCGCCTCTAAATCTGCCAGGGCCTTCTTCCCCTTCTCCGCCTCAGCTGCGACCTTCGCCAAAAGATCCTCCCGATCCTGCTTATGGATCCTGTCGAGAGACTCTATCTGAGCCTCATGAACGAGCACTTGGTCCCGGGCCTCTTTCAGATCGTCCGTCACCTTATTCAGCTCCCGAAGGGACTTCTCCGTATTTTTCTGCTCGAGGAGAATTTCCTTCTCCAGGCACTTGTGGACGTGCTGGCCGTGGAGCATCGCCTGTTCGAAGAAAGATCAAAATTAATGATAGTTCCAAGCTAAGTCAAAAAGCAGATCTCAACGGACTTACCGAGAGGTGGGCTTGGGCCCACCGCATATAGGCCTGGTCGGCCGTCTGCACCGCCAAGGCCATCCCATCGCGCTCGGTGATGGCCTTCGAGACGAACTCCATCGAGACGGGTCCGTCGAGAATAGTGTCCCCCTTCAAAATCGACCAGTCAGGAACAAAGGGCATTGTACCCATCCTCCCCACCAGCTCCGCGGCACTCGGTCATATCGGAGGAAGCTGTTGTTACGAGGTCTCCACGGTCTTACCCTAGCCACCCGCAGTGTCTCGAGCCGATCTCGACGAGTGAGAGTGGTGTGACGGGTGCGGGTGGTGCTTCTTTTGCTTCTTCGCCGTGGATTGTCCCTCGGCCACCAGGGCAGGCGCCTGGGAGGACCCTCCGGCCTGCGCAGCCTGGGCGGCCAGCTTCTTCCTCTCGACTGCTAGACGGTCTTGCTCCTCCTTCTTCTTCTCCGCCCTCGTCTTCTCGGCCGCGGCGAGTAGTATCTTCTTGGCGTTCACCTGTTGTGTTGACATCCCTGCAAAAAGATAAGAGAACAGTTAACGTTAACACGAAGGCAGAAAGATGAACAAATACGGAAAGAAACATACTAGGGTCGGTGGGACTCAGTCCGGCCCTCGCGAGGTGAATCTCGGTCACTCGGGGCCATGCAATGCTGTGACCCCCCACTATCGTCTCCACCTTCTCCCACTCCTTAGCTGATAAATCGCTCCTCTTCGGAGGCTTGTGTCTCGGCTTTACGAAGTTCCACTGGGCCGGGATCTCCCAAGATCCGTCGATCTTAACAACAAAGTACTTGCCCCTCCACCCCTTTATCGAATCCGGGTGGTCGTGCATCACCTTCTTGTGCGGCCTCGGTGAGAAGTAGAAGACCCCCTCCAGATCTCCGAGCGAACCAATTCCGAAGATGGCCCAGAAGAACGACAATCTCGGCTTCACCCACTTCTCTTGGCATTTCAGAATAAAGCAAACGAGATGCTTCCAAGAATTCGGTTCGTATTGCATAGGGCTCAATCCCGCCCAGTTTAAGACCCTCTTCACAAAAGGGTGCAGGGGCAATCTCAGTTCCGAGAGGAAGGCATCCTCTGGGAACATGCAGTAGCCCGGGGCCAGAACTGTGGTAGGGCGGATACCGGGGCTTGGAAGGAGGAGCTCATACTCCTGCGGAATGTAGTAGGCAGCCCTGATAATGTTGAGATACTCCGACCTCAGAGTGCTTGGGGTGCTATCTGCGCAGATCTTCACCCGAGTGTCTTCGCCCGGCACGGGAAGGATCGGTTGGATGTCCTTAATGTCGTCAGGGTACATATGAATCGACACAGGATTCCGGAAGGTGATCGGGGGAACATCGAGACCCGATCTCGGCGCGTCCTCGTCGGGCGAGGAGGGACTGTGGGGAATTGTCATAACTTTCTTCTTCCGACGAGGGCGAGCCTTACGCTCGGGGGATGGCGTCGACAAAGGGGGTAGTGGAGGAAGATCTTCTCCGACCCCAGCCGGTCCCTCGGGCACGCCCTGACCGGCCTCCTGTTCATCGACCTCCTCCTCCTCATTTCCCTCGCCTTCCTCGTCACCCTCGTCGGCCTGCTCATCTTCGTCCCCCTCCTCTTCATCATCACCCATCTCGTCATCCTCGCTGTCCCCCACGTCCTCCTTGCCACCCTCTTCCATGGGCTCCTTCCCCGGTCTCCTGGACCTCAATGGGGACACCACAAAGACAACATCGTCACCTCCGTCTGAACCAGGGTCGAAAAGAACCTCCTCCTTCACCATGTACTTGCTCAAGGATGAGGACGTTTCCAACTCCGACTCCCCCGCAGAGCAACCAAACGAGCTAGCCTCGGATCCGGACTGAGTTCGCGACATTACTAAGGGAAAAAATACTAACCTGGAGCATGGAAAGTTACGATCACCGAAAAATCTGCCAACAGCAAGTAAGATTCCTGCTCTTGCTGGAAATTGGAAAGTGAGTAATGAAAATGAAAATGAAAAAAATGAGGGGGGGATGGGGTTTTTAAAGAGGAAAACGACTCCTCGATTCTCGCAATAAAGATCTGGCCGTTGGATCTTATCTGGCAAAATCCAGCGGCCACCAAGATCTGAAAAAGCTTTGATCTTTGCGCCATGACGTCAGCAATAAGCGTAAAATTACCCCACTACCCCTTCACCTTTTCTATCCAAAAGGCCTTTTTCACCAAGTCAGGAGGGTCGACGCTCGGATAAACAGCGCGACCCAATTCCTCTTCTATTTTTTACAGAAGGGTCGACGCTCGGATCAAAGCTCGAGCCATACCACCTTCGTCTTTCTCCGTGGGGGCTCGGAGCTCGAGTAGCAGCACGAGCCAAAAATTCCCCTTCTCTATGACAGAAGGGTCGACGCTCGGATCAAAGCTCGAGCCATACCACCTTCGTCTTTCTCCGTGGGGGCTCGGAGCTCGGATAGCAGCACGAGCCAATTCCCCTTCTATTTTTACAGAAGGGTCGATGCTCGGATCAATGCTCGAGCCATAACACCTTCGCCTTTCTCGGTGGGGGCTCGGAGTTCGGATAGGAGCGCGAGCCAATTCCCCATCTAGTTTTCACACAGGAGGGTCGACGCTCGGATAAACAGCGCGAGTCAATTCCCCTTCTATTTTTTACAGAAGGGTCAACGCTCGGATCAAAGCTCGAGCCAAACCACCTTTTCCTTTCTCGGTGGGGGCTCGGAGCTCGGATAGCAGCACGAGCCAATTCCCCTTCTATTTTTCACAGAAGGGTCGACGCTCGGATCAAAACTCGAGCCATACCACCTTCGTCTTTCTCCGTGGGGGCCCGGAGCTCGGATAAACAGCGCGAGTCAATTCCCCTTCTATTTTTTACAGAAGGGTCGATGCTCGGATCAAAGCTCGAGCCAAACCACCTTTTCCTTTCTCGGTGGGGGCTCGGAGCTCGGATAGCAGCACGAGCCAATTCCCCTTCTATTTTTCAGAGAAGGGTCGACGCTTGGATCAAAGCTCCAGCCATACCACCTTCATCTTTCTCCGTGGGGGCTCGGAGCTCGGATAGCAGCACGAGCCAATTTCCCTTCTATTTTTACAGAAGGGTCGACGCTCGGTTCAAAGCTCGAGCCATACCACCTTCGTTTCTCCGTGGGGGCTCGGAGCTCGAATAGCAGCACGAGCCAAAAATTCCCCTTCTCTATAACAGAAGGGTCGACGCTCAGATCAAAGCTCGAGCCATACCACCTTCGTCTTTCTCCGTGGGGGCTCGGAGCTCGGATAGCAGCACGAGCCAATTCCCTTTCTATTTTTACAGAAGGGTCGACGCTCGGATCAAAGCTCGAGCCATACCACCTTCGTCTCTCCGTGGGGGCTCGGAGCTCGGATAGCAGCACGAGCCAAAAATTCCCCTTCTATATGACAGAAGGGTCGACACTCAGATCAAAGCCTTACCACCTTCGTCTTTCTCGGTGGGGGCTCGTAGCTCGGATAGGAGCGCGAGCCAATTCCCCATCTATTTTTCACACAGAAGGTCGATGCTCGGATGGAAACGCGAGCACCAACAACTCTCCTTTGACTCAGGGTGGTTCGGCGCTCGGATAGCATCCTGAGCACCAATCGCTCTCCCTTGTCTCTGGGGGGCTCGGCGCTCGGATAGCATCCCGGGCGCCGGTCGCTCCCCTTTGATTCTGGTGAGACTCGGCGCTCGGATAGCAACCCGAGCCCCAATCGCTCTCCTTTTGACTCAGTGTGACTCGGCACTCGGATAGCATCCCGAGCACCAATCACTCCGCTTTGACTCTGGGGGGCTCGGCGCACGGATAGCAACTCGAGCACCAATTGCTCTCCTTTGACTCAGTATGGCTCGACGCTCGGATAGCATCCCGAGCACCACTCGCACTCCTTTGACTCTGGGGGGCTCAATGCTCGGATAGCATCCTGAAGCACCAAATGCTCTCCTTGCTCTTCCAACTAGCGAGGAGATCGCCCACCGACCCAAGGAGGTCGTCTGCCGACCCCCCAAGGTCTCGGCCACCGTCCCCTAACGCTCGGCGAACAAGCCCCAACGGAAGGCCTCGACGTCCCCTCGCTCTTCCAACTAGCGAAGCGATCGTCTGCCGACCCTTGGGGCTCGTCCGCCGACCCCGTGGGCTCGTCCACCGACCCCCCAGGCCTCGACATGCGCCCTTCTGGCTCTCTTACCCCTCTACACAGCCTCCCGCGCAAGCTCCGATAAGGGATCCATTCCTCCTACCCCCTGACCTCTTCGGAAAACAACATATCCTACTTCTTACCCCAACATCTGCTCTTCCCCCAGAGGCAAAGAGTCACTCCTACACGGCTGGATCACCCAGCCCTACAGGAGCGTGGGGCTTGTGATATGGGTCAGGAATAATGTGGCCCATCCTGGGCCACCGGATCCCCTCAGGATACGCGCTCTTTCTGATCCTTCAGATCTGCCACATCACCACCGAAAAACCGCCCGGAGCTCTGCCACGTCAGCCCGGAAACCGCTCCGGCGTCTGCCACGTCAGCCCTATACCGCCCGGTTTTCCACCGCTTCAGCCACTCGGGTAACCGGGTCCGGCCCAGCCCCAAACGGGTCTGGACCCGATTGGCTTCCCCTATAAATACCAGACCCTCCCCCCTGCCTGCAGGTAATGAATCTTTCTTCCACAAAACCCTAGTTACTGTTGCTCTATCTTAAGTGACTGACTAGAACGTCGGAGGGTCTGCCACCGGGACCAACCCCGGTGTTCCTAGACCGTCTGCAGGTACACCAGACCTCGGATCCGAGCCACCTGATCCGAGCCGAGCCTCCAGCCTGTCACCGGTACCGTTCGGCTAGCCGAGGGTTGTCTGATTAGTAGCTTCCTCCTTCAAATACAAATCGAGTAAGAACTCACACCTGGTGCATCCACACGTCTCCCAGAAACAAACCGCATCAGTGGATTTTTTTTTGTTTGTTTGTTTTTGTTGTAATTAATGAGAGAGTTGGAGTTGCACGTGCAACGCACGGATTTGTATGTTGATAACATTACAACTCCAACTCTCCCATTATAATATTAGAGATTTTCTTGTCTTTGTTTGAAGAAAAAAAAGGTGGTACGCTAAATTTAAAGAAAAAATGTTTCCCTTTTAAAATGAGAGGAGAATGCAAGAAAATTAATTTAAAAATCTTTTAAAAGATTTTGTAACCCACTTATTCTCATGGAAACCTAAGATGACTATCTCTACTTTTTTAATGGAAGAGTTGGGGTTTGTAACAAACAAATCCTAACTTTGTAACTATATAAACACGTATAATATATGTCCAAACTATATCCAACAAATATAAATGTGCACCGCACGTGTAGTCCAAATCAAAACATTCAAATATAAAGTATTTTTTTTCTTATTCAATATATATTCATTTAATTTGATAACTTTACTTTTTTTAGACGTGCATCGCACGTACATTATACTAGTTTTAAGAATGTTTTTCTATCTACCTTTTTCTACCAAATAAGGCAAAAGAAATTATAGAAAATTGTTTTCTAAATTTTTAGAAAGAAATACAAACAAAAGAAATTAAAATTTAGAGTTTCCCAACTTTTAAGTCCAACAAGGAAATTAAAATTTGAACGTGTCAGAAATCTATTTACTTGGTTTCTTTAAAAAAAAATTCTTCAAACAAACATCCTCTAAGAGAACTGAACTAATGCTTAACCTAACCATCTAAGAAACTTAATTACATTCACATGGATACTTTTTCCCTTCTTCTTTTCCCTGCACCATCTATTTCCCCTCTAATTCTACTATTTCCTCTAATTCTACTATTTCTAACCAATCAGTGAGACGTCAAGCTTATTTTCTAATTTCCCAACAAAAAATAGCCAACTTTGTTTTTTAAGGATCTTATACATATTCAAATAAGTAACATGCATCAATACTAGTTTCCAAGATTTATTTACACAACATTTTGCCTCTGCACTTTGGGCATAGCTCTGGCTAAAGTATATTCTGCTCATTGTCTACTTTGTTATGGGCAGTTATTATCATAGACAAATATGGCTATTAGGAGCTTGGGCACTCCTAGGAATCAATGGTAAGATCTATTGCTGTTATTTAATTGAAATTTACATTAAATCAAGGCAATGACATAGGAAAGTGTACTTATTTTTTTTTTTTTGAGGGAAGAAAGTGTACTTATTTGATTCCAAACATAAACCAAAGTAATTAAAATTGCACAGTTACTCACTGCGTTGCTTAACAATAAATTGTAATCAATCGCACTGTTTCTTAAACTTGCAGCCAGAATTTAACCAAAAGTAATATATCAATTGATGGACATTTAACAAAGAGGGGCATACATCATAATTCATAAACCACAATACATAAACTGATAGTACATAAGCAACTCATAAATTTCATAACATATAAACTCTGATCAACATAACATATACCCATAAAACATATCCTACTGCAGCTTAAGTTCACGGACTAGCTGCGGCCGGTGGGGGGGAGAGGAAAGGAATAGATGGGATCTGTAGACCAGGGATTGTCGGAAGTGTAGGAATAACACCTGCAGGGATTGAAGGAAGATTTGGTATCTGAATAGAGGGCATAGGAGGCAATGTGGTAGGTATCGCAGGGATTGTAGGCAATGTAGGCATTGGTGGCAAAGTCACCTTTGGAAGCGTAGGAATTGTAGGCAAAGGAGGCAACTGGGGTTGTGGTATTGTTGGAATTGTAGGTAGTGTCGGTACGGTAGGAGTTGCTGGTGAGGTGTCAAGAAGATGGCGAGCACCGAGGCTGGCATCAATGGTTAAAGAGATGACAAGGAGAGAAAAGAGAAACATTTTGTAAGAAGCCATTGTAGTTCTGAAGAGGAGACTTATGTTTGAAGTAGTGATGCAGTTTGTATGTGGTGTTTGAAGAATGTTTCGGACTAGGCCTTTTATAGAAACTAGAGCTGTTGCATGTAGTCTTTATTTTGGCCTGGGAAATGATAAAATAAAGAAATTGTATTGGGTTGGTGATCTGTGCCTTTGTAGTAGTGTTGGTGTGTTGTTAGTTCACCATCTCATTCTATCCTTTGATTTGTTTCAAAAACGAAGCTGGTGTTTTGGAGTCGGCTAATTTTATTGGTTGGAAAGAAGAACTACACTTGATGACTCAAATGGTTGGTTGGAAAGCATTTGGTTTAGTTGGTTGATTTCTTGATCAATCTTTTGGCAACCCAAAGTGAATTGAGAACATCGATATGCTCTACTGTGTATGGGTGACCCTCGATAAGTTTTGTATGCATGACCTTTATTCCTTTTCTGCTACAGGTGAGGGCAGACTAGTTAGAGATTGACCTCCATGAACAATCATACTAAGATGTCTTTAGTTTGATGACGATAAATTTAGGATACTTTCTAGAGCAGTAATTCATTCTTTAGCCTTTTTAAAACACTGTTGGTAATCTCTTTGTTGTGGTGTTATTAATTTTGTACAGTAGTCAACAATTTGGGAAAAAGGCTTTGTTGTTGTTGTTGTAGTAAACAAATTTATTAGAGTATTTCTTCTTTTTTTGGTAATATTTCTTTTTTATTCTTAATCATGAAAATTAATATTATGTCTACTAGTTACCCTCGGGTATTATTATTTTTTGTACAGTAGTCAACAATTTGGGGAAAAGGATTTGTTGTTGTTGTAGTCAACAAATTTATTAGAGTACACTAGTGTTACCATGTGCAAATTGTACAACCTAAATAGTTTTGAGAGACTCATAAAATTATATAGAATTCCCCCAAAATGTGAGAGAATTGGGAGAAATTTATGAATATCATTCATACCGTAATTACTGAAATATTAATTTTCATTCTTACAAAAGCAGATAGTTTAGATAATTACTGCCAAACCATACTGTTATACAATCAAATATTACTAAAACTAATTTTGGGGGGGGGGGGGGGGGGGGGGGGGGGGGGTGCGAGAATAGGAATGGATGTGAGTTTTGGAAGAGTCGTGAGATTTTGTGAGGTTGAGTAAGTGAGAGGAGAAGAGACTATGTTTGAGGGATTAAATTTTTTTTGGTTTTTTAACTTTTTTAATAAAAATCATACGCAGTGCACGTGTTAGTTAAATATGATTCCCTACTTTTACTCTTCTTTCTCTATTTGTAAATAGAGAAAAGAGAGATGGTAGACTCTCTCTCCTATTAGTATAAGATATATATCTAGACTAGTGTTACCCTGTGCAAATTGTACAGACTAAAATACTTTTAACAGACTTTTAAGATTATGTGGAACTTAAATTATACAATGATGATATGCACCGTGTCTTTTGTTTTACAGTTTATCTTATTTAATAACATGTGCTACGCTTGTCTGGAAAATCCAAATAATGGTATTTTTATCAATTTCAGTTATATTCTTTGAAACCACTAAGGGAGATTTCATTAGTTCATATTCTTTTATTATCACATGCACAATAACTTTAGTTCTTAAACAAAAACATAAAAATCATAAAAGGACGAAGGTGGCCCTATTCAACACCGACACAATACTAAGACATAGTTAAACCCTAGATCCTAAATTTAGAGATGTCCCTTAACTATTTCGATCACAATATAATCAAAAGATGACAAATCTACACATTAACAAATTCACATTTTCAAACCAACCAGCATCATTCTATATTTGTCATGCCCCACTTCCAAAAAATACGGAATACGAGTACATGACATTGGCCCAGCGAATGACTAATGTCACCCATAAGCTGTTTATCCGATTAACTTAACAATATAAATAATACAGAATAATTGCGCAGACAATTATAATAATCTCATGAATAATAATACTATCTCATGAACAATAATACTTGGAATAAACAATATGAAATATCCAAATACAATAATAATCCAAAATCTGGAAACAAAAATAACAATATTCGGGTCATAAGCCCAAAACGATAATAATCCAATCCAAAATAGTAACAAGTCTCAATACATTAAGTTTATTCAAGCAATAAGCAATTTAAAAGCAGTAGTCTTCAGAATGTCTGTTCTCCAATTCCAGCAGGCTATTCTCCTTCATTACCTGTATACACTTTATCTAAAAAGTGGAGAAAAATTGTCCTTAGAGCAAGTCATGACAGCAAGTAGAGAAAGCAGGGAACAATGGAATAACGGTATAGCAATGAATCAATGGATCAATAGGAATCAATAACATGGGACAATAATCATGATAATCGATGCAATAGCTATAAACAATGATTTAATATTCGGTAATGGTAATCAATGATCAATAACAATATCACTTAGCCAATATTCGATATCAATAGAAACAATGATGAACAATATGCAATGGTGATGTGTTAATCCTTATGTCTATTATTCATTTTATTCTTAACTAATGCATGTACTACTGCATCCCATACTACAGGTTCGATGTATACAATCAATTTCGTTTTAGACTTAAGTGGTGCACTCGGTAGATCATGTACTTGGCAACGGTAACGGTAAATACTATTCACCTTTCGGTGTATTAAACGGTCATCGGCAACGATACGGTACACGATAGATTGAGTTACTGCCATAACCACAATTACATGATGAAACGGTAGCCGGAATGGTAGTTAGGGAAACACGGGCCCCTCCTCCAAGTACAGTCACTACTTTGTTCACTACTTAAAAATCAACCCTTAACCCTGGCTTATTAATTATTTATCAATGCAACAACACAATATGCAATTAAGGGACAAGAGGTGAACAACAGTATCAATAAGGAAACAATAGGTTGATAACATGGATAGGACGGTTAAAATAGTGACAATAACTCATTAGGAACATGCATGCAATAGTACAATATAGGAATTATTAATTCATTAAAAAGAGGAACATAAAATTCCGGACAGCAAGCGCAATCTATACAAAAATACATTTTTCCGCTGACTCAGAAATCGAAAGTTGAATCCGTCAGAAAATCTGGAAACTAGACTTCCATATGGTCCCAACGCATACTTAAAGTTCAAATTCTGACAACAGTAGCTAGGTCAAACACATGTTTCTTTAAAGGTTTTATGTTCAGACAGAAATTCGACATCTTGTTGTTTTATTTTTTGAATCAGCAAAAACTCAATATTAAATTCAGTAAAAATATTTTCTAGACTCCTAAGCATGTTAAGCAACAATCTGGAAATTTTCAGATTATAATTTTACCATTTGATCAACATTTTCACTGTTTAAACATGAAGGGTTCAAGAATCTGAAAATCTGAAAGTAAAAACACAGCTGTAGTAAAACGGGCATAAATTTTGCTACAAAACTCGGAATTCGAAAATTCAAAATGATCTGGAAACTAGAAAGATAAGGTTACAATTCATATTCAGAAAGTATTTTATTTTAAGATTTTTTGCTGGTTCGAAAACAGCGGTCTATGTTCACGTCAGCAAGCATATACATTTTTTAGGGTATTTTTCTTGAAAATAAATTAATTAAACAATAGGTGTATCGATTCTCTAGTCCATAAATTGTGTAATCAGCATGATGGGTGTCAAAACATGATAAATAAAACTATAACACGCTCATACATCAATTCATCATCAATCAATCATCAATCGATCAAACAACATACAACCTAACAATTGTCTCTAGGATAATGTATTTGTATCGTGACTATTTGTGTAATCCTAATATCCATACTATATGATGTATGCAAGATTCAATATTTTTGGAGTCAAATTGGCACGATGTCAAGAGTATTGGGGTTAGCTCGTGTAAACCCTCAATAGACCCAACGAATAGATGAACAATGGATAATACGATAACAAAGAGATCTACTTGCAAAAATTTTAATAACACTTGAATTTGATACAATTAGAAATTCAAGAGGACGGTAACTTGCCTGTTAGACGGTGAAAACGGATACCAAGAATAACGGAATAAAGATCTCGAAGCAACGAACCCACGAACCAATCAACTTAACACGTATAATACACGTGCAAAAAGCGACTCAAGAAAAGAAAGAGACAGCAGCAACTGCAACAGGGCACACAAATAAAGAGATAACAGCAACGGGCAAAAGAGACAGTGGTAAGAGCAAGGGCGGCAAACGGTGACCGGAGGGCAGCGCGTATGGGGACGGAGCGGCGCGTTTGGCGTTGACAGGCGGCGATGCTAGTGGCATCTAGCTTCAAGTTGGATGTGGTCGAGAGCGGAAACAGGGAGGAGGATATATAGGAGGGTCTGCTGTGTTGGGTGTGGTGGTCGAAAGGGTGAGGGAGAGCGGCGATGGGGGTCGCCGGAAGACGGGGATGAAGTTGGGTGGCCGGAGATGGGGGAGGAGCTGATCGGAGGAGATGAACAGTATGGGTAATGGAGTTTGGGCAGGAAAAGGCTGACGGTGAGAGAGAAACAGGGGGAGAGAGAAGAGAGAGGAGAGAGAATAGTCGGCTAGGCCTTCAGAATTGTGCAATTCTAAGTTTTGTAGTAGAGTTGTATTTATAGGGTACAATTAGGGTACTGGGTTAGTGGTTTAGGGTTCAATAAAAGTGGATTTGGTCAAAAACAAATGAAATTGGGTTTTAGGGTTCAGTAAGAGGTAGATCCAAATCAATAGGGTTCAAATCAAAAATACCCACAATAAAAAAAAGAAAAATAGGATTAACAAGAAAATAATTCATCAAGAAGATCAAAGAGTTTCATGAACAAGAATTTAAATCCAAATAAATAAATAAATAATACAAATGAATTGAATATAAACTGGGCTTGAAAATAAGTTGGAATTCGCCAAGAAAACTAGGTCCAGTACAATAACAAAATAATTCAATAGATGGATTTTAATTAAATAATCAAGAAACGACAATTAATTATTATAATAATAAAATCATACAATAAAATAATATTCGGGTTTAACATTTACTAAAATGACCCTATATATATATATATATATATATATATATATATATATATATATATATATATATATATAAATTTGGACTCAAATACAAATAATTGATCAATAAGATCTAGAAAATAAGATCAAAACACATCGTTATTTGAAATGAATAAATTTTCGATCAGAAAAACATCTATATAATAAATTACAAAGAAAGCTATCAAGTGGCTCACAATCAATCCCCCCAAAATCAAAGGCCCATATCAAACCTCATAAAACACATTTTCCTTCCAAAATTTCAAACCCCAAAGCCAAATTTTCCCTTCTAAAAAACTCATTACTTTATTACTATCTATCTCTTCTCTCTTTACTTTTTCATATTTCTCTCTTTCTCTCTCTCTATCTCTCTATCCCATTCTTTCTTTATTTACTTAGAAATTTAGATTTTAAGATTTTGGTTTTGTAAATTTTTAGAATTTTTAATAGCAAATATCTCTTCAGTAATTAAATTTCATTATTTTCCACACTTAAAGTTCTAAGAAGTTAGATTTTATACCCCCATTTATAATTATTTTTCAACATATACTAATGGAAACATAGACTTTTATTTATAACTAATTATTGCCATACTATTCAAACTTGAGCTAAATAATTATTGTTTTACTGTTTACATGGCTTTTCGTGTTTTGTATCGTTCCGAAGATGTGCCGTAGGCACGTGCCCACGGGCAAATCTAGTTTTAATATAAAATCCAAAACGATTTTAACAAATAATGAATTTATAATATCGAAATACAGAAAATATTCAGAAACTACGTATTTACAGGAATGGGGGTTACAATATTTCTAAAGCATCTCGGATGATTACCGAAGTTGAGCTTATAATGCAGTAATAGGTGGGGATATGGCTCTTCTTGGACTCCTCCTTGATATACTCTGCTATCTTCTTCTCCACAGTGTGCTTCTCAACTGCCTTCCCTCTCAAATCAAGCTTTCCATCTTAAATCATTCTCTCTCAAATGAAACATAATCAACATCAGAAGGTGAGTGGTTGTTTTTATTATATTATATTTTATTTTATTTTGTAAATTGATTGCACGTGTTAGTATGTGTTCGTTTTTTTTCTTCATGTGTTAGCACGTGCTAGTTTTCTACTTTTCCTCTCCTTGCTCTATTTTAATAGAGGAAGAACTCTCTCTCTCCTAATAGTATAATATATATATAATAGTATGCATCATTTTTAAAATAATTAATTTTAACAATATTTGATCTAACGATTATATATATCTTCATAGTTTATCAAGTAAGAATACAATACAGTAATTATACCATAGATCAATGTTGAGTAGAAAAAATACTGAGATTGCAGTAAAAGAAAGCAACATTAATCAAAATTGAAGTAAAATAGTAAAAAAACTTTAATCAAGATAAAGGTTTCCTGTCACGTCCCGCTTCCCAAAATGAGGAAATACGGGTGCGAGACTAAGGCCCAGCGAATGGTGCGAACACACCATTCATAAGCTGTACAAGTAAACTCAACAACAAGATAATAAAACAATCCACGCAGGCATGTAAATCACAATTTGATAATGAAAATTCATGACATAGTCCATAAAAATAACCAACAACTGGGAAGTACAATAGTTACGGGTCACACAGGCCCGGATTACAATAAATAGTTGCAAGAAATAAAATACAACTAAAGATGACATAATAATGATAAACTAGAACACTTGGTCAGCGATACCTTCTGGTAACTCTCCATTCGGGCCTGCAAGTATATTATAACAAAAGAAAAGAAGGGGGAAACAGGGAGACCCGTTAATACAAGTTACGGGCCACAAGGGGGGTACAAGCTAAGGAAAACAGGAACAAAAAGAAAAACAAAAGAAAAACAGGAAAAAGCAAGGAACCGAGAATCATGAAATAGGGGGAAATGCAATAAGTAAACATGATATAAACAAGGCAATATGAAACGAGTGACATATATAACAAATAATCAAGTAAACAAATATCGAATCAACATGAACATGTAACATGTAAGTGGATCATGCAAGTGCACGCGTTAATCTTATGTCTACTGTTTAATTCTATCTAGGTATCACTTCATGCATCCATCCTTTTACTACATGGTTGCTACAGTCAATACAATTTCGTTTAGATTTAGTGGTGGGTTTTATAGGTCACGTACTCAGGAAAACATGTACATTCAATATTGTATCAAGATACGTGCAAATTTGTAACGTGGAACATGTAGAGTGTAAACTTGTAATGTGAACATGTAAACTTGTCATTCGCAATCTTGCAAGTTGTAAGTTGCAACTTGCATCGGGAAACCACGAGCTCCCGTCCGAGTATGCTCTTCTATATTGTTCACTACTTAAATTTTTTCCTTATACCCCGGCTTATTATTTTTATTAATTTGTTAACACAATCATAATGCAATGAGAACAATGTCAAGATATGGACAGGGAACATCAAGGAATTGTACATGAATTTTGTTCTAAGTCATGAGGCGTAAAAACATGTAGTCTGAATGTCATATTCGGGTCTACTTCATTATTACATATATGGGTCTAAATTATTATTACATATATGGGTGCATAATATTTTAGGGTCATATAAAATAATATTGTCACTACAAAGTGACTGATTACATGTATAAAACTACATCAAAAATTAAGGGAAAAATATACAACACTTAAAATTATTAACAAGGATAAAATAGTCATTCACACCAATATGTATAACCCCCTAAAATTACATATGTTTGTATTTATTTTTGGTGTTCGTGTCATGCATAGGATAGAAAAGTATTCACGATCTCATGTGAATACAGGATCGACGGATTAGGAATGTAAACGAGTATCAATTCGACTTATGAATGTGAATTGGAGTCAAAAATAATATACTTGCGGTATTTTTACGAAGGTTTGTACGAGAACAAATAAAATTGTACAAGAGATACTTGCCTTTTTTACGATAATCACGAGCGAAAATACGTGCAAGAAATCCAAGCAATAAAGTCAGCAACTAGAGCAAACTCCACACCGGGATCAGATCCAAACACAGAACAGCAAAAGGGAAATCCGCCGCGCCAAATCACAGAACGGCGAATACAACTGATATGGCTAAAATTGGGGTTAAATCGGGATCGTCCAGATCGAGCACGAATCTTGAAGCACGGGGGTAAAAAGGTAATTTCACATACAGATGGATCCAAAACGGGTAGTGGGTCTCCGCCTCACGAAACCAACCGCCCGCGAATAGATCCACTCCAACTGGGCGCGGGTTCCGACCCGATACAAGCCCGGTCCACCAAGGGAGAATCAGGCCACTGATTTGATTAGATCAAATCAATAAGCTTGATTTGCTCTCACCAGGGAATCAAGGCCTACTTTCCTAAAACAGAATAGGAGGATTTTGCTCCTAACTGTTAGGCAGGAAATCAGGCCCCAGATCATTCCAAACGCGACTATAAATACAGCCCCTCTACCACCAAGACCAGGTTAATCACTTTTTCACCACTTAAGCTCTTTCTTAATCTTTTACTGATTACTGACAAGAGCGTCGGAGGGTGCGTCGCCGGAATCAACCCCGGTGTCTCGCACTTCCCTGCAGGTTGTGGCGGGAGCAAGAAGGCCGAGTCAGCTGTTCAGGTTTTCCTCGGATTCACAAATTCTATCTGTTTACCCCCACACCGAAATCAGCGGTAACAGATTGGCGCCGTCTGTGGGAAAACCACACGAACAGTCTCAGCCCACTCTCCGTCGACATCAGCAGCCATGCCGCCGAAGAAGAACAGATCCAGAGGGTCGAACCGTGGGGGCAACCCCACCGACCCGGCAAATGAAGCTCCGATCAATCCTACCCTTCAGTCCAACCTCCCTCCGCTGACCCAGCAGGTCCCACCTCCTCCTCCTCCTCAGCAGCAGCCCAACAACGGTCCGTCCGGTCACAACGGTCGGAAGGAGAAGCAACCTGTCAATCCGGGCCACGTCTCGGTCCACAATGGGTCCTCGGACTCGATGGCTTCCCATCACCCCGACCTCCGCATCACACTCCAAAACCGCCACAAGGACGATGACCTCCGTACCCATCTTGACGAGAGGCGGGCCCGAGAGGGAGCCTCCCGCCAGCGTCAAGGTGAGCGGTCGCCACGTCGTCGGGACGGCAGAAGGTCCCCGGAACGCAGAGGCCGAGCGGCGTCCCCTGAGCGCCGAAGGAGGAGGTCCCGGTCCCCCAGGGATCGACATCATCCGAGGGACCGAGACATGCCCATCAGCCGAGCCGAGTTCCTCCAGTTTCAAGAGACCGTTCTGCAGGCCCTCAATCTCCGACAGAACGATCGGAATGCTCAGAGGGTTCCGACGCCGCCCAGGGATCCCAGTCCCCGGCGCCGAACCCGGAGTCCTTCCCCGGCTCCCAGCCGACAGCAACGGCAACAAAGTCCTCGGCGCTCCCAGGAGTACCGGCGCCGCAGTCCACACTCCCCTTCCTACGAAGAGGAGTCCGGAGGGTCGTACGACTACCAGCGGAGGGACGACGCCCTCATCCGCCGTATCCATGAGGTGGAAAGGCGCATCGGCCGCATGGACAGGGAGGAAGAGTCCCGAGCCGGAACCTTCCGTCCCAGCCGACCCCCCTTCTCTCGGTCGATCGTGGAGGCCCATATACCGAGGAACTTCAAACCGCCACAGTTTGAAACATACTCTGGGGAGTCCGACCCAGTCGACCACGTCGAGAGCTTCAAGACCCTGATGCTGATCCATCAAGCTTCCGACGCAGTGCTCTGCAGGACCTTCCCTGCCACCCTCCGGGGGTCGGCACAGGAATGGTATTCTAGGCTCGCCCCCTCGTCCATCTTCTCATTCGAACAGTTTGAGACACTGTTCATCACTCACTTCGTGAGTAGCCGACGAGCTGAGAAGACGAGTCTTTCCTTGCTGAACCTGCGTCAGGAGAAGCAAGAAAAGTTACGGGACTATGTGAAAAGATTTATCGCGGAAGTCAGGTCAATCGCTTCCTTGGACCAGTCCGTGGCTACCGTGGCGTTCCAGTCGAACGTCCTTAACGCCAACCTCCGATCATCCCTGGCCAAGAAGCCCCCGCATGACTTCGCCGACCTCCTCCTGAGGTGCGAGAAGTACATCCGGGCGGAGGAGGCCGAAGCCCTTCCGAGCTTCGGGGGCACCGCCGCGGGTCAAAGAGGAAGGCGACGGGAGAAGAAGGGTCCAAGAAAGCTCAGAAGGACATGGGCGGTCAGCGCCGCCCTCCCCCCAGGTTCGAGAAGTTCACTCCCCTCACCACTAATGTCTCTACTATCCTCATGGAGGTAGAGAAGGAGGGAATCATCCCTCCGGCCCCGAGGATGCACACTCAGGCGAAGAGGAGGAACAAAGATAAGTGGTGTCGTTACCACCGAGACCATGGGCACGACACAAATGACTGCCGAGCTCTGAGAGATGAGATCGAAGCACTCATTCGGAGGGGGCAGTTGGCCAAGTTCGTGAAAGGTAACGATCGGACAGATCGGAGCCACCTCCCCCTCGGGGGGCTAACAAGCGCTCCGAGCGGCGCGAGGAGACACCCGAGTTCGAAGAAGAACGGGTTTTGCACCTGATCCACGGAGGCCCGATGGGGGGCTCCTCTAATTCCTCCCGAA
The DNA here is from genome assembly GCA_017893485.1 of Hemerocallis citrina. Lineage (NCBI taxonomy): Eukaryota > Viridiplantae > Streptophyta > Magnoliopsida > Asparagales > Asphodelaceae > Hemerocallis > Hemerocallis citrina. The sequence goes on from CM030363.1 coordinate 26,914,841, forward strand.
AGGCCTTCGTCCGGGAAGTCAACTCGGTCCACAGTGCCCCTCCCCCGAAGGGTCTCGGCGTCCCTGTGTCTTTCTCCGATGCCGACCTTGAAGGAGTCCGAACCCCCCATTGCGATGCCCTCGTCATCGACCTTCGCATGGCCAATTTCAAGGTACAGAGGATTTTGGTGGACAATGGGAGTTCGGTCAACATCCTATTTCTCTCGGCCTTTCAAGGCCTGCAGCTGTCCCGGGATCGTCTTAAGCCGGCCGGCTATACTCTCCACGGGTTCACGGGGGTCCCGGTAACCGTCGAAGGGGTGATAACCCTAGACGTTACTGCGGGAAGCACCCCTACTACCCGGACCGAGCCGATGGACTTCATGGTCGTCGACGTCCCGGCAGCATACAATGTCATCCTAGGCCGTCCCGGCCTAGCCGCTCTTGAGGCTGTCCCCTCGGCATACCACTTGAAGATGAAGTTCCCCACTCGTTCGGGGGTAGGGGAAGTCAGGAGAAGCCAGGAAACAGCTCGGAAGTGCTACATGACTTCCACCGGGGGACCAGTGCTCTCGCTCGAGACACTCGAGATCCCCGAGCCGAAGGCACGCCCAACGTCCGAGCCAGCGGACGAGTTAGAAGAAGTACTCTTCTCCGACGAGGATCCGAGCCGGAAATTCCTCGTCAGCAAGTCCTTGCCGACCGTGCTATTCTCCGACTTGGTGAGGTGCATCCGGGATAACCGCGACCTGTTTGCTTGGTCGGCCGCGGATATGCCCGGCATCTCCGAAGACTTGCTCGTCCACCGCCTAAGCGTCGAACCGGGGTGCAAACCGGTTCAGCAGAAGAGGCGAAAGTTCGCTCCCGAGCGACAGCAGGCAATCAAGGAGGAAGTGGATAAGCTGCTGAAGGCCAAGTTCATCCAGGAGGTAAATTATCCCGAGTGGCTATCGAATGTCGTGATGGTCAAGAAGTCCAATGGCTCATGGAGAATATGCATCGACTTCACCGACCTCAACAAGGCGTGTCCGAAGGATCCCTTCCCTCTCCCGAACATCGACACCCTAATCGACGCCACCTCGGGCCATGAGCTCCTCAGCTTCATGGATGCCTTCTCAGGGTACAATCAAATCCGGATGTTCCCTCCGGACATCCCGAAGACCTCCTTTGTCACCGACCAAGGCCTCTACTGCTACCGAGTAATGCCGTTCGGTTTGAAGAACGCCGGCGCCACCTACCAGCGCCTCGTCAACAAGGTTTTTCAGCATCAGATCGGCCGAAACATGGAGGTGTACGTTGATGACATGCTCGTCAAGAGCATCCGCGGCACCGACCATGTAGCCGACCTCCAGGAGGCTTTCGGTGTGTTGAGGAAGTACAACATGCGGCTAAACCCGAACAAGTGTGCGTTCGGAGTCTCCTCTGGCAAGTTCCTCGGTTTCATGGTGAGCCAGCGGGGAATTGAAGCTAACCCCGAAAAAATTAAAGCCATATTAGACATGGCCCCGCCTCGGAACGTCAAGGAGGTGCAGAAGCTCACCGGTCGGCTCGCAGCCATCGGTCGGTTCCTCTCCAAGTCAGGGGAAAAGTGCCTCCCCTTCTTCAAAGCACTCCGAGGCGCTAAGGGATTTGAATGGGGCGAGGCACAGCAAGAATCGTTCGACCAGCTGAAAGCCTATCTGGTGAACCCCCCTCTGCTCAGTAAGCCGGTCCCGGGCGAGCCTCTCTTCATCTACTTGGCCGCTTCCGAGCAGACCTTGAGCGCTGTGTTGGTAAGAGAAGAAGACCGGACCCAAAGGCCCATTTACTACGTGAGCAAGGTGCTTCGGGACGCCGAGCTCCGCTATCCGAGGATAGAGAAGATAGCCTACGCCCTGGTCATGGCAGCAAGAAAGCTTCGGCCCTACTTCCAATCTCACTCGATCGTCGTCCTCACCGATCAACCCCTCAAGCAAGTCCTCCACAAGCCCGAAACCTCGGGCCGGCTGATGAAGTGGTCCATAGAGCTGAGTCAGCACGACATCTCCTATCAGCCTCGGACGGCAATTAAGGCACAGGCTCTCGCCGAATTCATTGTAGAGTCCACCATCCCTGAGGTCGGCCACGTTCCGAATGGGCCCCCCATTTGGACAGTCTTTGTAGACGGATCCTCTTGCAGTGAAGGAAGTGGCGCCGGCATTATCCTGAACGGCCCTGACAGCTTCGTCCTGCAGTATGCGATCCGCATGAACTTCAAGGCCTCAAACAACGAGGCGGAATATGAGGCTCTCATAGCTGGCCTCGGACTCGCACGAAGTGCTGGGGCGCAATGCCTTCGGATTCACAGTGACTCCTAATTAGTCGTGAACCAGGTCTTGGGCGAGTATGAGGCCAGGGACGAGCGAATGGCGAAGTACCTCGCCAAGGTCCGGGACCTCATGGGCCGGTTCGAAGAGGCCATCATCCAACGGGTCCCCCGGGAGGAGAACTCACAAGCTGACGCTCTCTCCAAGTTGGCCTCGTCTTCTCTGCAAGGTCTCGAACAGACCGTACTGATTGAAGTCCTCCCTAAACCGAGCATCGAAGACGAGACACCTCGCTCGGTGGAGTCGCTTCCGGTCATGCTGCAGGATAATTGGATGAAGCCACTGGTAGAATTCCTAAGGGATGGAGTTCTGCCCTCAGATCCCAAAGAAGCACGCCGAGTCAGAACCCGGGCCGAGCGATATGTCTTGATCGAGGGCATTTTGTACAAACGCTCCTTCTCTCAAGTAGATGGCCGACCTTATCTAAGGTGCCTCTCTCCGGAACAGGCCCAATATGCCCTACAGGAGCTTCATGAAGGCATCGGAGGAGCGCACTCCGGATTCAGGTCCTTGGCCCGGAAAGCTTTGAACTATGGGTACTTCTGGCCGACCCTTCTTCAAGATGCCGAGCGACATGTTCGGCAATGCAGCTCCTGCCAGAGGCACTCCAACATCCGACGTCTCCCCCAGGAATACCTCACCTCCCTATCGAGTCCTATCCCCTTCGCGATGTGGGGAATGGACTTACTAGGGCCTTTCCCTCCAGCTCCGGGTCAGCTCAGGTTCTTAGTCGTAGCCATCGACTACTTCTCGAAGTGGGTCGAGGCCGAGCCCCTCGCCACTATAACCGAGAACAAAGTAGTGCAGTTCTTCTGGAAAAGCATCATATGCAGATTTGGCGTCCCCCGCGTCCTCGTGACGGACAATGGGACTCAGTTCACCAGCACAGCATTCCGAGCCCTATGCGACGACCTCGTCATTCAGCAACGCTTCTCGTCCGTCTCACACCCTCAGTCGAACGGTCAGGCCGAGAACGCTAATAAGCAGATCCTCGCAGGAATCAAGAAAAGGTTGGACAAGTGCTCCAAAGGATTGTGGGTCGACCAACTCCCTAATGTGTTGTGGAACTACCGCACAAGCAAGCGGACACCCACCGGAGAGTCCCCTTTCAGCCTTACTTATGGGGCCGAGGCCGTGATACCCCTCGAGGTCGGAATACCTTCCCCTCGGCTCATAGCCTATGACGAAGCACAAAATGCCAGGGACCTCAGAGGAAACTTGGACTTGATAGATGAACTCAGGGAAAGGGCATCGATTCGGCAACAGAATTACAGAAGGAGGATCGAGCTAGCATACAACAAGAAGGTCCGACCTGCCAACCTTAAGCAAGGAGATTTGGTATTGAGAAAGCTAGCCATATCTCTGCCCAGTCAGAGGGGCAAGCTAGCTCCGAATTGGGAAGGGCCGTACCGAATCACAAAGGTCGTCCGGCCTGGGGCATACCGGCTCGAAGAAATGGATGGCAGAGAGCTTCCGAGGACCTGGAATGCCGACCACCTCCTGAAATACCAAGAGAGCGCTCCGGCGCCTCTCTGAGTAATCCGAGGTGTCGAACCATTCCTCTCCTCCAACTTGTAACCCATTTTTTCTCAAATTGTATTATGTAAAACGGTTCGCCGCCAAGTATCAATAAATGAAAGTTCTATTATATTTGTGAGTTTGCATGTTTCTCTCCCCTCTTATTTAACCAATGGTTCGGAGTCCAACACTCGGCTCGACTCTACCTCCTCAGCTCGTCTCCGGACGAACCAGGGGTAGATCGCCGTTCGGAATTGCTCCTACAGCCGTTGAACTATACCGATGGTTCGGAGTCCAACACTCGGCTCGACTTTACCTCCTCGGCTCGTCTCCGGACGAACCAGGGGTAGATCGCCGTTCGGAATTGCTCCTACAGCCGTTGAACTATACCGATGGTTCGGAGTCCAACACTCGGCTCGACTTTACCTCCTCGGCTCGTCTCCGGACGAACCAGGGGTAGATCGCCGTTCGGAATTGCTCCTACAGCCGTTGAACTATACCAATGGTTCGGAGTCCAACACTCGGCTCGACTTTACCTCCTCGGCTCGTCTCCGGACGAACCAGGGGTAGATCGCCGTTCGGAATTGCTCCTACAGCCGTTGAACTATACCGATGGTTCGGAGTCTAACACTCGGCTCGACTTTACCTCCTCGGCTCATCTCCGGACGAACCAGGGGTAGATCGCCGTTCGGAATTGCTCCTACAGCCGTCGAACTCCAGCGATGGTCCCGGGGCCCAACACTTGGTTCCTAGTCCATCCAAACTACTCCGGTAGGTCAATGTCGGACCTTCGTCCGGACACAAAAGACCGAACACTCCTAACTACTAGCCGAAGACCGAAGACTCACAAACTCGGTCGGCTTCCGAGCAAGTGGCTTCCCGAGCGTGTAAATGGGGAAAACGCACTTTCCCCTCAACTTTCGTACGTGATCTCGATCAGACGGCCCAGATCAAGCCACCAGCACAAAACGACAAGATAACGTTTTCTTGGGAACTGAGCCGCCTCGAGATTCGCGCCTACGTTCGACGGCTCAGATCTCGCCACCTACTCTAAGCGACAAAATAACACTTTTTTGGGTACAGAGCCTTGCCGTACCGTGTCAGATCCACTAAATGACAAAGAGCCGCACCCCTGGAGATCCATTCGGCTAAACAGACGTGCTCGGCTCAAAGATCTCGGCACGACCGATACGGTTACAAGCAAGAACAAACATACAAAGCAACGAAAGGGAATTTTATTAATTGTCGGTGCATAATACAAAACATTCTATTACAAAGTGTCGGCAAACAAAACACACAATGCCCGACCAACTACACTTGGCTGTGTCTCTCATACAAAAACATCCTCACTAAACTGTTCGTCCTCCTCGGCTGACGACTCCTCCTTCTCCCCCCGGAGCTTCGCCATCACACCACGCAGATGCCCCATCTCTGAGAGCAGGTCATCCCGCTCGGAGACGATCCTCGACTGAATGTGCCGAATGCTTTTGACCCGAAGAGCGTTGCTGAACGCGGTCTGCGGGTCTTCATCCTCCCCTGCGAGGCTCAGCTCGACTATCTTGTTCTCCAAGCGTTGGATCTCGGATTCCCGGAGACTGAGGACCAACGAAAGGTGGTCCCACTCACTCTCGGCTCGGCGTAACTTCATATCGGCGCTCCTAGGGCTCAGAACCACTGTTCCAGAGGTGGCCTCGGATTCAGAGCCATCATTGGAACGCTCGGAGTCCGAGCCATGGATCGTCACAACGAGCTGAAAAGAAGAGAAAACGAATAACACAGTTTCAATACACGGCCGGAGTCTAACACTTGGAAATTTTTCAGAATTATTTGCATTCAGACATGGTAGTGTTACAGACGGTCGGTCGACCCTACAGCTATGTTGTTACAACAATCAACAAAAATAGAAAAAACGACAGAATCAGAGCCTCTTCGGAAGGGGAATGCTTCGGTTTAGGGAAACACGAGGACGGCGAGGCCTGCCCTCCGAACCCGTCCCTAAACCAACAAAGCGCGAACCCCCTTCGCTGCTAGCTCTAACTGCGACGCCAGCCGAAGCCCCGCTCGACGAGGCGGCCGCACTGCTCTGAGCGTCGGCTGGACTCCGCCTGGTCAACGGCGAGCGCATCGCAAGTTCATGAAATGTAATCCCCCTCTCGCTTTCTTCGCGAGTACACGAAGTGCTGCGAACATTAGCCCTGACCGGCGCCGGCTTGAGCGACGCGATCTCTTCCTCCAGTTCGATAATCCTATCCCTCAAGACGTCGTCCTTCGCCAACTTCTTCGGTCGCGGAGCCGACAACGAGCCCGAGGCATTGGCGTTATCAGTCGCGAGCCGTCGGTAATGGGTGACTTCAATCCCCCTATCTATTGTGATCCTTCTGAGCCTGTCGACTTCGGCCGATAGCCCCTTGCGCTCGGTCGACACTTTCTCCAGTTCGGAAGCCAGCTTCTCCCTCTCCGCCGAACGTTCTTTTTCCACTAGCTCCAAGTATTGGACCTCGGCCAAAAGGTCGTCATTCTTCTGCTCGACGGCAGTAAGTTCTCTACGGAGGTTCTCAACTTCGCCTTCGGGACAGGAGACTGAAGAACGCTTCCGGTACTGGCACAGCTCGCGACCATACCTCCGCAGAGCCGCCTTCGTATCCTCCAGCCTGCCGAGCAGGAGATATCGCCTATAACGGCTCTGAGAGAGCTCGTCCTTCGTTTTCACCAGCTCCTGCCGAAGGTATTCGACCTCCGTGGTCGGACCGAATCTCACCTGAAATGCAGAGATAAATCCGAGGCCCAACACTTGGAGAAAGTTACGCCAAAACAAACGCTAAGTCCGAGACTCAACACTTGGGCAAATTTTGGCCAAACAAAATATTTTTCCATTCAAAAATCGAGGAGTTCTACAACAGCGGTGGCCAGTCCGCAGTTAGGCTTACAAAAAAAACAAAAAAAAAGGGGGAGAAAAGAAGACAACCGAGTCAGGGGTCGACCTTTTTGTCGTTCGGGTTCGTCGACCCCTCGGCCTTGTCCTTGCCCTCGCCTCCACCACCTCCTTCGCTCCAGCACTCCTCCTCCTCGGAGTCGTCCTCCTTCTCCTCCTCGGACGCGGCCTTCCACGGGTCCTCGACGGGTTCTGTCTCCCCCTCGGGGCCGATCAACTCCTCGGGGACAACCTCCTCCCCTTCTACGAGGTCATAGAAGTTGTAGGTGGACGTGTCGAAGCCCGGGTTCTTGGCGACCACATGTTGCAAGGCACGGCCGTAGGCGTCCAGCATGTTCTGGGTCATGTGCATCGCAGCCTCCTCCTGCACGGCTTTCTTCACCCTCTTCACCTTCCTGAGGTGTTTGGCCTTGATCTTCTCGGCCCTCTTCCGAGCTTCCCCCGCCTCTGACCGAGCCTTGGCCAACTCCTCCCTCAGGTCGGCAGCCTCCTTCACCGACGCCTCGAGCTTGGCCGCCGAATCCTTCAGCTTGGAGACCTCCTTCTCCGAGGACTCGAGCTTGGCCGCCGCATCCTTCGACAGCTGAACGGCATCGGCCAGCTGCTTCTCCAGCCCCTCCACTTCGGCGGCCCTCTTCGTCGAAAGAAGCAACTCGGAATCGAGCCGCTTCGCGACCTTGACGCGCTCCGTCCTCTCCTTCTCCTTCTCCTGATCCTTCCTCGCCATCTCCTCGAGCAAGAAATGGAAGTGGCAGACGATCTGAAAGAGAGCAACAGAATTACAATCCGAATCCAAGTACTTAGAAAATTTTCTAAGGAAGAAATTCAGATAAAGAAGAAATCCGCCTACTTACCGACATGGAATCCCGGGCGATCTGCATCACGGCGTCACCTGCCATCCCGGCCTTCAGGGTCGCTCGATCCTTCGGGGTCGGCAAGTGCCTTATCGCCTCCATGCAGATGTTCCCGTCGCCCAGGAAACCATCAGCGTTCATCACCTGCCAGTCGGGGACGAAGATCTGCTTGTGACGCTCGGTTAAGATCTTCTCCGCCTCGGCAGTGAGGGGCGGAACCGGCATGGACAGCGCATCCTTCACCCCGAACGCGCCGCTCGACGAACCCGGAGCGTCCGTCCCCGGGGTCGGCACAGGTGCATCCGAGGCAGGGGGATCGGAGATATTAACCTCCCCCTGCTCGGGGACCACGACCTTCGTCGGAGAGACGAGGACCTCGATCTCCCCCTCCTTGAGGACCGCGACCTTCGGCTGCTCGGCGGTCTTCGCGACCGAAGGCTTCTTCGCTGGCCGGCTCTCCTGAGTCTCCGCCGCCGACCTCTTCTTCTTCTCCTGCTCTGCCCGGCCCTTTGCCACCAGAGCCTTGTAATCAAGCTTCATTGTCTCTGCAAAAGCCGGAGGAAAAAACTTAGAAAATTTTTCATGAACTTTAAACAAGGAGCATAAATACCAGAAGCATACGAGGGTCGATCGGACTGAGACCCCCACGGAACAGATGCTCCTCCGTAATATCCTTCCAGCTTAGTGCTGGCAGGGCAAGAAGCTTCCTCTGGACCTCAGCCTCCTCAGCATTCAGCGGGACGTCCTTCTTTGTACGCTTAGGCAGGCCGCCCGTCGCCCAAGCTGTCGGTATCACCCACGGCGTCAGATTTCGGACGAGAAAGTATTTATCCTTCCAATGTTTGATCGAGTCCGGGTTCTCGATCAACTTAACTCCCGTCCGAGGAGAAAGGAAAAACCTCTGTTCATGACGCCTCGGCTAGCAAGGTTTGAAAAGACTCCGAAAGAGGAACATAGTCGGCTTGGCGTCGACCTCTTGACATCGGAGGAGAAACGCCACGACATGCCTCCAAGTGTTCGGCATCAGTTGGGCAGGACTCAGACCATACCAGACCAAGACTTCGACCACGAACGGGTGTAGGGGAAAGCGAAGCCCGACGATGAGGGAATCGACCGGGAAGACGCATATATCCGGCGAGGACTTTGTGTTGGCTCGGAACCCCGGTCCAGGAAGAAGCAGCGCATACTCGAGCGGGATCCGGAAACCCTCCCGGATCGTTCGGAGATCGGCCTCGGTGAGAGTCGAGATCCTGTGGTCGACCTCGGACAGCTCCCTCGGCTCGTTCTCCTCCACCAGTTTTGCCGTACCTTGAGTGACCCTCTCCAAGTCATCCTCGGCGTAATCTCGGACGCCTCCCACGGTCGATACGGCGATCAGCTGCCGACCAAACGCCCCCGCTCTCTTCGACGTTTCCACTATTGTTATCACGGCTTTGCCCTTTCGGGACTCCGCCGCGACTTCCTCGGGCACTTCGGCCACTTCACCCTCTTTATCCGGACGAACAACGTCTTGCTCGCTCGGCTCCATCACTCCCTTCCCTTTATCCCCTCGGCCAACGGCTTGCTCCGAGGCGGGGGTCTCAGCCGAAATCTTAACCATGTTTTCTTAAAAAGAGAAGGGAAAGAAACTGACCTCGAAGTGACAGGTACGGTCGGAAAGTTCACCGGAGCTAAGAACGCTACCGCGACAGCTAGCAAGGCCACCCAGGGAGGTAAAAACTGCGAAGCAAAGTAAAAACGGAAGAAAGAGAGTAAAAGTGAAAAGTGAAGACTTGGTCTTGGGGGGGTGAAGATTTATAGTAAAATTGGAACGTCCCTTGGACTTCCAATGAAACTTTGCGACTTTTGGGCTACTCTCGAAACGTCACGAAGGCCCATCACCACTACTCCTCTCACCAAGTCAACTGCTCGGCCCCGGAGGATCCAAATCCGACCTACGAGCAATCCGAGCACGCCGACAGCAGGGTCCGGTCGGAATCCGAACAAGTGCCTTCCCGAGCCGGTAAATGGGAAAAACTCACTTTCCCCCCAACTTTCGCGCCCGATCTCGATCAGACGGCTCAGATCTCGCCGAGAGCACTAGACGACAAGATAGTGTTTTCTGGGGAGCTGCGCCCGTCTCGAGATGCGCACCATCATCCAGCGGCTCAAGTTGCGCCACGTCGCTCGGACGATTGGACCCTCGGACGCCTCACCTATGCCTAGAGGGACTTGGAAAAATTTTGATTCAGTTTTGAGGCGCCGCCTTCGGCGAACACCCCCCAGGTCCCGTGCATCGGTCGGTATCCCGCCGACCACGAAACCCAGTCGAGAACAGATAGGCACTCCCCCCATCTCTAACTTCCCCGGGCTGACATCTATCAGAAGCCATCAGCCCGGAAGGAAGACAGAGATGAGAGGGGACCCATCAACACTCAGAAACTGGGAGAAACACACCGTTCCGAGCTGGTTGTTTACAACTGGAAGGCGCGGCATGTCAGGGGACACCGACCGCAGCGCCTTCACAGTTGCAAACAACGGGCTCGGACGGTCCAGAAGCCCGAGCTGCAACCCGTGATAGAGAAGCGCGCCATCCCGAGCTAGTTGGTTGCAACTGGAAGGATCAGTTTGTCAGAGGACTCTGACAGCGGCGCCTTCACAGTTGCAACAAACGGACTCGGATGGCCCGGAGATCGGCATCGGACATGGATCGTCCTTCTCCCACCAAGACCTCCGCCTGCTTCGGCACTCACTTCGGAGCAACCAAAGAAGGCAGAAGATCTTGGTGAGAGAACGACCACCCGTCCTTCCGAGAAGGCCCATTCCTCGGATCCGGACTATGGTCGTCACCACTCTTGCCTTATTCTCCCCCGCTCCTGACATCCACTTAGGGACCGTCCGGAACGGGAGAAGATAAAGGTAAGAGGGCGACCACCCGTCCTTCGGAGATAACTCATCCCCCGGCTTCGGACTACGGTCGTCACCACTACTACCTCGTTCCCCCTCGCTCCTGACATCCGCTTGGGGGCCGTCGGGAACAAAGGGAAAACCAGGCAGAAGAGCGACCACCTCTCCGAACCTCAAGAGAGAAGCTACTCAAGGCAGATGCCCCCGAGGTCTGGAACTCAATTTGGCTGTGACGAAAATGACCAAGGGAGTGGAGTACTTATAGCCTGCCTCCTAGAACCAGCCATTATGACCCTCGGAAATCGAAGCGCCGCGTTTTAATTAAGGGAATTACTGATCCTCGGAAGCTGAAACGCCATGCATTAATTATCCTTAGTGACGTCGGGAAGGCGAAACGCCACACAAGTCACGAAGCGCCATTAACACCACGGGGAACAGAGCCATCTCAGATTGCCAAAAACCACAGGCCCTCGGTCGGCTGCCGAGCAAGTGCCTTCCCGAGCTGGTAAATGGGAAAAACTCACTTTCCCCTCAACTTTCACGTCTGATCTCAATCAGACGGCCCAGATCTCGCCGAGAGCACTAAAAGACAAGATAGTGTTTTCTTGGGAACTGCGCCCGTCTCGAGATGCGCGCCCACATCCAACAGCTCAGATAACGCCACGTCCCTCGGCCTGCCGAACACCAATGCCTTCGGTCGGCATCCGAGCAAGTGCCTTCCCGAGCTAGTAAATGGAGAAAAAATGGCGTCGAGCTACGTGGACCACTAGATCTCTCAAAAATCCGCGCTCCCAATGATGAAGAGCCCAGATCGCGCCACGTGCGCTAAAAGACAAGATAGTGTTTTTTTGGGAACTGCGCCCGTCTCGAGATGAACGCCATCATCCGACGGCTCAGATTGCGCCACGTCGCTCGGAATGCCGAACCCCCTAGTCTCCGGTCGGCAGCCGAGCAAGTGCCTTTCCGAGCTCGTAAACGGAGAAAAGCGCTGCCGAGCGGTAACGACCACCAGATCTTCCCGAAGTTCGCGCCTGTCCACGATCGATGGCTCAGATCGAGCCACGCCATTAATCAGTATTTAAATCGTTTTTTATTTATTTTAATCGTTTTATTTGTTTAAAAATTGCGAGAAAATTGCCAAAAATTCGGGAAAATTAGCTAAAAATTCTGGGAGATAATTGAAAATTCGGGGACACACTTTCGAACCCCGGAGCGAACAATTATTGCCCAGAATGCACCGCTAAAGCCCCCGAACGATTAGCAAACACGTCGCAGAATTAGACAAATACTTCGAAAAAAGTAGATAAAAGGCTGTCAGATACCCGACGCAGCTCAAGAACAACACGCAGCGTCAAAAGTTACCTCACTACCCCCTTTTCTAGATTCAAAATCCCACATTTGGACTCCGATACAACTCCACCAGCCACTGAAACTGCTGAACTACTCCTCAAAGCCTGATCACGCTAAGCCTTTAGGAGTGGGGGGCTCGTGATATGGCTAAAATTGGGGTTAAATCGGGATCGTCCAGATCGAGCACGAATCTTGAAGCACGGGGGTAAAAAGGTAATTTCACATACAGATGGATCCAAAACGGGTAGTGGGTCTCCGCCTCACGAAACCAACCGCCCGCGAATAGATCCACTCCAACTGGGCGCGGGTTCCGACCCGATACAAGCCCGGTCCACCAAGGGAGAATCAGGCCACTAATTTGATTAGATCAAATCAATAAGCTTGATTTGCTCTCACCAGGGAATCAAGGCCTACTTTCCTAAAACAGAATAGGAGGATTTTGCTCCTAACTGTTAGGCAGGAAATCAGGCCCCAGATCATTCCAAACGCGACTATAAATACAGCCCCTCTACCACCAAGACCAGGTTAATCACTTTTTCACCACTTAAGCTCTTTCTTAATCTTTTACTGATTACTGACAAGAGCGTCGGAGGGTGCGTCGCCGGAATCAACCCCGGTGTCTCGCACTTCCCTGCAGGTTGCGGCGGGAGCAAGAAGGCCGAGTCAGCTGTTCAGGTTTTCTCGGATCCAGAAATTCTATCTGTTTACCCCCACACCGAAATCAGCGGTAACAACAACCAATGGAGATCTTCCCCCACACCTGATCGGTAACAGAACAGCGAACAGCAGCTTTCAAATACCTTCCAACAAAACACAGAACAGCGGCCTCCCACCAATCGTTCTTCGTCTTCTCGAATTCGACAGAGAGAGCGAGCGAGGGCGGCTGGGCGGTCGCGGCATCGAGAGGAACGGAAGGCGACGTCGACGGCGTAGCGGCGACTGGAGGCGTGGCTGCGACGAAGATGGCGACGGGAGAGGAGCAGCGACGGAATCGAGAGAGACGACTGGAGGAAGAGAGCAGAGACGGCAACAATGGAGGGAGCGGAGCTTCGAGCGGGGGTGAAGATGGAGGCAGAATGTAACACTCCACAAAATTGGAAATTACAATTTTGTCCCTGGGTGTTACGCACGTATATTCTGTAACATGTTTTCACCACGTATTTTGATTACCAACTATTTATACATTTTCCGAGTCAACAAAAATATAATATTTCAATCCTTGTATTCTACGTGCTTTTTACGTATTTTCAATGCACGTATTAATTACATATTTTCCACCGCCACGGGTGATAATTTATGGGTTTCAATTATTTATTTTATGTTTTCAAATTTATTTTTAATAAAACGGAAATTCCTTTCCCCTATTTTTGGTTAAGATAATTTTGTACGAGAAACGCACGTGTTTTCCACATACGTGACGATTACGTCATAGACTATGTAAAAATTAATAATAATAATAATAAATAATTTTCTTATATCGTATTTTATTATTTTAATATTTTTCTGTTGATAAAATTGATTTTTTCGTATTTCGGTATTTTACGTGCGACACACGTATTTTCAGCGAGCATATTTGAACGTATTTATTTTCGAAATAAATTTCGGAGTGTGTAACACCCCAAATTTTAAAATACGCTAATGTATTAGTATATATATATATATATATATATATATATATATATACATATAAGTATATAAGATGATAAGTAACATATGTGTTCAGAGAATGGCAAATATTTGAATATGTGAATAATGGGTTTTGTAATGGGGACCCACGGTATGTATGCAGCAAAAGCATTCGGGCTGATTGTGGGCTTTCTTCATGAGATGGTTTGGAAACATAAATAGTTGTGGGCTTTTTCATGAGATGGTTTGGAAACATAAATAGTGGTATGAATGAATGAGTTTTTGTATTAAGGAGGCCCACGTGCAAATAAAATCAGCACATCTGTGCTGTTTGAACACTTGGGGCCGGGATTTTGTAGAATGACCGGTTTTGGGCATGGTAGGAGAGAGAATAATGGGAGAAGAGAGTGGAGAGTTGGGAGTTAAGAATTAGAAGAGGTAGGAGTTATAAGGAGGTGAAGAGATTGGAGGTTTTAGGAGTAAGGAAGATGTAGGGTTGGAAAAATTAATTTTAGTAATTTATTAGGTGTGTAATTTTGCAAATTGAACCCTCTACATATCCTATAAATAGCACCCTACCCCTTTTCATTTCACACATCAAAAATAAGAATAAGTAAGAAAGAAAGAAAGAAAAAGAAAGAGAGAAAAGAAAAGAGAAGAAAGAAAGAGAGAAAAAGAAAGAGAGAAGAGAGTTTTGTACTTGGAGGCCGTTGCTAGGAGGAGAAGCATTACTAGGAGCTAGGAATTCTTAAAGCTAGAAGTGGTGCTCTTTCTTTCATTGTCAAGCCTCAATCAAGGTGGGTGGTTTCTTACTTTCTAGTTGTAGAAATGTCATGCTAGAAATTCTAAATTAGTTCTATGAGATGATATTGATTTGTAGGTGATTTTCATGCTATTATACATGATATGAATAATATGTGTGTGGTTAAATAATAGAAAATTATGATGTAAGAATTGATACCATAATTCATGTTAGAACTTCATCCTTGGCAAATGTATATTTTGAATAAGATATGAAAAGTAGATTTAATTTACATTTTTATATGTGCTGAGAATGAGTAGTAAAACATAAAAGTGAATGTTCTCTACTTTCTAATTATAGATAAAGTACATGCTAATGAAAATGAATGAATAGTATGGAAATTTTGATTATGATAAACTATTGAATATGGTGAAAATAGTAGTGAACCATATAAATTAAATTACAACATGTAGTTGTTAATGAGAAAATAGATAATTGATTATTTTGTCATGAAGAATAGTAGCTTTTTATGAAAATGTTGGAAACACTTCTTTTGATAACTAAATAAATTTTTATAAAGAAAAATTTATGTTATAGAGCTCATTGGATTGTTATAAAAATATAATATGCTATCCTTGACTAAAAAGAACGAATGCAAAATTGTGTTGTTTAGTAGGGAGAAATTGTCATTTGTATGTTAATAGAAACTAGTAATTGTGAAAATATTTTGAAGAGATTTCACTTATGTTTAAAAAGGAATTTTTATAAAGTAAAATGAGTATACATAACTTATTTTATTTTTTATAAGAAGATACAAATTTTCTAGTTTGGTAAAAATGAATTCATGTAATAAAAGAGAAGAAATGGATTTGAAATTAGATGTATTATCAAATATGAAAAATTTTCTAATCCATAATTTTCTGTTAGAAAGTAGATTTCAATCTAAATAAATTATTTGTAGGTTAATGAAAGGATTTGATCAAGTGAAAAATCAAGTTTTATGAAAAATAATAAGTTAACAGAAAGTTGGGACAAAAACCCACGAAATGAATTTATGTCGTTGGGTGCTTTTGGCCTAGTGGTCTGCCGTGCACTTGCCTCCTTGTTGGGTCTGGGTTCGAATCATGTAAACCCCAACTATTTTCTTTTCTACTTTATTTTTTAAAAATTCACTCATAATCCGAGAGTTAGCATAAGAGGCTTTCAGTAATGAATATGAACGCAGTGTCCACTTGGACTTAATGGCTAGTGGGTGAGTCTTGGGCGCCGACTGTATTGGTCACGGGTTCGAGGCACAGGGTGCCCTTTTACTTTTTTTTGGATGTTTTATTGAATTAATGAGTTTTAAAGGCAAGTAAAAATTTTGGAAAGAAATACTATTATTCCTATAAAATGATTTAGAACTTACTAAAATTAGTTCTAAGATTTTTATGACTTTAAAAAGAAAGATTGAGATAGAAAGTAAGTAAAGTTTTAAGATTTATTATTAAAAAGGTATGATACTATTTTAGAAGAATAAAAAAAATATGGTATGTGAAATTAATTGTTCTTGTACTTGATTATTGGAATTATTTCATGAGTTTTAAATTACAAATGAAAGTGTGAGTAAGAATTATTGTTGTTGATTTGTGAATGAAATTTATGATTGGTTAAGAGATTCATATATAATGCTAAATAAGACATTGGTCAAATTATGGATAAGTTAGGACATGAATATAATAAGTTAAGACATGATTATTAAAGGATATGTGTACCCATGTTTCTTGCACATGAAAGGTTTATGATTTAGAATTAGTAAGACCTCGGTTACCGGTAATTTTGAAAGAAAGGTTTTGAGACTTGATTTTGAGATAATGCCGTCGGGCGATCTCGTATTTTGTGAATAAATCCGGTATGAGGTAAAACTGATTCTATGGTGATAACATATTCATGTCTTGAACTAAAAATAATTAGGCACTTAGGTGAAGATGTAATAGACTTGTGCAAACGTAAATGTGTGCTTCTATATAGTCGGCAGTGGATCTCCGTGGCTATAGACCCAGTTGGTGGACTGTGGTTGCTCCGTAGGAGATGGACTGTATTTTATCCGGGACTTAGGGTAGTCGACGGATGTTTACCATACTCCAAAGAATATGTATATACCGGAGCTAGAGGGGCATTTACGGGATTATTCTCACGATATAATAGCCAGGGAGGCTGGGATCTGTTATTATAGCCAGGGAGGCTGAGATCCGTATCTGTGAAATAACTCTAAAACTTGTTTTATTACTGGGTAGTCTCATGGCGGGGGATCGAACCCTTCAATATGGAGTACGTAGGCACTTGCCCTCAGACCTATGTAGTATGGGATGCATAGAATCTGAACAAGTGTGCATTAGTGTCATCCTAGTGTAGGATTGTGTGCATTAGGCATTAAGACATGACATACACTTATGTTTAGAATAATCACTTTTGACACTTTACTTGTTCATTCAATCTTTTTGTGATTTGTTAATGTATGAGATCGTTATACTATTCCCGGCATAGAGAGGATAGCCGTGTATAACATTTCGTCAGTTGTAAGTAACTGACGAGTCCACAGATTAACATGCAGGTAAAGGACCATTCATGAAGCTATAAAGTGGATATGCTGATGCTGCTTTATTTTAAAGATGTTGTACATGTTTTATTGTAAAATTCATTCTTCCGCTGTGTAAAACCAAGTTGTAATTGAACTCTGATGTATTATCGAAAAAGTTTTAAATTCCTTGTAAAATTGTACGAAGTGAAGTAAAGATCCTGTGAAATCTCGAATTTATCCTTATTTGAAATTCGGGGTGTTACACAGAATTCGGGGGCTCTGCGGTGGGCTGTGATGGCGAAGGGGAACACTGGCGGAGCTCGGTGGTGTTGAGGCAGCGGAGTCTCGACGAGGGGTGGCGAAGCTTTGGGTTTGGTCGAAAGTTCGAACGGGGAAGATTAAGGTACTGGATTGTCGAGGCTGTCGATGGTCGCGGAGGAGCTTCGACTATGGTCGCGACGGAGTGGCAGGCGGTGCGGAGCTCGAATGGGGAAGGCGATGGAGAGGGGAACGGTGAGCGACTGTGGAGTCCTCTGTGCTGTTGGGTTCTCGAAGTGGAGACAGCGGAGGGGTGGCTGGCTTCACCATGGGTGGACGAACGGGGAAGACGACGGCATGCGGATGACGAGGGGAGGTGTGATGGCGGAATGAGAGGGGGACGATGGAGAGGCTTGGGTTCTCTGTTTCGAAACAGAGGAGAGGAGTGGGAGAGAGCGGGAGGAAGGAGATGAGTTGGTTTGTTTGGGTTTGTTTGCTCATTTGGTTTGGTTTTGTTTTGGTTGAGTTTGGTTTTGTGTGGTTTTGTTTAAACAGGGAAGGGAGAGAGAGAGATATATTAGAATATAATAAAAAGGAATATAATAATAAGGATGAGAGAGATTTTAGGGAGTGGGTTACGGGGAGAGATAATAGGGAAAGATTTGAATATAATAATGGTATAAAATTAAGGAGGGGAATGATTGTAGGGGAGGGGGTTACGAGATTCAAATATGTGATTGTATGGAGAAGAATTAGAGGCAATTAACTACTAAGATAATGGGGGAGAGATTAGGGAAAATTGTTGATCTGGTCAACAAGAAAATTTGGGTTTGGGCTAGTGGTTCAAGACCCAATAGAAGGCGGGCTTAATGTTTGGGCTTAAAATAAACATTTGAGTTTGGGCTTCCAATTAAATAATTAAATAATACAAAATAGACCAAAATCAAAATAGACCAAAATCAATTGGGCTTTAATAATAATAATAATAATAATAATAATAATAATAATAAAGATCAAGAAAATAGAAGTAATAACAACATCATTAATTTTAATGATAACAAACAACCAATATTAATAAAAATGATAAGAATGGAAATACTAAAAATAATAGAAATGATAATGAAAATAATAAGATAATAATGTCAAGATTATATAAAGGAATCGAGTTTAAATTAAAGAAGTTTTGAATATTTATTTTAGTTTGGCTAAAATAAAGATAGTCGATCAATTACAAAATAGAAAGTAAAGTAAAATATACTCTTATTCGAAATAAAGATAATTTCCGATCAGAAATATTTTAAATATAAAAAGTTCAAATGAATTTAACACAACTTAATTCATATAAAATTCGAAATACAGAATATTATTCAGAAATTATATATTTACGGAAACGAGGGTTACATTTCCTTTTTGGAAACACCATCAATAAACTTTGGTAAGGTGTTAATGCTAGAGTTAAAAAGTATAATGTATTGTTTTGAGCTTAAGAGGCTTACATCAATCTTTTTAATACGATGCGCATGATGAAGCAACCTCTTTCAGCACGTCTACATAATGGAAATAGATGCTCACCATAAAACTGGAGCATGGATCAAAAGATATAGTATAGGACAAAGTTCATCGGCATTGAGAAACCACAACAAAGGAAACCATCAAGCACAAAAAAACGTAATTGCTAAGTAGTAGACTTTTACCTTCTATATCAACTTTTGTTAGCCATACAAAATCCGTCGGCAAGACAACACCTGAAAGAAGGTAATTTGAATGACTAAATTGAATCAAAATAGTGCCAAATAGTTATAAAGGTATTTTGAGCATTTTCACAAACACCTCGTGTGCACCACAAATGAGAAAATAATTATAATCAAGATAATCCCGAACCCAAATTTGAACCTTCCCGCATCTATAAGCATCTTATTGAACCCTATATTTCGAAGATTGGTGTATAAATCCCTAATCAAATTCAAAATTAAAACCCATCCACTTGAGTTCCATATGCCCCCACCACACAGCAGGCTCCTACAACTAACATATTTTAGTTCATTCATGCATTGTATCAAACATGATGAGCACATATAGTAAATGGAGATAAGATGGAAGAATTTAACATGGGAAGACGAAGCCGCACATAATAAACCAAAGGAACTTTAGACATTACTCTTAGATTCATCAAATATTTTCATCTCTTTAGCAAATAGTTATACTCTATATATACAATCCAAAATAAGAGAGGATGTTACAACTTGGTCAATACCTTAATCTTATATTCTCAATATTCTAAAAAATAATAAATATATAATCCAAAATAAGAGAGGATTTTACAGCTTCCTGAATACCTTAATCCCCGCGTGGATTTGGGGTCTGGCGTATGGCTGCTGCTTGAATTTGGGCAGACTGGTGAACAGAAAACAATTACGACTGGGTATTGGGCTAGGGACGACGACGAGGATAGACGAACGGGGACGACTTGTATTTGGGTGGACTGGTGGACAACAAACAACGACGGTTTGGATTAGGGCGGATTGCGAACGACGAACGGCGACGAGTGGGTTTTAGGCGAGGACCCCAGATTTGGGGAGAGGAAGGGTTTTTTTGTGTTTTGTATTTTTTTAATTTTGTTTTATTAAGTTAAATGTGTGGTTTGCACGTGGTAAGATAAGTTCGAACTCCTACTTTTGCTCTCCTTTCTCTATTTCAAAATAGAGAAAGGAGGGAGATCCTATTAGCTTAAGATATAATATAATATAATTTCTTCTTTTTTTTTCTTTCCTTTTTTGGTAATATTTCTTTTTTATTCTTAATCATGAAAATTAATATTATGTCTACTAGTTACACTAGGGATCCCTCTCATCATGGCCATGAACTCCCACTAAACATGCGATCTCTATATCCATCCCACAACTCTTAGATTTCGGCTGCACCCTACATCGACCACATCTCGATTTCAGCTGAGAGTCAACTGTAGTAGAAGGACACATATCGTCTCGTAGGAAATATAGCAATCCATCACTCTTCCCTCTTACTAACACTTCAGAACCTGCAGTTATAAACCACTTTTCACTATCAAATGTAGTCGACAAACTCTTCGTCAAGCTTTTCCATCGAGATAAGATTGTCAAGTTTGGGACATGTCTCGCCTCCCGCACGATAATCTGCTGACTATCACTAACTTTCACGCGAACAATACCAGTTCCATTCACAGGGCTGAGCTGGTCATTTTTCACGATCACATCTATGAAAGAACCCTCTCTATAGTCCTCAAATACCTCCTTTCTCGAAGTGAAATGAAAAGAAGCACCTGAATCAATGCACCAATCTTGTGTGTCCAACACCACCCTTGCTAATAAACATGACTCGTTACCAGTTGTATTATTGACCACCACATTGGCTTGTTTATATTTGTTCTTGCCTTTTATTCTTTAAATCCTTACAGCTACTCTCAGGACCGCCACCATTGTCATTGTCATTAGACCCACTCTCGGACTCACTGCTCTGATCCTTTCTTCTTTGACTTTCTTTCGATTTCCCACGCATTTCAACTGAAAGTGTAGGATGGCTAGAAGATAATGAAAACTCTATATTTCTCTTCCTTCTGACCTCCTCATTCATAATGTTGCTCACAAAATCCTATAGAGTTGTTGAATTTGTCACAGTCCTTGTAATAATTTGTTCCACGGTACCATAACTGTCGTGTAGAGTAGATAGAAGTAACAATGATTGTCCCCTTTATGAAAACTTCAATCATGTAGCTTCCATCTGGTTGTAAATCATATAGTAATTGTTCACATGTTCCGCTACTGAACCCCCTTCTTTCAACTTCATGTTAACTAATTTCTATAAGTAAAGAATTTGATTAGATGCCGACGGTTTCTCATACATATCTGGGAGAATCTCCATAGCCTCCTTTGTGGTCTTTTCCTTCGAGATATGAAATAACTCTTTCATACTCAGTGCCAACTAAATCTTCCCAAGCGCAATCTGATCCAAACGATTCCATGCCATCAAGATCTTTGCATCCAAGATCTTTACATCCTTATTTGTACCTTCCGGCTTATTATCAAACTATGAACCATATAGATCTTTCTGACAGAGATATGCTACCATCTGAATCTTCCACATTGCAAAATCACTCTCACCGAATCTCTCAACTATCGACTTGCTATCGGCCATCACGAAACCCTAAGCTATGACACCACTTGTAGTGCCCAAGAAAGCCCACAAGACCTAGATGCACCAATAACAAGAGCTACCACACAATACACAAGATCTCAAAACCACCAGTACACAACGATATGTAGAGATAACTAATACTTCTTATTACTCAAGAAATACAAAAATACAAAGATATCTCACTCTAATCACTCCCTCACCTTTGGAATCACTCCGCACAAGAACTCATATTGATGTTGTAGTTATGATCGGTTCACTAAACCCTAGAATATATATATATATATATATATATATATATATATATATAGAGAGAGAGAGAGAGAGAGAGAGAGAGAGAGAGAGATCTTCGGTTGCACACTACTTTGGTGAGCACTCCGTGAGCACTCACGAACTAGAGACCCTATGAAAAATCCGAACTGCTCATATCGTTCTATATGCCTTAGATAGCCTAACAATAAAAAATCAAGTAATTTGAAGTTCATTTGCCCATGATTTACATCATCACAAAATTGTATGGCTGAAAATTCTAACAGCTTGATGGATAGGCAAATGAACTTCAAATTACTTGATTTTTTATTGTTAGGCTATCTAAGGCATATAGAACGATATGAGCAGTTCGGATTTTTCATAGGGTCTCTAGTTCGTGAGTGCTCACGGAGTGCTCACCAAAAGTAGTGTGCAACCGAAGGGGACTCTATATATATATATATATATATATATATATATATATATATATATATATAGTCCTCAAGTAATCCTAAAAGATAAACACAAATATAGCCTAATTGGATCCAAACCCACAAACCAAATAAACACAGACGATCGCGCACGGTTGGCTGCACTTTATGTCGATCGAACGACTTCACTCTTTCCCAAATCAAGGGCAGGACAGTCGACTGTGCCTCCATGTCGATCGGTTATCATGCATGACATTCAATTACTGTTTGTTATGCTCCTGCTGGCTGCTGCTGTCTTTGCCTTGTTGTGTTTGTCTTCTCCTTCTTTTTCTTCAAGTCATCTTGTGCATTGTGTTTTCGTGTCCACAATCCTAACAACTTGTTGGTAGTGGTTGTGTATACTTTCCACTCAACATCTCTCTGATCTCTTTGGACAATGAAGTCTATATGGGTAGAGTGTAATTGATTGTTGGAAAATTAGAAATAAACATGATAACTCTATTAGAATACAAGTGCAATTTTTCTCAACCCTTCTATAACTTCGAAGTTTTAGCTTAGTGATAGTGGCTTTCACATGGTATCAGAGCAACCCAGGTTCGAATCTACTGGCTACACAATTTAAATGCGAATTTTTAAAACAATACCGCTGCGTATAGTTCAGGTCTCGGCCCACAATTTGTTGGGCATTTATCTCGTTTCTTTGGCCCATAAAAATGTGCTCTCGATATGAGGGGGCGTGTTAGAATACAAAAGTACAATTTCCTTCAACCATTCTACAAATTCAAAGTTTTAGCTTAGTGGTAGGGACTTTCACATTGATTGGTTGCTTGATAACTCATAGTTTGGTTAGAAATAGTGTGGGTAGAGTGTAAATTGATGCTTAAGTGAAAAGAAAGATTAAATAAATAAATATGTTAAAATAAGTTTCTTAGATAGTAAGATTAACCATTGGTTCAGTTCCTATTAATTGTTATGAATATCCATAACATAAAACTATTAAAACAATAGTATGTAGGTGCTTGGAGGCAACCTTCAGTAGTTATGTCTATTCTTTTGAAATTATCTACCTTAAATTTTTTTGCCTATATATAGGCATTACGTCAACATCTCTTAATAATAAAATAGCAACAACCAACTTAGAAATAGGAACTACAATCTTAACTCCTTATGACTAGTTCAAATACAAAAAAAAAAAAAAAAAAAAAAAAACCTAAGCCCTGAAGACCGTGACAAATTGAGCCAGTTCAGAACTTTCAACAATCCCTCCCTTAAACTTATGTTCCAAACATAACATTAAGTTTAATAAGAGCCAGATTTCAAATCACCATCCCTCAAATTGATTCATCTGAAGTACAAACACCAAGCCGCTTCCTGAACCTCTGAAATGCAGGAAATTTAAGGGTCTTGGTTAGTATGTCGGCAATCTGGTATCTGCAGTGAATTTGTAACTCCCTGTTCCAGTAGTACGTATTTTACTACGTGAATTTTTGTACTTCAATTTTCAGATCAGTTTTATTTTTCTCTTTGGACTCTTTATCTAAAGCCAGAATATTTTTCTGATCAATTCTATAATTTTGTGATTTTTCGATCGGAGTTTAAATACAAATTTTAAACCCTGATTAATCTTAATCCTAATCCTAATCCTAACCCACTCCCGCTAATCACTCACTCCCATTTTTTTCTACGCCTAATTCCTGACTTCTCCTCCTTGTTCATTTTTCCACACCTTATTCTCATTTTCTCCTTCTACGTTTGATTTTTCTACACCCCCACATGCAGCACTCCTATCCTTTGATTTTTCTACACCCCTCCTTTGATTTTTCTACACCCCTCCTATCCCTTCCTTTCTATATATATACACACACACACATGCAGAGCTCCTACCTCTTTCTCTTCTCTTATCTACATTCTTCATTTTCCCTCCTTCCCTTCCTCTGCCTTCTTCACACCCGAGAGCTCAAGCAACACCCAAGCTCCACTTTACCTTCCACCTTCGAGCCAATGACTCTGCTTCTACGATCCCGTGAACCTCGAAAAATAACCCGGCGCCGCGCCACCTTGTTGTTGTCGTCGCTCACCGTTGCTACCGTTGCTCGCTAGCTGCCGTCTTGTCGCCATTCTTACCGCCGTTGTGCCGCCGTCCGTTGCCGACTTCGCTTCTTCTTTCCGTGGTTAACACCACCACCAAAATCGTCACATTATAAGGCAAGTACCTTGTACACTCTTTTTGTTCTCGTACAAGCATTTTTCTTGGACTCGTGACAAGTAGTCTAGTTATCATCATGTTTTATTGTCAAACTCCGTTCTAGTCACTGGTTTCATGCTATAATACTCAAGAGTGAACCGTTAACACATTTCGAATCGTGTTATCGAATATCGAATATTCAACCTTACTATCTCTAAAATTTCTTGACCTTACACTAAGAATTCGAACATGTTCTCGATACTGGATTAAAGATTTTCTATGTGATAATCGTAGCCCATCGAGTCCCGAATCCAGAACATCTTACGGTTTCTCAATCGGATGTATAGATTGTGAGATATCGCGATTTTAGTACTGGCATATCGTGAATTTCTGAACCTGCACGGGATTACAAACTGGTATCTCGTACTGAGAATTTGACCATGTTCCCGACACTGGATCGAAAAACTTTCTACATGAAAATCGTAGACCTTCGAGTCTAGATATCCGAAACATCCTATAGTTTCTCAATCCAATGTATAGATTGTGAGATATCGCAGTTTTAGTATTGTGACTCCGAATTTCCAGAATGCGCGCGAAACATCGAAACCAGCGAAGAATGAATTTGTATGCATAGCTACGGTCTTTAGAATGTATCGTGTGAATATGCGTTGAAACTGAAAGAGAGTCTACTTTCTAGAATCTCTGACAGAATCGGATTTGCTTTTCTGTAACAACGAGAAAGTGAATTTGAATGCAGATATGTCAAGTTGTCTAAAAATTCATCTCTACGGTTTTGTATATAAACTCATTACTTTTCATATTTAATGAACTGAGTGTATTATTGTTCTTGTAATAATAACTTGTATAGATATAATAGGTTGATAGAATGCATTTTATACTACTTGATAATTCTATAATAACTACTCTCGATATATGTACTCGTTTTACGTCTCATGTCCATGATTACTGCCCTTGATATTTTCCTTGATTAAACTGTCTTGATTATACCGTTCCACTAGTCGTACCAACTACATGTTCATAATTAACTATAAAAGAATAACAAGCCGGGGTTATAAGGGTACGACTTAATAGTGGACAATATAGGAGAGTATACTCGGAAGGGGGCCCGTGTTTCCCAAAATAGTGATTCTTGATTCTTGATTCTTGATTCTTGATTACACAATTCTTGATTACATAATTCTCGATTATATGATTCATGATTACATGTCTTGATACTATCACTGGAAGTCCCGAGTACATAATCCTATAGAATTCACTACTTAAGTCTAAACGTCACATGATTGATATGCACCGAACTTGTGGTATGGGACACAGGATTGCGTGCATTAGATAAGTTAATAACATAGATAAACTTGAGATCTCCACTAAGCATGATTCTTGATTACAAGATTCTTGATTATATGATTCTTGATTACATGACTCCTCTTTACATGACTCTTGATTACATGACTCTCGATCCTGGATTACATGATTATCGATTAACTGAGCCTAGGTTATCAATTGCTTATATCTTGAAGTCTAGAATACACTAGTTACCGTTATTACTTACATGATCATATTGTCCCAATTCCTTTCTTACTTCCATATTGTATTTGTACTTCTACTTCTTATTTCTTCCATGTTATATCTTGTTATATTACCCCTTTTTTCTGCTTGTTGCTACTTGCTGCCCGAAACTTGCTCTAACGTGAACTTTTCTATTTTTCTTTGAGTTAATAATTATACAGGTACTGATGGACCCAACGAGCAGACTCTCTAGACGATCGTTGCTACTTCCTTACTACTTCATGTTGTTTTTCTTTCAGTCGCTATTTTATCTAGTTGTTATAGCAAACTGCTTATCATATTATTTTAATTTTGGCACCTTGTACTCCCGGGCATCTTGACCCGATATTGATGTATTATCCAAATGATGGTTATTCTATTTTCAGCTCATGTGATTATTATATCTACCTGCGTAAATGTGTTATAAAGATCTTGTTGAGCTTATAATTGTACAGCTTATGGATGATGTATATCATTCGCTGGGCCTCAGTTGCATGCCTGTATTTCCGTATAGTGGGAAGCGGGGCGTGACAGAATTAGATCAATGACTCCATCATTCGTGAGATCTCTCAAGAAGTGATACTTCACATCTATATGCTTGCTTCGATCATGTAGAACATGATTTTTGGATAGTTTTATTGTTGAGCTGCTGTCACAATAAATTGCAGTAGCTTCCTCTTGCTTGAAATGTAACTCTTCAAGGATTTTCCTTAGCCAAATAGCTTGACAAGCACATGCTATTGCAGCAACAAATTCAGCTTCAGTGGTTGATAAGGTGACGATTGGTTGCTTCTTTGATGGCCATGAAACAACTCCTGAACCCAGCATGAAAACACAACCCGATGTGCTTCTTCTATCATCTTGATATCCTGCATAATCGCTGTCAGTAAATCCAATCAAATCTTACCTTTTATCCTTCTTGTAGAACGATCCGAAATCATTAGTTCCTTGCAAGTATTGAAAGACCCTCTTGGTAGCTAAAGATGCATCTCTGTAGGATTCTCCATATATATGTTGATCAAACTCACATAATGCATTATGTCTGGTCTTGTTGCAGTTACATACATCAAACTATCTACAATTTGCTTATAAAATGTGTTGTCCACCTTCTTTCCTTCATTGTCTTCATTGAGCTTCAAGCCGAACTCAGTTGGTGTATTCACAGGAATTGCAATCCTTCATCTGAAACTTATCCAAAATTTCTCGCACATACTTCTTTTGAGAAATGAAGATTCTAGTGGCTAACTGCACCACTTCGATACCAAGAAAATAATGCATCATACCAAGATCAGACAATTCAAATTCGACCATCATGGGCTTCTTAAATTTCAAATATGGTACTATCATTTTCAATGAATATAAGATCATTTACATATAAGCAAACAATGAGCATTTCCCTCCATCTCCAATTTTAACAAAAAGTGTTTGCTCGTATGGATATTTTTGAAAACCTTCTTTCAAAAAATAAGATTAAATGCAACTATACCTAGCACGTGGGGCTTGTTTTAATCCGTAAAAGCCTTCTTTAATCTATACATTGTATGCTCATTTTCAATCATAATGTGACCAGGAGGTTGATCAACAAATACATGTTCTTTCAAATCACCAGGCAAGAATGCCGATTTTACGTGACGTTGTTGGGGCTGTCTTTGACATGAAATCGCCATTCTTGCATGGTGATTTGAAAGAACATGTATTTGTTGGTCAACCTGCTGGTCATATTATAATAAATGGAAATGAGCATAAAGTGTATAGATTAAAGAAATCTCTTTACAGATTAAAACAAGCCCCACGTGCTTAATATTGTCGTATTGAGGCTTATTTGTTGTAAGAAGGTTTTCAAAAATATCCATACGAGCATACACTTTTTGTTAAAATTGGAGATGGAGGGAAAATGCTCATTGTTTGCCTACATGTAGATGATCTTATATTCACTGGAAATGATAGTACCATGTTTGAAAAGTTTAAGAAGTCCATGATGGTTGAATTAGAAATGTCTGATCTTGGTATGGTGCATTATTTTCTTGGTATCGAAGTCGTGCAGTTAGCTACTGGAATCTTCATTTCTCAAAACAAGTATGTGCGAGAAATTTTGGTTATGTTTCAGATGAAGGATTGCAATCAACTGAGTACACCAACTGAGTTCGGCTTGAAGCTAAACAAAGACAATGAAGGAAAGAAGGTGGACAACACACTTTACAAGCAAATTGTGGGTAGTTTGATGTATTTAACTGTAACAAGACCAGTCATAATGCATTCTGTGAGTTTCATCAGCTGATATATGGAGATCCTACAGAGATGCATCTCTTGGCTCCAATGAGGGTCTTTCGATACTTGCAAGGAACTAAATATTTCGGGTTGTTCTACAAGAAAGGTAAAAGGTCAGAATTGATTCGATTTACTAATAGCGATTATGCAGGAGATCAAGATGATAGAAGAAGCACATCGGGTTATGCTTTCATGTTGGGTTCATGATGTTGTTTCATGGTCATCAAAGAAGCAACCAGTCATCACCTTATCAACCACTGAAGTTGAATTTTTTGCTGCAACAACCTGTGCTTCTCAAGCTATTTGGCTGAGGAAGATCCTTGAAGAGTTATATTTCAAGCAAGAGGAAGCTATTGCAATTTATTGTGACAGCGGCTCAGCAATAAAACTCTCCAAAAATCATGTTCTACATGGTCGAAGCAAGTATATAGATGTGAAGTATCACCTTTTGAGGGATCACACGAATGATGGAGTCATTGATCTAATTCACTGCAGAAGTAAAGACTAGATTGCTGACATACTAACCAAGCCCCTTAAATTTCCTACATTTCAAAGGTTCAGGAAGCTTCTTGGTGTTTGTACATCAGATGAATAAATTTGAGGGATGGTGATTCGTAATCTGGCTCTTCTTAAACTGAATGTTATGTGTGGAACATCAGTTTAAGGGACGGATTGTTGAAAGTTCGGAATTGGCTCAATTTGTCCTGGTCTTCAGGGGTTTGTTTTTTGTTTGTTTGTTTTTGAACTAGTCATAAGGAGTTAAGATTGTAGTTCCTATTTCTTAGTTGGCTGTTGCTACTTTATTATTAAGAGCTGTTGATGTGATGCATATATATAGGTTGCTAGTGAATGAATAATATCAGTAACTATAATAATTCCTTGGTTTATCTGCTTTGAGTACTTTCAAGTCTTCTTCTATTATCTGCTTTGTAATATATATATATATATATATATATATATATATATATATATATATATATATATATATATATTAAATACCCTATTGTTCTTTCTTAATTATTTTCTTTTTGATTAAATTTGTTCATGAAAAATTTCCGTTCTTCTTGATTGAGCTTTTCTTGTTGAACCTATTATCTTTTAATTGTGGGTATTGTTATTGGAACCCTACTGATTTAGATCTATCTCTTATTTAAACCCTAAAACCCAATTTCAGTTGTTCTTGACCCAAAAACCACTCTTATTGGACCCTAAACCTCTAACCCAACATCCTAATTGTACCATATAAATACAATCCTAATGCAAACCCTAAAAATTGCACAATTTTGATGTCCTAGAGCCATCTAATCTCTCTCCTAATTTCTTTCTCCTCTCTTCTCCCTATTTTTTCTCTCCTCGTCAGTATTCTCGCCCAAACTCAGGTGAACCCATCTTCTGTTCTCTTCTCCGGCGCCAACTCCGGTGACCCCCTTGCTCCATCCCCCGTCGACGACTCCCCGTCTCTCCGCCGACCTCCTGTCACCACCACTAGCACATCCCTCCGACCCCTCCTCCTCTGATCGGTCGACAACCCACCAACAAACACCCAAACCCCAGTGTTGTCGCTGTTCCCTTCCTCGGATTCCGTCGATCAGCACCGCAGGTGCCTCCGTCCCTGTCGCACCGTTCGTCGACTGCCGTCGACCGCTGCGCCCCCGCCAGCGACGCTGGGCCTTGCTGTTATTGCTGCTGTCTCTTTGTTCACTATTGTGTGTTGCTGTTTTGCTAAGTTCTCTTCTACACGTGTATTGCACATGTTAAATTGTGTTAGTTTTTGGGTTCATTGCTTCGAGATCCTTATCCCGTTATTCTTTATATTCGATTTTACCATTTATAAGGCAAGTCACCGTCATCTTGAATTGCTAATTGTATCAAATTTAAGTTTTGTTGAAACTCTTGCAAGTAGATCTCTTTGTTATCATATTATCCCTTGTTCATCTTTTCGTTGGGTCTTCTGAGGGTTTACACGAGCTAACCCCAATATTCTTGACATCGTGCCACTTTTGACTCTAAAGTTTGGATCTTTCATGAGTACATATAGAATTGATAATAGGGTTATTCATATAATCGTTACACAAATAAATTATTGTAGAGACAATTGATAGGTTGTATGTTGTTTGATTGAATGATGATTGATTGATGATTGATTGATGATAAATTGATGTATGTGCGTGTTCTAGTTTTATTTATCATGTTTTGACACCCATCATGTTGATTACACAATTTATTGACTAAAGAATCGATACCCATAAAGTCTAATTAATTTATTTTCAAGAAAACTACCCAAAATCCTGTATATGCTTGCTGACCTGAATGTTAAGTGCTATTTTCGAACCAGTAAACGATCTTAAAATGAAATACTTTCTGAATATGAATTGTAGCCTTATCTTTCTAGTTTCCAGAACATCTTGAATTTTTGAATTCCGAGTTGTGTAGCAGAAGTTATGCCCGTTTTACTACAGCTGTGTTTTTAATTTCAGATTTTCAGATTCTTGTATCTTTCATGTTTAAATAGAAAAAAGCTGATCAAATGATAGAATTTTACTCTGAAAATTTTCAAATTATTGCTTAACATGTTTAGAAGTCTAGAAATTATTTCTAATGAATTTTAACTTGAGTTTTTGCTGATTCTAAAATTATAATAACATAATGTCGAATTTCTGCCTAAACATGAAATCTGTAAAGAACATTATGATTGACCGAGCTACTGTTGTCGGAATTTGAACTTTAAATATGCGTTGGAACCGTGTGGAAGTCTAGTTTCCATAATTTTTGATGGATTCAACTTTTGATTTCTGAGTCAGTAGGAAACTTTATTTTTGTATAGACTGCGCTTGTTGTCCAGAATTTTAGATTTCACTTTTTAATAAATTAATTATTCCTATATCGTACTATTGCATGAATTAATGTATGTATGATGCATTTCATGTTCCTAATGAGTTATTATCATTATTCTAGTCATCCTATCCATATTATCACCCTATCGTTTTCCCTATTGATACTATTGTTCATCTCATGTCTCCATTTGCATATTGTATTGTTGCATCGATAAATAATTAACAAGTCGGAATTTAAGGGATTGATTAGAGTAGTTGATGATATGGAGACTGTACTCGAATGATGGCCCGTGTTATTATTATTATCATCATCTTGTAAGAAATTACACTTGACCCTTGTTATTATTGTTATCGTCATCGTATAAGAAATTACTCATGGCCCGTGTTATATTGTTATCGTCATCATACCCGGTACATGAACTATAGAGTCTACCACTTGAGTCTAAACGAAATTGATTGTATGCATCGAACCTGTAGTATGGGATGCAGTAGTATATGTATTAGTTAGGATTAAAAAGATTAATAGACTTAAAGATCACACAACATCGATACTGCATATTGTTCCTCATTGTTCCTATTGATATCGAATTGATCATTGATTATTGTTATCGAATATTGAATCATTGTTTATAACCATTGCATCGATTATCCTGATCTTGATTATTACTTATCGTGATATGTTATCGATTCCTATTGATCCATTGACTTCATTGTCATACCGTTATTCCATTGTTCCCTGCTTTCTCTACTTGTTGTCCATGACTTGCTATAAGGACAAATTTTCTCCTCTTTTTTAGATGAAGTGTTTACAGGTATTGATAGAGAATTGCCTGTTGGAATTGGAGGACAGAAATTCTGAAGATTTAATGCTTACTAGTTGCTTATTGTTTTATTGAACTATTGTTATTTCATTGTATTCGGATTATGACCCGATTGCTATTTGTTTCCAGACATTAGATTATTATTGTATTTGAATATTTTTATTGCTTCATTCCAAGTATTATTGTTCATGAGAATATTATTATTGCCTGGCAATTGTGCTGTATTGGTTATATTGTTGAGTTGATCGGATAAACAGCTTATGAGTGACATTAGTCATTTGCTGGGCCAATGTTACGTGCTCGTATTCCGTATTTTTGGGCAGCGGGGCGTGACATGTATTGGTGTGAAATCATGTCTTGAAAAGTTAGCATCATACTAATTATTGAAATAAAAATACTACTAGAAGTGGAATCATATGATTTTGCAATTTTCACAGTTACAGTTTTAAAAGGTTCCAAAAAGCTTAACCACGATTCGATAAAAAACCATGATTGAGAAGTCATTTCAAAAAAATTCATATTTTTTGCAATACAAAAATTATTTATAACTGCTTTGTATTGAGTAACAATATTTAATAAGATGAAAATAAAGTTTTATTTGTATTTAACATCTCTAGGGAATTTTCTAAATATACACCTTAAGATTACACCATTCTTTGAATTATAGTACCATTCAAAGCGATAAAATGTACAAAATTTCTAATTGCATTCACATATGGATAGGCTATTTTAAAGCGTCTTGTACACATAAATTTAGAATATGACATGTACATCTGACATGAAAATTTTCATTACATGGAGGAGCTAATTGTTATTTTAATGTACTAATCGAGCTATTGTTGTTAGATACATTATCAAAACTAATTAAAAAAACTTTATTGCGGATTTGAAATAAATCACAAACTTCTATAATACGTGATGTGATAACCATACCACTGTGGGGGTACGACAAAGATTCTCTTTTGAATAAGCCAATCACTATCGATCCATTGACAAGTTATGTCCATCATCGGAATATTGTTACAACATTTCTAGCAATCGGAAGTTAACGATAGTATACAAGTTAAACCATACAAAAGTGCAATTAAACCGTCTCTTATTTTCGAATAAAGTTTAAAACAATCGACCTTAAGTGTGTTTCTAGGAATTCTTTTAAAATGTGAATTTAGTGCATTTTGGTTAAAAGCCTATAGGTTCCTACTTTCAGAATATAAAAAAGGTAATTGCTCCTTAATAACTAGTTTGACCATTTTTCGACGAACAATTTTCGGGAACATGGCTATGGCTATCTATTTTCCTGGTCCTAGGGTTGATCTTTGGTTGTGTTTGTTGGTCAACAACTAGTTAATGTGTTGTTTAATTGTACCCATCCCGTCACCCTTATTCTATTTGTATTTTGTTACAAGTTTTACAAATCTTATGTCTTATACCTTGGGTTTAGTTCAATCGGGATATAGTCATAATATTTGTGTCAATCACTAGATTCTACTTTATATTTCTTACTAGAAGTGGGTTGGACTGTTTGGTTTCATGTGTTTGTGTTTCAATATCTTGCATTTCTTGTTGTGTGTCGGGATCATACTCTTGTGGAATAACATCGTGAGAATTTATGTTAAGGTCAGGGTTATATTCGGTCTCTAATTATGGGATTGTTGGAGGCCAGCGGGATGAACTAGTGGAATCTTTTCCACTTTGGCTACAACCACTACCTCAAGATCTAGACATGATAAATGTAGTGTAGTAGTTTTGTCGTAATAGTGTATGTAAAAAAATAAATTCTAGTGTTTTAGTAGTATATATGAAAAGGAAAAAAAAACTATATAGGAAGGTTGAGAGAGTTGACGTAGTATATGTGAAAAAGAAATCTAAAAACAATAAGAGGGTTAAAAGAGAGAGAGAGAGTAGCAGAAAACCAACAAATAAGTATAATAATAAAAAATTAAAGCATCAATAATAATAAAGAGTTGAAAGAGTTGAGAAATTGTGATACCGTACTTCAAGAATAATCGATTATAGAGTTGAGAAAGAAAATAATAGTAGATCGAGTTTGTAGTAGACGTAGTCGAGAGAGTGACTTAGTCGTAGTCTCGTACAGAGAGAGAGTGAGTTTTTTTGTTGAGACAGTTTGTAATAGACATATAGGTGAACGACACAAATTCGACACGATCGAACTTGTACACTTCTTTGTTGCTTTTTTGTTGAAGTTGATTGAGAGTAGTAGTAGTAGTACGTGAAAGAAATTGAGACTGCATGCAACGTGAAAGAAATTGATTGAATTTAGGAAAGCCACCACCCCCCCCCCCCCCCCCCCCCCCCCCCACACACACACACACAAAAAAAACAGAGACAACAGCCAACGACTGCATGCAACGGTTGGCCTGGAACAAGTCGAACGTTTGACCTGTCAGGTCGACCGTTCGCAACTTGTCGGGTTGCGGGTCGAGTTTGGTTGTTTAACAAGGTTTGGCGAGCAGGGTTAGTCGGGTTTTTTTTGTTGCGACCCGGTTCGACCCGGTTAGGGTAATGGGTTTGACCCGAACCCGGACCGGGTCAACGTGGGTCGGGTCGAAAGCAGGTGGGTCACGGTTGACCCGACCCGGTTGCTATCCCTAACTAAACCCGCGTTCAATAAAAAAACTCAAGCGGAAGAGTCTTATTCTCTGAAAATAGACTTTATACCGTCAGGATCTTACTCTCTTTGAGGCTAATCTCCTGAAGAATTTTCTCCAAAATTTGTTAGTGGATTAGAAAGTTTGTAATGTCCCACTTAGGTCTCAAATTGATTATTTTTTATAACTTTTCAGGGTTGATCGAGAAACCAATATGGAAATATGATTCTTAGGGGACCAATATGGATTTCAAATACTATAACTATATAATTTCTTTGTTCTTTTTTGTTCATTCTTTATGCATAACTAAACTGTATGTTATTCAATAGATCAATGGAAAATTTCTCAAATTCTTTTTCCTTATTTTATAAGGTTATTTGTTGGGGATCTGCGTGGAAAAATCCGTAATGGTTATCTTCGAGTCATTTCCTTAATTTCCTCTCAGATATTGGTATGACCTACAATCCGGCAATACACTCGCTTCTACATGGCAGTCTTGGGCTACGCTAGGTATGGCATGGTTTCACTCCCATGCGACAGGATGTGGTGGGAGGGTAGTAGAGGTGTTTGGAGGAGCTAGCCCTCGTTCCCTCTCTACTCTCATGCTACACAAAGAATTGTACATAATCAAAATGGAATATCAGCTTCCTTTATTGTTCTGCTTGTGGTTAAATTTAAATTTACAATTTACCGTTGGTTGAATAGATTAAGATATATTATGGATATTTAAGTACAAGTTGCATTAACTTTTATGTGGAGTAACTTAATTACGCTACAATGCACAGGAATGTCATGGGAGAATGTGGAGCTGTGGATCTGATTTCCGAAATTAGAAAAAGGCTAAATATAAAAGAAAGACATAAAGTTTTGGGCCAGTTTAAAAAAATTACACTAAGCTTTTTTTGTTTAAAAAAGGATACAAAGTTTCAAAAAACTCTACTGGGTTAGTTAGGGTTAGGATTAGTTCGGAGAGTTTATTTAAACATCTGATTAGTTAAGTGATGTTTTTTTAAACACAAATAAAAGATGAATGTGGTTTTTTTAAACACAAATGAAAGATGAAAATAGTTTTTTTAAACCCTACCCTAACCCTTACCCTAAATAACCCAGTGGAGTTTTTAAAAACTTTGTGTCCTTTTTAGTGTACTTTTTTTAAACTGTCCCAAAACTTTGTGTCCTTTTTTGTCATATTTAGCTTTAGAAAGAAGAAATTCAAACTTCATGGCCTACTCAACTATCATGGAAATGTCTGTGGAACTAATGAGTTTATTTTTATTTTATTTGTTTTCTCCATTAAGTTATATGTTACTTATATTAAGTAACCAACAGTGTCATTGTTAGCATTGATACACATTTTGCAAACTTTCAATGGTTCAATTGAAAACTGTATTCCTATATATTACTGTAAAAATAATAGCGTACAACATAATTCATAAACCCACAACACTTAAAGCTAATAGCACTTATATGTAATCCATGAAACTCACAACAATATAAACCCCGAACGAACATATAACAGACTCAATAAACGTATCCTCACATATTCTTTAGTACCATAACTATCAAATCCATCTCTTAGTTAAATTCAAGGGCTAGCAGCTGCTGGTGGTGGGGAAAGGAAAGGAATTGATGGGATCTGAAGACCAGGGATTGTTGGAATTGCAGGAATGGAAGGAAGAGACGGTATCTGAATAGAGGGCATAGGAGGCAATGTCGTAGGGATTGTAGGCAATGAAGGCAGTGTGGTTGGTATTGTGGGGATTGTAGGCAATGAGGGCATTGGTGGCAATGTCATCTTCGGAAGTGTAGGAACTGTAGGCAAAGGTGGCAATTGGGGTTGTGGTATTGTCGGAATTGTAGGCAGTGTCGGTACAGCAGGAGTTGCTGGTGGGCTGTCAAGGAGATGGCGAGCTCCGAGACTTGCATCAGTGGTTAAAGAGACTACAAGGAGAGAAAAGAGAAGCTTGTTGTAAGATGCCATTGTAGTTGTGAGGAGAAAAGAGCTATTGTTTGAAAGTAGTAGTAGCAGTTTGTATGTTGCATTTGAATAATGTTTCGGAATAGACCTTTTATAGAAGATTGACCTGTCCAATGTAGTCTTTATTTTGACTTGGGAAATGGTAAAAAAAAAGGAAATTGTATATTGGGTTGGTGACCTGTGGTAGTATTGGGTCTGTTGTTTGTTCACCATCTCATTCTCTCTTTTTATTTCAGGGTCTGTTGTTTGTTCACCATCTCATTCTCTCTTTTATTTCAGAAATATTTTATTGGTGGGAAGGACAACTACACTTGATGACTCAATTGTCGGTTAGAAACTACTAGAAATTAGTTTAAATATATTATTCATTTCAACTTTCAATAAATTTTTTCAATATTTTTACATACAAATACATGTAATAAAAAAAAAAAAAAGTATACAAATTTATTGAATTACTTGTTTAAGAGGATAATCTAGAGTTCGAGATAGCCTAGAGTTAGATTGAAGAGAGGACATTGGACTATTGTCGTGCACCTTTACTTAACCTAAATCTATGATCTTATCGCCCTAAATTCTCTACCCTGTTTATTGATCTTCAGGTGAGTTGGTTCTACTTGTTGAATCTTCTACTGCTTTTCCTTGAGTAATGTCTGCAGCTTTTATCCAATCTGCGGTGCACACGAGTATCTCCAACAAATCCAGCTTCAAACAATTTTTGTAATCAGTTAAAATCCTGCCACTTGCGGAAAAAGCACTTTCTGAAGCAACTATAGAGGGTTAGTAGATTTCTAGCCATATGTGAAAGAATTGGAAAAAGATTTTCATGTTCTTTTCACTATTGTAACACTTCAATCTTAGAATTAGAACTCTCACGATCTTGTTGACTATACCAGTTTAATCATTAGGTGCATTTATCCTAGGTTTTTAGATTGAATTTGAGCAAGTAAATTAACATTGCATATCTTCTAATTTATTCTTACCCTTACCTTTAGAAGAAGAAGAAGAAGTTATTATACTAGTTTGGCGTGTTGTACTACTAGATGCATAAGTTCTATTATAAAAATCATAAAAGTTATTCATTGTCGACTCAAGTTGGTTAAAATATTCATTACAAGCATATTCAGATTCTTCTCCAAGTAAAATAAAAAATATTTCAATCAAACTCCTTATACCCGCTAATTTGATACGAGAATCCATAACAGTAGCAGTACAATACAATATAGGAGAAGAATTAAAATACTTCAATATTTTAGTGTAAGCGGAAATAACAATATGACTAATGTGTTGGTTCGAAATCATGTCTTGAAAAGTTTGCATCATAGTAATTATTGAAATAAAAATACTACTATAAGTGGAATCATATGATTTTGAAAACTTTATAGTTGCAGTTTTAAAAGGTTCCAAAAATATTAACAACGATTCGGCAAAAAACCATGATTGAGGAGTCATTTCAAAAAAATTCATGTTTTTTGCAATACAAATGTAACTACCGTTACCGCTATTTATATTTCCCCCCCTTTTGTAATATTTTATTTGTAATTGAATAAAATACTCTATTTTTCTTTCTTGAATATTTTAATTACATTTGTTCATGAAATTCTTCATTCTTCTCGATTGCGCTTTTCTTGTTGATCCTATTTTCTTCTATTTAATTGTGGGTATTTTTAGTTGAACCCTATTATTTTGGATCCATCTCTTATTGAACCCTAAAACCCAATTTCAATTGTTCTTGTTCCAAAAACAGCTATTATTGGATCCTAAACCATTAACCCAACACCCTAATTACAACCTATAAATATAGTCCTATTACAAACCTTAAAAATTGCATAATTAAAACCCTAAGAGCCATCTATTCTCTTTCCTATTCTCTCTCCCCGTCTTGATTTTCTGCCCAAACTCCAAACCCATTAATGTGCACCTTCTTCTCCGGCCAAACTGCCGTCGACGACCCCTCCAGTCGACGCAGACCACCAGCCCGCTCACCCCCAGCCACCAGTGCCGCCACACAGTAGACCCCCACACCGAAACTCCATGTTTCCCCTGTTTCCGTCGACAGCAGCCAAACCCCATCGCTGCTGCCCTTTCCATCGCTCCAGTCGCCGCTGTCGACGATCAGTGACGCCGTCGAGTCCCCCCTAGCCATTGCTGCCGAGCTCTCCCCCTATTGCTATCGATTGCTCTTTTGCCATTGTTACTGGTCTTGTCTCTATTGTTGCTGTTGATTGCTGGACTTTTACTGCACGTATTGTACACGTGCTAATTTATGTTAGTTCGTGGGCTTGTTTCTTCGGGATCCTTATCCCGTTATTCTTGGCATTCAATTTCGTCTTCCATAAGGCAAGCCACTTTCCCCTTGAATTGAACATTGTATCAAATTCAAGTTTTTATTGAAATTCTTGCAAGTAAATCCTATTCGTTATCGTATCATTGTATTGACTGTCTTTTGTTGGGTCTATTGAGAGTTTACACGAGCTAACCCCAATATTCTTGACTTCGTACCACTTTTGACTCCAAAAATTGAATCTTTCATGCATTCATATAGTATTGTTAATAGGGTTATGCATATGGTCACGACACAATTAAATTATTGTAGAAATAATTTCTAGGTTGTATGTTGATTGATCGATTGATGTTGGATGTTGTTAGGATTGTGTATGTGTATATTTTTAATTGTATTTATCATGCTATTACACCTTTCACGTTGATTACATAATTTATCGACTAATAGAATTGATACCCATCATGTTTAATTAATTTGCTTCATAAAAAATACCCAAAACCCTGTATGTTGCTTGCTGGCTGTATGTTGTCCGCTATTTTTGACTCAGTAAATGATCTCAAAATAAATTAATTTCTGAATAAGAATTGTAGCATTATCTTTCTAGTTTTCAGAACATCTTGAATTTCTTAATTCCGAGTTGTGTATCAAAAGTTATGCCCGTTATACTACAGCTGTGTTTTTATTTCTAGATTTTCAGATTCTTGTATATTGGATGTTTAAACTGTTAAAAGGCTGATCATATGTTAAAATTTTACTCTGATAATTTTCAGACTGTTGCTTAACATGTTTAGGAGTCTAGAAAGTATTTTTAATGACTTTATTGTTGATTTTTTACTGATTTCAAAATTATAATGACTTAATGTCGAATTTCTACCTGAACATGAAATCTGTAAAGAATGTTGTGTTTGACCTAACTACTGTTGTCAAATTTTGAACTTTAAATATGCGTTGGAACCGTGTGAAAGTCTAGTTTCTAGAATTTCTAACTGATTTAGTTTTCGAGTGCTGAAACAGCGGAAAATTACGTTTTAGTGCAGACTACTCTTGCTGTCCAGAATTTCACTTTTTAGTTTTCATGAATTAATTGTTCCTATATTGTTGTCTTGCATGATTTAGAGTGTATATATTGTATTGCATGATCCTAATGAGTTATTGTCATCATTCTAATTGTCCTATTTCATGTTACCATCCTATTATTCTCCTATTGATACTATTGTTCATCTCATGTCTCAAATTGTATATTGTATTGTTGCATTGATAAATAATTAATAAGCCGGGGTTTTAAGGGACTAACTAGAGTAGTTGATAATATAGAGACTGTACTCGGATGATGGCCCGTTTTATTATCGTTATCATTATCGTCATCGTGTAAGAAATTACACCATGGCCAGTGTTATATTATTATCGTCATCATACCCAGTACATGAACTATAGAATCTACCACTATAGTCTAAACGAAATTGATTGTATGCATCAAACCTGTGGTATGGAACATATGGGACATAGTACTACGTGCATTAGTTAGGATTTAAAATGATTAATAGACTTAAGAATTACACGTCGATATTGCATATTGTTCATCATTGTTTCTATTGATATCGAATATTGGCTAAGTGTTATTGATATTGACCACTGAATATTGTTATCGAATATTGAATCATTGTTTATAACCATTACATCGATTATCATGATATTAATTATTATTATTGTCCCATGTTATTGACTCCTATTGATCCATTGAATTCATTGTTATATCGTTATTCCATTGTTCATTGCTTTCTCTACTTGCTGTACATGACTTGCTCTAAGGACAATTTTTCTTCTCTTTTTAGATGAAGTGTTCACAGGTAATGAACGAGAATTGTCTGCTGGAATTGGAGAATAAACTTTCGAAAGAACTATTGCTTTATAATTAAATGTTATTTCATCGAACTATTGTATTGAGACTTATTACTATTGTGTTTGGAATTTATATTTGTATTGGGCTTATGACCCGGATTTTATTATTTATTTCCAGATGTTGGATTATTGTATTTGGATATTTCATATTGCTTCATTCCAAGTATTATTGTTCATGAGATTATTATTATTGCCTGCGCAATTGTTTCGTATTGATTATATTGTTGAATTGATCGGATAAACAGTTTATGGGTGACGTTAGTCATTCGCTGGGCCAATGTCATGTACTCGTATTCCGTATTTTTTGGAAGCGAGGCGTGACAACAAAAATTATTTATAATCACTTTGTATTGAGTAACAACATTTAATAAGTTGAAAATAGAGTTCCATTGGTGTTTAACATCTATAGGGAATTTTCTAAATATACACCCTTAAGATTAAATAATTCTTTAAATTGTTGAAGTATATATAGTACCACTCAAAACGATAAAATGTACACAATTTCTAATTGCATTCACATATGGATCGATTCTTTTTAAAGCATCTTGTATATATAAATTTAGAATATGACATGCACATTTAGTATGAAAAATTTCATTACATGGAGGAGCTAATTGTTATTTTAATATACTAATCGAACTATTGTTGTTAGATGCATTATCAAAACGAATTGAAATTTTTTATTGCGGATTTGAAATAAATCGCAAACTTTTATAATATGTGTTGCGATAACCATACCACTGTGGGGGTACGAAAAAGATTCTCTTTTGAATGAGCCAATTATTATCGATCCAATTAAAAGTTATGCCCATCATCGGAATATTGTTACAATATTTCCAATAATCAGAAGTTAACGATACTCTATAAGTTAAACCATACAAAAGTGCAATTAAACCGTCTCTCATTTCCGAATAA
The DNA here is from genome assembly GCA_017893485.1 of Hemerocallis citrina. Taxonomy (NCBI): domain Eukaryota; kingdom Viridiplantae; phylum Streptophyta; class Magnoliopsida; order Asparagales; family Asphodelaceae; genus Hemerocallis; species Hemerocallis citrina. The sequence continues at coordinate 26,956,094 of CM030363.1, forward strand.
AGTTTAAAACAATCAGCCTTGAGTGTGTTTCTAGGAATTCTTTTAATATGTGGATTTAGTGCATTTTTGTTAAAAGCCTCTAGGTTCCTACTTTCGGAATATGAAAAAGGTAACTCCTCCTTAATAACTAGTTTGACCATTTTCCTACGAACAATTTCTAGATCATAGCTATGGCTATCTATTTTCCTGGTCCTGTGGTTGATCTTTTGTAGTGTTTGTTGGTCAACAACTAGTTCGGGGTGTATACGCATAATGTGTTGTCTAACTGTACCCATTCCTTCACCCTTCTTCTATTTATAATTTTTGTTACAAGTTTTACAAATCTTATTTCTTATACTAGGGTTTAGTTCATTCGGGAAATAGTCATAATATTTGTGCAAATCACTAGTTTCACCTCTATGTTTCTTACTATAAGTGGGTTGTGCTTGTTCGATTTCATGTGTTTGTGTTTCAATATCATGCATTCTTGTTGTGTGTCGGGATCATACTCTTATGGAGGAACATCATGAGAAATTATGTTAAAGTTACTGTTATATTCAGTCTCTAATTGTGGTACTGTTGGAGGTCGACGAGATGAACTAGTGAAATCTTGTACACTTTGGCTACGGCCGCTACCTCATGATCTAGACATGATAAATGTAGTGTAGTAGTAGTGTAGTAATAGTGTATGTAAAAAACAATTTCTAGTAGTAGTGTATGTGAAAAAATAAAAAAAGTAATATAGGAAGGTGGAGAGAGTTGACGTAGTACATGTGAAAAAAAATCTAAAACTGATAAGAGGTTTGAGAGAGAGAGAGAGAGAGTAGCAAAAAATCAACAAACAAGTATAACAATAAAAAACCAAAGCTACAATAATAATAAAGAGTTGAGAAAGTTGAGAAATTGTGATACCATACTTTACGAATAATTGAATATAGAGTTGAGAGAGAAAATAATAGTAGAGAGAGTTTGTAGTATATGTAGTCGAGAGAGTGTAGTAGACGTAGTCGTAGTCTCGTAGAGAAAGAGTGAACTTCTTTGTTGAGATAGTTTGTAGTAGACGTAGTCGTATAGAGAGAGTGAGCTTCTTTGTTGAGACAGTTTGTAGTAGACGTATAGGTCAACGACACGAATTCGACACGATCGAACTTGTACACTTCTTTGTTGCTTCTTTGTTGAAGTAGATTGTGAGTAGTAGTAGTAGTAGTAGTAAAGTAGTAGAGAGTTGACAGAGTAAGAAAGTTGATAGTTGGAGAGTAGAGAGTGTAAGTGAAAAAAATTGATTGAATTTAGAGATTTTTATAGGCCACCCCCCCCCCCCCCCCCCTAAAAAAGCCAAAAATCCAAAAATCCAAAAAAGAAGAGACAGCAGCCAACAACTACATGCAATGGTTGGCCCGGACCAGGCCGAACGTTTGACCTCGAGGGTTGGCCTGTCGGGTCGACCGTTCGCAACCCACCGGGTTGCGGGTCGGGTTTGGTCAGTTAACGGGTTTGGCGGGCAGGGTTAGTCGGGTTATTTTTTGTAGCGACCCGGTTAGGGTAAAGGGTTTGACCTGAACTTAGACCAGGTCAACGTGGGTCGGGTCGAAAGCGGGCGGGTCACGAGTTGACCCGACCCGGTTGCCATCCCTAACTAAACCCACGTTCAATAAAAAAAACTCAAGTTGAAGATTCTTATTCTCTGAAAATAGTCTTTATACCGTTGGGATCTTACTTTCTTTTAGGCTAATCTAATTTAGAATTTTTCTCCAAAATTTGTTTAGTGGATTAGAAAGTTTGTAATGTCCCACTTAGGTCTCAAATTGATTATTTTTTATAACTATTTTGAGTTGATCGAGGGAAAATTATGAAAATAATGATTCTTGGGGGACCAATATGGAATTTCAAATACTATAACTACATAATTTCTTTGTTCTTTTTTGTTCCTTGTCTATGCATAACTGAACTGTATGTTATTCAATAGATCAACGGAAAAAATTTCAAATTCTTTATCCTTATTTTATATGGTTATTTGTTGGGGATCTGTGTGGAAAAACCCCTAATAGTTAACTTCGAGTCATTTCCTTAATTTCCCCTTAGATATTAGCATGACCTACAATTGAGCAATACACTCGCTATGCTAGGTATGGCATGGTTTTACTCCCATGTGATAGGATGTGGTGGGAGCAGGGATGGAGGCACAGTTGGCCCAGGGTGAGCGGCCGCTCCCCCTAGGCTTGGCCAGCCCCTCTATCTAGGCCCAATGAACTTTTTTAAGTAGAAGCCCATGCTCCCTCTGAGCTTGGCCCAGCAACACTCCCGCTCCTCTTTCGGCCCACGACCAAATGGACCCACTCCTCTTCTTCGGCCCAAGCCCAACTCACACATACTCACCCGCTCCCCTTCTTCTGCCGCTCCTCTTCTTCTTTGCTTCTTTTTCGTTCTCCTTCGAAACCTAGCTCCCAATCTAAGCCCTCAATTCCAAACCTCCAAATCTTCTCTGATCTCTCATTCTTCGCAAATCCTAGCTCCCATTCCCAATCCAAACCCCCAATTCCAATTCTTTTCTCATCTTCTCAATTTGCTACTCCTCTGAAACCCTAGCTCCCAAGTTCCAAATCCCAATTTGGCAATTTCTGAAGCTCAATTTCTTGAATTTTTATTTTGATGGTAAATTTTTAGTAAATTTCGATTTATCTTATTGATTTATTTAGAATTCAATGTTAAATTGAATTTAAAGTGATTTTTTATAATGTAGTTTTTCTAGCATCGAAAATAGTTTCCTTTTTAGTTCTGATTCTTCACCGCGCAATTCAAGTGATTGATTTAGGGTTTTGGCAGTGAAATCCTATTTTGATTCAAAGCTAATCCTTCTATTTCTATCTTTGTTCTCGTAATAGATAGTTTGGTTTTTCTTATTTGAAATACAGACTATATTAGCTACATGGCAGAGTGTATAGTTGGTATAATAAGTTGGGTTTTTAATATGCAGGTCTAAAGGGAAAAAAACTTGCTGCACACAACTTGTTCGATTGAATGCCCATGAGGAGAAGTTGGAGCAAGACACAAAATTTGAGTTGAAGATTCGTGCAACATAAAGTGGGTAACATTTCTATCGTCGTTAGTTTCATTTCCATATTTAAATTTTGGATGAGAAATCAGGGCAATTTACTATAAGTATTAACATGCTATAATTCATAGTTGCATGCAAATAGAACTAAGTTTTCCTTTCTGATTAATTTATGTGGAATTGTGGCTTATTGGTCTTTATATGTGTAGCAAAGGGTAGTAAAGATAAATAGAAAATAATCTAGATAATTTTGCGAATAAAGTTTTAGTGGTTCTAGGAGTAATTAGGTGGAAGCAATTACAGTTTTAATTGCAAGTTGTAATTCGACTTTCATGTTACATGATTATTTAATTCGATTTACATGTAAATCAACTACTCTAGAGTATTTTTTGGGATGCAAGCTAATTATAACAAATTAAACACTTAGACATAAGTCCCTTTAATTAATTGAGGGTTGCACAAAAGGCTCATTTGGTTCTAATGTGTAGCAACTAAATTAGGGGTTTATAAATTAGATTTTTGTTTGATACTAATTTAATTTTTGAACAATATTTAAACAGTTATGGATATATTTTTGAAAAGAAAACTAAGGGAGGATGGTGATTCAAGTGGTCGACCTCCTCGTCCTCGTGATGAACTTTGCATCTGATCCTGGAAATATGAAAAATATTTATTCCTTTGATGCTAATGATAGAGAGATAATTTGAAGGAATTATTATTGGAAAAAAGGTCTGTGGCAACCAAAGTCTCATGTTTTCCCTTCTAGGAATTTTGGCAACAAAAACCAAAAGTTTCTTCCTAACTGGTTTAAAGAACACCCAAATAGTACTTGGTTGGAGTATAATGTGTCTAAAGATGCTGCATTCTGTGTATGTTGTTATTTATTCAAGCCCGAAAGTGGTTCGCAAAGTGGTGGTGACAAATTTATTAGTGAAAGATTCACAAATTGGAAGAAAGAGCCACATAAAGTCAAAGAGCATATCGGGGGTCATAATAGCATTCATAACTCAAGCATGAAAAAGTCTGATCTGCAGATATGAAAACCTGCAGATATGATCAATTAGGTGTCTTTCCTAATATATGCATAGGATATCTTTCCTAATATATGCAGATCTAATAGCCAGTATGATCAATTAGGTGTCTTTCCTAATCTATGCAGATCTGATAGCCAGTATGATCAATTAGGTGTCTTTCCTAATATATGCAGATCTGATATCTTGTAGGATATTTTTAGGGTTGGCATAGCTCTTTAAATGTACTATATATTCAAAGTGCTATGCCAACCCTGAAAATATCATACAAGATATCAGATCTGCATATATTAGGAAAGACACCTAATTGTTCCTACTAGTTATCAGATCTGCATATATTAGGAAAGACACCTACTTGATCACACTGGCTATCAGATCTGCAAATATTAGGAAAGATATCCTATGCATATATTAGGAAAGACACCTAATTGATCATATCTGTAGGTTGTCGATGTCAAAACATTGATTATATAGTACATTCAAAGAGCTATGCCAACCCTGAAAATAAGATATCAGATCTGCATATATTAGGAAAGACACCTAATTGATCATACTGGCTATCAGATCTGCATATATTAGGAAAGATATCCTATGCATATATTAGGAAAGACACCTAATTGATCATATCTGCAGGTTGTCATATCTGCAGATATTAGGAAAGACTCCATCAATTTGCTCCAGTATCGTAACGCCCCCCTTCAAGTTGGAGCATGCGGGTTCAAAATGCACAACTTGTTAAGAAGAAAATCAAATTGCTTCTTGCCAAGAGCCTTTGTAAAAATATCCGCCAATTGAATCGTCGTAGGAACATACGATGGAGCAATCAAACCTTCTGTAATAGCATCACGAACAAAATGACAATCTACTTCAATATGCTTCGTTCGTTCATGATAAACTGGATTCCGAGCAATGTCTAAAGCATACTGACTATCACAAAATAATGGAATAGCTTGTAGAGGATAGTTGTTCAGTTGGCAAAGCAATCTGACAAAGTCCGAATGGAGTATCGTACGCATTTACTTGCTTCAATTAAAGTTATTAAATTGTTGTTGCGTCAAGGATTTTTATTTTGATGACATGATGAAACCGATGAATCAGATAATCAGTAAAACTTTCTTGAAGTTCCAGAGTTTTATGCTGAAGACAATAAAGAAGTGGAAAAAGTTGTTTTGAAAAATGCCACAGAGAATAATAAGCAGACATCCCCAATGATTCAGAAGGATATTGTGAAAGCAATAGCAGTTGAGATTACAAATATTATCATGGACGATTTAGGAAAGATTTATTCTCTATTTTAGGAAGTGATTTATTCTCTATTTTAGTTGATGAATCTAGAGACATATCAATGAAAGAAAAAATGGTTGTATGCCTTCGTTATGTGAATAAACAAGGTTGTGTCGTTGAAGGGATTCTTGGAACAGTACATGTTTCTTCTACCACCGCTATATGTTTGAAGGAGGCAATTGATAGTCTATTTGCTAATCATGTGTTGAGTATTTCACGTTTGCGTGGATATGATAGAGCTAGCAACATGAAGGGTGAATATAATGGTCTCCAAACCTTGATTATGAGATAAAATCAATACGCCTTCTATGTTCATTATTTTGCTCATCAATTATAGTTAGTACTTGCGGGTGTTGTTCATAAGCATATGACTCTTGCCACATTCTTCAATTTAATTACAAAATTTTGCAATATTGGTGGAGCTTCAGCAAAATGACATTATATTCTTTGGAATAAATAGTTTGAAAGATTGGTTGCGGGAATAAGTTGTGGTGAAATTGAAACAGGGTGATGATTGAATCAAGAAGCTACACTAAAGTGCTCAGGAGACACACGTTAAGTATCTCACTTGAATACTCTTTTGAGTTTAATTCACTTGTTTCCCTCAATTGTTGAGGTACTTAAAGTAATTGATGAGGACCTACATGGAGATGCAAATATGCTATTGAAGTTATTTGATTTTGAATTTATATTTATTTTGCATTTGATGAGAACTGTAATACCCTGAATTTTTATTAAATGTGAAATTGTTGATTTTACATGTTGTGCACGTGCAAATTTGTGTATAAATATTTTCTTATGAAATAATTTTTATATAACATGAACAAATAATTAATTTCTTTCCTTCTCTTTATTCTTTTAAGCCCATTTTTAAGAAGCCTAAATTTGTTTTTCTAAATTAAGCCCAACCTAATAAATTAATTATTTTATTCTAAAAGCCCACTATTTTGAAGCCCATGAATTAATTACTCTCTTAAACAACTTGTCATGTAGACACATTTTTGTAGACAATCAATTAATTTATAATGTACAGCTTTAATTAGGGGGACACTAGTTGGGACATGTGTGTGCACGTGTGTGTGCATTACACACCCTTCTTGGCCGGATTGTGCATAGGAGAGGAGTGGGGGAGTGGAGTTGTGTGGATGGGTGGTTACTTGTTCATGGGTAGTTGCTACAACTTCCCATTGTATCCTAGCCATTGATCTACAACCATCTAATGCAATCCTAGCCCTCCATTTCACCCTAAAACTAGTATAAATACCCCACTCTTATGTGCATGCAACACTAAGATTTTTTTAAAGAGAGAAAGAATATATAGGGAAGTAAAAGATTAAGAGAGAGTAAAAAGATTGAGAGCATTAGTTGTGTGTGCTCCATCTTGGAGGCCGGCTACTTCACCAACGGCAAGGAGAGGCTTGGGTTTCACCAAGTGCAAGGAGAAGGAGACTTTGTGGTTGCTCATTCTAGGAGGAGAAGGACCGCTCGTGTGTTCAAGGTGATTCTAGGAGCTTTGTAGTATTTTCTTCAAATAGGTGGGTATTTCTCATGCTTCTAAATTTTAGATGCCATGCTAGGAATGATTTGATAAAATGGTTATAGAGAAATCAAGAAATTCTAGTCTCATGTTTGATAAATTAGAGATGGAATGATAATTTAGAGAATGATTGTGAAGATGATTGCTAATTAATAAGTGTGTGAAATTGAAATGCTAGAATCTATCTTATTGTCATGTTTTATAAATCATGCTATGTGAGCTTATGAGACATAAATTGATTAAATGCATCATGTATAGTTGATTGTCTAAAATAAAGTTTCATTATTGTAGAAAGATGAAAACTCGTGTTCAAAAAACATTATTTCGTGGAAACTTCGATTTAAATAATATGAAAATTGTGATCTTATTTTCAATGCCAAAATATATCCATGATCTACTCTAATTTGCAACCTGGTGCAATCGACAGTCGACCGAATTCGAGTCGACTGTCGACTGTCAGGTAATAAATTTCGGATTTAAGTTACAGAACAGTCGACCGAATATATTGTAACAGTCGACTTTCCCTGGTTATTTGTTTTGAGTTTTTAAATCTTTACAGAACAGTCGACCGAATATATTGTAACAGTCGACTTTCCCTGGTTATTTGTTTTGAGTTTTTAAATCTTTACAGAACAGTCGACCGATTATAGTGTAACAGTCGACTGCCCTGAACATTTTATTTTCGAGTTTTAAATCTTTACGGAACACCCGACTGGCCATGTTTTAACAGTCGACTGCCATGAAGTTTTGAAATAATATATGGATTTTCGTGAGATAATTTTCTATGACCTGTGACCTAGTATAAATGAGAATTTGAGACTACTTTTGCAAGAAAGAACTTATTTTAATTATTAACTTAAATTGTCTTTTAGATAAAGAAAATTAAATGGATTGTTCTAAGGAATTTAAAAAAAATGAGATTTTGTAATGAGAAATTTGAAAAGTGTGAATTGTGAAACTAAGTGAAATTGTGAATTGTGAAATTAGTATGGATTAAAATAAAGATTAAGAGAATTATGTGGAAATATGAACTAGTGATTGTGACATGTTAGAAGAATTGAATTTTTATTGTTTACGCATGATATAGTACTTGAAAAATTGAAATTAGATGACATGATGAGTTATGAAGAGCATTATGAATATGAATACATGAATACTATGAATATGAAATGTGAATTGTGATTAATCATGAAAAAGACTTTATGAGTATAAAAGCTCAATGTTGTAATTATGAGTTGAAATTAAGAACTAGGGTGTAGCTAAGTCTTATACCGGCAATAAAAGAAACGTTGAGATGAAATTTGAAATGAAAAGACCAAGGTTGGGTCATGTGAAATGAATGAATGAGACTGGTATAGTGGGAGTGCTAACCCTAGGAGATTGATTGTGTTCATGATTCAATTGAAATAAGGATTAGATATATGATGAAGATGTGACGAAAGTAAGAGAAAAACATTGAGTATGAGGGCCATTGGATTGGCGGCATGAGAGTATTCACAGGATGTCCCATGATGAGTCATGAGTAGGACGTGGATATTGTTCCAGAGTACTGTCCCGGTGGCAATGCTCGTGGGGTGTTTGGTGACTGCGGGTGGTGTTATGTCTATGGTAGGAGGTGAATTACCACAGGATGCCTGCATGATGAGCTATGTGTCAGTGCATTGGGATTCTCTCTAGGGCGCCTAAACATGAGTTCGTACGTCATAGAACATCTAGGATAATTACCGTAGTTACAGTAGTAGATTAAGTCATAGCGAGGGATTGAACCCTACAAGATGAAGAACGGTTAAGGGCTTGCCCTCGGACCTATATAGTATGCACTGCATAGACTCTGAACAAGTGCACATTAGTGTCATATAACATAAATAATTACATTAAGGACTATGTGCACATTCACAACACGACATCAATAGGATAGTCCCCTTAGCTTTGTTTGTGAACAAGTTTGTGGTTTGTTAAGTGTTGAGAATCGTTATACTGTTTCCGGCATAGAGAGGATGGCCGTGTATAATATTTCGTGAGTCGAATGAACTGACGCGCCTACAGTTTTACATGCAGGGTAAAGAGGTTGACAAAGTGAAGTATACATGCTGCTCCAAGATTGATTTAAATGTGTACATTTTCATGTAATTACTGTAAATTGCTTCCGCTGTATGAATGTAAATGTAAATGTAACTCTGACGTAACAAAAGTTTTATTTCCTTGTAAAATTGTACGAAAGAAGTGTAAAGATCCTATGCAACTTCGAATTCAGTCTGTTTTGAAATTCGGGGTGTTACAAAAACTGTATTGAAAATCACTAATAAGTTGTCTCAAGCATTATAGAGAAGGGACCAAGACATTCTAAATGCGATCAATCTTGTTGGTGTAACCCAAAGGCAATTTCAGAAATTGAGGAAAAGCGAATGGGAGTTTCTTAGAAGAAGTTTGTGAGTTTTACAGGAAGAATGAAATTTTATTTCCAAACATGGATGAAACTTTTGTAGCCCCTGGGAGATCACATCGTCGAGCCGAGGAATTGACAAACCTTCATCATTAGCGTGTAGAAATATTTTATGCAGTGATCGATTCACAACTTCAAGAGTTGAATAATCACTTCGATGAAGTGAATACCCAATTGGTATTGTGCATTGCTTGTCGTGATCCAAGTGATTTATTCTCTATTTTTGATAAGGTAAAGCTACTATAATTTGTAATGTTTAATCTAGTTAATTTTTCTCCTATTGATTTGATGACTTTGTGTTTTCAACTTGATACATACCATAAAGATGTCACATGTGCTGATGAGTTTTCTAATCTGATTAAGATTAATGACTTGGCTCAAAAAATGGTTAAGACTAGAATACATATTGTTTATCCATTTGTGTATTTACTTATGAAGTTGGCCTTACTACTACCAGTAACAACGGAGACCTGTGAAAGAACATTTTCAGCTATGAAACTTATAAAGACTTCACATTGCAACCAGATGGGAGATGAATGGTTTACTGATTGTTTTTTTTTTTGATCGTATAGGTTTACTGATTGTTTGGTTGCATATATCGAGAAAAGGACATTGAAGTCAATAAAAAATGAGGATATTATGAAAATGTTCAAAATATGAATTCGCATAAGGGGGTTTTGTAATATAGTAATGCGTGTTTAATTGCTTTTGTAATATGATTGTGAATATTTAAAGACTTTTATAAATTTTTAGTTTTTGTGATTTCGCTCCCGGTGGATGAAAATCTTGGGTCCTTCATTGGGTGGGAGGGTAGTAGAGGTGTTTGGAGGAGCTAGCCCTCGTTTCCTCTCTACTCTCATGCTACACTAAGAATTGCACAAAATCAAAATGGAATATCAGCTTCCTTTATTGTTCTGCTTGTGGTTAAATTTAAATTTACAATTTACCGTTGGTTGAATAGATTAAGATATATTATGGATATTTAAGTACAAGTCGCATTAACTTTTATGTGGAGTAACTTAATTACGCTACAATGCACAGGAATGTCATGGGAGAATGTGGAGCTGTGGATCTGATTTCCGAAATTAGAAAAAGGCTAAATCCACTACCAATTTCACTACATTTCTCTTCACTATCTTAGGTGGCACGCTCCAATAGGTAGGGAAAGATAGAGTAGATGGGAAAACTCTCCAATAGGAGTATGCCACCAAATGTAGTTAAGAGAATGGTAGTGAAATTGGTAGTGGCTCAAGCATTACTCATAAAAAAAAGACATAAAGTTTTGGGCCAGTTTAAAAAAATTACACTAAGCTTTTTTTGTTTAAAAAAGGATACAAAGTTTCAAAAAACTCCATTGGGTTAGTTAGGGTTAGGATTAGTTCGGAGAGTTTATTTAAACATCTGATTAGTTAAGTGATGTTTTTTTAAACACAAATAAAAGATGAATGTGGTTTTTTTAAACACAAATGAAAGATGAAAGTAGTTTTTTTAAACCCTACCCTAACCCTAACCCTAAATAACCCACTGGAGTTTTTAAAAACTTTGTGTCCTTTTTAGTGTACTTTTTTTAAACTGTCCCAAAACTTTGTGTCCTTTTTCGTCATATTTAGCTTTAGAAAGAAGAAATTCAAATTTCATGGTCTACTCAACTATCATGGAAATGTCTGTGGAACTAATGAGTTTATTTTTATTTTATTTGTTTTCTCCATTAAGTTATATGTTACTTATATTAAGTAACCAACAGTGTCATTGTTAGCATTGATACACATTTTGCAAACTTTCAATGGTTCAATTGAAAACTGTATTCCTATTACTGTAAAAATAATAGCGTACAACATAATTCATAAACCCACAACACTTAAAGCTAATAGCACTTATATGTAATCCATGAAACTCACAACAATATAAACCCCGAACGAACATATAACAGACTCAATAAACGTATCCTCACATATTCTTTAGTACCATAACTATCAAATCCATCTCTTAGTTAAATTCAAGGGCTAGCAGCTGCTGGTGGTGGGGAAAGGAAAGGAATTGATGGGATCTGAAGACCAGGGATTGTTGGAATTGCAGGAATGGAAGGAAGAGACGGTATCTGAATAGAGGGCATAGGAGGCAATGTCGTAGGGATTGTAGGCAATGAAGGCAGTGTGGTTGGTATTGTGGGGATTGTAGGCAATGAGGGCATTGGTGGCAATGTCATCTTCGGAAGTGTAGGAACTGTAGGCAAAGGTGGCAATTGGGGTTGTGGTATTGTCGGAATTGTAGGCAGTGTCGGTACAGCAGGAGTTGCTGGTGGGCTGTCAAGGAGATGGCGAGCTCCGAGACTTGCATCAGTGGTTAAAGAGACTACAAGGAGAGAAAAGAGAAGCTTGTTGTAAGATGCCATTGTAGTTGTGAGGAGAAAAGAACTATTGTTTGAAAGTAGTAGTAGCAGTTTGTATGTTGCATTTGAAGAAAGTTTCGGAATAGGCCTTTAATAGAAGATTGACCTGTCCAATGTAGTCTTTATTTTGACTTGGGAAATGGTAAAAAAAAGAAAAGAAATTGTATTGGGTTGGTGACCTGTGGTAGTATTTGGTCTGTTGTTTGTTCAGCATCTCATTCTCTCTTTTGTTTCGGAAACATTTTATTGGTGGGAAGGACAACTACACTTGATGACTCAATTGTTGATTAGAAACTACTAGAAGTTAATTTGAATATTAATGTCGAAGCGAGAATTGAAGGTGGAGAAAAATAATTTAGAATCAATTTCCCTATGATAGTAAGGTGTTAAGGACGAGCATATGGTCTGTTAGGTTGATTTCTTAGCCAATCTTTTGTCTGCCCAAAGCTAATTGAAAACATCGATATACTGTGTATGCATGGCCCTTATCTATTCTCTGCTACACGCAGGGCAGACTTGTTTGAGATTAACCACTGCGAAGGATCATACTTCAATTTCTTTATTATGGTGATGATAATTTTAGGATCCTTCTAGAGTGATAATCCGTTGGTCTTTTTGAAACACTGTTAGTATCCCTTTTGTTTGGTATTATTAATTTTGTATGGTCCACGATTTTATTCTAGCATTTTGTTTTCCTTTTCTTAATCATTTCACATGGTTACCCCATACGTAAAATGACATTTACCTTTGCTCATTTGAGTGGAGCATGTTGTTTTGTGAAGTACTCGTTAAAATTAAGCCTAGAATATTTGTTATTAGGGTAGAGGAAGGGTTAAAACACTAATATTCATACTGTATGTTCCAAATCTTTTCCTTAAATCACACTGCCATTCGTCATTTAACCTATTCAAGAGGCAATGGTTGTACGACGAACACGACTAGAAGTCATATTAGGTACTCCAAAATTAGATAGGCATATCCCCTATTCCCCACTGCATTCTTTTGAAACCCTTCTATTCATCTTTACATATGAATCATCAATATTTAATTTTCTGAGCTGTTTTGGGGATGTCATTAACTTCCACAAGATTCTACTTAGTTCTAACTTCTAACCAACCAGTGAGTCAGTTATCTAACTTCTCAACGATAAAAGTAGAAGTAGCCTGAATTCTAGTTTTTTGAACAAGATCAAAGAGGGAATGAGATGGTGAACAATGCACACCAACACTACCCACAAATTACCAAACAAGAAGAAATTATTTTTAAACTATTTTCCTAGTCAAATTGAAGACCATATTTAACATTTGTATCTTCTATAAAAGAGTCCATCGCATACATTGTTCAAAACACTAACATATAAACTCTTCCTACTACTATTTCAAACATAAGCTCTTGTACTCTTCAGATATATCATGGCTTCTTATAATAAGCTCCTATTTGCTCTCCTCCTAGCCTCTTTAACTATTGATGCAAGTCTCGGCACACGCCATCTTCTTGACACCTCGCCAGCAACTCCCGTAGTGCCAACTCTGCCACAACCCCAATTGCCTCCTCTGCCTACTATTCCTACACTTCCAAAGGTGACTTTGCCACCAATGCCATCATTGCCTACAATCCCCACTATACCTACGACATTGCCTTCGTTGCCTACAATCCCCACAATACCTTCAACATTGCCTCCTATGCCCTCTATTCAAATACCAAATCTTCCTTCAATCCCTGCAGGTGTTATTCCTACACTTCCGACAATTCCTGGTCTTCAGATTCCATCAATTCCTTTCCTTTCTCCACCACCAGCAGCACCTAGCCCATTAATCTAAGCTGGAATGCAATATGTGTGACACGACTGTGGTTTATGTTTGTAGGAGTTTGTGTGGTCAGTTTCTGTATCGCATTTGTACTATAAGCATATGTATTTTGAGTTTATTATTATTACATTTGTATTGTTAATTTATGAGTTTGGATGTATGGTGCTATTTATACCAGATGATTATCTATTGGATATATAACAGTTTATCATTACTAACAACACTGTTTCTGTTGGCTTCTTTATTTAACAAACTTAATGTCAAAACACACACACACACACACACACACACACACATACACACATATATATATAAATAACAAACAGAGACTAGAAGAAGACTTGAAAGTACTCAAAGCAGATAAACCAAGGAATTATAGTTACGGATATTATTCATTCACTAGCAACTTATATATACGCATCACATCAACAGCTCTTACTAATAAAGTAGCAACAACCAACTGAACTACAATCTTAACTCCTTATGACTAGTTCAAAAACAAACAAACAAAAAACTAACTCCTGAAGACCAGGACAAATTGAGCCAATTCAGAACTTTCAACAATCCCTCCCTTAAACTGATGTTGCACACATAAACATTCAGTTTAATAAGAGCCAGATTTCGAATCACCATCCCTCAAATTTATTCATCTGATGTACAAACACCAAGCAGCTTCCTGAACCTTTGAAATGCATGAAATTTAAGGGGCTTGGTTAGTATGTCAGCATTCTGGTCTTTACTTCTGCAGTGAATTAGATCAATGACTCCATCATTCGTGTGATCCCTCAAAAGGTGATACTTCACATCTATATGCTTGCTTCGACCATGTAGAACATGATTTTTGGAGAGTTTTATTGCTGAGCTGCTGTCACAATAAATTGCAGTACTTCCTCTTGCTTGAAATATAACTCTTCAAGGATTTCCCTCAGCCAAATAGCTTGACAAGCACAGGTTGTTGCAGCAACAAATTCAACTTCAGTGGTTGATAAGGTGACGATTGGTTGCTTCTTTGATGACCATGAAACAACATCATGAACCCAACATGAAAGCATAACCTGATGTGCTTCTTCTATCATCTTGATCTCCTGCATAATCGCTGTCAGTAAATCCAATCAATTCTGACCTTTTACCTTTCTTGTAGAACAACCCGAAATCTTTAGTTCCTTGCAAGTATCGAAAGACCCTCATGGGAGCTAAAAGATGCATCTCTGTAGGATCTCCATATATCTGCTGATGAAACTCACAGAATGCATTATGACTGGTCTTGTTGCAGTTATATACATCAAACTACCCACAATTTGCTTGTAAAGTGTGTTGTCCACCTTCTTTCCTTCATTGTCTTTGTTTAGCTTCAAGCCGAACTCAGTTGGTGTACTCAGTTGATTGCAATCCCATCATCTGAAACTTATCCAAAATTTCTCGCACATACTTGTTTTGAGAAATGAAGGTCCCAAAAGCTAACTGCACGACTTCGATACCAAGAAAATAATGCACCATACCAAGATCAGACATTTCTAATTCAACCATCATGGACTTCTTAAACTTTTCAAACATGGTACTATCATTTCCAGTGAATATAAGATCATCCACATATAAGCAAACAATGAGCATTTTCCCTCCATCTCCAATTTTAACAAAAAGTGTATGCTCGTATGGATATTTTTGAAAACCTTCTTTCAACAAATAAGCCTCAATGCGACAATATCAAGCACGTGGGGCTTGTTTCAATCCATAAAGAGATTTCTTTAATCTATACACTTTATGCTCATTTCCAATTATTATAATATGACCAGAAGGTTGATCAACAAATACATGTTCTTTCAAATCACCATGCAAGAATGGTGATTTCATGTCGAAGGCAGCCCCAACAACGTCACATGAAATCAGCATTCTTGCATGGTGATTTGAAAGAACGTGTATTTGTTGATCAACCTTCTGGTCATATTATGATTGAAAATGAGCATATAGTGTGTAGATTAAAGAAGGCTTTTTACAGATTAAAACAAGCCCCACATGCTTGGTATAGTCGCATTTAATCTTATTTTTTGAAAGAAGGTTTTCAAAAATATCCGTACTTTTTGTTAAAATTGGAGATGGAGGGAAAATGCTCATTGTTTGCTTATATGTAAATGATCTTATATTCATTGAAAATGATAGTACCATGTTTGAAAAGTTTAAGAAGTCCATGATGGTTGGATTTGAATGGTCTGATCTTGGTATGATGCATTATTTTCTTGGTATCGAAGTGGTGCAGTTAGCTACTAGAATCTTCATTTCTCAAAAGAAGTATGTGCGAGAAATTTTGGATAAGTTTCAGATGAAGGATTGCAATCCTGTGAATACACCAACTGAGTTCGGCTTGAAACTCAACAAAGACAATGAAGGAAAGAAGGTGGACAGCACACTTTATAAGCAAATTGTAGATAGTTTGATTTATTTAACTACAACAAGACCAGACATAATGCATTCTGTGAGTTTGATCAACATATATATGGAGAATCCTACAGAGATGCATCTTTAGCTACCAAGAGGGTCTTTCGATACATGCAAGGAACTAATGATTTCGGGCCGTTCTACAAGAAGGATAAAAGGTAAGATTTGATTGGATTTACTGACAGCGATTATGCAGGATATCTAGATGATAGAAGAAGCACATCGGGTTATGTTTTCATGCTAGGTTCAGGAGTTGTTTCATGGCCATCAAAGAAGCAACCAGTCGTCACCTTATCAACCACTGAAGCTGAATTTGTTGTTGCAATAGCATGTGCTTGTCAAGCTATTTGGCTAAGGAAAATCCTTGACGAGTTACATTTCAAGCAAGAGGAAGCTACTGCAATTAATTGTGACAGCGGCCCAGCAATAAAACTGTCCCAAAATCATGTTCTACATGATCGAAGCAAGCATATAGATGTGAAGTATCACTTCTTGAGGGATCTCACGGATGATGGAGTCACTGATCTAATTCACTGCAGAAGTAAATACCAGATTGCCGACATACTAACCAAGACCCTTAAATTTCCTGCATTTCAGAGGTTCAGGAAGCTGCTTGGTGTTTGTACTTCAGATGAATCAATTTGAGGGATGGTGATTTGAAATCTGGATCTTATTAAACTTAATGTTATGTTGGGAACATCAGTTTAAGGAAGGATTGTTGAAAGTTCTGAATTGGCTCAATTTGTCCTGGTCTTCAGGGGTTAGTTTTTTTTTTTGTTTGTATGTGAATTAGTCATAAGGAGTTAAGATTGTAGTTCCTATTTCTTAGTTGGTTGTTGCTATTTTATTATTAAGAGCTGTTGACGTAATGTCTATATATAGGCAACAAAATTTAAGGTAGATAATTTCAAAAGAATAGACATAACTACTGAAGGTTGCCTCCAAGCACCTACATAGTAATGTTTTAATAGTTTTATGTTATGGATATTCATAACAATAGGAACCAAACCAATGGTTAATCTTACTATCTAAGAAACTTATTTTAACATATTTATTTATTTAATCTTTCTTTTCACTTAAGCATCAATTTACACTCTACCCACACTATTTCCAACCAATCTATGAGTTATCAAGCAACAAATTAATGTTAAAGTCCCTGTCACTAAGCTAAAACTTTGAATTTGTAGAAGGATTGAAGGAAATTGTACTTTTGTATTCTAACATGCCCCCTCATATCGAGAGTACATTTTTATGGGCCAATGAAACGAGATAAATGCTCAACAAATTGTGGGTCGAGACCTGAACTATACGCAGCGGTATTTTTTTTAAATTCGCATTTAAACTGCGTAGCCAATAGATTCGAACCTGGGTTGCTCTGATACCATGTGAAAGTCTCTGCCACTAAGTTAAAACTTCGAAGTTATAGAAGGGTTGAGAAAAAAATTGCACTTGTATTCTAATGGAGTTCTCAGGTTTATTTCTAATTTTCCAACAATCAATTACACTCTACCCATATAGACTTCATTGTCCAAAGAGAACAGTGAGATGTTGAGCGGAAAGTATACACCAACACTACCCACAAATTGTTAGGATTGTGGACACAAACACACAATGCACAAGATGACTTGAAGAAAAAGAAGGAGAAGACAAACACAACAAGGCAAAGACAGCAGCAGCGAGCATGAGCATAACAAATAGTAGTTGACTGTCATGCATGACAGTCGACCGGCATGGAGGCACAGTCAACTGTCCTGCCCTTGAATTGGCGAAGAGTGAAGTCAGTCGATCGACATAAAGTGCAGCCGACTATGTGCGATTGTCTGTGTTTATTTGGGTTACAGGTTTGGATCCAATTAGGCTATATTTGTGTTTATCTTTTAGGGTTTACTTGAGGACTATATATATATATATATATATATATATATATATATATATATATATATATATATTCTAAGGTTTAGTGAACCGATCATAACTACAACATCAAGATGAGTTCTTGTGCGGAGTGATTCCAAAGGTGAGGGAGTGATTAAAGTAAGATATCTTTGTATTTTTGTATTTCTTGAGTAATAAGAAGTATTAGTTATCTCTACAAATCGTTGTGTTCTGGTGGTTGTGAGATCTTGCGTATTGTGTGGTAGCTCTTGTTATTGGTGCATCTAGGTCTTGTGGGCATTTTTGGGTACTACAAGTGGTATCATAGCTTAGAGTTTCGTGATGGCCGATAGCAAGTCGAAAGTTGAGAGATTCGGTGAGAGTGATTTTGGAATGTGGAAGATTCAGATGGTAGCATATCTCCGTCAGAAAGATCTATATGGTTCGTTGTTTGATGAGAAGCCGGAAGGTACAAATAAGGATGTAAAGATCATGGATGCAAAGATCTTGATGGCATAGGATCGTTTGGATCAGATTGTGCTTGAGAAGATTTAGTTGGCACTGAGTATGAAAGCGTTATTTCATATCTCGAAGGCAAAGACCACGAAGGAGGCTATGGAGATTCCCCCGGAGATGTATGAGAAACCGTCGGCATCTAATCAAATTCTTCACTTATAGAAATTAGTTAACATGAAGTTGATAGAAGGGAGTTCAGTAGCGGAACATGTGAACAATTACTATATGATTTAGAACCAGATGGAAGCTGCATGATTGAAGTTTTTATAAAGGGGACAATCATTGTTACTTCTATCTACTCTACCCGACAGTTATGGTACCGTGGAACAAATTATTACAGGGACTATGATAAATTCAACAACTCTACAGGATGTTGTGAGCAACATCATGAACGAGGAGGTCAAAAGGAAGAGAAATATAGAGTTTTCATCATCTTCTAGCCATCATACACTTTCAGTTCACAGGCGTGGGAGATCGAAGGAAAGTCAAAGAAGAAAGGATCAGAGGAGTGAGTCCGAGAGTGGGTCTAATGACAACGACGATGGTGGTGATCCTGAGAGTAGCTGTAAGGATTTAAAGAATAAGAGGCAAGAACAAATCAAAACAAGCCAATGTGGTGGTCAATAATATAACTGGTAGCGAGTCATGTTTATTAGCAAGGGCGGAGTTGGACACACAAGATTGGTGCATTGATTCAAGTGCTTCTTTTCATTGCACTTCGAGAAGGGAGGTATTTGAGAACTACAGAGAGGGTTCCTTCAGAGATGTGATCGTGAAAAACGGTCAGCTGAGCGCTGTGATTGGAACTGGTATTGTTCGCGTGAAAGTTAGTGATAGTCAGCAGATTGTCGTGCGGGAGACGAGACATGTCCCAAACTTGAAAATCTTATCTCGACGAAAAAGCTCGGCGAAGAGGGTTATTCGACTACATTTGATAGTGAAAAGTGGTGTATAACTGCAGGTTCAGAAGTGTTAGTAAGAGGGAAGAGTAATGGATTGCTATATTTCCTACGAGACGATGTGTGTCCTTCTACTGCAGTTGACTCTCAGCCGGAATTGAGATGTGGTCGATGTAGGGCACAACCGAAATCTAAGAGTTGTGGGATGGATATAGAGATTGCATGTTTAGTGGGAGTTCATGGCCATGTTGAGAGGGATCCCTAGTGTAACTAGTAGACATAATATTAATTTTCATGATTAAGAATAAAAAAGAAATATTGCCAAAAAAGGAAAGAAAAAAAAGAAGAAACTATATTATATTATATCTTAAGCTAATTGGATCTCCCTCCTTTCTCTATTTTGAAATAGAGAAAGGAGAGCAAAGTAGGAGTTCAAACTTATCTTACCATGTACAAACCACACATTTAACTTAATAAAATAAAATTAAAAAAATACAAAACACAAAAAAAACCCTTCCTCTCTCTAAATCCCCAACCCATCCTCGCCCAAAACCCACTCGTCGCCGTTCGCCATTCGCAATCCGCCCTAATCCAAATCGTCGCTGTTTGCTGTCCACCAGTTCACCCAAATACAAGTCGTCCCCGTTCGTCTATCCTCGTTGTCGTCCCTAGCCCAAAACCCAGTCGTAATTGTTTTTCGTTCACCAGTCTGCCCAAATCCAAGCAGCAGCCGTACGCCAAACCCCAAATCCTTGTCGGGATTAAGGTATTCAGGAAGTTGTAAAATCCTCTCTTAAATTGGATTATATATTTATTATTTTTTAGAATATTGAGAATATGAGATTAAGGTATTGATCAAGTTGTAACATCCTCTCTTATTTTGGATTGTATATATAATATAATTATTTGCTAAAGAGATAAAAATATTTGATGAATCTAAGAGCAATGTCTAAAGTTTCTTTGGTTTATTATGTGCGGCTAGCATTGGTATCGGGTCGGGTCGGGTCGGGTCCTTCACTACCCGGACCCGGACCCGGTCCCCTACGGGTCCAAAAATTGGACTCGGGCCCGTGAGGATCGGGTCCGGGTCTTATTAAAATATTCCTACCCGTTCGGGTAGGAGCGGGAGTGTGAGCGGCGAGCGGAGGCGGCGAGTGGAGGATTTAGAATAGAGGATAAAAGAAAAAGGCATGAGTTTTGGGTTTGGAAGAGGAAGATTTAGAATTGAGGAGGAAGGAGGGGAGGGATGAGGATAGAATATTTATTTTTATGTTGATTTTTTGGGTTTTTTTTTGGGGTCCGGGTCGGGTCTCTTTTGAGCGGACCCGGACCCGACCCGAAAGTACAACGGGTCCCATTTTAGGATGCGAACCCGGACTCAGACTCGGATAGGCCGGGTCGGTTCCGGTCCAATGCCGGGTCCAGGTCGGGTCTGGGTCGGATCCGGATTTCGGGTATTTATACCAATGCTATGTGCGGCTTCGTCTTCCTATGTTAAATTTTTCCATCTTATCTCCATTTACTATATGTGCTCATCATGTTTGATAAAATGTATGAATGAACTTAAATATGTTAGTTGTAGGAGCTGCTGTGTGGTGGGGGCATATGGAACACAAGTGGATGGGTTTTAATTTTGAATTTGATTAGGGATTTATACACCAATCTTTGAAATATAGGGTTCAATAAGATGCTTATAGATGTGGGAAGGTTCAAATTTGGGTTTGGGATTATCTTGGTTACAATTATTTTCTCATTTGTGGTGCACATGAGGTGTTTGTGAAAATGCTCGAAATACCTTTATAACTATTTGGCACTATTTTGATTCAATTTAGTCATTCAAATTACCTTCTTTCAGGTGTTGTCTGCCGACTGATTTTGATGGCTAACGAATGTGGATATAGAAGGTAAAAGTCTACTACTTAGCAATTACGTTTTTTGTGCTTGATGGTTTCCTCTGTAGTGGTTTCTCAATGCTGATGAACTTTGTCCTATACTATATCTTTTGATCCATGCTCCAGTTTTATGGTGCGCATTTATTGCTATTATGTAGGCGGGCAGAAAGGGGCTGCTTCATAATGCGCATCGTATTAAAAAGATTGATGTAAGTCTCTTAAGCTCAAAATAATACATATGTTTATACTTTTTAACACTAGCATTAGCACCTTACCAAAGTTTATTGAGGGTGTTTCCGAAAAGGAAACCTTTATCTTGATTAAAGTTTCTTTACTGTTTACTTCAATTTTGATTAATGTTGCTTTCTTTTACTGCAATCTCAGTAATTTTTCTACTCAACATTGATTTATGGTATAATTACTGTATTGTATTTTTAATTGATAAACTATGAAGATATATATAATCATTAGATCAAACATTGTTAAATTCTTTTTATTATTTAAATTATGCATACTATCAGGAGAGAGAGAGTTCTTCCTCTATTAAAATAGAGCAAGGAGAAGAAAAGTAGAAAACTAGCCACATGAGAAAAAAAAACGAACACGTACTAACACGTGCAATCAATTTACAAAATAAAATAAAATATAATATAATTAAAACAACCACTCACCTTCTGATGTTGATTATGTTTCATTTGAGAGAGAATGATTTAAGATGGAATGCTTGATTTGAGAGGGAAGACAGTTGAGAAGCACACTGTGGAGAAGGAGATAGCATAGTATATCAAGGAGGAGTCCAAGAAGAGCCATATCCCCACCTATTACTGCATTGTAAGCTCAACTTCGGTAATTATCCGACTTTTTTTTTCTTTGCTTTAGAAATATAGAATGATGTTGGTTGGTTTGAAAATGTGAATTTGTTAATTTGTAGATTTGTCATCTTTTGATTATATTGTGATCAAAATAGTTAAGGGACATCTGTAAATTTAGGGATCTAGGATTTAACTATGTCTTAGTGTTGTGTCGATGTTGAATAGGGTCGCCTCCGTCCTTTTATGACTTTTATGTTTTTGTTTAAGAACTAAAGTTATTGTGCATGTGATAATAAAAGAATATGAACTAATGAAATCTCCCTTAGTGGTTTCAAAGAATATAACTGAAATAGATAAAAATATCATTATTTGGGTTTTCCAGACAAGAGTAACACATGTTATTAAATAAGATAAACTGAAAAACAAAAGACAGTGCATATCATCATTATATTGTTTAAGTTCCATATAATCTTATGAGTCTGTTAAAAGTATTTTAGTCTTTGCAATTTGAACAGGGTAACACTAGTCTATATATATATCTTATACTAATAGGAGAGAGAGTCTACCATCTATCTTTTCTCTAAGAGTAAAAGTAGGGAATCCTATTTAACTAATACGTGCATTGCGTATGATTTTTATTAAAAAATAAAAACCCAAAAAATTTTAATCCCTCAAACAAAGTCTCTTCTCCTCTCACTTACTCAACCTCACAAAATCTCACGCTCTTCCCAAACTCACATCCATCCCTATTCCCCCCCCCCCCCCTCCCCCCCCCCCCCCCCCCAAATCAGTTTTAGTAATATTTGATTGTATAACAGTATGGTTTGGCAGTAATTCTCTAAACTATCTGCTTTTGTGAGAATGATAATTAATATTTCAGTAATTACGGTTTGAATGATATTCATAAGTTTCTCCCAATTCTCTTACATTTTGGGGAATTCTATATAATTTTATGAGTCACTCAAAACTATTTAGGTTGTGCAATATGCACATGGTAACACTAGTGTACTCTAATAAATTTGTTGACTACAACAACAACAAATCCTTTTTCCCAAATTGTTGACTACTGTACAAAAAATAATACTACCCTAGTGTAACTAGTAGACATAATATTAATTTTCATGATTAAGAATTAAAAAGAAATATTACCAAAAAAAGAAGAAATAGTCTAATAAATTTGTTTACCACAACAACAACAAAGCCTTTTTCCCAAATTGTTGACTACTGTACAAAATTAATAACACCACAACAAAGAGATTACCAACAGTGTTTAAAAAGGCTAAAGAATGAATTACTGCTCTAGAAAGTATCCTAAATTTATCGTCATCATACTATAGACATCTTAGTATGATTGTTCATGGAGGTCAATCTCTAACTAGTCTGCCCTCACCTGTAGCAGAAAAGGAATAAAGGGCATGCATACAAAACTTATCGAGGGTCGCCCATACACAGTAGAGCATATCGATGTTCTCAATTCACTTTGGGTTACCAAAAGATTGATCAAGAAATCAACCAACTAAACCAAATGCTTTCCAACCAACCATTTGAGTCATCAAGTGTAGTTCTTCTTTCCAACCAGTAAAATTAGCTGACTCCAAAACACCAGCTTCGTTTTTGAAACAAATCAAAGGATAGAATGAGATGGTGAACTAACAACACACCAACACTACTACGAAGGCACAGATCACCAACCCAATACAATTTCTTTATTTTATCATTTCCCAGGCAAAAATAAAAACTACATGCAACAGCTCTAGTTTCTATAAAAGGCCTAGTCCGAAACATTCTTCAAACACAACATACAAACTGTATCACTACTTCAAACATAAGTCTTCTATTCAGAACTACAATGGCTTCTTACAAAATGTTTCTCTTTTCTCTCCTTGTCATCTCTTTAACCATTGATGCCAGCCTCGGTGCTCGCCATCTTCTTGACACCTCACCAGCAACTCCTACCGTACCGACACTACCTACAATTCCAACAATACCACAACCCCAGTTGCCTCCTTTGCCTACAATTCCTACGCTTCCAAAGGTGACTTTGCCACCAATGCCTACATTGCCTACAATCCCTGCGATACCTACGACATTGCCTCCTATGCCCTCTATTCAGATACCAAATCTTCCTTCAATCCCTGCAGGTGTTATTCCTACACTTCCGACGATCCCTGGTCTACAGATCCCATCTATTCCTTTCCTCTCCCCCCCACCAGCCGCAGCTAGTCCATGAACTTAAGCTGCAGTAGGATCTGTTTTTATTGGGTATATGTTATGTTGATCAGAGTTTATATGTTATGAAATTTATGAGTTGCTTATGTACTATCAGTTTATGTATTGTGGTTTATGAATTATGATGTATGCCCCTCTTTGTTAAATGTCCATCAATTGATATATTACTTTTGGTTAAATTCTGGCTGCAAGTTTAAGAAACAGTGCGATTGATTACAATTTATTGTTAACCAGCACAGTGAGTAACTGTGCAATTTTAATTACTTTGGTTTATGTTGGGAATCAAATAAGTACACTTTCCTATGTCATTGCCTTGATTTAATGTAAATTTCAATTAAATAACAGCAATAGATCTTACCATTGATTCCTAGGAGTGCCCAAGCTCCTAATAGCCATATTTGTCTATGATAATAACTGCCCATAGCAAAGTAGACAATGAGCAGAATATACTTTAGCCAGAGCTATGCCCAAAGTGCAGAGGCAAAATGTTGTGTAAATAAATCTTGGAAACTAGTATTGATGCATGTTACTTATTTGAATATGTATAAGATCCTTAAAAAACAAAGTTGGCTATTTTTTGTTGGGAAATTAGAAAATAAGCTTGACGACTCACTGATTGGTTAGAAATAGTAGAATTAGAGGGGAAATAGATGGCGCTGGGAAAAGAAGATGAGAAAAGCACTACAACATGTAAGAGCTTTGCCGGCAGTTTTTTTAGCCTACCCAACGCCGGTGTAGAAAATACTGGCGTTTCTTAAAACGCCGCTGTAAATGCCGGGGAATCGAGCGTCGCAGTGGCAAAGGGGTCTACACCGGCATTTTTTGAAAACACCGGTATAGATGACGGACCCTACCGCGGCGTTTCAAAAACGCCGCAGTAGACATGGCTCCATTTGACATCCATACCTATAGCGGCATTTTCAAAACGCCGCAGTAGCGTTTAGGAAAAAAAATACTACCCTTCCTGCATATGCAATTTCTATGTCATTCTGATGCTTGCAAGTGTTATGTGAGGATTTTTGGTCAAGGAATTGCTCAAGGTTTTGTCTGAGCATGCATGCATGTCTAGTAAGAACAGATGGTCCCTAACTTTAAATACTGATGCTTGTTATTTCTTATTCGTGGTTTTCAATACAATAGATATTGAAGGATAACTGAGTTGTTGCAAGCTCGCTTAAATACTGATGTGTGCCAGATCAGATAAGATCATGATCATATCATAATCATGTGATCTGTTAGTTTACTGTAGCGGGATCAGATTATGAATGATTCACTGATCAAACAAATTGCTCATCTATCATCACTTCCCATGGTAAGCATCAGTATTGCAAGCATCACTTATCCTTGAATTTATTTTGTATTCAAAACCCCGAATAACACAACAACAATCATCAATATTTAAAGTAAGGACCATCTGTTCTTACCAGACATTCATGCATGCTCAGACAAAAAACTTGAGCTATCCCTTGTGCCGAAAACCTCAAATAACACTTGCAAGCATCAGAATGACAAATAAATTGCATATGTAGGAAGGAGACATGAATGCTAAGTTAATCAGTGAACTATATCCCCTGTTCAAAAAATTCTTTAGGCCCAACTGCAAGCATCAAAATGAAAAAGTAGCATATGTTCTTATCCCTTGTTCAGAAAACCAAAAATCCCAACTGCAAGCATCAAAGTGACAAAGTAGCATATGTTCTTATTAGATCATGCTCAGCTAGCCTTCAATATGAGGTACTCAAAACCCCGAATACGAAAATCTGAAGCATCAGTATTTAAAGGTATCATCTGTTCTTACCAGACATTCATGCATGCTCAAACAAAACCTTGAGCTATCCCTTGTGCAAAAAACCTCAAATAACACTAGCAAGCATCAGAATGACAAAGAAATTGCATATGCAAGAAGGAGACATGTTTGCTAAGTTAATCAGTGGACTATATCCTGTACAAAAAACCAAAAAGCCCAACTACAGGCATCAGAGTGACAAAGTAGCATATGTTCTTATCCCTTGTTCAAAAAACCAAAAATCCCAACTGCAAGCATCAAATTGACAAAGTAGCATATGTTCTTATCAGATCATGCTCAGATAGCCCAACTACAAGCATCAAAGTGATTACCCACGATTAACATGACGAGCGAAGGGGATGGCAGGTGATTACTCACGACGAGAGGCAGGGATGGAAAGCAAGTGAACCCCATCGACGACGGCATCTCTCTCGCATGATGTAATATTAAGTAATTATAAAAGTGAGTTCAAATTCTTCAGTTTGGGTAGTCTCATTTCTTGATCTACATCTACCATTTTTTATCAGCTAATGGAGATACACTAGGTCCAACATTATATAATGGCTTATCTGAAAGAAGTCAAGAACTAGCAAGTCCACATTGCATTTCCTTTTAGCCAAAAGAAAAAAAAATTGAGGATTGCAGCCATTAGTATATCATTTCAACATCAGAAAGACATGAATGTCTGCTTCTGATGCAAAAAGCTTAGAGAGACATTTCTAGCTCCAACTTACATAAGAGTCTGGTAAATATTAAGGTCCAATATTGAATAAAATCATTAACTAGAGCATGTGGAAGCTACGTATGTGTCTCGGGGCAATCAATGGTCTCTTTATTAGGATCATCCATTGCTTCCCCTTCAATCAATTTTGAGATTCTCTGTTTTTAAAATAACACCCAATCCACTAAATCCTATTTTTTCCCCGTTTAACAACCGTTTCACGAAACGGACTAGCGTCAAGTTTTCGTCTAAATAAGCCAGAAAAGCTCAGTAATTGAAAATCATGCTTACATTAAAGGAAACACCCAAAACATCCCAAAACTCCCAATAAATTTAGGGTTTTGAAACTTAACCCATATTACCAACAGTTAAACCTAACTAATAAATCACAATACCAAATGTTGCCGCTGAATCTGGTGTGGGGGCAATAGACAAAATTTGTTGATTCGCAGGAACTCGAACAGGCTGAATCTGATCTCTTCCTTGTTGACTAGTTGACTCCTGGGTGCTCTCTTGGACATGCACAAACGTTTGAAACACCGGGATGAATCCCGACGATGAACCCTCCGACTGTAGCGCCCCAAATTTCTAATATAATAACTTAGAAAATACGTGGCACAATCCCAGCATCAACTTCAATTTAATAGTACACATAGCTCAAAACACAAATAATTTTATTCCAAACTTTTATTACAACAATCTTTTTCAAAACACAGCGGAAATACAAACACCTTGAATTACAACTTTCTTTTCACAATACTTCTTTTTTTTACACAAATTTACACAAAGCTCTATTACATCAGTTTATCTCAAAACTAACTCAAGCATCCAAGCTTCCAAACTCTAAGCAACAACCTGTAACACATGAGGCTAGAGATGATCCCTAACCCCCAAAACTAAAGGAGTCAGCCATAAATGGTGTGAGTGATATGAACAACAACAAAATAAACAATAAGCATGAATTCTTAAACAACATGTACTGAACGAGAGAAGCAAATACGGAACATGTATTGTGAAGTAGAAATGACAGGAAAACATGAAAACATCAAATGTAGCTTGACTAAATGTTAGAAGCAGAAAACAGGAAACTCATGCATAAAATCAAGTCAAGAAAACAACACCACCGATCAGATACCCGGTTATCAGTCACTCTCAACACCGCAGATTGGATACCCGGTTATCAATCACTATCAGTGATTCTCAACACCGCAGAGTATACCCAACCCCAGAGATCAATGACTCTCAACGCCGCAGAATATACCCATCTATCAATCAATCTCAATACCATAAATCGGATACCCGGTTATCAGTCACTCTCAACACTGCAGATTGGATACCCGGTTATCAATCACTATCAGTAATTCTCAATACCGTAGAGTATACCCAACCCCAGAGATCAATGACCCTCAACACCGCAGAATATACCCATCTATCAATCAATCTCAATACTACAAATCGGATACCCGGTTATCAGTCACTCTCAACGCCGCAGATTGGATACCCGGTTATCAATCACTATCAGTGATTCTCAACACCGCAGAGTATATCCAACCCCAGAGATCAATGACTCTCAACACCGCAGAATATACCCATCTATCAATCAATCTCAATACCACAAATCGGATACCCGGTTATCAGTCACTCTCAACACTGCAGATTGGATACTTGGTTATCAATCACTATCAGTGATTCTCAACACCGCAGAGTATACCCAACCCCAGAGATCAATGACTCTCAACACCGCAGAATATACCCATCTATCAATCAATCTCAATACCACAAATCGGATACCCGGTTATCAGTCACTCTCAACATCGCAGATTGGATACCCGGTTATCAATCACTATCAGTGATTCTCAACACCGCAGAGTATACCTAACCCCAGAGATCAATGACTCTCAACACCGCAGAATATACCCGACTATTAATCACTCTCAACACCGCAGATCGGATACCCGGTTATCAGTCACTATCAGTGACTCTCAATACCGCAGATTATACCCGTCCCCAGAGATCAGTGACTCTCAATATGTCCATAATTCACTAATCCATCGTTAAACGGTCAAAGGAGAAATCTCTCCACTCAACAAACCCAAGTCTTTAATAAATTCCATAATCCAAATCAATAAAATGTATTGAAAACATATGTTCTATAGAAGAATAATATTTATAAGGGTAGGTTATAGATCCAAAACGTTTAAAGAAATAGTCGTTTAAAGAACATCAAAATACCTTAGAAAAGTATCAGTACCAGTCGACTACAAAAGGTCACCAGTCGACTGTCCAGAGGGAAATTCAGTAATTTTAAGAAAATAAGTTAAGTATTATAAGTTGACTTATAAAAATCATAAGTCGACTTACCAAAAACATAAGTTGACTTATAAAAGTCATAAGTCGACTTACCAAAAACATAAGTCGACTTACCAGAGAGAAATTCCAGAAATCTTTAAGAAAATATTCTAAGTGTCATAAGTCGACTTGTAAAGTCATAAGTCGACTTAAAAGAGAATATAAGTCGACTTAAAAAGTCATAAGTCGACTTACCAGAGAAAAGTCTACGATAACTTTGAAAAATAAATTCTAAGTGTACCAGTCGACTGAAAAGGGTCTAGGTCGACTGTCCAGAGCGGATTTTCAAGAAAACTAAAGATACAACAGCTGGGTCGTACCAGTCGACTAAAAAGTCTACCAGTCGACTGTCGGCCTTCAGTCTATAAGGTTTTGGTTGTTCATGATAATCAAAATTAGGGTTTTCCAAAGCAATCATGGTTTACTAAAATAATTTGTATTCGAATAAAACGATAATCTCAAATAATCCTCATTATGGATATGTTTCCTCAAATCAACCAATATCTCAAAACTCAATTCTTATGTTGTAAACTCCTAAATCTTCCATTAGGATTTCTCAATACTGAATTTCTTTCACAACTCAAAACCAAAATCTGATTTGTAATCGCGAGATCCAGATGTTCATCCATCCAATCCCTTATTTTCATAATCATACTCAAATCTTAACATGCTTTCAAGCAATAAAAAATTCATTAATCAAGATCTACTAAACGTTCATAGATTTCACATACATAATACAAATAACAACTATTGCATCGTTCACATACAAGATACACTAAATAAACAAAGATGTCGAAACAAAACAACACACAATCATTCACATAAATCAATCAACAAAACAAAGTTCATATCACTCACCTTAGAATGAAGAAATCCGACAAGAAAGTCTCCCTTTTGTGAGATCCAAAATCCTCCTCTTCAATCACCAAGAAAATAAAAGATATAATAAAATTTGAGTTGTGCAGCGAATGACGGCTGCAAACCCTTTTTATATAGGCTGGAAATCAAGATTTAGGGTTTTGGAAATGCATTTTGCAAAATAGTCCTCCCAAAATATAAACTTACATATATAACTCTATTCTTGGAAACTCAATAAAAATTATTTAAATTAGGATTTAAAAGTAAAATATACTCATTAATCTCAATTGGTACATTTCAAAATGTCCAGAAAATACATTTTGCAATTTAACCCCTGAAAACGACAAATTTGCAAAAAGGTTCTTCTTTTCTAAAAAATTGCAAATAGATCCAATTAATTTCAGAAAAATCTGGAAAAATAATAAATAATTTCCAAATATTAAATAATGATTTTTCATGAAGAAAACTTGACTTTTGAACCTCTCAAGAAAATATTTGCATGTGTTTTGCACGTGCAAAAAGATAACTCTTTAGAAAATATTTATTAAATCTCCAGAAAATCATTTTAATTCATTTTCAAATATTTAAAATAATATTTGAAAATACGGGGTTCTACACCGACGCTCTTGTTAATACCAGAAAAAGTAAAGGGAAAGAGCTTGAGTAGGCAAAGAGTGATCACCTGTGACAGTAGGAGGTAGGGGGTATTTATAGTCGCCGTAGGGATCTGCTTCGGGATAAGAACGAATCCCTACTTTCCGGTGTGACTAGACAGAAGTGGTTACAACCACCTCCAGTGGATAAGGACGGGCCAGGATTTCCTCATATCCTGTTTGAATTGGTCCTTAACGGGTTGATTCCTATTCCCAGTAGAACAGATCCGTTCATGGTTATAGGGCTTTGAAGAAAGACCCAGTTCCCATTTCAGATCTGTTTGTAGGTGAAATTACCATCTTTTCCCCGTAACTTTAAGATTCGTGCCCCCTTTGAACGGTTCCGATTTAACCCCATTTTTAGTCATATCACCAAACATATTATATAACAACAAACTCAAAGAAACACATCATAAACCCAAAATTAAGGTTTTGCAACAGCTAAAAGGGGCCAAAAAAAGAACTTTGAATTCGAAGCTAGGATGTGATATCGCAGAGTAAGAACATGAAATTGAAGCGAGAAACGATCGAGATCTAGATTAATAGCAGATTAATGAGAGAGATTAAGGGTAAAATCGATTGGGGATTGGTAGAAAACTGACCTCTTTGAAGAAAGGAGAGATTTTTAGGGTTTGGGAAAAAAATCGATCAGGGTTTGGTAGAAAACTAACCCATTGAGTTACCTTGAGCTTGAGGAGGCACAGCGACGGCAACGGAGGGCACAGCTGTAACACCCCTGTCCCGGGCTCGGACAATTTATACATTTTAGAAGACAAATTATTTATAGTATTGTTTAACTGCCTACCATAGGCTACCTCTCAAAAGGTGGTTAACCGGATTGGTGAATCTTGATAATAGGCAATAGTATTTATATATTATTTTATTCATGTTGAAATCCGATATGGGACAAACTACTTTTTACTCTTCCGTTCTCTCTCTCTGGCGTGAGTACACAGAGGTCAATGGGGGCCCTGCCACATCAGCAAAGTCAGAGAAGAGCAGAGCGGCAACAGTAGCGTACTCTGTGTGTGCCCCCCCGCCAACTGGCGTCATCTGCAGCAGCCACCTGCTGCTTTTTCATGCAGACGTGGGTGGGTCAGTGCGCTAATCAATTGGCATCATATTTACAAGCTATGAAATCAATTCTTATTACGCACATATATATCTATTATACTTATATATTATACTCTTTGAAAATTACGGGGTGTTACATACACCCCCCCTCCAGAAATCAGCATACTCGCTGAGCACGAAGCATGCACAATCTAGTGCAGGATCTACTTTTTAGCCGATGTGGAGCATCTGCTCTCCTATCCGTCCGACTAATCATGATCCCGGAATTCACCACCCGATCAATCATAGTCCCAAATTTAATGAGCTGCCTCCTATCCGCCCTATTAATCATGATCCCGGAATCTACCGCCCGATCAATTATAATCCCAGATTTAATTGAGGCACCACAGTCCTGGAATCCACTGCCCGACTAGGTCTATATGCCCCACACTCGGTGTCGAAAGTCGGCTCTGATACTATTTGTAACACCCCTGCCCCGGGCTCGGACAATTTATACATTTTAGAAGACAAATTATTTATAGTATAGTACAACTGCCCACCACAGGCTGCCTCTCAAAAGGTGGTTAACCGGATTGGTGACTCTTGATCATAGGCAATAGTATTTATATATTATTTTATTCATGTTGAAATCCGATATGGGACAAACCTCTTTTTACTCTTCCGTTCTCTCTCTCTGGCGTGAGTACACAGAGGTCAACGTGGGCCCCTACCACATCAGTGAAGTCAGAGAAGAGCAGAGCGACAACAACAGCATAATCTATGTGTGCCCCCCCTCCCCCCCCCCCCCCCCACCCCCCGCCTGCTGGCGTCATCTGCAGCAGCCACCTGCTGCTTTTTCATGCCGACGTGGGACCCCCACTACTCTACTGTTCATCATATTTACAAGCTGTGCCATTAATTCTTATTACACACATATATATATATCTATTATACTTATATATTATACTCTTTGAAAATTACGTGGTGTTACAACAGCGACGGGGATGAGTGCAGGGACGAGCACGGACCGCGGGGACGACGACGGAGGGCACAGCAATGGCGGCCAAGGCAGAGGCGGGAGAGCGCGGGAGAGAGAGAGAAAGAGGGAAAAAATTGAAAAAAAAAAAAGAATTGGGTATCGCTCAGTGAAATGCCTAGGGATTGGATCTGCGGGGAAATTTATTCCAGATTCTATTCTGGCATTTTAACTAATAACGCCGGTGTAGGTTATACCTACCCCGACGTTATTTAAAAAATGCCGGTGTAGGTTCTACATACCCCGGCGTTTTCATAAAACGTCGGTGTAGGTACCTAAAATTTTCGAATCTCGTTTTGATCAAAGTCTACCCCGGCGCTACTAACAAAACACCGGGGTAGTTTTGCCAGGGTAGCCCAAAAATGTTGTAGTGAAAGTATCCATGTCAATGTAAGTTTCTTAGATGGTAAGGTTAAGCATTAGTTCAGTTCTCTTAGAGAATGTTTGTTTGAAGAAAATAAAATTAAAGAAACCAAGTAAATAGATTTCTAACACGTTTAAATTTTAATTTCCGTTGTTTGACTTAAAAGTTGGGAAACTCAAATTTTCAATTTCTTTTATTTGAATTTCTTTCTACAAAATTAGAAAACAAGTTTCTATAATTACTTTTGCCTTATTTGGTAGAGAAAGGTAGATAGAAAAACATTCTTAAAATAGTCATCTTAGGTTTCCATCAGAATAAGTGGGTTACAAAATCTTTTAAAATATTTTAAATTAATTTTCTTGCATTTTCCTCTCATTTTAAAGGGGAAACATTTTTTTCTTTAAATTTAGCGTACCACCTTTTTTTCCCTTCAAACAAAGACAAGAAAATCTCTTTGAATGGAAAAGAAACCAGGTTGGGTAGAGAAAAGAGGTTTCTGCCCTATTTCTTTCAAAACAAACTACACCTTGGTTTATTTGGCTAATTATTTTCAACCCCACATAAACTGAAAATATTGGTTTACATGAGCTACCTCCTATTTATTGATGTAGGTGGTGTACGTGATAATCTTTTTCGAATTAAACTAGTTTTGTGAAGAACCTTACTCCAATCTTTTTATTTTACAATTTATTGTTAAGACATTTCGTGGAGTACTTTTTTTGAGAGTTTTTGAAAGTATATTATCATCTATAATCATAACATAGTTTACAAGAGCATCCTCCTATTTATCCGTTGATGAAGGTGTTTTGATTACCTTTCGAACTTGACTACTATTGTGAAGAGCCATGCTCCTATTTTTTGATTTTACAATTTATTATGTTTACACATTTCATAAAGTACTTTTGTCACGCCCCGCTTTCCAAAATACGGGAATACAGGCACATGACTGAGGCCCAGCGAATAATGCGAATACATCATTCATAAGCTGTACAGGTACTCAACAACAAGATAACAAAATAAACCATACAGACATGTAAAATCACAATATGATAATGAAAGTTCATGACATAATCCATAACATAACCAACAACTGGGAATTACAAATAGTACGGGTCAAACAAGTCCGGAATACAATAAAGAGTAACATAAATAAAACATGAACTAAAGCAACATGAAAAATAAACAAAACTAAAGCACTTGATCAGCAACACCTTCTAGTAACTCTCCATCCGGACTTGCAAGTACATTATTACAAGAAGAAGGAACAAAAGAAAACAAGAAGACGCCCGTTATTACAAGTCACGGGCCGCAAGTGGTACAAGCTAAGGGACAAGTACAAAACAAAACAAAAGAAAAACAGGAAAAGAGCAAGGAATCGAGAATCATGAAATAGAAGAAATGCAATATGTAAACATGATTTTGAAAAAGGCATTATGGATCAAGTGGCATGTAAACAAGTAAGCGAGTAAACAAGTCAACAACAACATGTACATGTAGTTGGATTATGCAAGTGCACGTGTTAATCTTAAGTCTAATGTTTGATTCTATCTAGGTAGCACTTCATGCATCCATACTTTTACTATATGGTTGCTACGTATAATCAGTTACGTTTAGACTTAGTGGTGGATTCTATAGGCCACATACTCAGAAAAAACATATCAATTGTATCTTGTATCGAGATATGTGCAAACATATAACGTGAAACATATCGATTCAAACATAGTGTAAACTTGTAACGTGAAACATATAAACATATAATTTGCAAACTTGCAACTTGTAACTTGCAACTTGCATCGGAAAACTACGAGCTCCCGTCCGAGTACGCTCTTCTATATTGCCCACTACTTCAATCTTTTTCTTATACCCCGGCTTGTTACTTTTATTTCAATTTAACATGATCATAATGCAATGAGAACGATGTCAAGATATGGATAGGAAACATCAAGGAATTATGCATGAAATATGTTCTAAGTCATGGATACGAAGCCTGTAGTTTTAATGTCATATCTGGGTCTAATTTCTATTACAAGTCTGGGTCAATAGTATATCGGGTTATATAAAACAATATTGCAACTATAAAGTGATCGATGACATGTATAAAACTTAATCAGGAATAAAAGATATTACAACAACATTCAAACTATTATCTTGGGTAAAATAATCATCCACGCCATCATGTATAACCCTAAAAGTACAAATGTCTGTATCATCGTGTTCGTGTAATGCATATGACAATAAAGTATTCGTGATCATATGCGAATACGGGATCAACAGATTAAGTATAGCAATAGATTTCAAATCAACCGGTGAATGCAAATTAGAGTCAAGGAATATACTTGCGGTATTTTTGCAAAGAAAGCTTGTACTGGAACAAACAAATTTGTACAAGAGATACTTACCTGATTAGATGATTAAATCCGATAATAATAAGAATCCAAGACACGTGCGAGCTACGTGCCAATATCGAACAACAAAGCACAACAACACCACAGCAACCTTTCAGAATTTCTACAAGGATCTCATCGGGAAAAAGAATGATTATAGGGTCCCAATGAACGAGGACTACTGGCAGGAGTATCAGAATGAATCAGGTGAAAACTTCCATTCTTTGGAGGCTCCTTTCTCAGAGATAGAAGTCAAAACGGCCGTCAATCAGATGGGAGCAGATAAGTCGCCTGGACCAGACGGCTTTCCCATGATGTTCTTCCAGGTGTTCTGGGAAGAAATTAAAGGAGACTTTATGAATCTAATGGAGGAATTCTATCACAACAATCTGAGACTAGGAATGTTCAACTTTGCAGAAATGGTGTTGATTCCCAAACGAGAGGAGTCCAAATGCGTTGGGGATTTCAGACCAATTAGCCTGATAAACTGCTCGGCGAAAATCATCACTAAGGTTCTAGCGATCCGATTGGGAAATATGATGGACAGTCTTATCAATAAGACTCAGACGGGCTTCATTAAGGGCAGATGTATTCTGGACTACGTGGCAACCGCTCAGCAGGTTATCCACCACTGCCACAAGAGCAACTCCAAGAACTTCCTTCTAAAGTTGGACTTTGAGAAGGCATATGATTCCGTGGATTGGGAGTGTTTGCTGGAGGCACTCAGAGGGAGAGGTTTCGGAGACAAATGGATAAGATGGATCAAACAATGTCTGCACTCTAGCAAAACGGCAATCTCGGTGAATGGGAGAACGGGCCCATCGTTTCCTTGCAAGAAGGGTCTCCGGCAGGGAGATCCGCTATCCCCACTGTTATTCACTATTGTTGCGGACGTGCTCAGAGGAATGTTGGAAAACTGCCACAGAAAAGGGTGGATAACGCCTGTAGCCAGCAGCCCCACTAAACACGGATGCACGATATTACAATATGCTGACGACACCCTTCTCTTTGGAAATGGCTCTATTACTGAAACAATCTGTTTTAAAGGGGCTCTTTATTGTTTTGAGGCCTGGTCAGGCCTTAGGATTAATTTCCACAAGAGCGCGCTGGTCCCAATTACTCTATCAGAAGTAGAAGCATGGGAGCATGCCACCACTCTAAACTGCGCGGTGGAGGAGTTCCCGATCAAATATCTCGGGCTCCCGCTCAAACCAGGGAGACTCACTAAGGCTGACTGGTTGCCTATTATTGACAGGGTGGAAGACAGACTGTCAGGATGGAAGGGCAAATCACTATCGCTCGGGGGAAGAGTGGTTCTCATCAACTCAGTGCTATCCAACTTGCCCATTTACTACATGTCGTTCTTTGAGCTCCCAAAGTGGGTGATCCAAAGGATTGACCGAATCCGGAAAAGATTCCTCTGGAAAGGGGCAGACTCAAATAAGGGGGGCTATCACCTTATTAAGTGGAATATCGCCTGCATGAAGAAGAGACACGGAGGACTAGGTATCATTGACCTTAGAGATATGAATCTGGCTCTCCTAGGCAAATGGTGGTGGAAAGTGTTCCATCACTGTGGGGAAGGTTGGCAGGATTTTATTCAACCCTACCTTCGAGGAAAAGGAACGAGAAGGTTAGGCTTCCGAGTGGGATCTAAAGCCTCCCGCTTCTGGAAAGGAATTACAAAAGCCAGTGGACCGTTCAATTCTGCAGTTACATCGATTATTGGTAATGGACGGTCCACCAGATTCTGGTGGGACAAATGGTGTGGCCCACTCGCTCTTAAGGACAATTTTCCAGAGCTGTATGAAAAGACAAATCGACCGAATATGTCGGTGGCAGATGCCTGGAAAAGAGGGACTTGGAGACCGTCGTTCCAAGGAATGCTTTCACCAGGTTTGCGCCAGCAACTGCGTGACCTACAGACAAGAATTACCCAATCTGGGGTGCTGTGTGCCCAAGGCCCAGACCAGTTACGCTGGGGACTCGAGAAGAAGGGGATGTTCTCGGTGCGATCCCTTTACCACAGAATTCACTACCGGGGATGCAGACCCAGTTGGGCAGCGGTGTTATGGAAGGCAAAAACACCTCTTAAAGTCAGAGTCTTCCTCTGGCTTGTGCTCAACAATGCGATACTCACCAGAGAGAACCTAGCCAAGAGGCAACCTCACATTGCGACCGAATGTGGCTTTTGCAACACACACACGGAAGATCTGAACCATTTGTTTATTCACTGCACAAGAAGTAAGGCCGTCATGATAGAAGTCCTAAGAGCCCTAGGTACAGGTGACTACCCAAGAGAGTATGAGGAACT
Source organism: Hemerocallis citrina (assembly GCA_017893485.1). Lineage (NCBI taxonomy): Eukaryota > Viridiplantae > Streptophyta > Magnoliopsida > Asparagales > Asphodelaceae > Hemerocallis > Hemerocallis citrina. The sequence continues at coordinate 26,993,791 of CM030363.1, forward strand.
CTGGGTTGGGCCCAGATTTGCATCGATCCGACACGACATGAAGGAGGCTTGGTATATTGCCATTGCGGCAACCACATGGGTGTTATGGCTAGATAGAAACAATTTTTATTTCCGTGCTTCATGTAATTCTATTTCTAGTAACCTTACTCTCATCATGCATCTGATTTCCTTTTGGGCTACAGCTGCGGCCTCAGGAGCGAGAGGGAGGATTGCACAGGTCTTCCAGGTGGAAGAATTCGACGATGAGGAGATAGAGTTCGGCCCGACTATGGAGTGAGGAGTGCTTTGGCTGTCTGAGATTTAGATATTGAAACCCACCCCCCAGGGTTTTGTTGGGGGTTTATGTTTTATTTCCTGTTGAGATTTAGACGATGAAACCCACCCCCCAGGGTTCTGTTGGGGGTCTATGTTTTATTTCCTGCACTACACTTTTGTTTCTCCCGGTTCTGCTGGGTTGTTTATTAATTTCTCATTAATGAAACAGGGTGGTGTTATTCCACCTTTTAACTCAAAAAAAAAAAAACACCACAGCAACCAACTCCCACAAAACAGCAACTCAGATCCTACACTGGATCCCGAAGCAAAACACCACACAGCGACGGAATCCCCCACGCACACAACCGCAAACACGCCCACACTCACTGTGCTTTCTTCTTCCCCACTTCGATAGAGAGCGAGAGAAAGAGCGGGAAAGCGAGGAGCGACCGCGGGGACTGGGCGACTCCGGTGGGGGCCGACGGCAATGGTAGATGGTCGACGACGACAAACGGCGGCGAACAGAGGCAATGGCGACGATGGGTTCGGCTACCGTTGTTTTGGGCGGGAACAGTGATGAGAGCGGGGGAGCGGAGCTTCGATGGGTTGATGGTGGTGAGCACCAGGAGGAGCGGCGACCGGAGACTGAGGTAAAGGAAGAAGTCGAGCGGCACGGCAATGGCGAGCGGCGCAAGGCTCGAGCGTGAAGCGCTCAAAGGCAGAGGAGAGGTGGAGTCGCTGAGGGTGGCGACGATGCTTGGGGGGGAAGCTCGGGGATAAGGGCACTATCGAGTGAAGCTCGACGGCAGGGAGGAAGGGGAGGAGCACAGGTGCGGTAATGGCAACGACGGTGTTGGAGGAAGGAGACGAGTGACGAGGGGGTTGGGTCTCTGGCGGTGACTGAGTCTGGAGGTTGAAGACGATGCGCGGGGGGGGGGGGGGTGCTACGAGGTGCGGTGGCGGAGTCGAAGAGGAATGCGAGGAGGAAGACGGAGGGGAATGGTGTTTTGGGTTTTTCTGTTGGTTTGGAGACAGAGGAGGAAGTGGGAGATGGGGAGAGTGAGGGCCTTGGGTTCTCTGTTTTGTTGAGAAACAGAGGAAAAGGTAGAGTGGGAGAAAGGGGTGGTATGCTCTGTTTTGTTTGGGTAGAAGAAAAGAGAGGGACGGGGACATAGGTTAAATTCAATTAATGCATAATAATAATATAATAATAAAGAGGGGAGAGATTATAGGGAGGAGAGGGTTACGGGGATCAAAGGCTGATTGTGTGGAGGAGATTTAAAAGCTAACAAAATTGTTATAACAGCCATATTAATTAGGAGGGATAATAGGGCTGAAAACTTGGGATTCAATTTTCAAATTTTTGGGGGTTACAGGATGTGGGGAGTGATAAGGAGAGATTTTGGGAATTTGAATGTGGAGTAGAATTGATCTGGTCAACATAGGTTAAGGAGAAATTGGGTTAATGGGTTTGGGTTGGGCTTAGAACAATCTAATAATTTAATTATAGAATTGAGCTCATAAATAATTAGACAATTGGGCTTAAATTAAACAATTGGGCTTGACTTCAAATCATTTAAATATTAAAACAGTGAATAATTAAATTATTGAGCTTATAATAAAAATTGGGTTCAGAGTAATAAAATAAAATAAGAAGTTGGGCTTATAAGAACATTTGGGTTTTATAAAATAGTTGTATAATATAATCAATTAAGAAAATAGTTACAAGATACTAAGAATTTTTAAAATATGGAGAAATACTTTAAAAAATATATATTAACGGGAACAGGGGTTACAACTTTTGTAGAGTTTTCGAAAGTATATTGTTGGGCGGCTACGATCCCAACATGAATAATTACATCATCAACCAAATCATCACAAGCATGGTATCGACAAGACCGAAAGCATGATGTAACGAGTCAAATAAACAACAATCAGCATGATACGATTTTGTAAGTTGTCGTACACTGATTGGATGCAGAAGCTGAATGTGTAGCCGGCATCCTCATCACGAATAAGTTTTTGTATGGTGGTGACTCCTACTAGAGGACATCACAACGCTAGTCACATCTTCATAACCTCAGGACCGGAACGATTTAATGGTTGGGAAGGAGCTCTAATGGAAAATATGAGAGGAGGAAGAATTGGGGATTCTTCTTCTTTAGAGTATGGAGAATATAACTAGTGTCATACTATCATGCTCCAAGACCACGCAGCTTAAATTGAGAATGCATCAGCGGCAACATGTATACAAGATTGTATCTCATACCCATAATAAGCCTTTCAGTAGTATAGAAAAGAATATAATATTTAAAAAAGCTAATATTTAAAACCTCATTCCAAACTTGGTACATAATACTAATGTCATCTTCCACATTGAATAATACAACATTTGTCAAATGTCATCAGATTTATTTTACTAACATAGATCAATCTCCAAATTCAAATGCATCTAATAATAACATGCTCTTTTGATATGATATTCCAAAAATACACTACATAGCTCTAAATGGTATCTGAAAAATGGTAAAAACAACAAAGTGAGCTACACGCCCAATGAGTATGACAACTCTCATTAGTGGATCAGACAAGTCATATAAAATAATCCATAATCTTGTAGCAGTTTAGAAGGTACAATTTCTATAACCATGAAATTGATGTAATCATATCAGTAACAATATTATTAGAAAGTTTCTATGCTGTTATAGAAATATATAATATAACAAAATTTCAAAACAATCATTGATTTGAGATAAGTGATAATAATAATTCAGAATGCATTTATAATAATGAATTAATAAAGAAAATTCAAACTTTACTAATTCAGATGATAAAGTATGGTGCGAGTTCATAAAGTAGTCACATCTTCATAACCTACTAGAGGACATCACAACACTATTCATGTCTTCATATCCTCAGGACCAGAATGATTTAATGGTTAGGAAGGAGCTCCAATGGAAAGTATGAGAGGAGGAAGAATTGGGGATTCTTCTTCTCTAGAGTATGGAGAATATAACTAATGTCATACTATCATGCTCCAAGACCACGCAGCTTAAATGGAGAACGCATCAGCGGCAACATGTATACAAGATTGTATCTCATACCCATAATAAGCCTTTCAGTGGTATAGAAAAGAATATAATATTCAAAAAAGCTAATATTTAAAACCTCATTCCAAACTTGGTACATAATACTAATGTCATCTGCCACATTTAATAATACAACATTTGTCAAATGTCTTCAGATTTATTTTACTAACATAGATTAATCTCCAAATTTAAATGCATCTAATAATAGCATGCTCTTTTAATATGATACTCCAGAAATACACTACATAGCTCTAAATGGTATCTGAAAAATGGTAAAAACAATAAAGTGAGCTACATGCCCAATGAGTATGACAAATCTCATTAGTGGATCAGACAAGTCGTATAAAATAATCCATAATCGTGTAGCTGTTTAGAAGGGACAATTGCTATAACCATGAAATTGATGTAATCATATCAGTAATAATATTATTAGAAAGATTCTATGTTGTTATAGAAATATATTATATAACAAAATTTGAAAACAATCATTGATCTGAGATAAGTGATAATAATACTTCAGAATGCATTTATAATAATGAATTAATAAGCAAATTCAAACTTTAATAATTCAAATGATAAAGTAAGGTGTGAGTTCATACAGTAGTAGAACAGAAACAATTCAGAATACCATTATATTTTGGTTCCAAAATAATCCTTGACTTGTCTTTTCTATGGCTACAAATTATAGCCCAATAGCATGGACACAATAAAAGTAAAGATCTCCCGGAGATCAGTGCACTAACTTTGCCATATGTTTGTCTGAAGGCCAGTAAATACTTGGAAGTCGATAAGTACCCGATGGCGGTTATCAATACATGCAATTCAATAAATGCCCTGTAATGCCCCGAATTACAAACATATGTAATTCGTAGCATAAACATGATCTTTTACTTCAAATTCATACAAAAATATAAGGAATTAAAACTTTAACATTACGTTGTCAATATTTACAATACATAGCGGAAAATTACATAAAGAGATACAATTTGTAACATCAACTATCTTCAGTCTTGCGACATCCATCGTCGACGAACTCAATTCCATGTCGCTTGCTAATCTGAGTCCTGCAACTTTAATATTGTGGGCACGTCAGTTGCTGCAACTGACGCAATGCTATAATATAGTGATTCTTCTATTTTTTACAATCACAAACTTGAATGAAGAAACAAATTGTGAAATGTGTTTATCCTAAATATGTCAGTGTATGATATGATCCTGATGCCTAATGCAAACACTTATACTTACCATGCAACTCTAATGCACACTTGTTCAGATTCTATGAATTCCATACTACATGGGTCTGAGGACAAGCCTTTACTTTTGTTGAAGTATCTACCCCACAACTCGTAGTGCTAATAGCGGAAACACACCACAAGAAATAGAAACTCCCAAGACTTAGATGAACCAAGAACAAGTCACCACAATATATGTAAAATCTCACAAGAACACAATCAATATGCAAAGATAACCAATACTTCTTATTCCCCAAGAAATACAAAGATTACAAAAGAGATTACAACTCTCAATCTCTCTCTCTCACCTTTGAAACACTCGGCACAATCCCCTCTTGAAGTTGAACAATGATAACGGCTCACCAAATCTCTCTATTTGGATTTTTTTAGATGTCTAAATCCTAGAGTCTACAGCCATATATATAGCCCCCAAGTAAACCCTAAAAGATAAACACAAATCCAGCCATTGGGCCTTAAACTCGTAAGCCCAAAAACAATCAGCCACTGAAGTCGGTCGACCGCAACGTGTAAAGCCAACTCGTGAACTCTAGACCGGTCGACCGCACGGTCAACTGTCCCACTCTCTGTTAGACCTGTACACTCGAAGAACTCTCAGCAGTGTGGGTCGGTTGACCGCACCCCCAGGTTGGTCGACCACAACTCTCCAGACTACACTTCTTCTACTTGTTGTTGTCTTCTCTTGCTATCTTTGTCTCCTCCTCTTCTTCTCCAACTTCAAGTACTCAGTGCCTACGTGTGTTTGAGGCCAAAACCCTAACAATCTCCCACTTGGACCAAATACACCACGCTTCAAAGTCATTGCAATCTTTACCTCGCATTATCTCTGCCAATCTCCCACTTTCATGGAAGACACAAATACTCTCCACTCTCATGAAGAGCACTTCCGCCACTCCACCACGTGGAGTGCACCAACCACCCCTCATCGCCTCATGAAGGATGTGCTCCACCAATCGCATAGAGCACGAATACCAGAGAAACAATCTCCCGTGTGGGATTTCGTGTTATGAGACTCCCCAACTCGCAAAATCTCCATCAACACTGGACATGGTCAAAACCTCTCAATGCACCCTCTACATTAGAAGTATCCGTGGACGACACCTCCACAATATCCGTAGACTATTCAACCCCTACAATCCCAATTTGGTTACCCTCATCGACATCACCCCGCATATCGATACTAGTGCTCTCTATCACACAAGAGCGACTTGAACCTTCAACTGCCAATTCGCAAAGTACCCTCACCGCAGTAATGTCTTGCCCTCTAGGATCACTTCCATGGCCAGCAGCTCCCACTAAATTAGTAATCTCCCCTCCACAACTGAAAGAACTCGGTTGCACCCCACCCAACCGACTACTCGATTCCGGCTGAGAGTCAACTACAGGAGAAACGCCCCTCACGTCTCTAAGCAAATACAGCATTCCTTCATGCTTCCCTTTTGCAATCACCCTTGAACCTGCAGCTATACACCACTCCCCATTACCAACTGTAGTAGACAACCCCTCCTTGTCTAGCCTTCCAATTGAGATAAGTTTTTTCTTCAAGTCTGGAACATGCCTTGTCTCCCGCAAGACAATACTTTGATCATCATTGGCTTTCACATGAACAGTACCAACCACACGTACAGAACACCGGTGACCATTACCCACGATCACATCTCCAAAGAACCCTCCTCGTAGTCATCAAACACCTCTCTCTTTAGAGTGCAATGAAAAGAAGCTCCCGAATCAATACACCAGTCTTGAGTGCCCAACTCCTCTCGAGCAGATAAGCATAGATCCTCAACAAGCCCCACTTGAGCTTCCTTTGGGGTATCTCTCTTCGGTTTCTCCTGCTTCTTCTTCATATAAGCCTTGAAACTGCGCATCATATGACCTTTCTTATGACAATACCAACACTCAGACCCATGTCCACCATCGTTGTCATCAGACCCACTCTCAGATGAACTACTCTGATCCTTTCTTCTTCGATTGCTCTTAGTTCTATCATGTCTCCCTTCAACGTACATTGCGGAATCTCTAGAAGATGATGAGGGATATCCCCTGTTTCTCACCCTTCTCACCTCCTCGTTCAGAATGCTACTCACCACATCCTGTAGAGTCGTCGAATCTGTCATAGTGCTTATAATAGTCTGTTCCACTGTACCATAACTATCGGGTAAAGTAAATAGAAGTAACAATGACTGCCCCCTCTCTGAAAACTTCAAACTTGTAGCTTCCATCTGGTTGTAAACCATACAGTAATTGTTCACATGCTCTGCTACTGAACCCCCTCCCTTAACTTCATATTAACCAATTTCTTCTGATGAAGAATTTGATTAGATGTCGACAGTTTCTCATACATATCCGTGAGAATCTCCATAGCCTCCTTTGTGGTCTTTGCCTTCGAGATATAAAATAACGCCTTCCTACTCAGCCCCAACTGAATCTGCCCCAGTGCCTTCTGATTTAAATGATTCCAATCTGCCAAGACCTTCACATCCTTGCCTGTACCGACCGGCTTCTCATCAAACAACGGACCATCAAAATCTTTCTGACAAAGATATGCTATCATCTGAATCTTCCACATCACGAAGTCACTCCCATCGAATCTCTCGATCTTCATCTTGTTATCGGCCATCTTGAACCCAACTTAGCTCTGATACCACTTGTTGAAGAATCTACCCCACAACTCGTAGTACTAAAAGCGGAAACACACCACAAGCAATAGAAACTCCCAAGACTTAGATGAAACAAGAACAAGCCACCATAATATTTGTAAGATCTCACAAGAACACAATCAATATGCAGAGATAACCAATATTTCTGACTCCCCAAGAAATACAAAGATTATAAAAGAGATTACAACTCTCAATCTCTCTCTCACCTTTGAAATACTCGGCACAATCCCCTCTTGAAGTTGAACAATGATAACAGCTCACCAAATCTCTCTGTTTGGATCTTTTCAGATGTCTAAACCCTAGAGTCTACAGCAATATATATAGCCCCCAAGTAAATACTAAAAGATAAACACAAATCCAGCAATTGGGCCTTAAACTTGTAAGCCCCAAAACAATCAGCCGCCGAAATCGGTCGATCGCACCCCCAAGGTCGGTCGACCGCAACGTGTAAAGCCAACTCCTGAACTCTAGACCGGTCAACTGTCCTGCTTTCTGTTAGACATGTACACTCGAAGAACTCTCAGCAGTGTGGGTCGGTCGACCGCACCCCCAGGTCGGTCGACTGCAACTCTCTAGACTACACTTCTTCTACTTGCTGTTGTCTTTTCTTGCTGTCTTTGTCTCCTCCTCTTCTTCTCCAATTTCAAGTACTCAGTGCCTACGTGTATTTGAGGCCAAAACCCTAACAACTTTCTCCTCATTATAGGGTCCAATTCCTTATTTTGAAAATCCTACTACGATAACAAAAACAAGATTTAGACGTTCCACGAGTATGGATTCCAGTCCCGGAGTACACCGCCCGACTATACAGAATCCACCTCGTGCAAACATTGAGCAAGTGTCACTCTAGCCCGAAAAATATTGGAGAGACGCCTTGCTTCCACCTGACTATTCATGATCCCGGAGTACACTAGCCGACCATTCATAATCCCAAAAATAATGGAAGCTCGTCTCACTCCACAGAAATCTCAGTCCCGGAGTACACCGTCCGACTGGATCTATAGTCCCGAAGTACACCACCCGACTATATAGAAACGCCCCACTTACGTTTGCCCATGTTTCATCACATCTCCCTTTTCTAGTGCCTGTCCTTAATTCAATTATAGTTTTCATGGCCTAGAGCTAGATTACCCTGCCGAACTTAAACTCACTCATCGATACTCAGACCCATATAGGCCATTTTCTCAAAATTTTTATTTATCACAATTTGTCGGTCACTACGGGTCTCGCCCAGCTCCTAGAAACCACACATATCAAATCAAAGATCTTCCAGGTTATTCTTAACCTTATTCATAAAAGTTTCATTCATCCATTTATAAGTCATTTCTTTTAATTCATCAATCTCAACAACTAGATCACTCCTTACTAGTTATCATAAAAATTTCAATAAGAGTTCACATTGACAAAACTCTACCAGATAGCACAAGTTTAATTTTTCTCTCAAATCCATACTTTTGTTAAATTTAAGTTCAACCTCCAGAATAATTTACAACTAAATTTTTACCAAAAATAAATTTCTAAATTTATATTTAATCATCTCAAAGTACTCCAAATTTGCTTGCCTTTAAAAGGAAACAATTTTTTTGAATGAATCCAAAATAATCAATTAAACATACTTTCTAATTGTAATGTAAATTTAAATCCAAAATAAATCTTAGATTTATATAAAATTGTTTCAAAATATTCCAATAATGCACTAGGTTAATTAAACCATTACTTAAGTAAAAATATATGCAAAAGAGTTTAAAATAATAAAATCAAACAATCAACCCTACCTCGGAGTCAAACCCGAAGCACCATACCACTCTAAATCGCCTCTTCTAGCAAGCCAAGTGGCTGTTGGTGTAGAAGTCCACCTAGAATTCCCTATATAGTTCTGTATACTGTTCTAACAATTCATTAATGGTTTCAAAAGAAAAAGAGCTCGCTCGGTTTCGAACCCGCAACCTAACAACGTTATACACAATGTAACACCCTAGATATTTTATATGTATTGATAAATAAATTGAAGTGAGTTTTGGTGATTTAATAAATATTTTTTTTGAAAGTTACCTTTTTACCCGTGCAAATATTTTCTTGGGAACAACAAGGTCAGAAAGTTTAATTGAGAAATCTAACATTTGTTAGTACGTAATAATTACAAATTTTATGGATTTCTTAAAAATAGTTATTGGTATTTCTGCAAATATTTCTAAATGAAGGGGTCTTTTTGCAAAAGTGCCATTTGGAGGCAAATTTTTCAAAAAGCCGAACTTTCTGGGCTGCAAATTGAGGCCAGCCAGATTGGGGAGGGATTTGAGAGATTTAATCCCATCTTATTTGGTTTATTTAGTTACTTAAAGTAATGAATCTATATAAGCTATTTTCCCAAAAGAGAATTATATAAAAATCTTCACAAAACCCTAAAAAAGAGTATTCCTGCCTATATAAACAACAATAGCTGTTTCCCCACTGTTGTGAATTCTAAACCCTACTTTGCATTATAATTTTGGTGTTGGATCTTGAAGCTTTGCAAAAAGGAGGAGGAGAGGGCTTTCTTATTCTTTTGTTTCTTCAAGTTAATTTGAGGTGAGTGGTATTTCTCATCTCTTGGTTGTTATTTAATATTATGATGAATTGATTATATGATTAATTGAATAGATTGCATGTTGAGATCTTATAAAATTATAAATTTATGTTGATCTATTATGAGATGACTCTAAGTGAATGAATAATTAAAACAACATTTTCATGGATAAATTAGAAATTGCTGCGTGATTTTTTTTATGCGTAGATGGTAGAAATTGACATTGCACAAAGATCCTAATTTTCGTATACCATGCTTGATTGATCATGTTTGAATTGATGTGGAATGTGTATGAGACTTGTAGGAATTGACATCTAGTCGATAAAGATCAAATTTTTACTTGTATGAGAGTTGTTTGACCTATATGGAAATTATATCATGTGTAAACTAGGAAAGCAAATTAAGTGAGGGGTTCTTATATGCACATGGATGAATGACGAACTATTAGTTGCTGTTTTCCCCACTTTGTTCACTGTTTTGACTGAGAATGAAGAGATTTATTGTTGTTTTGAGTTGGATCTAATGAGAAAATGGAAGAACTTGAGTTTAGTTGAGTTGAAATTAGAATATTTGATTAATGAATGACTATTTCTGGATTGATCTCAGTTTTGAGGTGTATTTACGTCCATATTTCTGTAAAAGAAGGAATCGTGACTGCGTTTACTGAAGTTCAAGTAATTTCATAAAAAAAATTTCTTTAAATCTTTTATTCAACACTATGATTCAAAAATTCGAGATTTTGTGAAGTTTATGTAAAGATTTGATTAACGCAAAGACTGAGATAGATTTGACCAAGATTGAGCCTATTATATTGTAGATTTTATCATGAGAAACCACATATTATTCATATAAATATAAATATATCAGCTTGTGAGATTATCAAATTTTTGGGTTGATACAGACTGCATGTCAATCGACTGCAGTTCTTTTGAACTGATCACTGCGGTCGACTGCCATGTCTGGCTGTTGCCACTTTTGTGACTGGCGGTCGACTGCGGTGAATTTATACTGCATCTGCCAGTCGACTGCCATAGTTTTGGGGTTGATTTTTCTTTTGAGCACTGTCAATTGACCGCAATAACTTTACACTATGACTGTCGCTCGACCGACATGACTCGATTTTCCACGATCTGTTCGGTGCAGTTTTCGTTTTCTTGAACGATTGTTTATTCAAATTTTTTTAACGTTAATTCTCTATTTTCCAGAGTATTTAGATTCAGATTGCTTGTTATATTCAGGGAATGTGTAATTCAGACTTTGAAGGGATTTAAGTTCTATTTTCTTGGTTTTATGAAGATATATTATTTGAACTTCCAAGAATATTATATTCAGCCTGTTGTCCACTATTTTAAGATTACAAGTTTCTGTCAATTGGTGTTAGGTAGGTTTTTTTTTTTTGTTTTTATTATTCTTTTCAAATTATATGGATATGGCCGTACGTGGAGGAACTTGGTGTTGACCGTAGGATTTTTGGGAAACTCTCGTAACTTATTAAATGAATTTGAATCATGTATTAGAAGGAGGTGTTGTGATGACCTTGGGGCTTTGAGACTTTAGAGGTTGAGTGAGACCCTAGTATGTCGGCAGATGAGATTTGTGGTTTATGGCTAGTTGAGGCCTTAATGTTGATTAGTTGAGTTAAGTCCGGTAAGGTACACCAACTCTAGGGAAACTGTGGTTAATTAATTGAACTTAATAAATATAAGGACAGACACTAGATGGTCATATGATGAAATGGGAGCAAACATGAGTTATGGACTTCAGAGTGATCCGTAGAGTCAGATTTCTCCACTATTTCGGGACGATGGATGAAATATTCCACAGAATGATCCACAAAGGAGATTGATCTCCAGTAGTCCGGGACGAGAGCGACACTCATGGGATATTTGTACAATGAGGGTTCCAGAATGACGTGCGGAGTGAGACATTCTCACGTATTCCGGGACGATGGATGAAATAGGCCACAGAATGATCTTTACAACACATAAAAGATTAGTCATAAATAAGACTAATTGAATAATTTTAACTATCACCATTTATGGGACCTAGGCAAGATTAGTCATAAATACGACTGTCTCCTATCACCATTTATTTGATCTAACTCCTATATACATCTATAAAAACAATAACTTCCATCACCATTCTATTATTTTATACATTTGCAACTCAGCAACTCTACAAACTAAAATTATACATACTTTGTTTCAGGTCCACTATCCCACATATCTATACATAATCTACAATTAACATACTTTGTTTCAGGTCCAGCTGATACAATCTGAAACATGATACAATCAGCTGATACAATCCTTCTATGGACCACTCTGTTACTAGGCTTATTACTTTCAAATGCTTGATATGAACTTGGGTAAGTCAACCTCTCAGCCACTCCATGATTCTTAGATTTTAGGTTTACAAAGAAAGCAGGAGAAACCTATTCGACCAACATATTAATGTTTCAAGAAGCACTTAATAAATGCTAAAATTCATCATAAATATTATCCCCATCTTACTATGGCCCGATGACCCTTTTGGTTTCTGATATGGTGTCGAGATGGTTTATGACTGTATAACAGAGACCATGAGGTGTATTTAGGAAGAGCAACTAGTTAACAAGATGTTGGCTAATAGAATGGCTCACACTATATGAGCAAAACCTACACAAACATAGTGTATCTAAGAAGCTTCCAGTAAGGATAGAATGAAGGAAACACATTAGATGATTTAGGAATACCTTAATAACAAAGAACGCTTCCTCCTTGGTCGCTTTTGGAATTTTTGACCAAGTCTCGTAGCATAAGGGAAGCAGCCGAGAATTTCTTGCTATTACCCCGCAAAATTTACCGAGCTTGCTTCCGCCTTCTCCAATCGGCTGACCGACGCTGTTGTTGCTCACTAATACCTTATCATCATTCTAGAGCTTCCATACCTCCTTCAACTTGGTCGGTCTTCTCCTCCTCACAGTGGTGGGCGTGCTATCCTCACCGACGTCGACTGTAGTGTCATCTGTATGCGCCGCACCTCCACTTTCTCCTATAGGGTGCTCAGTCGAAGGTCCTGTATGCGCCGCTGCCTAATCATGACCACCTTCCTTTTTCTTCTCGCCATCTGTCACATGTTTACAGAAAATTATAACAACCACAAATTATAGTTAAGGATATATATATGAAAACAATGAATATTTAACGATATATGTACAGTAAAATCATTAAATTGAAACAAGTCATTTAACATAAATTTAACTATGAGATTTGAATTTTTGAATATCGAATAAAAATCAGCCAATACAACTTGACTGCAGCTCCAACTTCTTCACTGTCCTGTTTTGTATTGATCAAATGAGGTACCAAATATTCTCCAAACATTCTCAAATTTTGCAGAGTATAACTAGACATGTAGGAGAACAACATTCTAAAATTAAAATTGGCTGATAAGGCATTATTTTTTTTTCTATCACAATATACCATTAATTTGAAAATAATTGATACTCAATTGAACTGATACAAGAACAAGAAATACTATAAGATATTATATTATAATATCATCAAATATCATCAAATATGTCACCCTCTTGGTTGCATAGTTAGTGCCACGTATGATTTTGGCACTTCTGGGTCTTGAATATAGAAAACCTGGAGCACTTGAGATGGAAACACAAATGATTCATGACTAACGTGTGTCCCAGTGTGAATTAGATGTGTGAAATTTAGAATTGTAAAACCCAGCTTATCCACTTTAATGTTATTTAACCCAACCCAATCTCCACGAAATAAGAGTACTCGAAAGTGCCCATAATCCAAATCTATAATATCTGTAAGCACCCCATAGTAATCAACATCTCCGTCTACAGGATTCGTGTCATTTTTTGTAACCCTTATTTTCGACAAATACGTATTTTCATGAGTGTTTTTCTGTATCTCGATATTTATAAAATTGTTATTGTTAAATTTGTTTTGAGTTTCTTTGTTAAAATGTTTTCCTAAACAATAATTCTAATTATTTTGAATAAACTTTGTTTCCATTTCTACTTGATCAACTATTTACATTTTAACCCTAAAAAATAGTATTACTATTTGGGCTATTTCCATAAGTTCCTATTTTTATGTATTGATATTATTATGACGATTGCTATTATTATTATTGCTAGTATTTTATTCTTACTAATTGTTATTATTAGTATTATTATTATTTTATAGACATGGTTATTTTATTATTCTTATGATTAGTGAGATTACTTATTATTATTCTTGATTATTAAAATGAATCAATTCTTATTTGATAATTGTATTTTTAATTATTTCAAATAATTTATGTAATGCAAATTTTATCGGATATCTTATTCTTGGTGTTTGGGTTTATATTGATCTATTGTATTATATACAATGTATTTTATTTTATTGGATTTATAACCAATTACCAAAAACCCAATATCTCATCTTTTCCCCGATATATATTAATCCCATAACCCTAATCTTATTTCCTAACCCTAGCCGCTGTTTACCCCGTTACTGTGCATCCCTACCCCCTCAATCTCTATCCCTCTCCCTGTTTCAGCCATCCCATGCGCTGATCGCCCTCTCTTCATCACTGCCGTCCCCTCGTCGACCCACCTTCGACCCATCCCCTCGTCAACCTCGTCTCCATCTCCCCGTCCTTGCCTAGTCTCCCACTTGAACTCCCTCCCCATTGCCGAACCCACTTCGTCAAACCCATCCACCTCCTCGCTTCCCCTCATCGTCGCCACCGTGATCCCCACTTCGTTCACCCCGAAACCATCGGAGAACCCAGCTGTAACGCTCCGAATTCCCATTATCGGACATTCGTGACACAACCAGAATCTTTGCCTTCAAATGTATCTCAATACAGTAAATAACATAGAAATTTAAACACTCTTATTGCCATCAGAGTTATTACATCAATAATTACAAATATCAATTCCTATACCACTTTAAGCATAAACTAAGAAAGTTATATTTCAAAGAAAATTTTGGCAGAGTTTTCCCTGAAATTTTTGCCCCGAAACACAAAAAGCTAACGGAATTCTACTCTAAATTTCGTAGCTCACATCACAAGCAATAATATCATGGGCACCCCAGGAAAAAATGAGTAGGATCACATGGGCAATATAAATATCATGCTCTGGGGTTCAAATTCATAATAGGATATCAATTATCAATTAAAAACCATAAATTCTTTTGAAAACGTAGTAAAGTTTTTAGAAAGTAACTTATAAAACATACCACAGTAGATGTGTCCGAAGCAACGCTCATCGGAATCCAACACACTCAGAATTTCTAGAAGGGTAGGGAGATCCACTGCAATCCTCTAGTGGACGACTCCCTCAAATTCTTATAGAACTCAAGTTCCCGAGTTAACTTAAACTTGAAGTTTAGTCTAAACAACAGGTTGCTAACTTGCAACGTCCATAACTTCCAACACACAATATAGAATTGCTTGATACTACCCATTCTGGAAAGATAAAACCCTAGTGTACAATTCTCCATTTAACCATTTCCTCAAATTCAATCATCTTGACACCCAATAACCCTCATATACTCTCAGTAGTATGTTCCTTCTTGCACTCGCTGCAAATTTCCAATATCATAAAAGTTTGCTCACTCATTGGAATTACTCGATTCCGGGTTCCATGGAAAGGTGGGAGTGTCTACTTCAACTTCCTAGTTCAACACCTCTTCAGATTCAATCATTTGAGTTCTCAAAAATACTAAGTTCCATCAGGTGTACAACTAGGGAGAAACTGGTTTACTTAGTTAATAATACCATAACTAAGACTGGATCCATTCCATCTTTGAAAAATCATAACTCTCAACCTATAAACTGGAATTACAAAATTCTAAATGGGTTAGAAAGATATGACTCCCTACTACGACTCTCTAGTTGGCGAATTTCCCAAATTCTTCAACAAATAGTTCCAAAATATGTCATCTTCACAAACTAGTCAACTTGTACTAGGTTGAACATAGCCCACTTTGAAATTCAATAATCAATCAACCTTGAGTCTAATGCTCATGAAATTTCAGATTCTTAATCTACACATATACCATTTCATAGTGTCCAAAATTTGCATTCAGATTCATCTCACACTATGAGTTATGACTCCTCAAACAATGAACAAATTTCAGCTGCTCTATCCGCCGGGTACTTACTACCCTTTACTAATTACTTTAGAAACCTCATCAGATGACCTCTAAAAATTCTATAATTTTGAGAATCATCAAATAGACCCATACCACAAGCTATTCCCAAAATTTCATAGCAATACCGTAAACACACAAAGAGTTATGATTTTTTGAACTTCATTTCCAAAACAGTCAGCTGCAGCTCCACGATCCAGACCAGTTGCATTCCACAATTTTTTCGAGGCATCAAACGACCTCGAAAAATTACGAAATTCAAAACTATAGTTTTAGACACATACAAGAGTGTCCACAAAAATTTCCAGCTCGAAATACCTAGCCTACAATGAGTTACTAAGTCGGAAAGGCTAAGCCAGATTCCACACAGCAGCAGCTATTTCGGCTGCTCTCTGTCCGGATTTGGACCAATTGTTTGGGCTACTAAATTTCTTCCAAATATTATGAAAAAAATCATGGATGTTCAACAATTCCCCCAAGTTTGAGCTCAAAATTCCGAGCCATTTGAGAATAAGAAATTCCCAAATTTACCTTCACAAACAAGCTTCTTAACAAAACCCATTAAAATGAGTTGTTCTAATTATACAGCTATCTTTCCTTAGCATGCCACTATCACATATGACAATCAAAATTCTCTAACTATTTCCACTTGCTAAAAATTCATATACACATCAAATCGTAATTTAAAATTTTCATAACACACCATGTACATAAAATAAAAGAGATCATACTCGCAAAATTTCCCGCGAAGACTCGAAGCGCCACCACGCCACCCCGCATCCAAAGTCGTTAATATATCCTATTATCAAATTTCAAAGCAATTAAGGCTCAAATTATCTAAACCAATCACGGGAGATAATAACACTAATCCAAATACACACAGGCGTTTTATTGAACGCCTGAGATACACACGTGTGATGCACGTATTATTTAAATTCCTATGGGATTTTTATCCCCATGCAATTACTAAAATCACCCCCAAATTATTCTAGTAGTTCAACTAAAATTTCTACTACCATACGAGAACTAATTTTTACATATTTAATTCTCTTTTACAAACCCAAAACCCTAATTTATTAGCAACTTGTAAAATCTCTAGTAACTTGCTAATTTCTTAACCTTAACATCAAAATGAACTACTACCCAACCCTATACTCCTTTCCCAAGCAAAATAGATTAAAACCATAAGAAAATACACAAATAAATCAAAAGGGATATACCTTCCCGAAGTCCTATCCAAAAACCAAGGCTACCACGAGCTAGAGCACCCTCCAATTAGCCATCTCCTCAAATTAATTTAAAAATCATGAAGTATTTGGGTGGATTTGAGTGACAAAGAGACCGGCCGAAAGTTCGGTCGGTGGGGTTTCTTTTCGGTCGGGATAAAAACAGGAAGGGAAAGAAAGAAGGAGAAGAGGGGAATGGGGGGAGGGGTTTATATAAAAAAAAATTATAATATAAATATATATTTATAAAGGGATATTTACAAATAGCCCCCCAGATCTCCAAAATATTTTAAATAAACCCCAACTCGATACTTTAGAAATACGAACAGTACAAAATATATAATCGCGCGCAATTCTCAATTGTGCACAGATTATAATGCAAAATAGCCATATGCTATTTTGTGGAGTATGACATCACTCCCTCCTTAGAATCGTTCTGTCCTCAGAACGCTGCTAGTGGAAAGGAAAACGAAGCACAAACATCAATGGTTCACGAGACATTTTCCTGAACCATCTCCAGTTCCTCGAGTGATATTCTCGAAAAATTGGTCTTCTACCAAGTTGAAGTGTTGTCCTTCAGCTTTCTGGACAGACCTACCGTGAATTTGATGCTGACATTCTTCTGCTCCTGCTCTGGAGTAGACAGTGGCCGCATTACCTTGCTCTATTCTTGTCTACAAGTGATGTTGATTTACTTCTTGATTACGACTCCTGTTGGTTGGTGACCACTCCCTCCTTCGAAAGGGCGAAGTCACACATTGCCGCTTCAGCCCCTGTGCAGCTCCTCTTGGTGACCTTGCTGAATTGTTAACATGATTGCCCTCTGTCTGAGCGAGATTTCCTCCTTGGCGTGCTCCTGGTGGTTGCTTAATCATAAGCAGATCTTGGAGAACTCTGCTGCTCTTGAGAATGATTGGGTTGATCGTTGACAGATCCTTCCTCGAGCCCAGTCTTGATTAGTTCTTGGTGATGGCGTTTGGTTCATGCTAATTTCTACCAATGCCTTCCTTGGTATGTCGCGAATTCCAGTCTCGGTATTGAGCTTGTCGGTGTGGCCTTATCGTTCTTTCTCAACTTTTTTGCTACCATTCGCCTTCACTTGTCATTTGACTGTAGACTTGTCACCTGCACATCAGGTTACGAATTGGCTTTTTCGACATTCGGTTGCAGATTTGTCTTCTGGACATTCGACTGCAGACTTGCCTTCTGATATCCAGTTGCAGGTTTGCCTTCTGGACATTCGACTGCAGACTTGCCTTCTGATATCCAGTTGCAGGTTTGCCTTCTGGACATTCGGTTGCAGATTTGCCTTCTGATATCTAGTTGCAGGTTTGCCTCCATTGATGTCTGGTTACAGACTAGCCGCTACTGAACACGACTGTACCAAGCTCATTAGTAAAAATGAAGTGCACTGAGACTGGTTCAGATATAGGGAAGATCATAATCATAAGTTGTAAAGCGCTACCATATGATTTATGATCATCATATCTGCCCATACTAAAGTCAATTAGAAGAAAAGTCATTCATCCTGGAGGTATTGCATTGAAAACTTTTCCCAAAATACAATATCATCCTGTAAAACATAGACGAGTTTAGTTCTGGTTAGAGAGAAATCGCAGATATATATCGATTACTCTCATTATCTGAACATAACCCTGCCACTAACCGGCATTCTAAGTTTTAATTCCCTACTGTGTTAGACTGCAATTCGAAGTCAGCTCTAATACCACTTCTGTAACGCCCTGAATCCCTGTTATCGGACATCCGTGACACAACCAGAATCTTTGTCTTCAAATGCATCTCAACACAGTAAATAACATGGAAATTTAAACACTCTTATTGCCATCAGAGTTATTACATCAATAATTACAAATATCAATTTCTATATCACTTTAAACAAAATCTAAGATAGTTATATTTCAAAGAAAATTTTGGCAGAGTTTCCCCTAAAATTTTTGCCCCGAAACACAAAAAGCTTACGAAATTTTGCTCTAAATTCCGTAGCTTACATCACAGGCAATTATATCATGGGCTCCCCAGGCCAAAATAAGCAGAATCACACACGCAATATAAATATCATGCTCTGGGGGCCAAACTCATAATAGGTTATCAATTATCAATTAAAAACCATAAATTACTTTGAAAACATAGTAAAGTTTTTAGAAAGTAACTTATAAAACATACCACAGGGCCCGGTACACCACAACGAGATGAGTACGGGTCAAAAACATATCATGCCACTCCACACTATTACTCATCATCATCATCCACATACTTACACATCTAAAATACAATTTAAATCATAAATTTCACTATTCTCATAATTAAACTTTAAACAACAATTTTAAAATAAAAGCTCCACTCCACAGAATCATGAATCTACACCTCACCTCTGCACTGCTGAGGACCTGTAACAGTAGGAGATTTAGGGTAGTCCAGGGACTCCCTAACCCCCCAAACACTAAGGGGTTAGCCATTTCTGGTGTGAGTATAATCTACTAATTAAGCAAATAAATTAAACTTCTTAAGTAAAACAGAACGAACTTACGAATACCAAGATAATCAAATTTTACTTGAAATCTGAACATGTAAACATCATAAATGGGATTTCACATCAAATACTCTCTGAGTCATCACCGGTATGTATATCCACACCCGCTCATAACATATTTATCTTTAGTTTGGAAAATCATTCACAAATTAGTCGCTTAATGCCCATCACTTTATGCCTTATACAAATATTTCTATGACTTTACTTTCCCATAAAGCTTTACATTCACAAGTAACACACTTTTACATAAACTGCACCACATTTACCATTCATTTGCATTTACAGACTCACGACTTATATTCTTTCGTACTCATCTCCATTCATAACCATGTTCTTTCTCAATCTTGTATCACATAACATCGCATTCATTCATTTCTTACAACGTATATCATCACGTCTCGCAATACATCACTTTCGCACTCATTTTACACTTCAACTATCACACTCACAATTCATCTTGAATGGAAAATAAACGTATATCCTGATTTTCTAGTGTTCGTGTATGCCATAACTTGAAGTCTAATACAAAACATAGAGTACAGAACAGATGCACTTAATTTAATGTTAGCAAGACTCTGAACACACATGCATCCCAGACTACATGTGCTCCAAATCAAGCCGTTTCTACAGTTTCAGGGTTTGAACCCTCGCTATGCAATGCATTCTAGTTCGGTCCACTTCCTGTTCCTAATAGTATGACATGGTTGATGAGGTATAAAAAGAAAAAATTGGGGGCGCTACCCCGTTATCACCGATAATTGTTGCATCGGACCCTCCTCGAAAGCTGTGATGAACTCACAGATATACACACAGCATATCCATTGCGCAGAAGATCCATTATGATCCGTTCGTGTCCACCAACATAGAACATGACGGCCTTGAAGGTCTAAAACCCGCTATCCGCCAGGAAATCGACATCCCGTT
Source organism: Hemerocallis citrina (assembly GCA_017893485.1). NCBI lineage: Eukaryota > Viridiplantae > Streptophyta > Magnoliopsida > Asparagales > Asphodelaceae > Hemerocallis > Hemerocallis citrina. Next base: position 27,014,467 of record CM030363.1, read on the forward strand.
CTTACCGTGGTACTTCAGGAATCAACAATGCAAGATACGCACCGCAGCACGTATCCTTAATGACAGGAAGAGACAACTCCATAGTATCACCACCTATGCTAACTCTCCAAATGAGTTGGATTATAGGGAATCACCCCTAACACCAATTTGGTCTTCGAGCGAAACAATAAAGAAAAAACCTAATTAATGCAGTTTACTGAAAACAAGTCATTACCCAAGTCACAATCAGTGTCGATCGACAATGTCGAGCCTGTCCAGTCTGTTAAAACAACAATCATCACGGGAATCACATCCACTGATTCCCTATATCTTCACAGGTCAGCGACCAAATAATCCCTGCCCGCGACCCTCAGTGAATGGTCCAATGGCGCTCCAAGGATGCAATACAATTCAAATGAAGGTAAGCACACACATAACCATCAATTCTTGACCACTGATAGACTCAGGCATCGAGACACCAAACACAAACCGGCCAGAGCTATATCCCAACTCACTTATGTCCACCATGAGTACTAAGCACAAGAACTTATCTAAGTTCCAAATGAAATGCTAAAACATCATTAAAAACCTGATAGATCAAGATCACCGCACTGTGGTATGCAAAGGGTTCCTCATCAATTGTCCGATGAAATAGTTCAAGAAAAAGCAGTAGCTGTGTCCCAAAGCTACGCTCATCGGAATCCAACACACTCAGAATTTCTAGAAGGGTAGGGAGATCCACTGCAATCCCCTAGTGGATGACTCTCTCAAATTCTTATAGAACTCAAGTCCCCGAGTCAACTTAAACTTGAAGTTTAGTCTAAACAATAGGTTGCTAACTTGCAACGTCCATAACTTCCAATACACAATACAGAATTGTTTGATACTACCCATTCCGGAAAATAAAACCCGAGTGTACAACTCTCCAGTTAACCATTTCCTCAAATTCAATCATCTTGACACCCAATAACCCTCATATACTCTCAGCAGTATGTTCCTTCTTGCACTCGCTGCACCTTTCCAATATCATAAAAGTTTGCTCACTCATCGGAATTACTCAATTTCGGGTCCCATGGAAAGGTGGGATTGTCTACTTCAACTTCCTAGTTGAAAACCTCTTCAGATTCAATCGTTTGAGTTCTCAAAAATACTAAATTCCATCAGGTGTACAACTAGGGAGAAACTGGTTTACTTAGCCAATAATACCTTAACTAAGACTCGATCCGTTCCATCTTTGAAAAATCATAACTCTCAACCTATAAACTGGAATTACAAAATTTCAGATGGGTTAGAAAGCTATGACTCACTACTACGACTCTATAGTTGGTCAATTTCCCAAATTCTTTAACAAATAGTTCCAAAATTTCTCATCTTCACAAACTAGTCAACTTGTACTAGGCTGAACATTGCCCACTTTGAAATTCAATAATAAATCAACCTTCAGTCCAATGCTCATGAAATATGAGATTCTTAATCTACACATATACCATTTCATTGTGTCCAAAATTTGCATTCAGATTCATCTCACACTATGAGTTATGACTCCTCAAACAATGAACAAATTTCAGCTGCTCTATCCGCAGGGTACTTACTACCCTTTACTAATTACTTTAGAAACCTCATCAAATGACCTCTAAAAATTCTAAAATTTTGAGAATCATCAAATACACCCATACCACAAGCTATTCCCAAAATTTCATAGCAATACCGTAAACACACAAGGAGTTATGACTTTTTGAACTTCATTTCAAAAACAGTCAGCTGCAGCTCCACGATCCAGACCAATTGCGTTCCATAATTTTTTCGAGGCATCAAACGAACTCGGAAAATTACAAAATTTAAAACTATAGTTTAGACACATACAAGAGTGTCCACAAAAATTTTCAGCTCTAAATACCTAGCCTACAGTGAGTTACTAAGTCGGAAAGGCTCAGCCAAATTCCACACGACAGCAGCAATTTCGGCTGCTCTCTGTCCAGATTTGTACCAATTGTTTGGGCTACTAAATTGCTTCCAAATATTATGAAAAAAATCATGGATGTTCTACATACATAGAAGAACAATTCCCCGAAGTTTGAGCTCAAAATTCCGAGCCATTTGAGAGCAAGAAATTCCCAAATTTACCCTCACACAAACAAGCTTCTTAACAAAACTCTTTAAAATGAGTTGTTCTAATTATACAACTATCTTTCCTTAGCATGCCACTATCACATATGATAATCAAAATTCTCTAAATATTTCCACATGCTAAAAATTCATATACACATCAAATCGTAATTTAAAATTTTCATAACACACCATGTACATCTATACTATTATTAAGCAAAGCCCCATTTTGGCGGCTTTTTACTATCATGCCCTCATAAACATAAAAGGCCAAAAAAAAATATAGGGTTAATATCGGATGTCAGAAATGTAATTTGCATGTATTGGAAAAATAATTAACATGCATAGATTTGCATGCCTGTCTACATAGATTTGGGAAAATAATTAATAGTATAGATTTGCATGTACTTGCATGCACAATTTATTCATAAGAAAGTTTCCTTCTATCAAAGCCAGAAGGTGTAACACATGCATGCAAATATCAAAATGTATAAATTGTGGATCCCCGTCTGCATGCATGCATGCAACCTCTTCGGTGACATGCCCCTTCCTCAAAATCCTACACATCTTTATAGACGTGCATCGCACGTGCATTATGCTAGTAAAATAAAAGAGATCATACTTACAAAATATCCCTCGAAGACTCGAAGCGCCACCACGCCACCCCGCATCCAAAGTCACTAATATATCCTATTATTAAATTTCAAAGCCATTAAGGCTCAAATCATCTAAACCAATCACGGGAGCTAATAACACTAATCCAAATATCACACATGCGTTTTATTGAACGCCTGAGATACACACGTGCGGTGCATGTAATATTCAAATTCCTACGGAATTTTTATCCCCATGCAATTACTAAAATCACCCCCTAATTATTCTAGTAGTTCAACTAAAATTTATACTACCATACGAGAACTAATTTTTACATATTTAATTCTCTTTTACAAACCCAAAACCCTAATTTATTAGCAACTTGTAAAATCTCTAGTAACTTGCTAATTTCTTAACCTTAACATCAAAATGAACTACTACCCTACCCTATACTCCTTTCCCAAGCAAAATAGATTAAAACCATAAGAAAATACACAAATAAATTCAAAGGGATATACCTTCCCGAAGCCCTCTCCAAAACCGACGCTACCACGAGATAGAGCACCCTCCAATTAGCCATCCCCTCTAATTAATTTTAAAATTATGAAGTGTTTGGGTGGACTTGAGCGGGGAAAAGACCGGTCGAAAGTTGGGTCGGTGGGGTTTCTTTTCGGTTGGGATAAAAACAGGAAGGGAAAGAAAGAAGGAGGAGAGGGGAATGGGGGGAGGGGTTTATATAAAAAAAATTTATAATATAAATATATATTTATAAAGGAATATTTACAAATAGGCCCCCAATCTCCAAAATATTTCAAATAAACCCCAACTCGATACTTTAATAATACGAACAGTACAAAATACATAATCGCGTGCAATTCTTAATTGTGCCCAGATTACAATGCAAAATAGCCATATGCTATTTTGCAGGTATTACACCAACCCTCATCATCGTCATTTGCTTCCGTCGAAGCCCGTTCATTTCCCCCGTTGGCATCTTCCTCTGTTTTCGAGCGGAAAACTGAGCTGCCGTCGAAGCAGATCCCAATCCACTTGTTTGGTGTTTGGTCTAATTCGAAGTGTGAGTGGCTGTATATGTTGTTCGGTGTTCAAGGAGTAGGAGATCCGATACTGATGTTCACTGTTTTGGGACCGATCTAGTGTGGGGATTTCGTTGTTATTGCTGTGGATTTGTTTGCTTGGGTTTTCTTCGCACGGGTTTTGCACGCGCTGTTGGTGTTTTCGCCCAGGATTCTGATCCCATTATTCTTATTATTTGAATCTGCAATTTATCAGGCAAGTCTCTTCTTGAACTAGCATTTTATCCTGTTCAAGTTTATTTGATCTCTACAAGTAGATCCAGTCCCATTTGTTATCCTACTGCTTTGACAATTCCACTAAGTTTATCGAAGCTTTACACAAGCTAACCCGACATATGCTTAATATCGTGCCATTTTCTTTGATCTAAAACCTAGTCCCTATTGTTTCATGCATATGCATATTTAAATAACTAGATTCATGCATATGACTACTTGATAAATTGGATATGTTAAATTGTATGTGCTAGATTGAAGTTGATAGATGAATTGATACTATGCCTGTGATAATTATATCTTAAACTTAGAAATTTGCATGTTGACACCTAGGATCACATTGATTTCCAATTTGCATGCTATATGTGATTGTATGATTTATTTGTTGCCTTTTTATGTTAAGTTAGTTTCTGGATTGCTAGTTGTTTCACTTTTTTTTGATGTAAACGGATAGAGTCGGGCGACTCCAGCCAGATCAAAAAATATATTAAAAATAAGCGAGGTTACAAAACAAAGTTTTACAAACCGTAAAACTCACGCCGGAAGGCGCACGAAACAAACACAGGGAATAAAAAAACAACAAAAATTACAGAGGAAGGACACGGCAGAAGACTCCCAAGACCACCACTCTACAGTCAAAGGAGGAAAAGGAACAAGCGAGCCTTGATGAGGAGGGGCGACGACTGGAATCCCACGGCAACAGACCTCGCCAAGCTCCGACACGGAAGCAGACACCTCACAGCCGAGCAGGCGAAGGGCTGCCAAACAGGCAAAGGGAATAGGCCGGGAACATGACACTCGATCAATATCGCTCCACAGAAAAACAGCCACCAGTGGCCACAAACAGTAAGAGATGCCTCTCACGGCAACCAAACAGGAGAGGCCTGCCCCTCGGACAACCCAATGGAGAAAACAAACGCCACGGAGGGGTCAGAGAGCCACCGCGCGAAGAGCCGGGGAAGGGCACCAGGCGCGCAAACCCAAAAGCAAACGAAAACGAGAAACACAGCCAACAACCAAACCAGCAAAGAAATGAAACATACAATCCAGCCGGAAGAACACAGCTAGCCAACCAAACATCTAGCACAAAAATAACAACTAGCAAAACCAACAGAGAGGGGCACGCGAGCTCCAAACGCAAAAATAAAGGCAAAAACAACAAGTGCTAAGAAACAAAACAAGCACCTAGCATAAAGCCATTTATAACAGCATACGAACCAACAAGAGCCAAAAAAGGCAGACGAAGCTATGGAAGATGGAATACAACCATATATAACTGAAAACATACATCCAGAAAAGACCAGGAACACAAACAGGTAGTAAAGCAGCAGTAAGTAGGTCCTTTAAACCCAAAACAAAAGAGTCCGAAGACCGCAACAAGGAGCACCAAAGGCCTGTTCCGGCACAAGACGGCCTAACAGTCAAGCACCAAAAATACTACCACCAAAAGGCAGTGCAAGATCAGAAAAAGATCCTCAGCAGAGCACAGGAAAACCAAAAGATCCAGAAACAAAAGAGGCCAAGAGGCGCCACTGAAGAGGGAATCCTGCCCCCAAATTAAACTTGCGGAAATAAACGATATAAGCACCCATCCAAAAATAGAGGATCATAAAGCATTAAGACCGGTAAGACAAAGAAAAGATTCATCTAAATGGTGACAATTAAGGGATTCTCTGTCTTCGAACTTGACGTTCGAGGACCAAAATTTAAAAAGAAATAAAAACTCTTCTATCAAAAAAGAGATAGTGGAGGCGCTATGCGAGAAAAGCCTACGGTTTCTTTCCAACCACACAATCCAAATAATGATATGAACTGAGAGGTTCCACCCTTTGCAAAATCTAGGATGCGAAGATGGCCAACATGAGACAAGATTGGTTGGCAAGACCGGGTTTTCCCAAGCCAAAGAGACGATCTTCCAAAGAGGAGGGATGAAGAAGCAACACACAAAAAGGTGATTACCATCTTCCGAGACTTCCGAGCACAGGGGACAGAGTTGTCCCCACGCTAGATTCCTTCTCTTAAGAACCTCGACCGTGAGCAATTTTTTGTTTAAAGCAAGCCAAGAGTTAATTTTAACCTTGAGGGGAGCACAGGAGCTCCAGATGAAACTAGCTGAAAGGGATTTAATCCCGCAAAAATTAAGAAAGCTATAAAAAGATTTAACAGAGAAGGTCCCGGACGAGCCCCAGCGCCAAGCGACATCTTCATTAGGCTGCCATACGAAGAGATTTAAAGAAGATATAAGTTCATGAAGATCAGAAACTAAGGGGGGAGACAACTCTACCGAGAAGGGGATGAACCAGTGCCTGATGGAGTTAACCATGGAAAATGATTCATCCATTGAGGCGTCCGGGGAGGAAGCCAGACGGAAAAGATGAGGATAGGCCGAGGAAAGTTTAGAGTTGCCTATCCAAAGATCGGTCCAGAATTTAGTTCTGGAGCCGTCAGCGCAGATACGGTAAATACCGCATTGGAAGGCTGCCGCGGCTTTCCAAACTCCTTTCCAGAACGGAGAAGCTAAACAATGGATGGAGGTGGGAAAATTCCACCATGGGTTAGAAGCGAAATAATACCCTTTGATACACTGAACCCACGAAAGGTGATCAAGTTTAAGGAATCTCCAGAGCCATTTACCTAACAGGGCAATATTATGGTCCCGAAGGTTTAAGACCCCCAAGCCACCGCTAGCCTTAGAGGAACAGATAAGATTCCAGTTGCAAAGGTGAGAACCTTGCTTAAAGCTGGAGGAACCAGACTAGAAGAAATCGCTTCTGATTTGGTCTATCCTCTTGAGGACCCAGGAGGAGACATAATAGAAAGACATCATATAGAGAGGGATAGCAGAGAGAACTGAGTTTAGAAGGACTAATCTACCTCCGCGGGAGAGCATTTTACCAGACCACACATTGAGTCTGGCTTCTATTTTATCAATGAGGGGAAACCAGTCAGATTTAAGCAACTTGCCCCATCTCAGAGGAATACCCAAGTAAGTGATAGGGAAAGAAGCGATAGGGCGGTTAAAAAATTGGGAGACCTCGATCTGACGGCTGGGATCACCACCGAGCCAAAGCACCGAGGACTTTTGAAAATTTATGGAGAGGCCCGAAGCCATCTCAAAACAATAAAGCAGGAGCTTAAGGTTACGCAAGGAGGAGCGATTCGGTTTAGTGAAGATAATAGTGTCATCAGCGTATTACAGATTAAGAATACCATCGAAGTGTTGAAAGCACCCGAGGCCATCAATGACCTGAGCTTCGCGAGCATTGCGAAGCAGCTTGCTGAAAACGTCTGCAACCAGGGAGAACAGAAGGGAGGAGAGTGGGTCTCCTTGGCGAAGACCGCATTTGATCTTAAATTTGTGGCCCTCTGAGCCGTTGATAAGGATAGAGGAGGTTCTGGCGAAAAGGCTGGATTTGATCCACGCAATCCATTTAGGGCCGAAGCCCGGATGAAGGAGGATATCAAATAGAAAATCCCAACTCACATTATCGTAAGCTTTTTGAAAATCCAGTTTGAGAAGGATTCCTTCAGATTTGGAATGGTGGCAGAGGGAAATAATCTCTTGAGCTGACGCAACACTATCAAGAATAAAATAATCTTTGATAAAACTCGATTGAGCCGGATCAATAAGGGGCGAGATAATCGTGCTTAATCTAGCGGCAAGAACTTTCAAGATGATTTTGAAGGTAGTGTTGATCAAGCTGATGGGTCTAAAATTCGCTAACACATGTGCTCCCGCCATTTTGGGAATGAGAACAATGTGCGCATAGTTAATATGGTCAAAGGAGAAGGAGCCCTGGTGCAGGTCCTTAAACAGATTAAACAGGTCAACCTTAAGCCAGGACCAGAACTTTTGAAAGAAAAAAGCCGGGAAGCCGTCCGGTCCCGGCACAGAGTCGCTTTTTAAAGCGAAGACAGCAGATTTGATCTCTTCCAGGGAGAATGGAGCCTCGAGAGAGGACAGATCAAAGGAATGGGAGCCGTAGAGTTGATGCCAATCAAGGGAGATCAGACGCGTTTTAGGAGAACCGAAAAGATTTTTATAGAAAGAAAGGAAAGCACGGTGAATATCTGGTTTAGAGTGGAGGTCCACCCCGTTATCATGGATCAACGAGATTCGATTACAACGCTTCCTGTGAGACGCAAAATTGTGGAAAAAGGCGGTGTTGCCGTCACCTTCCTTCAGCCATTTGACTCTGGCTCTTTGGGCCCATTTAGTATGGTCCTGAAGGAGGATGTCGGCATACTCAAGCTTGCAATATTAGCACTCATCGCGAGATGAGACCGACAATGGCCCTTTTTCTTCCATTTAATCAAAAGCTTCAATGGAGGCAAGGAGAAAACTTTTAAGGAAGTTGGTGTTGAATTGCCTCTCTCGATGCCAGATCTTGCAACCATGTTTAATGGCGTGAAGCTTAAGAAGGAGGTTGCCAAGACCGGACGACCCAGTAATAGAAGCAAGGCATTCCTCAACCAGGTTAACAAAAAGCTGGTCTTGGAGCCAAAATTTTTCGAAGCAGAATTGGTGATGATGAGGGAAATGAAAGTTAGAGTATAGGGCGATGGGCATGTGATCGGAGGACGGGTTGGGTAAGGCCTTGGCGAAAGAGTTGTGGAACAGGGAGAACCAAGAATGAGAAACAAGAAAATGGTCCAGTTTGGCCAAGGTCGGGGGAAGACGCTGGTTCGACCAGGTGAAGGATCTCCCATTAATCGGGAGGTCGATTAACTGGAGATCCCTGATGCAGTCATTAAAGATGCAGGATTGGGAGTAAGAGGCTACCGAATTCGACCTTTCGGAAGCGAACCTGGTAACATTGAAGTCTCCACAAAGAAAATCAGAGACCGTTAACGAAATTGTGTAAAGATTGGAATTCGGTCCAAAAAAGACGTCGTTGCTGCAACGAAGAGGGCCCGTAAACCGAAATCATTGTCAAAACACAATAGAGAACCGTCCAGTGAAGTTGGACGATCAAGAAAAAATTCAGACGGTGAATCGCGATGAGGGAGAAAACCGATTCCTTGAAACCCAGGAGGATGCCACCCATCGCGCCAATAGCATCCAGAGAAATCCATCTAGCTATGGAGGAACCTCCTAACGAGTGAAAAAGGCGAGGGGAGGGAGACTCGACTTTCGATTCCTGGATGGAAATGAGGTCGCAATGGGAGGAAGCAATTAAGTTAAAGATCGCTCTCTTTTTAACGGGGCAATTGAGACCCCAGATATTCCAAGAGATACTAATCATTAAAGATGTGGTGCTCCCGGACTCTAATACGTTCGTTATGTCTAAGGATATAAATAGGATGAGAAGCATCAGAAGCAAACTTGAAACCCAAAGACTGGGCAAGGGACACCATCTCAATATCCGAGATAGAGTCGAATTGAGGGTGGAAGATAGATCCTAACAGATCGGGAGGAGGAGAAGAGTTGGAATGAGGAGAAGTCAATCTGACTAGAGGGATTGAGGAGGAGAGCGAGGTTTGTATCGCCATCAGACGAGCACTAGATCTAATCAACCGATTAGAGAGCCGGCCAGACGAGGAGGACAAGCGAGAAGAGAACGGAACATACTCGCTAAGAGGGGAGCAGGGAGACATTGATTTGTCCTTGACAGGGCAAACCGAGGGAGAAGAGATAAGAGAAATAGCGGAGGAGGAAGATAACTCCGGGACTCGCCGATACGGAGAATCGGGGAGAGCATCGGAAGTCTGGGCCTTCTGACTGCCTCATACCCGGTCTACCAGATCAGACGAGAGCTACTCGAGAGACAATGATAAGAAAAACAGGGGACACAAGGCCCTACAAGGCACTCAAGACGCAACAATAAACACAGGAGCCGAAATATCAATAAGGAATAAATGCCAAAAATAATCACCAGAAACACTAATAGAGAACAGCGAGGAAACGGAACTAAAATAACTCGATACCTATTTGGTAGCGAGCGCTCTATTCAGATCGGCTTCTACTTCCTGAAGCAAATCGTCTTGATCAACCCATCCTAGGGCTTTAGAAGGAGAGGAATGCTTAGCAATATTCGAGAATGGAGGAAACGAGGGAGCGCTAGAGGTCGGGAAATGCGCCTGCAGTTGAAATTTCTCCCAATCAGAAGCAAAGGAGGGATTAACCTCCCAAGCGGGTCACTAATCAGCAATCGAGGAAGCGGATGGAATAGCCTGAGAGCTCTTACCAGGTGACGGAGCCTTAGGGGGGATCAGAGGAGGAGACGTCAGTGTAGCAAGGGAGGGAGATGGAGACAAGCCCCTCGACGTCGGCTGAGAAGAGCGCTCAGGGTTGATCCAAACCAAATTCGGCGCCTTGGACGGAGAGATCTTCGAGATGCTTGGCGAAGAGAAGGGTTTGCGACGCGGAGGAAACTCCCTCCTAGTGGGAGGTTTAGAAGAAACTTTCCCAACAACTTGCTCCGACTTGGACACCGACGATGAGCCAGGGTGAAACATGGGCGATGGATCAGGGGAAAATGCTGGCTTAGAGGTCCCCAAAGATGGAGCAGCATCATGATACCGAATGGAAACGGTGAATGCGGAGATAACATCTTTCAGACAATAAGCCTCAATACGCTCTTTTTTATTAGGACAACGGAACAATGCTTCAACCTGAAGGCTGCCGGAGGCAAGCCTAGCACAGGAAGAAATGCTAACAATCTCCCCAATACATCTGGCCATGGGACCAACCAGTCACAGAGAATCACAAAAGGGGGGAAGACCCACCAGTGAGACTTTGATAGGCGCAGGGTCCAGAGCCAAAGCTGGAGAGCTAATTGGAACCCATTTGCAAATGGTTAGGGAAATAGTGCCGATCGCGAAAGAAGAATTAGCACAAAGTTCTTCGAGGATCTTGGGAGAGGGGCACCGGATGACTGCGTCTCCGTTAGAGCATGAGAAGAGCACCCAGTCCCAATCTCTAACGTTACAAGAGTTGCAAAGAAACGAATTAAGAGTGTAGAAAGGAACTGAACCTCCGAGGAAGGAGATGGCCCCGTAAGTGCTAAAAAACTTCAATCTATCAGAAAGCTCCGTACTCGGGAGAAATACTTGAGTCACAACCGGCTTAACCGGAGGAAGAGAAGGGGTGGATAGAGCGATAGTCTCAGAAGGAGCAGTAACAGGCAGGCGAGAGGCAGAAGGGGGTGTCGGGAGAAGGGGCGACCTGGACAAAGCTTTCTTTTTTTCCAGCTTAGCCGAGGGAAGGTCCGCCAGCTTCCGTTGCAAAGCGGGAAAGTCAAGAGCTGCAAGCACCTGGTCAGCGATCGGAACCCCCACGGACAGGCCCAAAAGTTTTTGGAGGGCGAAGCAGCGGTGACGCACTAGTTGTTTCACTTTGAATCAGATTTTTAACCATGCTAATGACATAATTTGAAATAACTTGCTGAACATAAATTGTAGCCCTAGATGTCTAGATCACTTTTCCCTGGTGCGGATTTAAATTCCAATTTTTCATCTGCTAGATATCATTTTTTTAGTACAACCATGTTAGAAATTCCAAATTCACAAATGTATGCGTATCCTGCTGTTTCTTAATTTTATTGACCAGGCTAACAGTAAAAGAAAAATATGAAATAAATCTAGTTGAACCTATACACATGTAGGAATGCCCAGAATTTTTATAGATTTTATTAATGAGTTCTCTGACCTGAAATAATTAGTTGAACACAACTTACTGCATGCTGCCTGAACATAAAACCTGAATAGAATAGAGTTTTCACCCCATTTTCTGTATCTTTTATATACCTTAATTATATTCTCTAGAACCGTGTGAAAGTATACTTTCTAGGCCTTCTGACGGATTCAGGTTTGCTATTTTGTAGTGACCATAATCCATGTTTTAGTACAGCAAGGTCATGCTGTCCTGATTGTGTGAATTGTGCTTATATAATGTGTTTGCCTTATGATTTGTCTGTAACGCATAGAATTAGTCACACTTGGTATTATATAACATTGATACATTCTTGCATGCTCACATAGGATGAAAATGACTTAATGACAAGCCGGGGTATTATGGGTAGGACTTGGTAGTGAACGATCGGAAAAAAATACTCGGCAAGGCCTTATTGTTATATCGTATTGGAAGGAGGAGAAATATTGATTGGAAGGAGAACTATTGATTGGAAGAAGAAGTATTGATTGTTAATTATTGATTATAAAACTATCGTCATCGACGCCGACTACACGATCCGTGAATTCACCATCAGTCTAAAACGATCACTGTGCTTGCGCCGAACCTGTGGAATGGGACGCAGCAGTACGTGCACTAGATAGATTAATAAAATGATTAATAACCTACATACTTGATCTTGTACTGAACTTGACTTGACATCACGCATTACATGTGTGATTATTATAACCCTTTGATTTACTGCCTGCTCTTTGCTTTGTTCTTTGACTTTGATCATGTCCTTTTTCTTTGATATTCATGCTTTCCTTTATCCTCTGTTTTTCTCTACTTGCTGCCCACGACTTGCTCTGAGAGCACTCTGTTCTTTCTTTTTAGATCCAGTATTAACAGGTACCGAATGAGCAATACCAGAAGAACTTGGTGAGCAAACTCTTTGAAGATCAGAGCTGGACTTTAGACTACTTAGCTATCTTTTGTTATTTGCTTATTGTATTTCTTTTTATCATACTTTGTATTCTTGGGCTTTATGACCCGGAGTTTGTTTTATCTCAGATGTTGGATTATTATTTGGTGATTTTATTTCATGATTATCTTTGAATTTATTCATTGTTTATGTAATTATATTCTTTGTCTGCATGGTTGTTTCTCTTGTATATTATTGAGTTAGACTGGCATAGCTTATGGATGATGCATAATCATTCACTGGGCCTACGTTCCGTGCTCGTATTCCCGTATTTTGGGAAGCGGGGCATGACATTTTTAGAGGCATAGCTTCTAGTTTTTGAAGTAACTACAATTCCACTATTTTGAGACTTCAAGTTTCTTTCACGATCCTGAGTACGAAATCTGAAGCCGTTGAATATATATCCATTATATCTTTTAACCATTTTATGGGGACCTTTGGCAAGAATCTTTATTTCAGGTGTCACATCATCATCACCCAACGAAGAAACCTAAATTACAAAGTAAATCATATTAGCATAAGACTTATACTTTAAAAATTACAGTCATCCAAGCCACGGTAAGATGACTTACGTGAGTATCAAACCACTTGTGGAATTTTTCATTCATTAACTTATGTTGCTCATGTGGCTTCAACGTTTTTGGTCTATGCCTTCTTTTCATTATCCTGATAAATTCACTGGAACAAAATAAAATGAATGCACATTAAAAAATCTTTGAATACTTCTAATTGTGAGTAGTAAATTCATATTAATCCAAATTCAACTTACACTCGATATGGCTCACATGATGCACTATGATCCAAACATATCGATGTGCTTGTTCCCATGTTAAGTCATCTAACTCAAATGCATTAATTTTCCCAAAAGTAGTGCCAGCGGTCTGGAAGACATATTTAGCCCCTTTGAGGTTTGAAGTGTCCGAGTTTCTCCTTGGTCTATTAAGACATGTCTCCACACCATGGAGATACCTTGAATAGAAATTGGAGCACTCATCTGAAAGATACCCTTCTGCAATTGAGCCTTCTGGATAAGCTTTATTTTTAACATAACCCTTAAGTTGGTAAAGATACCCAAACAAGTATATCTGAATTAGAAAACGTATGGAGGTATAGCATAAAAGAACTAACAAAATTATTGGTTTACTGAGGCATGAAGAATTGCCTCTCAATAGGATACATCCACCGATAATGTACTGGTCCACCAAGTCTTGCTTCATCGGCAAGGTGGATTACTAAGTGAACCATTATAGTGAAGAATGATGGGGGAAATATCCTCTGAATTTGACAAAGTGTTAAGGCAGCACGCTGTTCCAATTTACCAATATCTTCAACACGTAGCACTCTAGAGCAAAGTCCTTTATATATGCTACATAAATCTTTCAGGAAAAAAGTGACTTGCTCACACATTGAAGATCTCAGAGCCATGGGAAGGATATCTTGCATCAATATATGGTAGTCATGTGACTTTGGACCCTGCAGCTTCTTCTCCTTATAATTAACACATCTTGCTATATTAGATGAATAACCATCTGGGACCTTAAGCTCCTGTAAAACTTTGCAAAATATCTCTAACTCCCTTTTTGACATTGAGTAGATTACAGGAGGAAGTCGTACTCTGCCATTGGGTAATTCTTCAGGATGCAACTCATGCCTTATGCCCAATTCTACTAAGTCAAGGCGAGACTTAAGATTGTCCTTCGTCTCCCGGTCATCCCCCATAACTGTTCCTATAATATTTTCACCTATGTTTTTACCAAGATGCATCACATCTATGTTGTGGAATAGTAAGGTGAACTCCCAATACGGCAACTGGAAAAAAATACTCTTCTTCTTCTATGACCCTGTAGCAACAAGACTGTCACACTCGTCTGCATCACATAAATCGGTGTTCTCATATTTCTCATCTCTAGCTCGCTTCTTAGATGCTTTAATTACTGATGGATCCTTTGACAAAGTGAATTGATGGCCTTCTAGTCGCCTTAACACATCTGACCCAGACAGAGCTCTTGGAGCATGTCTCCACTCATCGGTACCATCAAATGTCAATGTTTCTGCCCTAAAAATATGTGTATCAGATAACCATCTCCTATAACCCATGTAGCAAAATTTTCTGCCTTTATACTACCACTTTGAATCCGTTTTCTCAGCACAACATGGACAAGCATAGCGTCTGTTCGTACTATAACCAGATAAGCTTGCATATACAGGAAAATTGTTGATTGTCCAAGTCAACGCAACTCGGAGATGTAAACTTTCTTTAGATGTTGCATCATAAGCTGTAACACCATCCCACAATTGTTGTAGTTCATCAATCAACGGCTGCAGATACACATCTATATCAATTTCTAGGCTTTTTGGTCCCGGAATAATTATGGAAAAAATGAATGATGATTGTTTCATGCACAACCAAGGGTGAAGATTGTATGGAATTAATACAACGGGCCATATGCTATAGGTGCTACTCATTTGCCTAAATAGTTAAAACAATCACTGGCCAATCCAAGTCTCACATTCCGAGGATTTTCAGCAAAATCGGAATATATTTTATCAAATTTTTTCCAAGATGCAGAATCAGCTGGGTTCCTAAGAATCCCATCATTATTGCGACCTGCCGCATGCCATCTCATATCAGAAGATGTTTTAGAGGACATGAACAATCTTTGCAGCCGAGGAATCAAAAAGAATTAATGCAGTATTTTCGCAAGCTTCTTTCTCCTAGTTGTAACTGGCTCAGTTTTTTGGTCATCTTCATTTGGCGTTTGTACCCATTTTGAAGTACCGCATACTTCACATTCTTCGAGAACCTTCTTATCCCCCCTAAACAACATACAATCATATGGGCATGCTGCTATCTTCTCATACCCTAAATTAAAATGCTTAAGAAACTTTTTTATGGCATGGGATGACTTTGGCATTTGGATTTCAGGAAAAGCTTCATTCAACAATTCAAGAAGCAAGTTGAAGGACTTGGCAGACCATCCATTTAGACATTTAATCTGGAATAGTCTAACAATGATTGAAAACTTTGTAAACTGAGTGCAATTACGATATAAGGGAGTCTTTGCATCTTTCAACAACTTATTAAAGGCTTCAAATTCTTTATTAGTTTCTTCACCAGACATTTCTTCTCTCACCCTACCATCATGAACAAATGTTTATGCTGACTCGTCGCAAACTTGGTTGATTGGATTGTTTGTATGGACTTGAAAGTTATGGAATCTCATACCATCTCGCACTAAAGAGTGCATCTCATCGACAACACTTTGATTACTTGTAAATAAAGATTCGTCTTCTCGTACAACCGAACCATTTGAAACTGACTGAGCAGACTCTCCATGATAAAACCAATTTGTATATCCCAGTAAAAAACCATTGCAAATCACATGTGTCTCAACTACATCGCATGTTCTCAAATAACAATCTGAACACCGAACACAAGGAAACAAAATTAAGTTCGGGTTAGGAGAATTCCTCTTTGCAAAGTTAATAAAATCTTTCACACCATTCCGATACTCCTTGGATAATCGTGACTTATTAATCCAACTTTTTATCCATTTTCAAAAATATGATTCAACCTGAAATTTAAAATTAATAAATTAAAATGCATATTGCTTTTAGTCTCTTTCCACCAAGAAAATACTAACAACTAACAAGGAATGACTTAACCTTCATCTCTTTTCACTTACCCTATATATGTTGGTAAATTCAGGCCATTTTTTCTTAAATCAAAAATATAGTTACCTCTTTTTCTTCTATATAATTTGCAATAATTTATTAAGGAAACTTAATAAATAATTATTTATTTACACTACAATCATTTGATATGCTAATACTAAAATATATAATTTGTTCGGGAACTATTGTGTCATTATAGTTGTCTTGTATTTTTGTTTTGCACCTCTGTACGTGTGTAAAGTAGGTACGTATTGCTTGAATATAAGATAATTTGTAAATCTTAATTGGTTGTCACAATATAAGATGGCTCAATATGGATGAGATAAAATTGCAGAGAAATTAAATAAAGCCCATGTTAGATAGCAACTAATACATGACATAGAACACTATTAAGCTTCATCTCCATGATAACTGTTTTGCCAAATAAAGTACAATATCAAGTGGTGAACTGACTCATTTGATAGCAAGCTCAATCATAATCATAAAAGATCAATGTTGAAGATCACTGGATAAAGATAGTCATGGAACTTAAAAGTCAGAAAAGTAATGCAACTTAGGATAATAAAAAAATCATCCAGGCAACGATTAAAATATTGTTCAGATTAATAAAATGTTCTCTAACAGATAATAATACTTAAAGAGAAACTTTTAGTGGTAAATTTCAAAATCCAACAACCAATTAATAAAATCAACCGCCACAAACACGAGTTTAAAACAGTGCTTGAGGTGAATGTTGTTTCATCTATACTTTCATCCAATTTTCCTTTTCCTTAGGAAAGAGGGTAACACAAAATGATGAACAGAAAGGTTACTGTCTCTATAGGAACAGAGAATGTAAAAAGTGCAATTATAAGTTGAGCACCACGATCACTTGATTTTACAATTTCCATCCTTTAGTTTTTTGTTGTGGACAGATCATGTTAGTATTCCCTTAGGAAAGTGGAGGATATAGAGTCAATTTTTTTGCGTCGTCAACACTAGTATATTTAATATTGTTGTTTCCCTTGTCTGTCGTGTCCTATTGTTAAAAAGATCGCCAAATTGTTGTATCTGTGTCACAGTGTGATGTTTTCAATGTTTATCCTTTGTAATGTTTATCCTTCCAATTTTCAATAAGTTGAAGAAAGAACTACATGTAACTCTTAGATTAAAATTCTATTTTCAAAGATGTGCGAGCATGTGCTATGAATAACATAAAGCGACATATGAAAGTGCTAAAAAGAGCAAATGATGCCCCAAGTAATTGACCACACTAACTGCAAATTTTGTTTATGCTGGACTGAACATGAGAGAAGATGAATAGATACACAACTGGGGCCTCCATGACTTCTCTAACTACATGTATGCTGAATAATTCTAAAACATACTATTACTAAAATCTTAGAGCTAAAGTTTGTGAGGGAGAGAGACTGGTAGATTAGACAGAAGAGAAGTAATCCTCTCTCATTACGTATTAATATATCTGGATAAACTTCAACATTTAACCCCTTTAACTCTCAAACTATTATCTACTATTAGCAAAGCTTACATCAAGATCGATCACCCTAAAGAAAACCTTAAAAAAAGTGTAATTATAGAAATATGATTGAACTTGCTAAATCATGATATGATTCTCCTTGTTAAACCAAAACGATAAGTCATCCTCACCCCAAGGACATCCCTTCAGAACATATCTGTGTTGAGTTTCCAGAGAAAAAGAAAAATTTCACCAGCCACATGGACCAAACCTAACTCCATACAATGTTCAATACAACTTATATGTTGTCAATATAATGATAGGCTTACCCTAAGCTTAAGAGTTGATGTACACCATGCCTTCTCATGTATTTCCTTAAATCTGTAACTTTAGAATTCATAATATATGAAGAGATAGAGATGTAGCTATTAGTTTCAATATTAACTTGTTTAAGAAAACCCCATTTACATGAATAACATAAAATATCAACATATTCCATTGCAATCTTTATAATATAGATAACTTGGATAAACATGAACTAAACTGCTACTTGGTCATAAATCCTAAACAGTGTGATCGCTAATTGTTGTATCTGTGTCACAGCTCTTCCTTCCAATTTCCAAAAACTCGGAAAAGGAGACAAGCATGAGAGAGATGAGAACATACATTTTCTCTAACCAATCTTAATTCTATTATTAACCAATCTCACAAGTGTAATATTACTAAACCCTATCAATATTACTAAACAAGAATGTTAATCTTTACCGAAATTGGACGATTAGGGCAGAGATCGGCGGCTGAGGGATGAAGAGCGTGACGGTGAAGAGTCCGCAAAAGTGAGGAGGAGCGGTGAGGGGTACGAGGAGGAGCGGCGGTGACTGATGAGCGGCGGCAAGGGAGGTGCAGCGTAATGGACAAGAGGTGGCGAAGTAGGAGCGTGTGCAGCGCGAGGGAGGTGCGGCGCGAGGGAGGTGCAGCGCAAGGAAGGTGATGATGGGGAGAGAAAGGAGTGGGGGTTAGATGAGAAAGTGGCTTGGAGGGGAGAATTAGGTTTGGGAAATTGGGGGAAAACGAAAAGAGTGAGTGCAGGGTTTTAGAGCGGGTTTAATGAAAAAAAAATTTAATTGGCCTATCACGGCATCTTACATGTAAGCCACCGCTATATGTCGAATATATAACGGCGGTTTATATGTAACACGCCATGATAGGTGTATTATATTTTAAAGGCAAGTTATATATATATATATATATATATATATATATATATATATATATATATATATATATATATATGCGTTCTATCAGTTCTACTAATTAATAATTATAAATCTACAAATGAACAAAGCTCAATATTATCAAAAAACTATAGAATTCTATAATCTTTAATTACTCCTTTCAAATTCAAAAATTAACTAATTCTCAAATTTATTTATTGCGATACAAAACTGTATGAATCTTGCAAGTCGCGAGTTAAAACTTTCTTATACGAGTTGAGTTAGGTTGTGTATGGTGAATTCTAGTCTAGCGAAAAATTACGTAATTTTTAGATATTGATCGATTGTGCACTTTTCAATTGTGTCACTTTCTTTTAGTTATATTGTTTGAAATATTGATCGAGAACAAGTGATACATGACTGTATATTGTAAATCGCGAGTCAAAACTTACTTCTTCAAGTTGTGTTAGCAAATGTATGGAGAATCCTATCATATCGCAATATATATCAAGCTTATTCTCTATTTGGTAGATAATACTAACATGATGATTACTGCGTATTGTAACTGATTGTAAAAAAAATCCAATTACATAATGAGATTTTTGATAAATGTATGCATGACAAAGATTTTATTAGTAATGAGATAAGGTATAAAATATTTAATAAAAAAGGAAGAATACATATTTGATAAATTATGTATTATAAAGTAATATTGTGTATAGTAATGATAATCCTATTCATTAATGTTAACTACTTCATAAATATAGAATCAAAATTCTTTCATGCATTCTTCATGATAATATTCAATAACAAAATTTCGTGATATCTACATGTAAAATATTATTTAAATATATATATCAAAATATAAAAATATATATAAGAAAGTAAGTCAAATTATTTTACAAAATCTATCCCAGCGTTTGTCACGTAAATGTCGGGATAGGTATTTATTTTATTTTTTAAATTCTATCCCAGCGTATATAGCGTCCACGCCATTATAGATATTTTATTTATTTAAAAAATTAAATTAAATTAGTGTTCGTACGATAGAGAGGGATTGTCCCGACGTTTACATGTAACACGCCGCTACTGTTTGCACCTATGGCGGCGTTTCTGCTAAGTGCCGATATAGAGTGTTTGTTTTCTTTAAAAAAAATTCTTCCACATCTATCACGGCGTGTACCAGAAACGCCAGGAGAAGTATGCCGCTACAGGCCTTGCGGTTTGTAGTGTT
This sequence comes from Hemerocallis citrina, assembly GCA_017893485.1. Classification (NCBI taxonomy): domain Eukaryota; kingdom Viridiplantae; phylum Streptophyta; class Magnoliopsida; order Asparagales; family Asphodelaceae; genus Hemerocallis; species Hemerocallis citrina. The sequence continues at coordinate 27,034,632 of CM030363.1, forward strand.
AGCAAAAATGTAACACAAGCATCACAATCAAGTTTCTTTAACAAAATAAAGAACAAGAACTATTATAGTTTCTATACAAGAACTATACTATGTTTCCTATTGGAATGATAGAACAGTCAAATCAATTATGGTTAATTCTGAATCATCAAATTTAGAATGAAACATGAATCCCTAAGAGAGATATATCATCAAATTTGGAATGATATAACGACAATTCTAAACATCGGAAACATGTAGACAAGTTTTCACACTTTCTTTTGGAATAATAAGATGATTCTAAGTAAATTATGAAAGTATATATCATCATCAAAATTAGAATGAAATTATATATTAACAAAATTTACATAGAACTTTCAAATTATCTAAAGCATGCCAACTGCCTAAAATTGATGCTTAAGTTTGAACTTCTCTATGACTCCAATTGAATTCTAATTTTCAAAACAACTAGGATGTTAAAACTTTTGGCTCAATAGCTTTTAACTCCATTTTTCCTACAGTTTTGATAATTAGATCACTTTCAAGTCTCTTAGCAAAAGCATTTGCCATATTTTATCTCAATTGCACTTTATTTATGAGAAAGTTCAACTAGGCTTCTTTCAGCCTTAATATACTCCTCTGACTAGTATAGAGTGAGTTATGAGCTACAGTGCATTGAGCATGACAGTCGATGAATAGAATTAAAGAGTCACTTAAACTTCTTAATGGATGACTAGCAACAAGTTCTTCAATCCCCTCAGCCTCTTTTCCTGCAAAGGATTACACATAGAAGTCTGATTTAATGGATGATAGCAAAGTGCCTGTTTGCCTTTTAATTTCCATAACATTTTTGTTCCTCCTAGTGTAAATACATATCCACTACTTATCGACTTTCACTAAATTCTGAGCATTATAATGCATCAGATCATCCATTCATTCTTGAAGGATGACTAGAGTAGCACAAAGAAAACTCTTGAGTACCTCTCAAGTATCTCATTAGCCTCTTAAGTCGAGCACTCTTGTGCATGGGGGAGAAGCTCCAAAACCTACTACGATGTTGCGCCTTAGGCCATAACATCATGTATCGTATTTTCAGGACGTGTTGTAGAGATACCTATCCTCGAGCAAGCACCATTGTATCCATCGTCTTGCCACATTCCTGACTGGCACCACTAGGATGCATTTACATATTATCAGTCTTTAGTAGAAACAACCAAAGTAGTGAATACTCGAGTCGAGACACAATGCACTCCTTCGAAAGGATGATGAGAAAGTTCCAGTTGTAGTAACTGGTCGTGTAGATGTCATCTCGTCAAGACCACTTCCTTTTTAAGCAGGTCGATTTTTAGCACACGCCTATATGATCCTAGCATGCTTTGGAGGAGTATCCAAAATCCACACTAAATGGTAAATGCATGTCGGCTTAACTTCTATATACAAAATTGAACCAATCCACCCTAATTGGTGGCCCAACCAACCCTTCCACAATTGGGTCACTCTCATCGCCAGCCGATTTGGAGTTCACATCTTGTTCTTATCAATACGAGGTCCAATTATTCATGTATCAGATTTGGATCTTCTTCGAGTGCGATCGCACAATGCGCCCTCTTCCTAGACCCAGACAGGGGTGATCCTTTAGTTCTACGAGTAATCCCCGATTACATTTGCGCTCCTGGTGGATTCTTTTACACCGAATAAGATTAGATCTCAACTTGCTCGCTCTCCATTGTATGTGCCAAGGAGGTATGCTTGGGAGTAAGTCATACCATTACCTAGCGACATGTCTTTTATATGTGTAGAGTTCACTGAGTCATAATATCACATAAATTTTCAATGCACAAATAAAAACACAAGAAAACATAATTGGCAAAGAAAATAATGCGAAACCAAATATATATACGAACTCAAAATATGTGTCTAGAGTTCAAAGTCTCAAAACATGCACCAACAAAATAGTCACAGTTACATGAAGAAGTGTCTACATCCTTCGGAGCCCCATGGCGCTCAAACGTGGCCCGTTCTAACAACTTCATGAGCGGATCTGCAATCATATCCTTGGTCGACATGTAAACCGGATCAGTCTTCTTTGTCTCACGCAGTGTTCTAATGAATTGATACATCAATTGGATGTGCTTCAACCTGTCATAGTACTTGGGATCCTTCACTAGTGTTAGGGTAGACATACTTTCATAATAGAGTGTGACAGGTCGTCAGCCCACTGCCTTTTTAATAAATTTGCTTATAGAACCTCCTCAACCAAACAGCCTCTTGAGCTGCAGCAGCACTGGCAATGTACTCGACATCCATACTGGACAAAGCAACACATGATTGTTTCATGCTGCACTATGAAATGGCTCCACCAGCAAGAGTGAACACATATCCTGAAGTGGACTTGCGTTCCTCAAAATCACTGCCCTAGTCAGCATCCTTATATCTTCTAGGACGACAATCTCCACCTTGGTAACACAATTGATAATCTACAGTCTTTCAAAGGTATTGCAATATAATCTTCATCGCCTTCAAATGCGCCCCACCGTAATTGCTTTAATATCGGCTCACCACTCCTGCTGTTTGGTAAATGTCTGGTCCAGTGCATAACATTCCATTCATCAAACTACCAACTGTACTGGCATAGGGTATCTTGGCCATCAAACCAATGTATAAATCGGTCATAGGCCGAAAGTTATAGGATAGGACTGTAACTTTCTCGACAGGGGTGTCCATCAGTTTAGCATTCTGCATATTGAAACGCTCAAAGACCTTATTTACGTAAGTCTCTTGACTATTGCTAAGAAGTCATTTCGAGCAATCTCGAGAGATTCTAATTCAATAAGGTATTTTGCTTCACCGATGTCATTCATCTCAAAAGTGGAGGACAACCACTTCTTAGTGGCGACAACCCAATCGAGTTTGTTCCCAGCAATTAATGTGTCATCCACATGCAAGCTCAAAATCAAGAGATATTCTTTATACTATTTGTCATATGTGCAGTTGTCTTCCTCGCACATTGCAAAGCCAATCTCTGTGATGGTGCTATGAAAGTGTCGGTACCACTGTCGGGATGACTGTTTGATACCATAGATGGAATTCTTGAGCAAGCACACTTTGCGCTGATACCCCTTGACCTCAAAGCCTACTAGTTGGTCCATATAGATCTCTTTGTCCAATCCTCCATTGAGAAATGTAATTTTAACATCAATTTGGTGTAACTCTAGATTGAGGTGGGCGACCATTGCTAGGGTAAAGCGAATCAATGTAATTCTTACCACCAGGGAGAACGTATCATCATAATCCCCGCCCTTCTTTTGGGTGTAGCCGTTCGCAATAAGTTGAGCCTTGTACTTTTCGATTGACCCTTCTGCATTTTGCTTGATCTTGAGAATCCATTTGTTCCCGATTGTTTTGCATCATGCTGGAAGATCATCCAAATCCCATACCCAATTCTTCGCCATAGAATTGATTTTCTCTTTCATAGAAATTTTCCACTCGTTCGCAACAGACGAAGTGAGAGCGTCCATATAGGACAGGAAGCCAAAAATGAAGGATTCATCCTCGATATCCCATTGCCTACGGAATGTTGCCTTTCGCTGACTCTTTCTTATAGTGGGAATGATCATAGAAGATGTATTGGCAATAGGAGACTTACGTTTCATTTTTTGCCCACTTTCATCCACCTAGGTTTCGCTCCCATTTGGAACAACAACCGTAGGGTCACCCTCTTCTAGAGTGTGATCCTGTAGAGGTATTGTTGGAGTGCTCCCACTATTCGGAGCAACTATCTCAGTCTCTATAGGAGTGATTCCATTGTCCGAAGTAGCTTTCCAATTTTGCAATGGTGGAGTATAGCTTAAATCATAATGAAGTGTGTGGTTCTCGGTGACTGGATGATACATATCCCCCCCCCCGCCAAGAGCCTACTCACTTTCCTCTTCTGTATCCAACTCCCATAGTTGGTAATCTTTGCTTAACTTCTCCTTTGGTGAGATATTCATCCTTGATGAACGTCACATCCCGTGACTCAATCTATGTCACCTGACCATTTAGTTGTTCACAAATAATTACATAGCCATTAGCGTGGTCAAGATACCATATAAAGATTCATTTCTATCTCTTGGGTCCAGCTTCCCCACTTGAGGAGCTGGAATGCGAACAAACCCTGCAAACCCCAAAGGGTGCAAATGGTCCAAGTTGGGCTTTCACCCAGTCCATAATTCGTAAGGAGTAGAGATAATTGACTTACTTGGCCAGAGGTTTAGTAGATATGTGGTGGTGCATCTCCCAAAAAGTTAGGAGGCAGATTAGTGTGTGCCATTATAGACTTAACCATCTCTAACAATGTTTGATTCCTTCTATCTGCAACACCATCTTGTTGCAGAGAGTGGGGTGTCGTTAGTTATCTTTTAAAACCTTTCTCTACACATGGTTCCCTGAACTGCTCAGATCAATACTCAGGTTCGCGGTCATTTTTAAGAGCGTTCATTTTCCGGTCTAGTTGATTCTTAACTTCAAGAATGAAGTGATGAAAACATCTTAGTGCATCAGACTTGTTAGCAGTCAAATAAACTTGACCGTATCAAGTGTAATCATCTATGAATGTGATAACGTAAGAGTATCTTTTGCGTGATTGAGTACTCATGGGTCCACAAATATCTGAGTGAATTAATTCTAAAGGGAGTTTTGCGCAGAGTGCCTTGTTGAATTGTTTTCATGTTGCTTTTCCTGCCAAACAAGCCTCACAAGAGGGCAGGGTAACCTTCGTGAGCTGACCTAAAAGGCATTTTCTAGCTAAACGGGTCATCCTATCAATCCCTATGTGACCCAGTCGAGTATGGAAAGTCAAAGAATCGACACTAGTAAAGCAACAAAATGACATGCATATAAACTTAAAACATAAAAATCATTTATTAAGGTAAAAAAACCAAATGTTTTTTCCTCATGGACAATTGTTACATTATTATTCCCCAAAACAAAAGTATAAGCGTCCTAATGCAAAAACTGATACAAGGTTCCTCCTAATTCCTGGAGCATACAAAGCATCATGAAGAATCAACGTGTGCCTAGTGCACAGGTTTAGCTTGTATGAAAAAACTGATGCACAACACCTTTTCTTATGAACTATTCCCCATGAAAATAGTGTGTGATCTATGTGGAACGTGATGGAAACTTGTAAAGCCCTCCTTATTCTGCACAATGTGCTTGGTCGCTCATTTATCAATAATCCGCATAGGATTAGAATTAGCTAGCGTAACATATGTGCAAACAAAAGCAACCGAGTTTGAGGGGGAAGATGATACCTTCTTTGGCTCAGTGCACTTACGAGCAAAGTGTCCCTTCTTTTTAGAGTTAGCACCCGACTTTAGACTTTCCTTTTACTTTATTGGAACCTCGAGAACCACAACGGTTCTTTGCCTTACCCTGTACTCCAAGTCATGGAGTGGAGGAGGCATCTCCAAGGGCCTTCTTCATCTTGCGGGGCCTACTGCCCTGCGCTTGCCCGCCTGGGCTAGGAGCATCGAGCTTGCCTTGGTCAAACAGTAGCACTCGTACTCAAACTCGAGAAGGGTCTTAAGACCCTGTAATGTAGTAACACTGTTGGTATGACTCATAGTCATAACAAATGAGTCCAAAGAGGGAGGCAGAGTCTTCAAAATAGTGTAAACCTACGGCTTATCAATCATCGCATGCTCGGCACCAATAAGAACCTAGATCATCTGAGATACAACACGTAGATGTTTAACCATATCATGTTTTGCATCCATCTTGTACCTCTCAGTCCTCAACAAGAGAGTCATGTGACGAGCTAGGTTGACACCCCTGTAGTTCTTCTTAACTTTTTCCCAAAGTTCTATGGCTATTGGGAGATCCCAGAACTCACCAGTGAGATCATTATGCATAAAGCCCTTGATAATGTTGCACTTTTGATGATATTTCCTTAGTCATGTTGGATATATAGGTATATTCTTACTATATGAATAATATTATGTGTAATATTATTCTAGGGGTAACACGTGTGTTACACGTACTAATTATATGGATATCAGAACGCGGGTTGAGTGGGTTGAGAACCTAGTACCAAAACCGGTATTAATCCTATAAATACTGGCTTGTGATAGTAGTCTAGGTATTCCAATTTTGATACCTAGGGTAAATATCTCAAGCACCTTAGTCTAGGATATTAACCCTAATTTCTATTGTTATTATCTGTCATAATCTCTAACAATATTGAGATATTACGATGAATTTTTGAGATTAAGAGTGTAGCGCCCCGATTTCCTTATACTGGGAAACCGTGACACGAGCCAGAATCTTTTCTTCAATTAGTTACAATACACAGAAAAACATGAGAATTTAAAACTTTTTATTCAACACCCAATGTATTACAAGTCTGAATATCATGCAATGGCAATACATTACAATAGTGTTACAATAATACCTTTACATACCCAAGTATTACAACTTTCAACAGCTTACATCAGAGTACAAGAATGAAGAACAACACTTGGTAACTCTTACTTGAGTACCTTTCAACAATAGATAATCAACGTACTTATTACAGCGGAAACTAGACATGACATTGACTCCTTGCTTTCCTTGCCTTGAGTCCTCCTGAATCTTGCCCTTGTACTTCGGCGATCCAGTACCTATGGAAGTGGGGACGTCAGTATTCACTGACGCTTAAAGGTTGATAAAAAAGCAGCGAATCTCCCAAACAACATACAAAACATGGCAATGGTGTTGGTGTAGTTTAAGTGTTCGTGAGTGCTATGACTAGACTCTAATAAAATGTTAACTAACCTAGGATGCTCCTATTCTAATGCAATGTCAACTAAACTAGGATGCTCCTATTCTAATGTCAGCAAGTCTCCGAAGCAACATGCAGCCCATACTACATGCGACCCTTCTCAAGCCGTTTCTCCATATATAGGGATTTGAACCCGCGTTATGAACTCTAATTGTACACAACCTGTTCCTGACAGATACAACGTGACTGATAAGGTTGCAGACGTGGTCAAGTCCCACTAATGCAGTTCGCCAGTGGTGTCCATGTTGCCACTGCTACCCGACTTACCGGACCTCACTCAAAAACCTGACGAACCGTCGGGGTTACTGCTAACAGGGGAGCCCCCTGCCGCCCCCTGGTCGGACCGTAGTCCATGGCCTGTTCGCCCTCTTAGCATAGGACCCGACGGAGTTTCGGGGGTCCATCCCCCTAGCTCCGCCCGCCTTATCATGGCACTTCAGGAATTAACAATCAAGATACGCAACCCATGTCCCCAACTCGAGAGAAGGCATCGTACGTATCCCTTTGACAGGAAGGTGCAATCCAATAGCACCACCTATGATCTGCCTCAAGGGACGAGTTAGTCGTAAGGTGCCCCCTACAACCGACTCTTCTCTCCCGGCAAAGGGTTTAAGCAATGATCTTTATAAGTCACTACCCTAATAATGTCCCTAACCCTGAACACTCCTAGGGAGGGCAATATTATAACCACAACATGCTAGGCCTTAATTTAGACTTCGCAAGACAACTCTACTAGGCTACTCAACCTAGACTTATCAGAACCCTTCAGGATCCGATTCGTGGCTTATCGATCCAAGACCTCGGCAATGCGAATATATATGCATGCCACTACCCTGAACTTGGATTCCGTCTATACTCCGGTCCTCGATCAACCTAAACAGGTTAAGATCCGATGGTACCCGAGGAGTGACTCCTCCACAGTTCCTTAGGGTAAGAAAACATATGTCTTGATGGTCGATAGCCCCTAGGGTGGTAATATCACCCTAGACGAGCACAACGAACTGCGTATTAGCTAACAAGCTATATACGAGTAACAACCACATACGAGCCAATAAGCTACGTATGAAACAATAGCTACCTACGAGCCAGGCGGGCCTCGTAGGAGATAACAACGTACATACCAGCCAAATAAGCCGTGTATGAGACCAACAGCTACGCACGGGCCAGTCGAGCCGCGTACGAGACAACAACCTACATACGAGCCAAATAACTACGTATGAGACCCACAGCTACATACGGACCAGTCGAGCCACGTATGAGCACAACCATATGCAAACAACCATACAAGTAATCAACCTAGAAGCAACCAAATGTGCTTACTAGCAACTTGATCTTCTATTATTAGAAGCAACAGAAGAATCTACTAATAGTCTATGATCGGTATTCTACCAAAGAAAAACCGAAGGCGACATAACAACCTTTATCAAACTAACTATTACTAGTGATCTTCCCGATCCTTATTACCCCTACGGATGAGGAGTGTCCCCATGATAGGGTCTAATTCTAATTTGAACCTTACGCACTAGAACTCACGGTTTCCTTTCAAAACGAACTAGAACAACATAGAACCTACGTTCGTTCAATATTCCCCTAGGATGCTACACTATACTCTTCAAGCATGTGTGGCTCCCTACTAATATTAACTACAACAAGGTAGTTGTCATTACAATTTCAACATGATTCTTTCCTTATTACTTCAACCTATAGCACTTTAAGCATGGCATACAATTGCAAGCATCTACCTATGACAATCTAATTATGGTACATAACATAACCACCAACCACAATACTCCTAAGTACGAATATGGTTTAAGCATGTGCTTATATCAAACTTAAGCATGAATAATCACTATGATCTAAACATGAAGTTTACTATAGTCAAGCGTAAGTTACAACTTGAGCGCGAATACTTATTACTTAGAGTATATATCTCTACTACCACTTTAAGCATGGATATATAATTAGCATTAACCTACAATATTCCTAAGCATGAATTATAACTCCTACCATATTCTAAGCATGAATTATAACTCCTACTCATTCTAAGCATGGTAGGTTAATTCCTACCTTAATCTAAACATGGCATTTGTTAAACATGAGTATCTTCTAGCTCGATCTTGACCAATAATTAGGCATGAACATACACTATTTAAGCATGGATATCATCTAAGCGTGATCATCTACTAACTTAGCATGAACAATCATTAGCATGGTCATCTACTAACTTAACATAAACAATAATTAGCATGACATCTGCTAACTTAGCATGAATAATGATTAAGCATGATCATCTACTAACTTAGCATGAACAATCATTAGCATGGTCATCTACTAACTTAACATAAACAATAATTAGCATGCCATCTACTAACTTAGCATGAATAATGATTAAGCATGTCGTCTACCAATTTAGCATGAACAATCATTAGCATGGTCATCTACTAATTTAACATAAACAATAATTAGCATGACATCTACTAACTTAGCATAAACAATAATTAGCATGACATCTACTAACTTAGCATGAATAATGATTAAGTATGATCATCTACTAACTTAGCATAAACAATCATTAGCATGGTCATCTACTAACTTAGCATAAACAATAATTAGCATGACATCTACTAACTTAGCATAAATAATGATTAAGTATGATCATCTACTAGCTTAGCATGAACATATACTTATCTAAGCATGGATATCATCTAAGCATGAATGTCTACTAAATAAGCATGAATATTTAGCATGAACGTCTACTATGAATGACATTTAGTATGAACATATACTTATCTAAGCATGGATATCATCTAAGCATGAGTATTTATTTAATCTAGCATGGTATACAACTTTCCTACAATCATCTAAGTATAGATAATTTAATCTAGCATGGTATAAAACTTTCCTACAATTAATCTAGCATGGTATACGACTTTCCTACAATCATCTAAGTATAGATAAATTAATCTAGCATGGTATACAACTTTCCTACAATTAATCTAGCATGGTATACAACTTTCCTACAATTATCTAAGTGTAGATAAATTAATCTAGCATGGTATACAACTTTCCTACAATCATCTAATTGTAGATACTTAATCTAGCATGGTATACAACTTTCCTACAATCATCTAAGTGTAGATAAATTAATCTAGCATGGTATACAACTTTCCTACAATCATCTAATTGTAGATAAATTAATCTAGCATGGTATACAACTTTCACAATCATCTAATTGTAGATAAATTAATCTAGCATGGTATACAACTTTCCTACAATCATCTAATTGTAGATACTTACTTCAATATAAGCATAACCATCCATTTAATATGCATATGCATCTACTACAATTTAATTAAACACAACATCTACTACAACATAACATCTACCATTAAAACTTCTACCAAAATCTTTATCTAACATAAACACCTACTACTAAACTACTTTATTTTAACACATAAGCATCTACTACCACTTTTATAAAAACATAAACATTTCTACAATTTTGTGTAGACATCTACTACAGCTATTTTATTTGAAACATACACATCTACTACTACTACTTTATTTTAACCATAAGCATCTACCAAAATTTTACATAACATAACATCTACAATTACTTCATTTTAACATCCACTACTACTACTTTATTTGAAACATACACATCTACTACTTAAATATCTACTAAATCTTTATTAGCATTTATTTCGTATTATTACTAGTGATCATAAAAAGAGATCTTTTTAATCATTCTACAACTAGTGATTTAGATTAGTTTCTTTTTCACAATTAGAATTAACATCTACAATGGGTTCTTTCTTACTTAAGATTATAAATGAAAAATAAACAATAATAAGATAAAGTAAGAACCCTCCATTTGGTTCAACCAACATGTGATTTCTTGTTAGTCCCTAGTTCAATGTATGTCCTACAACCAAAATGGTTGTATACAAGTCCATATGCTTTATGTGTGAGTTCATATTCAAGTCCTACAACCCCAATGGTTGTATGTACAAGTCCATATGCATATGTCATTTTAGTCCACAAAACAACTACTACTACTACAAAGATTCAATCTTTATGTCTATTTAGCACTACCATTTGTTTCCATTTCATTTTATGTGATTATTACCTTTAACATTCACAAACATACAAAATAGGAACCACATACAACAATACTATCACATCAAACCACTCCAAAAAGAACCAAAGAAAACAAAACAAGGAAGGTAAGGAGAAGAAGAAACCAAAACATCAATTCAAACAACAAAAAGAAGGTGGAGAACCCCCACCAAATTTTCTTTGTTGGAAGGACTTGCTTGCTTATACTTCTCCTTCCCCTAAGCTCTTAAACTTCTATGGAACCTACAAGAGAAAAACACTCAAGTTAGAAAGGGTTCTCTCTTTCTTTTTCTTTCCTTTCTTTTGTCTTTGTTTTTTTGTAAAAGTGAGACAAGTGGAGAAGGAGGGGGTATTTATAGGAGGAGGAAAAGGGTGGAGAGTGCAAAATTGCACTCAAAAATATGCACAAAACCCCCTAGCCATGGAGGCCGGCCATGCTTGTAGGAGGGGTAGAGGTGAGGTGGAGGTATGGGCTAGGTATCAGTTGGAAGCATGGTGAAAAGATAAGGTTTCTGGAAGGGGTTTTTACTTAATCTTCTTATGCATACAAAAACCCTAGTTTAGCCACTAAATAAAACCCTAATCATCTAATTTTGTCATGACAAGATTTGTGCCTTGTCCAAGAGTACATACTACACATTTTGTACTAATTTGGTACAATACAATGTGTGTATAAGTGTATGTATGTGTATACCAAAAATCCTTATATAATCCTCATAAAATAGTTTAATTTGAAAATAATAATAAGATAAGTTTTATTATCGATTCGGAGGATCGCGCTACCAATTCGATGTACTACGGATGTACATCGACCGATATATGTGCGCAGACAATGTTTGTGGACAAACCGGGCGAAAATCACCAAATAATTTGATTTTGGAATTAAAACAAAATAATAATAAAATAATAATAAAATAGTAATTTATACAAGGTAATATCCGTCCGGAATATTACAAAGAGAGAGAGATCTTTAGACTGATCTCGTCGGAAGACGTCGCCGTCTTTGACTGCAGCCGCCGCCGCCGCCATCGTCGGTGTCATCGTGTTCTTCTTTTCTGATGCCGCTGGGAGCTGCCGTTGCTGATCACAAACCCAAGCATCTGGGTTTCGGGCTGTCGATGGGCGCCGCCTCCGCCGCCGTCATCGTACATCGCCACTGTCGTCGATGTCGAAGTAGGCCACCGCCGCCAACATCGCCAGCGCCGCCACGAGCCGACGTGGTCACCATCACCAGCCACCACACCGCGAAGCCCTCCCCCTTCCTCTTCCTGATCACTCTGTGTGATCTGGTTAATGGTTAAATCATATCTGATTTGTTCATTGGGGGATTTTGGTGTTCCGTGTTTGGGGTTGAGACCTGATCCGATTTGTTGATCTCAGATCTAACTTTTGGTTGGGGCTTGGTCGTCGTTTCGTGTTTAAGCCCAAGATCTGATCTATTGCAGTGCTAGTACTTGATCAGATCTAGTGCTTTTTGATTGGTTTCAGATGTTGTTGTTTTTTGTTTGGCCGAGCACGGGATCTAATGCAGTGTTCTTCCGATTCAGATCTAACCCTCCACTACTTCTTGATCTTCATCAAGATTCGGTCCACTCTAAATTTTAAGATTTTTGCTGCTCTATTTAATTTAATTTTCTGTGTTATTGTTTATTATGTAGTTTTACAGAAAAACCCTTTCATTTACTGAAATTACGTAAGTAGTAATTTTTTAGAAAGAACACTCTATTTTTTGGAATTTATTTTTTATTCCTTTGAGATGGAAAAACATAATCGTCAGTACGAGGTTCCTAAATTAGAGGGATTCAGTAGTGAGGAATTTAACAGTTGGAAGGTGAAAATCATAATAAGAGATGTGGATGTAACTGCTGGAGATAGTGTGGACAGTGAGGGATGCTGTTTAGACTAGATCTAAATATGTTTGGACTAGATTATATCTAAAAGTAAAGATAAGTTATTTACCTACATTTATATTTTAATTATTTGTTGTTGCTGAGTGTTAAAGTTTAAACTTTGTTTAATTACATACAAGTCTGAAACTGTTTTGGCTACGTGCTAGGATCAAATATTTAGTTTGATACATTATAGGATTTGCCTACAAATTTGTATCTCCAATTAATTGTTCTTAGATTTAAATAGAGCTAATAATTCGTTTAATTCGCTAATCTTTAACAATTTGATGAATGTAGGAACTTCAAAGTTACTTACAAATTTTGTGTGTTGGAGACAATGGATATGCATCACGGTTGAGTAAGTCTGCACTACGCAGGCTTCTACATCGAATTTGGAAAACACTTCTAACTTGAAGTGTCGGTATAACTTACTCTAAACTTTCTTAGTATTTTCATGTGATGAATGTGTTAACGTATTGTGCGTTTGATTACATGATTGAGTTTTAGATCATAATTATTCTTATTTTGAAACTAGCATGTTTTAAATTGTTTAGTGTGTCTTGTCATACTATGTGTATAGATATATTGGGTGACACATCGTTTGCAGTTTGTGTGAGATTGTATGTTTGCTTCTCTACTAAAGGTTGATGTATAAGATGTATAACAAATGTCTGTAACTTAGGAGAGAGCATCTCTTAATGTAGGATATGACTCCATTAGTTATGTTTTGTTCTTTCTCGTTCATTGTAGTGTGTGTGCAAAGTTGAATTATAACATGTTAGTCATTATCTCATTTAGCATTATGAAGATGATGAAGAACGAATAAAAGAAAGAACTCTTCGCTCTGTGTGGTTGAGCATATGGACATTATTGAAACCATGAGAGAAAGCAAAACCATTCTGTAAAATGTAGTAGTGTAATTTTGTATTAACTCATATTATTGTTAATTTACAATGTGCTTGTATAATTGATGACATATGTAATTTAAGTTTAATAAACGAATCAACTGATAATAGTCGTTCTAATTTGTGTAGTCCTTGAACACGGCATAATAGGCTAGGACATGTGAACTATATATTAAATTGTTTGTTCTTGTTAAAACTCATAACTCTGCTATATGAAACCTCATTAAATATGTCAATTGTAAAATTTGTGCTCAGATTATGATCACTAGAAAATTATTTAGTATGGTCTCTAGGAGCACACAACTTCTTAAGTCAATACATTCCGATATTTGTGATCTCAGTAGCTTTGTGACTAAATATGACGATGATTGGTCAGAAGTATTTAATCACCTATGTAGATGATTATTGAATGTTTGTCATATATATATAGAAATTGAAGCACTCGTTATTTTAATGAATAGAAATCTAGTTAAATGCTAAGATCAAAAGGTTTCAGATTCGATAGAGGTGATGAATATGTTTTAACAATTTTAAGAGAAGTTTACATTTGGCATAATCTCTAGTGCACTCTATTTACAACAGTCAAAACGGCATTGATAAAAGTTAGAATCAAACACTTAGTGAAATGTTGAATTCTATATTATTGACTGTTATTTGACTTTGTGTAATTATGTGTGATATTGTATTGTTAATCATATTTACAATATGTTACTACACTCTAAATTATCTACACCTTGTAGACTATGGGATAGAAACAGAAATAATTTTATTAAAGTGAAAACATGTGGTGCGGTACATCTGTTAGAGTACATGACCCTAGAAGGCCTGAAGTATGAACTATAACAAATATTTGTGTGTACTTAGAAAGTGCAGAATGTAGTTCAGTGGAAAGATGTTGGATCTATCTAATTTTTGTTAGAAGAATCTAGACTTGGAGAGTTCTTTGAGGATGTGTTCATCAAAGATAAATGTCTGAAAGTATCTAGTCCTACAGACACAGTCAATGATTCATAGTTGGAATCAAGAACCAGCCTTACTGACACTTAAAACCTCAATAAAAATGAGCCAAGAAGAGTCTTTAGTAGATAATGAAATGAATTTGTTGTTATACAATAATACTTTAATTTAGTTGATTTGCCGAAATGGGCTAAAACTATCGTAAGTAAGTTGGGTTTTGTAGAAGAAACTTAATTTTGAAATTATCAGTAGCAATTTTAATGCAATTTCAGTAGCTAAAGGACTGACTGTGATAAGTGGGGTAGATTAGTTTGATGTTTACTCACATGTTTGTCATATTGCTACAATAAGTATTCTTCTTAACCTTCCATCCATTGAAAATTTTGTTATTCATCAGAGATTTTTAAACAATTTTGTACTAAAGGTTTTGTACTTGGTGTTTTGTATTGAAAAGTTTTGTACTGAAAAGTTTGCACTAATATGTTTAGTGAACTAGATTTACAAATTGGTAAAATCATTGTATGTTTTAAAACATGTGTTAATCTTGAGGCACAAATAATTTGATAGACTTTTAAAGAGCTTAGATTTGAATCAAGTAATTCAGATAAATGTCTTTAATTCTGTGGTGAGTCAAATATAATTGCCCTCATTTATCTGTATATTGTTGACATGCTTGGTTATTGGAAGTGACCTCTCTATTAAAAATGAAGTTAAAACTGTGCTATCTAAATATTTCAGCATGAAATACCTAGGTGTTGTGGACACCATATTAGGTATAAGAGTGAGTTTGGGTTGGCAAGGGGCAACCCTTAGTCAAACTCATTAAATCAATAATGTGTTCCAAAAGTGGGGATATAGTGACTGAAAATGTGTTTTGAAACACCTTATCATTATAATAAAGGTTGACACCTAATGATGGTGCAACTATGAGATGTTAGATCATTCTAAAGTTATTGGAAGTCTTATATATACAAAGATCAGCACTAACAGACATAGCCTTTGAGGTAGGTATGATCTGCAGATTCAGTACTAGTTCTATTAATACACATTGGAGAGCCCTCAGAGGCTAATGAGATACTTGAGAGGTACTCAAGAGTTTGCTTTGTGCTACTCTAGTCATCTTTCATGAGTGAATGGATGATCTAATGCATTATAATGCTCAGAATTTTGTGAAAGTCGATGACTAGTGGATATGTGTTTACGCTATGAGAAACATAAATGTTATGAAAATTAAAAGGCAAACAGGCACTGTGCTATCATCCATGAAATCAGACCTCTATGTGTTATCCTCTGCAGGGGAAGAGGCTGAGTGGATTGAAGAATTTGTTGCTAGTCATCCATTAAAAAGTTTAAGCAACTCTCTAATTCTATTCGTCGACTATCAAGCTACAATGCACTGTAGCTCATAACTCACTCTATAATAGTTAGAGGAGTATATTAAGGCTGGAAAAAAAACCTAGTTGAACTTTCTCATGAATAAAGTGCAATTAAGACAAAATATGGCTAATGCTCTTGCTAAGAGACTTGAAAGTAATCTAATTATCAAAACTGTGGGGGAAATGGAGTTAAAAGCTATTGAGTCAAAAGTTTTAACATCCTAGTTGTTTTGATATTTAGAATCCAATTGGAGTCATAGAGAAGTTCAAACTTAAGCATCAATTTTAGGCAGTTGGCATGCTTTAGATAATTTGAAAAGTTCACTATAAATTTTGTTAATATATAATTTCATTCCAATTTTGATGATCCTATATATTTTCATAATTTACTTAGAATCATCTTATTATTCCAAAAGAAAGTGTGAAAACTTGTCGATGTGTTTCCATTGTTTAGAATGTCGTTATATCATTTTAATTTTTATGATATATCTCTTTTATGGATTCTTGTTTCATTCCAATTTTGATCATTCAGAATTAACCATAATTGATTTGACTGTTCTATCATTCCAATATGAAACATAGTATAGTTCTTGTGTAGAAACTATAATAGTTCTTGTTCTTTATATTGTTAAAGAAACTTGATTGTGATGCTTGCGCTATATTTTCGCTAAGCTAATTATGAATTGTACTAAGTTCTTTTGTGGAACTAGATACTCTATTAAATACACTAAACTCTTAGAGATGTGTCTCATGATATTCTTATTTGTAATATGCTAGCAAAGATGAAGGAGTTGAATCTGTCAACATAGATTTCAAAATAATGATTTGCTCAAAATGGAGGAGTAAACATAAAGCAGTGTGCAAGGATAGAGTTTCAGTTTATTTTTTTCGAGAATAAATTAGTCACTTGCTTGGTAAAAACTTCTTTTGTGTTTAAGACTCTTGTGTTCAATGAGCTTAAAACTCTTTTTTTGTTCTTGAAGTTTATTTGCTTTGTTTGATTTTGAAACTATGACAAATTTCTCCAGTTGGTTTAGTCATTGTGAACTATTCTGTTGTGATATGGTTTGGTAACTATTTAATTATTTTGGTTTATTCTTTTTTGAACTATTCAGATTTATAATTGATTTAGTCCTTATAAACTGTATATTGAGTGATGCATTCTTCTATTTAAAGACTGCTATCAGCCAGTCAGCTTCATGTTGAACTGATGAGATAATCCAGTACGTTTATATATTGAGAATATAGGAGGAGATTGTTGGATATATAGGTATATTCTCACTATATGAATAATATTATGTGTAATATTATTCTATGGGTAACAAGTGTTTACACTTACTAATTGTATGGATATCGGAATGTGGGTTGAGTGGGTTGAGAAGCCAGTTCCCAAACCAGTATTTATCCTATAAATACTGGCTTGTGATAGTAGTCTAGGTATTCCAATTTTGATACCTAGGGTAAATATCTCAAGCACCTTAGTCTAGGATATTAACCCTAATTTCTATTGCTATTATCTCTCATAATCTCTAACAAGTCATACTCTGTATTTCTTAGTTTTTTGTTGCATCTAATCAACAATATCCTCCAACTGCATAACGGCATCTGCCATAGTGGTGATAATGTGCCTACTCAAGCCCGTTCTAAGGAGGATAAGTTGGACTTTCCTACTCCATATGTCGTAGTTTTTCCCATCCAACTTTTATCACTTAACAGGGTAAATGAAAACGACCTTATGAGACATCACCGAAACTATAATGCAAAACCGTAAAAAAAAGAAAAACAACACAGAGAGTGGATATATCAGAACAGATACACACGCAAGAATACAACTCAAAACCTTGTAATTAGTACTTCCCCATAATAAGAAAGTCTAGAGAAGTTTTCACTAATACTATGTACCAATTGAACCCCCTAAACACCCTCACAAGGAAACAACACAAGTACGAGATTCTACGTTGCAACGCTTATATCCTATTCTTTTTTTTAATTTTGAAAACAACAAATTAATAAAAATAAAAACAATAAATAATGACTAATTATTTGTACATTTAAGGGAGTTCGCGAGCTTGCATGTGGGGCATCGTGGAAACACACTCACTTTTACAAATCGACTATGAGCAAAAATAAAAGAAATGAAAAGTACAACATTTTCCCTCTCTTTTCTCTATCAACTACCACCAGAATTTGCCTCACTAGGTCCCTCATATAATAAACAAAATTACCTAAAGCCTATTGAGTGGCACTTATCTCAAAAACCACATGCAATTGCGAACTTAAGTCTTCATCCGTAATGGAGAGCTAGACTCCTTTACCCAACATAAAATTAATCATACATAACATGCAAAGAATTATTTCTAGAGGGTGGTCCGTTCATCGACATAAAATTAACACATTACAAAAACACAGATTTTGAGCATTATTTTATTGCAGCACCAACAAACTTGAAGAAACAATGTTATAACAGTATAGACATAATTTATTTTGCAAGCCTTTTTGCCTTGGACTCTAATTCCTGCAAAAAAAACTCATGCAGTGTGTCAATGAATGGATTCTAAACCACTCGACCCGTCAAAATTTGCTTTGCTAACTACAAATAATAATCAAAAATTCATTTCTAAATAATGTGGCAAATTTGGAATTAACCTGAGAAACTTCTAGGTCTTAGAACAATAAAAATATTCTAAAAGACTGAGCCTACTTTGCCCTCTTCTAGTGAAATTATGCATCATCATTGTGACAATTTTTAAAAAAAATCACTAGGTTCAAATTCGGTGAGAAAACAAATTTGAAAATGCTTAAATTGGCCTTAGAAAACCCAACAATGGACTTAAAAAAAACTTATCTGTTTTAGGCTAAATCTAGGCCCGTTTTAGTTCTGTTTGACTCACTCAATGCAGGATCCGGTCCAATCAGACCCATAGAACTTGCTGGATTGGATTTGGTTTAACCAAAAAGTCAAACAGAACCAAATGGGTAGGATTCGAACTATTTCCATATCCAAAACCACATCCAAATCCATTCAGGTCGAATCTACACCCAGAGCCGAATCCGCAACCCGCTAGAAGCCCCCTGTGTCGCACGTGCCCACGTATCCCTTAAATGGGCACGCTCTATTCACGTACAGCCAGAGGGCCGAGTCTTTTGAATTCTAGACCTAACCTGACCCAAAACCTCCAACCTCCAGTGCACAACATGTGCGCTTGTGCTGCTTAGATGGGCATGTGCTTCTTGGGTGGGTTTGGATTTAAGATAAGACAAACCCTGCCCACTCCCGACCCGACCCACCACAACCTTCTCCTTTCCTCCACTGCCCGACTCTCACACACAGCCCGGATGAACCCCGAGCTGTGGCAAGCGGCAGTGACGACGAACGACTCAGTTGGTGGTAGCGACATGTTGGAAATATGCTTCAAATATTTCTCTAAAATTCAAAATCTTTATTCTTTGGTTATTTTCATTTAGATTTATATCTTTCTATATTTGAAATATTTAATACAATCTCTTATAACTATCTTGAGATATTTGTTAAGGTTTATTCCAAACTCGATAAGGGAGAATGTATTGACTTGGGGGCTAAGTTTACTTGGCCAGTATGTCAAATTTCAAGGTTACTACTCTATAAATACATGAGAATATATTGTATCAAAAGATGTTCAATAGAAAGAACTAAGAGCTAACTATCTAATTCAGAGATTATTGTAATCAGGGAGAAAAGAGAGAGATTGAGAGGCATGTCTTGTAATTTCCTTACTATTTAATTAAATATTGGCTCCGAAAATCTTCTTTTGTTCTTTATTTTACTACTTTTCTACTTGTTGCAAATCCAATTTATGTTGCCGAACTCTTCGAAGAATAACGAGTTGTTGGGTAACTATCTAATTTCGCGATTTTGATGTAACAAATGGTATTAAAGCGATAGGTTAGAAGATCCAACCGAAGGTGATGGCATCTACTTCTAACACCGCTTCAACAACTTGTTTCATAATGGAGAAATTTGATGACACAACGAACTTCAGAATATGGAAAGTCAAGATGAATGATGATGTGAATATTTGCAAGTGTACAAAATTGCAACAAGTAGTATAGTTTTAGTGAAAAGAGTGTTGAACCCACAGGGACTAATTATTTTATTGAGTACTGAATTTACTAGATGAATCACTATTTGGAAAATCGAAAGTTAATAAATAAAGCAACTAAATTAAATTAATCTAAAAAAATTAACTAAATTAATTAAGAGGGAGCGGAATTTGAAAATTTGTGATTTGTTAACGGCAAAATAAATTCTAGGGCTTTTGATTTTACCTAGTTTATCCCACACAATTTATAATTCCATATGAATAAAGAATTATTTTTCCAAGTTGTAGAACGAATCCCCAAATTATTCAATGCTTTCTCTCGAACAACACCAAAAAGATCTCCAACTAACAGTTTGTCATATCTCTATGCAAATTTAATTAATTGAAGACTCATTAAGTTCTGTGGATTTCTTAGCGGTCATATCAATCGTAGTAAATCATCTCTAATTTTGCTCAATTAATGGTATTTAATTTATAGTTCTAAATTACAAATTACCTCTCGGTCTCTCCATGATCCAATAAATCATACAAATATTTGTCCGCCAATTGTACGCATTAAGAATAAAAATCAAATACACAGCCATGGAAAAATAGAAAAATAATATGAAATTAAAATTGTGTTCTCGGAACTAGGCTACATCAAAATCCTAGAAAAATAAATTTAGTGCATAATGAATTGCACTTAACAAATATTGTCGTGCATTGCATTATAGAAAAATAGAGAAAGAAAAGAGATACAAAAGGAACTGCTTTTGTAAAAGAAATTGCAAACCGTCTCGAAAAGCATGCCCGAAGTAAATTCCTCTCTCTCTGGCTGTCGTGAACAGCACCGAAACCCACCACGTCAGCAGCCTCGGAACTCGCGCCAGCAGTTTCCTCTCTCTCTCCTGGGCTTCTGTTTCTCTCTCACGCCGAGTCAGCACGTGGGTCCCACCGCACGCCACGTCACACAGCTGCCTACTTCTTCCGTCTTGTTCTCCCTCTCCCTTTTCGTCTTGATGCCACACGTGAATCAAGAGAGCTGTTAGAGCATCCACAGTCGTTCGATGGTAAAAATGGCAAAATGCATTTTTTAGCAATCCAATTCGATGAGCATCCACAGTCGTCGATTGGCAAAAAATGGCGGAAACGAAACATGATGTTTCGTCCCAAAAATTGGAAAAAAATAAAGGTTTTTTTTTGCAAAAAAAAATAGCAAAAAACAAATTTTAAAAATAGTTCGTAAATAATATTTGCAAAAACAATTAAAAAATTCGCAAAAACAATTTTAAAAATTACAAAAAGTTCCAAACGAAATGCCCACATCCTGGACGAAGCATCATGCTTCGTCCGGATTTGAAGGATTTTTTTTGTAAAAAAAAATTGCAAAAACGATTTTTTTTAACAAATTGTAATTTTTTTTTTGCAAAAACAATTTAAAAATTTGCAAAATAAATTTAGATAATTGCCAAAAAAAATTAAAATTTACAAATTTTTTTTAAATTTGGATTGGGACGAAGCATCATGTTTCGTCTCAAATTCAGACGAAACATCAGGTTATTTATTCGTTTTTTTTATTTATTTTAATTCGGACGAAACATCATGTTTCGTCCGATCAATTAAGAATATAATAAAATAATCCAAACGAAACATCATGTTTCGTCCGCTATAATATGCATATTGCTATTTCGATTGCTATTTCTCCGTATCTACTGTAGCGCTTTTGCCAAAAAATGGCAAAATAGCAAACGACTGTGAGCGCTACACTAGAAAAGAAATGGCAAAAATGGCAATAAAGCAAACGACTGTGGATGCTCTTAGGCTCTCTCCTGATCTTCTTTTTGTTTTCGTCTTTATCCCAAGTCCACCCAAAGAAAACTCCTCTGTCGTTCTTTAACTTAGTTTTTATTTTATTTTATTTTATTTTATTTTATTTTATGAATAGAGGTTAGCCGTCGCTATTCCTCTTCGTTCAGCCCTCCTTTCTTTGTTCAATCTGCTGTTGTATTTATAGGAGTAGGAGACACGAAATTAGGGTTTACTTTTGCAGAAAGAACCCCTCTCTTTATTTATTTGAAACACGTGCTGCAAATACAAAATAAAATCAGAAATTAGGGTTTTAAAAATAAAAATAAAAATTAATTAGTTTAAAATTAATTAAACCAACTAAAATTCATATTAGTTCATTTAAACCACTTTTTAAAATGTTTATTGCACTTTCAACTCAATTGACAAATTAAAAATTATATTTTGTTTTTCTCATGGCCAAATTGTAAAATTTAAAATCAACAAATCAACAAAAGTAAATAAATCATTATGTTTGTTTTGTTTGTTGATTTTTACAAAAAATCTTCACATTTTGCATCAAAGATCTTATGTCTTAAAAAATAATTAATTACTTGAAATCTTATGGAAATAAGATGAATTAAACACGATAAAGATGAATACAAGCAATTTTAATGGGTAAATAAGTACAAATATTTGTATAAAAATTAGACACATCAAATACCCCCAAACTTAAGATTTTGCTTGTCCTCGAACAAAAAGTAAAATCATGAATCAAAGAATAATAATCAATAGTAGGCTCAACTGATCACACTAAGAGATCTCTTCATGCAAACATCAAAATTTTAATTAAAAATATAAACAATAGCAAATAAAGTAAAATCAAACATACTCACTTTCTCCAGTACAATTATTTATTCATAATTCCACACCAAATCATATTTGTCATGCAATTAATGTAATTATAGTATGTAACAACTTCATCTATGATTTTCCCTTCTCACTACTACAAACCTAGTAGCAAACTAGAGTTTTTTTTTGTCTCTTCTCTAAGTTGTCACTTGCCTTTTGAGGCGAATGCAAAATATTTGTGATGAATTCATCCGGTTACTCAACAAGTCACAAACTTAAAGTGCTTTGCATACTCATATTTCAAGTTGCCGTTTGACGTAAAAGTGAACATTGGTGATGAATACCCCTCGTTACTAAGCAACTCAAAACATTGGAGTAGATTGACTTTATTCATAAATTTTTTTTTCATTATTGCTCTATTTACTTAAACTCTGTTTAGGACTAGATCAAAGGGGATAATCACAAGAAAAAGCATCACATTTTCTAGGGCGCATTGTGCTACTCGGCTCGAACTCGGTCAAAGCTCGGCTCGAGCCGAGCTTAAGCTTGAAAACGGAGCACGATTGCTTAATGAGCCGAGCTCATGTAGCCCTAATTACCGAGGGAGGAAAATGCTCAATTTAGAAAGGTAATCAATTTTACTCTCACTGCAGCTTATTCTGTTGAAACCAATGTAATCATCTTTATGTATAGATCTCCTTGATATGCATATATGAATTCTTTTGTGTGTGAAATAATAACCATGCATATATGAATGTATATAATCATTTACAATGTTTGTATTTTCAGACTTAGTTGCAGTTACTTATTAGATGCAACTGTTGTTAGATTATGAGAGATAATAATAAGAGAAATTAAGGTTAGGGTTAATATCCCTACTGCTGGAGATATAATACCCTGCTTATCATAAATTGGAATATCACATGGGAACTACATCTAGACAAGTATATATGGGATTAAACTGGGTTTAGGGTACTGGGCTTTATGCCCAGTCAACTTGGTCCAACAATTAACAAATAACACGTGAAAGCACGTGTTGCTCCATAGAACATTATGCACAGTAAAATTATATTATATTGAGAATATACTTATATATCCAACAATCTTCTCATATATTCTTAACATATTAGGCAATGCCCTTTTATATTATTGGATCACAAAAAAATATAGTTCATTGACTAAATCAATTATAACTTAAATAGTTTAAATGAGTCTAAACCAAAATAATCAAATAGTTCAAAGACCATATCAGAACAGAATAGTTCACAATGACTAAACCAACTCGAGAAATCTGTCGTAGTTTCAAAATCAGCCAAAGCAAATAAACTTCAAGAACAAATAGAAGCAAATAAACTAGCTCATGAAACACAAGAGTCTTAAACTCATAGAAGTTTTACGAAGCAAGTGACAAATTTATTCTCGTGAGAAATAAACCGAAACTTTATCCTTGCACACTGCTTTATGTTACTCCTCCATTTTGAACAAATCATTATTTTGAAATCTATAATGACATATTCAACTCCTCCATCTTTACTAACTTATTAAGAACAATAATATCTAGAGACACATATCTAAGAATTCTAACAAATTTCACAAAGTATTTAGTTCCATAAAAGAACTTAGTACAATTCATAATTAGCTTAGCAAAAATGTAACACAAGCATCACAATCAAGTTTCTTAAAGAACAAGAACTATTATAGTTTCTACACAAGAACTATAATATATTTCATATTGGAATGATAGAACCTTCAAATCAATTATAGTTAATTCCGAATCATCAACTTTGGAATGAGATATATCATCAAAATTGGAATGATATAATGATAATTGTAAACATCGGAAACACATCGACAAGTTTTCACACTTTCTTTTGGAATAATAAGATGATTCTAAGTAAATTATGAGAATATATAGCATCATCAAAATTGGAATGAAATTATATATTAACAAAATTTACATAGAACTTTCAAACTATCTAAAGCATGCCAACTGCCTAAAATTAATGCTTAAGTTTTAACTTCTCTATGGCTCCAATTGGATTCTAATTTTCAAAACAACTAGGATGTTAAAACTTTTGGCTTAATAGCTTTTAACTCTATTTCCCCCCACAGTTTTGATAATTAGATCACTTTCAACTCTCATAGCATGAGCATTAGTCATAATTTATCTCAATTGCACTTTATTTATGAAAAAGTTCCACTAGACTTCTTTCAGCCTTAATATACTCCTCTGACTAGTATAGAGCGGGTTATGAACTACAGTGCATTGTAGCATGATAGTCGACGAATAGAATTAGAGAGTCACTTAAACTTCTTAATGGATGACTAGCAACAAGTTCTTCAATCCACTCAGCTTCTTCTCCTGCAGAGGATAACACATAGAGGCATGATTTCATGGATGATAGCACGGTGCATGTTTGCCTTTTAATTTTCATAACATTTTTGTTCCTCCTAGTGTATGCACTAGTTATCGACTTTCACTAAATTCTGAGCATTATAATGCATCAGATCATCCATTCAATCTTGAAGGATGACTAGAGTTGCACAAAACAAAATCTGGAGTACTTCTCAAGTATCTCATTAGCCTCTTAAGTCGAGCACTCTCTCGATACCCTGTGTATGGGTCCATGGTGCATGGGAGAAGCTCCAAGACCTACTACGATGTTGCACCTTAGGTCATAGCAGCATGTATCCTATTTTCAAGACGTGTTGTAGAGATACCTATCCTCGAGCAAGCACCACTGTATCCATCATCTTGCCGCTTTCCTGACTGGCACCGCTAGGATGCATTTACATATTATCAGTCTTTGGTAGAAACAACCAAAGTAGTGAATACTCGATGATGACAAAGTTCCAGTTGTAGTAACTGTTCATGTAGATGTCATCTCGTCAAGACCACTTCCTTTTTAAGCAGGTCGACACTCTATATGCTATTTAGTCGATTCTTAGCACACGCCTGTATAATCCTAGCATGCTATGGAGGAGGATCCAAAATTCTCACTAAATGGTGAATGCATGTTGGCTTAACTTCTATATACATACTTGAACCAATCCACCCTAATTGGTGGCCCAACCTGCCCTTTCACAATTGTGTCGCTCTCATCGCGAACCGATTTGGAGTTCACATCTGGTTCTTATCAATACGAGGTCCAATTATTCATGTATCGGATTTGGGTCTTCTTCGAGTGCGACCGCACAATGCGCCCTCTTCCTACACCCATTCAAGGGTGATCCCTTAGTCCTACGAGTAATCACTAATTACATTTGCACTCCAGGTGGATTCATTTACACTGAGTAAGACTGGATCTCAACTTGTTCGCTCTCCATTGAAAGTGTCAAGGAGGTATGCTTGAGAGTAAGTCATACCATTACCTCGCGACATGTTTTTTATATGTGTACAGTTCACTAAGTCATAATATCACCAACATTTTCAATGCACAAATAAAAACACAAGAAAACATAATCGACAAAAAAAATAATGTGAAAAACCAAATTCATCTACAAACTCAAAATATGTGTCTAGAGTTCAAAGTCTCAAAACATGCACCAACAAAATAATCACAATTACATGAAAGAAATGTCTACGTCCTTCGGGACCCCATGGCGCTCAAACGTGGCCTGTTCTAACAACTTCATGAGTGGATCTGCAATCATATCCGTGGTAGACAAGTAAATCGGATCAATCTTCTTTGTCTCACACTGTGTTCTAATGAAGTGATACATCAACTGGATGTGCTTCGACCTACCATAGTACATGGGGTCCTTCACTAGCGTTAGGGTAGACATACTGTCATAATAGAGTGTGACAGGTCGTCGCCCACAACCTTTTTGATAAAGTCGTTGGCAGAACCTCCTCAACCAAACAACCTCTTGAGCCTCAGCAGCACTGGAAATGTACTCGACATCCATAGTGGACAAAGCGACACATGATTGTTTCAGGCTACAGTATGAAATGGCTCCACCAGCAAGAGTGAACACATATCCCGAAGTGGACTTGCATTCATCAAAATCATTGCCCAAGTTAGCATCCCTGTATCTTCTAAGACAGTGATCTCCACCTTGGTAGCACAATTGATAATCTACAGTCTTTCACAGGTATTGCATTGTACACTTCACTGCCCTCCAATGCACCCCACTGTAATTGCTTTAATATCGGCTTACCACTCCTGTTGTTTGGAAAATGTCTGTTCTGGTGCATAAAATTACATACATCAAACTACCAACTGTACTGGCATAGGGTATCCTAGCCATCAAACCAATCTATAAATTAGTTTTACGTCAGAAGTTATGGGATAGGACTGCTCCTTTCACAACAGGGGTGTCCATCAATTTAGCATTCTGCATATGGAAACAAAGAACTTCTTTACGTAAGTCTCTTGACTCATGCTAAGAAGTCATTTCGAGTGATCTCGAGAGATCTTAATATCCAAGAATGTATTTTTCTTCACCGATGCCATTCATCTCAAAAGTGGAGGCCAACCACTTCTTAGTGGCGACAACCCAATCGAGTTTGTTCCCAGCAATCAATTTGTCATCCACATACAAGCTCAAAATTAAGAGATATTCTTTGGACTATTTGTCATACGCGCAGTGGTCTTCCTCGCACATTGCAAAGTCAATCTCTGTGATGGTGCTATGAAAGTGTCGGTACCACTGTCGGGATGACTGTTTGAGACCATAGATGAAGTGCTTGAGCAAGCACACTTTGCGCTCATACCCCTTGACCTCAAAGCCCACTAGTTGGTCCATATAGATCTCTTTGTCCAATCCTCCAATGAGTAATTCAGTCTCAACATCAATTTGGTGTAACTCTAGATCGAGGTGGGTGACCAATGCTAGGATAAAGCAAATCAATGTAATTCTTACCACCGGGGAGAATGTCTCATCGTAATCCACGCCCTTCTTTTGGGTGTAGCCTTTCGCAATAAGTGGGGCCTTGTACTTTTCGATTGTCCCTTTCGCATTTTGTTTGATCTTGATAATCCATTTGTTCCCGATTATTTTGTGTCATGCTGGAAGATCAACCAAATCTCATACCCAACTCTTTGCCATAGAATCGGTCTTCACTTTCATAGAAATTTTCCACTCGTTCACAACAGATGAAGTCAGAGCGTCCTTATAGGACTTCGGCTCATCATCTTTCTGTGGGCCACAAATGAAGGCTTCATCCTCGATAGCCCATCACATAAGGGGTGTTGCCTTTCGCTGACTCTTTCTTATAGTGGGAATGATCATAGAAGATGTATTGGCAATAGGAGACTTACGTTTCATTTTTTGCCCACTTTCATCCACCTAGGTTTCGCTCCCATTTGGAACAACAACCGTAGGGTCACTCTCTCCAAGAGTATGGTCCTGTAAAGGTATTGTTGGAGTGCTCCCACTATTCGGAGCAACTACCTCAGTCTCTATAGGAGTGCTTCCACTGTCCGAAGTAGCTTCCCAAGTTTGCAATGGTGGAGTATAGCTCAAATCATATTGAATTGTGTGGTTATCGGTGACCGGATGATACATATCCCCCTCCCCCCTCGCCAAGAGCCTACTCACAACTCCCATAGTTGGTAATCTTTGCTCAACTTCAACTTTGGTAGGATATTCATCCTTGATGAACGTCACCTCCCGTGACTCAATCTATGTTAGCTGACCATTTGGTTGTTCACAAATCATTACATAGCCCTTAGAGTGGTCAGGATACCTTATAAAGAATCCTTCTCTATCTCTTGGGTCCAGCTTTCCCACTTGAGGAGCTGGAATGTGCACAAACCCTGCAGGCCCCCAAGGGTGCAAATGGTCCAAGTTGAGCTTTCACCCAGTCCATAACTAGTAAGGAGTAGTGATAATTGACTTACTTGGCCAGATGTTTAGTACATATGTGGTGGTGCATCTCCCAGAAAGCTGGGAGGCAAATTAGTGTGAGCTATTATAGACCTAACCATCTCTAACAATGTTCGATTCCTTCTATCCACAACACCATCTTGTTGCGGAGAGTGGGGTGTCTTCAGTGTCTTTTGATACCTTTCTCTACACAGGGTTCCCTAAAGTGCTCAGATCAATACTCATGTTCACGGTTAGTTTTAAGAGTGTTCATTTTTTCATCTAGTTGGTTCTTAACTTCAAGAATGTAGCGATGAAAACATTCTAGTGCATCGGACTTGTGAGCAGTCAAATAAACTTGACTGTATCTAGTGCAATCATCTATGAATGTGATAAAGTAATAGTATCTTTTGCGTGATTGTGTACTCATGGATCCACAAATATCTGAGTGAATTAATTCTAAAGGGAGTTTTGCGCAGAGTGCCTTATTGAATTGTTTTCATGTTGCTTTTCCTACCAAACAAGCCTCACGAGATGGCAGGGTAACCTTCGCGAACTAACCTAAAATGCATTTTCTAGCTAAACGGGTCATCTTATCAATCCCTATGTGACCAAGTCGAGTATGCAAAGTCAAAGAATCGACACTAGTAGAAGCAATAAAACGACATGCATATTAACTTAAAACAAAAAAAATCATTTATTAAGGTACAAAAATGAAATGTTTTGCCCCCATGACAATGGTTACATAATTATTCCCCAAAAAAAGTAAATCCTAAGCCTCTTAATGCAGAAACAGATACAAGGTTCCTCCTAATTCGTGGAACATACAAAACATCATGAAGAATCAACATGCGCCTAGTGCACAACGTTAGCTCGTTTGAAAAAAATGATGCCCAACACCTTTTTTTTGTGAACTATTCCCCATGAAAATAGTGTGTGACCTATTTGGAATGTGATGGAAACTTGTAAAACCCTCCTTATTCTAGGTATTTCGATTGAAATACCCATAAATGGTATTTTTATGTAGAAATAGTATTCTTGCTTATTTTGATGATCCACGATATAGAAGAAAGAGTTCGGGTATTACTAAATATGGGACCGTAGAGGTGGATTTTCTCGTTAAAAAATAAGGTTTGATTGAATATCGAGGAGCAAAAGAATTTATTCTTATGTGCTTGGTCTCTCATTTATCAATAATCCACATAGGATTAGAATTAGCTAGCATAACATATGTGCAATCAAAGGCAATCGAATTTGAGGGGGAAGATGATACCTTCTTTGGCTCTGTGCACTCACGACCAAAGTGTCCCTTCCTTTTACAGTTAGCACTCGACTTTAGACTTGTCTTTTAATTTCATGGAACCTTGAGAACCACATCGTTTCTTTGCCTTACCCTGCACTCCAAGTCCTGGAGTGGAGGAGGCATCACCAAGGGCCTTCTTCATCTTGCGAGGCCTACTACCCTGTGCTTGCCAGCCTGGGCTAGGAGCATCGAGCTTGCCTTGGTCAAACAGCAGCGCTCGTACTCCAACTCGAGATGGGTCTTAAGACCCTGTAGTGTAGTAACACTATTGGTATGACTCATGGTCATAACAAATGAGTCCAAAGAGGCAGGCAGTCTTCAAAATAGTGTAAACCTACGGCTTATCAGTCATTGCATGCCCGGTACCGATAAGAACCCAGATCATCTGAGATACAACACGTAGATGTTTAACCATATCATGTTTTGCATCCATCTTGTACCTCTCAGTCCTCAACAAGAGATTCATGTGATGAGCTAGGTTAACACCAATGTAGTTCTTCTTAACTTTGTCCCAAAGTTCTATGGAGATTGGGAGATCCCAGAACTCACCAATGATATCATTATGCATAATGCTCTTGATAATGTTGCACGTTTGATGATCTTTCCTTAGGCATACTCTGTATTTCTTAGTTTTTTCTTGCATCTAATCAAAAATATCCTCCAACTGCTTAACGGGTTCTGCCATAGTGGTGGTAATGTGCCTACTCAAGCCCTTGCTAAGGAGGATAAGTTGGACTTTCCTACTCCATATGTCGTAGTTTTTCCCATCCAACTTTTATCATTTAACAACGTAAACGAAAACGACCTTGTGAGACATCACCAAAACTATAATGCAAAACCATAAAAAAAAGAAAAACAACACGGAGAGTGGATATATCAGAACTGACACACACGCGGGAATACAACTCAAAACCTTGCAATTAGTACTGCCCCATAATAAGAAAGCCTAGAGAAATTTTCACTAATACTATGTACCAATTCAACCCCCTAAACACCCACGTAAGGAAACAACACAACTACGAGATTCTACATTGCAACTCTTATATCCAATTCATTTTTTTTATTTTGAAAAACAATCAAAAAATAAAAATAAAAACTGTAAAAAATGACTAATCATTTGTTCGTTCAAGGGAGTTCGCGAGCTTGCATGTAGGGCATCGTGGAAACACACTCACTTTTACAAATTGACTATGAGCAAAAAGAAAAGAATTGAAAAGTACAACATTTTCCCTCTCTTTTCTTTATCAATTGCCACCAGAATTTGCCTCACTAGGTGTGAGACCCCGTATTTCTAGAGTGTATATATAAATATTAGTATATAGAATATAGTATATATATATATATATATATATATATATATATATATATAGTATATAATACTAAAGAAACAAAAGAATGGATGGATTGTGAATGACGTGGAAGGAATGGAGGAAAAGTGTGCATGTGGTGTAATGTTGACTAGTTGACCATGGATGAATAAATGAATGAAAGGATGAAGAAGTGTGTGATGGTGGGTGTGTTTGACCGCGGTTGACCCTTGGGGATTTAATCCCACATCGGTGGTACAAAGGGAAGGAAAGAGAAATATATAGGATTAGCCAATGAGAAAGGTTACCAATCGTCCGGACACCCTTTTGAGGCAGCCTGTGGTGGGCGTGGCTAGAATTTAATTAATTGTGTGCGTACGGGCTGAGTGCGGGGCGTTACACTAGGTCCCTCATATAATAAATAAAATTACCTAAAGCCTACTGAGTGCCACTTAGCTCAAAAACCACATGCAATTGCGAACTTAAGTCTCTATCCGTAATGGAGAGCTAGACTCCTTTACCGAACATAAAATTAATCATATATAACATACAAAGAGTTATTTCTAGAGGGTGATCCGTTCATCGACGTAAAATTAACACATCACAAAAACACAGATTTTGTGTGTTTATTTTATTTGCAGCACCAACAAACTTGAAGAAACAATGTTATAACAGTATAAACATTATTTATTTTGCAAGCCTTTCTTCCTTGGACTCTAAATCCTGCAAAAAAACTCATGTAGTGTGTCAATGAACGGATTCTAAACCACTCAACCTGTCAAAATTTGCTCTGTTAACTACAAATAATAATGAGAAAATCATTTTTAATTAATGTGGCAAATTTGGAATTAACCTGGGAAACTTCTAGGTCTTAGACCAATAAAATTTTTATTAAAGACCGAGCCTTCTTTGCTCTCTTCTAGTGAAAAATTATGCATAACATGGTGACAATTTATAAAAAATAACTAGGTTCAAATTCGGCAAGAAAAAGAATTTGAAAATGCTTAAATTGGCCTTAGAAAACCCAACAATGGACTTTAAAAAAAACTTATCTGTTTTAGGCCAAATCTGGACCCGTTTGGGGTCTGTTTGACTCAATCAATGCTGGATCCAATCCAATCAGACCCATAGAACTTGCTGGATTGGATCCGGTTTAACCAAAAAGTCAAACAGAACCAAATGGGTAGGATTCGGATCTGTTTCCATATCCAAAACCACATCCAGATCCATTCAGGTCGAATATACACCCAGAGCCGAACTCGCAACCCGCCATAAGCCCTTTGAGCAGCACGTGCTCACATATCCCTTAAATGGGCACGTGCTATTCACGTACAGCCAGAGGGACGAGTCTTTTAAATTCTAGACCCAACCTGACCCAAAACCTCCACCCTCCAGTGCACAACATGTGCCCTTATGCTCCTTAGATCCTGCCCACTCCCGACCCGGCCCACAACAACCTTCTCCTTTCCTCCACTGCCCGACACTCATACACAGCCCGAATGAACCCCGAACTGTGGCAGGCAATAGTGACGGCGGACGACTCAATCGATGGTGGCGGCATGTTGGAAATATGATTCAAATATTTCTCTAAAATTTAGAATCTTTATTCTTTGGTTATTTTCATTTAGATTTTGTATCTTTCTATATTTGAAATATTTGATTTAATCTCTTATAACTATCTTGAGATATTTGTTAGGGTTTATTCCTAACTTGATAAGAGCATCTGTAGTCGTTGAAGTTAAAAAATGGGTATATGGATATTTTGAAAATAGCTAATAGCTCAAACACTGCAGTCGTCCATACTAAAAAAAATGGCTTTTTTGGATGAAACGGAAGATCATATACCGTATGAAGATCTGCGTATTTTTTAAATTTAAATAGTGTGAAGGACGGCAGATCATCTGTTGTCCCGTAAATTAAAAATAAAAAATCAAAAAATGTGAAGGACGACACATGATGTGCCGTCTAACACCTATGCACAAATGCCAACTTTTCTCTCTCTTCATGAAACGGAAGAACATCTTCCGGTTTTTTTTATAATACTTCAACGGTAAATCATTTGCTGTCCACTTATTTTGCAATTAAAAAATTGGTCTCAAACGACATATCATATATCGACCGACGCTAAGACGATAAATCATCTTCCGATTTCTAAAATATGCATAATGTAATTTCGCTATCAAAAAATAGACGTCTCCTGTTCATCCAAAACCCAAAAAATGGGTATTTAGACGATGACTACAGAGGGCTTTTTTTTTTCAAACTATCCATTTTTTTGGATATATAGCCAACGACTACAGATGCTCTAAGGGAGAATATATTTGACTTGGGGGCTAAGTTTACTTGGCCACTAAGTCAAATCTCAAGGTTACTACTCTATAAATGTAACCCCCATTCCCGATAATAAGTATTTTCCGTGTATTTTCTATAATTTGATTTTTATAAATTTATTTTGTGCTAAATATATTTCGGATCTTTTATTAAATTATTTTCTAATCAAAAATTTTATTCAATTTGAATAATGGTGTATTTTAATCTTATTTTCTATATCTTATTGATCGGCTATTTATATTTGAGCCCGAAAACAAATATATTATTATTATTGGATTATTTTAGTAAAAATGTTAAACCCGAATACTACTTCATTATATAATTTTATTATTATTATAATCATAATTATTAATTGTTATTTCTTTATGATCTTATTAAAAATTCATATTTCGAATTATTTTATCATTATACCCGATCTAATTTTCTTGGCGAATTCCAATTTATTTTTAAGCCCAATTCATATTATTTCAATTGTATTATTTATTTATTTAATTGGATTGAAATTTTTGTTCATGAACTATTTTCTTTTTTATTGAGTTATCTATCTTGTGGATTTTATTTTAATGAATTGTGGATATTTTATTTGAACCCTGTTGATTTAGATCTTTCTCTTATGGACTCTAAAACCCAATTTCAATTGTTCTTGACCCAAATTTGATATTATTGGACCCTAATTCACCAATCCTGTACCCTGATTGTACCCTATAAATATAACCCTAATGCAAACCCTAAAAACCCAAAATTTCACAAATTGTAGCCGTCGCAAATTCTCTCTCCTCTTTCTCTCTCCCTGCTCAAACCCAACAGCTAAACTTTCCCCCTCCGGCCTTCTTCTCCGGCGAGCCTCCCATCGTCTCTCCGCCCTGTCCTCCTCCCTCGACCAGGCCGCCGCTCACCCCCGACCCCCTGTCCTCCTCCCGTCCGTCGAGCTCCACCCAGATCGAACCCCACCTCTCTGAGACTGTTTCCCTCGTCGCCATCCGTCTTCGCGCCGCCCCTCTAATGCGCGCCGCCTTCTGGACCTCTCCTCCTTTGTCCCGCCACCCTGATGCACCCCGATGCCATTATTGCCCCTTCTTCCGATCGACAAGCTCAGCCAGGCTCCCCCCTCCCCCCCCCCCCCCCCCCCCCCCCCCCCCGCGCGAAGCCTCTGCCCTGCGTTGATTCATAGCCGTCGTCGACGTCCCGCCACCGTCGAGCAGCCAGACCCACTGTCAGACCCCTTGCCTTTGTCTCTTTGCTGCTGCCTTTGTCTCTTTGCTGCTGTTGCTTTATCTCTTTGTACAAATGTTGTGCACGTGTTAATTGTGTGTTCGTGGGTTCGTTGCTTCGGGATCCTTATCCCATTATTCTTGATATTCGTTTTCATCATCTAACAGTCAAGTCACCGTCTACTTGAATTGTTAATTGTATCAAATTCAAGTTTCATTGAAACTCTTGCAAGTAGGTCACATGTTTATCGTATTATACCTTGTACATCTCTTCGTTGGGTCTATTAAGAGTTTACACGAGCTAACCTGAATATTCTTGACATCGTGCCACTTTTGTCTCTAAAGTTTGGATCTTTCATGAGTGCATATAAACATGATAATAGGGTTGTTCATGTAATCGTTACACAAATTAATTATTGTAGAGACAATTGATAGGTTGTATGTTATTTGATCGATTGATGACAATTGATGATAAATAGATGTATGAGCGTGTTCTAATTTTATTTATAATGTTTTTGACACCCTTCATGCTGATTAAGAAGTTTATCGACTAGTAGAATTGATATCCATCCTGTTTAATTAAATTATTTTCAAGAAAACTGCACAAATCCTATATATTGCTTATTGGCCTGTATGTTGACTGCTGTTTTTGAACTAGTAGACGATCTTAAAATGAATTACTTACTGAATATGAATTGTATCTTTATCTTTCTAGTTTTCAAAAAATCTTGAATTTTTGAATTCCGAGTTTTGTAGCAAAAGTTATGCCTGTTTTACTGCAGCTGTGTTTTTACTTTCTGATTTTCAGATTCTTGTATCTTGCATGTTTTAACAGTAAAAAGGCTGATCAAATGATAAAATTTTACTCTGAAAATTTCCAAATTGTTACTTAACATGTTCAGGAGTCTAGAAAATATTTTTAATAAATTTAATACTGAGTTTTTGTTGTTTCTAAAAATATAACAACATGATATCGAGATTCTGCCTGAACACGAAATCTGTAAAGAACAATGTGATTGACCTAGCTACTGTTGTTGGATTTTGAACTTTAAATATGCGTTGGAACCGTGTAGAAATCTAGTTTCTAGAATTTCTGACGAATTCACTTTTTGGATTCTGAAACAGTGGAAAACTGTATTTTTATACAGACTACTATTGCTGTCCAGAATTTTATATTTCAGTTTTTAATAGTTTAACTATTCCTATATTGTACTATTGCATGAATTAATGTATGCATGATGCATTGCATGATCCTAATATTTTATTGTCATCATTCTAATTGTCCTACTTCAAGTTATCATCCTATTGTTTCCATCGTTCATCTCGTGTCTCATCTTTGCATATTGTATTGCTGCATTGATAAATAATTAACAAGCCGGGGTTTAAGGGATTGATTTTAGTAGTTGACAATATAAGGACTGTACTCGGAGGAGGGGCCCGTGTTTTCCTATTTATCGGTCTATCGGTCATATCGGTCATCAATTAATTGTAGATTACTGACTACAGTATCTCGATTGATTCGTTCATCGGTCATTATTGAATATCGTTGCCGAGTACATGAACTATAGAGCCCACCACTATGTCTAAATGTAACTTGTTTGTATGTAGTAACCATGTGGTAATAGATGGGATGCATGAAGTGCTACATTAGTTAAGATTAAATGATTAATAGACTTAAGAGTTGCATCACATTGACACTGTATATTGTTCCTCATTGTTCCTATTGATGTCGAATTGATCATTGATCATTGTTACCGAATATTGCATCATTGTTTATAGACATTGTATCGATTACCGTGATATTGATTATTGATTACTGTGCCATGTTATTAATTCCTATTGATCCATTGATTCATTATTATACCGTTATTCTATTGTTCCCTCTTTTTCTACTTAATGACCATGACTTGCTCTAAGGACAATTTTTCTCTTCTTTTTAGATGAAGTGTTTACAGGTGTTGATGGAGAATTGCCTGATGGATTGGGAAAACAACATTGGTGAAGAAATTGATTGCATCGCACTTAATAAATAATTATTGCTTTGTTATGAAGACTTAATTATTGAACTATTGTTATTTCATTGTATTGGGCTTATGACCCGAATATTGCTATTGTTTCCAGACGTTGGATTATTATTGTACTTGGATATTTTATATTGCTTCATTTTAAGTATTCTTGTTCATGAGATTATTATTATTGCCTGCGCAATTGTTCTGTATTAATTATATTGTTGAGTTAATCGGATAAACAACTTATGGATGACGTTAGTCATTCGCTGGGCCAATGTCATGTACTCGTATTCCGTATTTTTGGAAAGCGGGGTGTGATAATAAATACATGAAAATATATTGTATCTAAAGATGGTCAATATAAAGAACTAAGAGCGGGCTATCTAATTCAGAGATTATTGTAATCAAGGAGACAAGAGAGAGACTGAGAGGCAAGTGTTGTAATTTCCTTACTATTTAACTATTTAATTAAATATTGGCTCCGAAAATCTTCTTTTGTTCTTCTTTTTATTACTTTTTTACTTGTTGCAAATCCAATTTATGTTGCCGAACTCTTCGAAGAATAACGAGTTGTTGGGTAACTATCTAATTCCACAATTTTGACCTAACAAATGGTATTAGAGAGATAGGTTAGAAGATCCAACCGAAGGTGATGGTGTCTACTTCCAACACTGCTTCAACAACTCATTTCATAATGAAGAAACTTGATAACACGACGAACTTCGGAATATGGAAAGTCAAGATGGAAGACATGCTAGTGTAAAAAGGGCTTGACAGACCTTGCTTGGGAAGGATAAATCAGGAATGAATATTGAAGATTGGGACGACTACAAATAAAAGATGAGTTCCTCGCGACAACTATCTTTTTCAAATCATCTCTCGAATATGATGGGTGAAACGTTTGTGCGGCAGGCTTGAAGATAAAACAGTACTTATACTATCATCCTCCTCGACAAAGCTAAACACTCGTCGATCCATGCTCAAAGGAGAAGTCACTACCGAATTGACAACTCTTCCAACTTCAGCATGTAAGAAGTCCAACTCGACGTTAAGCCAAGAAGGATGTTCAAACTAGCTAAAAATTCTGCAGAGGTGATGAGAGACAATAAGAAACAGAGCCATGTTTTAGCCAAGGGGAGTACACATAGCCTGTTGACTCATGAAGACCTTCA
This sequence comes from Hemerocallis citrina, assembly GCA_017893485.1. Classification (NCBI taxonomy): domain Eukaryota; kingdom Viridiplantae; phylum Streptophyta; class Magnoliopsida; order Asparagales; family Asphodelaceae; genus Hemerocallis; species Hemerocallis citrina. The sequence continues at coordinate 27,072,495 of CM030363.1, forward strand.
AGTTGGAGGAGAAGAATCATATTTGAGTCAATGAGGAGATTGTTGAAAATATGCCTCAAATATTTCTCTCAGATTTAGAATATTTATTCTTTGGTTATTTTATTTTATATTTATATCATTCTATATTTGATACAATCGCTTGTAACCATCTTGATATATTTGTTAAGATTTATTCCAAACTTGATAAGGGAGAATATATTTGACTTAGGGGCTAAGTTTGCTTGGCCACTAAGTCAAAGACTACTAACACTAACAAATATCTCAAGGCTACTACTCTATAAATACATGAGAATAGATTGTATCTAAAGAGGACCAACATAAAAAATTAAGAGCTAGTCATCTAATTGAGAGATTATTGTAATCAAAAGAGAAAAGAGAGAGACTAAGATGCATGTCTTGTAATTTCCTTACTATCTAATTGAATATTGGCTCTGAAAATCTTATTTTGTTCTTCTTTTTACTATTTTTCCACTTGTTGCAAATTTGATTTATATTATAGAACTCTCCGAAGAATAACACGTTGTTAGGTAACTATCTAATTCCGCAATTTTGACCTAACACGGCGGCTCCAACGAGCTCCGGCGACCTTCTCCCTTTCTCTTTCCTTTGAACCCGCAAACCAACCCATTCGAAAACTCGGGTTTCACCCCTTCCAATGGTTGGAGTGGCAATCGTTGGTGATTTTAGGGGCGAGACCCACTTTGTCTGGCCAACCTCATTCTCTCTCGCTCTCCTCTTCTTCTCCGACCATCTCTCACAAAACAGAAAAATCCATCAAATAGAGTTAAACTTTGGGGGATTTTCTGATCGAGATGACCCCCACTGTTCAAACATGACAGTGGGGACTGATTTCAACAACCTGCTTGTACACCCCTGGGGTGGCGGCGGCCGCATCCGGTAGTCGACACAATAATGAAGGAGAAAGTAAGGTTTTTCATATTAAGTGTTTATATCACAATATTAAAATTTTGATTTTTAAATTTATTTAAATTCCAAAAATTCAAATGAATGATAAACATGAACAAATCTTTCCACAAATTTTTTTAGCGATTAAACTACAAAATTAAAAGGCATTTGATGAAGGATTTAAAGTCAAAATTCACCATCAATTTGAAGTTTTGTCTTATAATATTATTTAAGATTAAACAATCAAACAAGTTATTCTATCTAACCATTACTCAATTTTTCGGAATTTATTCAACATAGTTTAATCCAATTAAACAAAAAAAATTCCTAGAACCGAACCGAAGCTCTAATACCACTGTTGGGCAGCTACGATCCGACCATGAATAATTACATCATCAAATAGATCATCACAAGCATGGAATCGACATGAACAAGTCTAAACTTAAAGCATGATGTAAAGAATCAAGTAAACAACAAGCCTAGTTTGATACTATTTGATACGTTGTCTTACATTAATTGGATGCGGAAGCTGAATGTGTAGCTGAAGTCCTCCCCACTAGAGGATATCACAATGCTAGTCACGCCTTCACAACCTCAGGACCAGAAGGATTTTGTGGTTGGGAATGAGCTATAATGGAAGTACAGGAGGAGAAGAACTAAAGATTCTTCTTCTAGAGTATGGAAAATATGACTAATATCATGCATCAACTATATGAGAAAATCTAGCCTCCATCTCTACATGTAGAGAGAGGCAAGAGGTAGATCTCATCGAATGGCTATAATCTATACCATATAAATCCAAGGCCTCTTCTTTATCCCATCATAAGAAGATGCCACCTCCCTAAATAGGAAGTATCAACAAGAATCCATCAGATTGAGAGGACTTTCTCCATATGTACCCTTAACCAAATCCCCCACGGGATTTGACCAGCCTTTCAAGTAGAGGGAAGGAAACGGTTGGGCCCTATGCCCATTCCGACAAACATATATTGTCATCATAATTGTAACCTAGGTTAAGAGAAATGGTACCATTCTATGCAAAATGAACACTACAAAGAAGTCATATTGGTCATCCAGAACTACACCTCTAATGCATTAGTGACGGAGGAAATTGCTCGATTTAGAAAGGTAATCCATTTCACTATCACTGCAGCTTATTCTATTATAATTTGTAAACTTAGTTTTCACTTTTATGTATAGATATTTTCCTATAAAAAAGTGTATAGATCTTCATTATATGTCGGCATATATAAATCAGTATTATCCCTAATCTTTAATACGATGATGCGAGGGTTGGGGTTGTGTCATATGTAGATAAATTGTAGACAAACCAACTTAATTGATCTAATCTCAACCACACCTTTTTTAAGTGAGAGTGATATTAACCATCCATTTTTAATTAATTAGTTAGATATCATTTTTGATAAAAATTAGTCACTTACCATAATATCCTCAAACTTCAAATTTATTTACGACATGATTATTTACGTAAGTTTCATTCATATAAAATAAAATTTGGTGTCATTAGGGGTAATTTGTAAAGATTATGGTAACGGTTTGGGATGGGTAAATTAGGTTTTAGGTTCGAGGATAGACTACGTCATAGTTTTTACTTTAATAATAAAAATAAAAAATTGTTAGAGTGTGCTTCGCACGTGCAGATTGCTTGTTATTATAAAGATAGAAGGACATGGCTAAGTACTTAATATCTAATTCAAATGTGTCAGTAGTGTTCATAACATGACTATTACAACATGACTATATGTATTATGAATTTTAAAACATGTAGGTATTTGAGCAACATCCTTTTGACAATTCTCTGCCCTAGCCGTATTGGTGAAAGTTGAGGATTTTATATACATGTCCTAGTTCGGACAGTTTTCTCTCATTATCAGTTTCTCCTAAATATTGGGAAAACCTATTCCTGATCTATGCTATGACTAGAGACTGAAATCTGATAATGTACTCAAATATCATTGGAATTCCTAGACACCAAATGTATATTCATATTTTTTTGTAACATTAAGTTGTATTAAAGAAAGAAGCCAACAGAAAGAGTACTGTTAGTTACGGGACACTTTATGTAAATTTCCAAGCAAATTTCAGTGATAACCGTATAAATGATCATCTAGTATAAATAGCAACATACATACCAACTCGCAAACTCACAGTACATACATATACATGGCAAAATATATTCACAATAAATAAGCTAAAGGTACAAATGCATTTCAGAAACTCACAACACACAAACTCCTAGTAAACTTAAACCGCACTCATACAGACATAATACTCGAGCTTAAATTCATGGGCTAGCTGCTGCTGGTGGTGGGGAGAGGAAAGGAATAGATGGGATCTGAAGACCAGGAATCGTTGGAAGCATAGGAATAACACCTGCAGGGACTGAAGGAAGAGTTGGTATCTGAACAGCAGGCAAAGGAGGCAATGCCGTAGGTATCGTGGGGATTGTAGGCAATGAAGGCATTGGTGGCAAAGCCATCTTCGGAAGTGTAGGAATCGTGGGCAAAGGAGGCAATTGGGGTTGTGGTAGTGTCGGAATTGTAGGCACTGTCGGTACATCAGGAGTCGCTGGCGTGGTGTCAAGAAGATGGCGTGCACCGAGACTTGCTTCAATGGTTAAAGAGGCTAATAAGAGAGTAAAGAGGAGCTTGTTGTAAGAAGCCATAGTCACTGTGAATATTTCTAGACTTAAATTAATGTTTCTAGTACTAGGACTGGGAGTTTGTATGTTGTGTTTTGAAAACAATGTACGGGGATAGGCATTTTATAGAAGCTAGAAATGTTGTACATAGTCTTCAATTTGACTAGGAAAATAGTAAAAATTGGAAAAACTGTGATGATTAGGTGATTGGTTGGTTGTGTTGGTGTGCATTGTTCACCTCCTCAATCTGTCTTTGATCTTGTTTCTAAAACTAAGTTGGTGTTGTTGGTGTTAAGAATTCAGGGTATTCTTATTTCCTTATTGTTGAGAAGTTAGATAACTGAACTTGAGGATTCAATGGTTGGCTAGGACTAAGTAGAATTTTGTGGAAAGTACTGACATATAAAATAAAGTTACAGAATTTAGCTAATTCCCATTTAATATCTGCAAAAGATTAAAAACAAAGATAAGCACTAATTTCAATGTAAATATATTGTTACAAGTTCAGTTCAAACCAACTTATTCCTAATTATCTACCATCAATTCAGTAGCTAGAATAAACATGAAATAAACTCAACTTTAAGGTGAACCAGAGACCTTAAGAATATAAGGTTAAGCATTACTTCAATTCACCTTTTTTTTGGCTAATTATTTTCAACCCAAAGTAAACTGAATATCAGTTTACAGGGGCAGCTCCTTCTTTGTCTGTGATGTAAATGACGCGATAACATTAATCGAACTTGACCTCTCCGAGCAACCATACTTCATTATTTATATTTTACAATTTATTACAGTAGGACAGTTTGTATATTACATCTAAGAGTTTTTGGAAGTATACTGTAATCTCTAATTATAACCTAGCTAGTTTAAGAGGAAATGGCCGAATTAAAATTCTATGTAAAATGAACTCTGCAAAGAAGTCATGTGTAATATAGAAATACACTTTTGATGCATTACCGAGGGAGGAAAATGCTCAATTTAAAATGGTAATCCATCTTACTCTCACTGCAGCTTACTCTGTTGAAGCCAATGTAATCATTTTTTTTTTTTTTTGAGAAAAAGGTGACTTCGCCACCGCTTCATTAATAAGAAATTAATGATACAAGTAGTACAGATACAACACATCTATCTGTTCCTAAACGGAACAGTGGAGAACAAATACAAAGCAAAACCTACACCCCTAACTAGTCCCTCCCTAGCTAAACTTGTAGACGCTGCCTCTGCATCCAGTTCCCCAACTTGTCTCTCCCAAATGTAATTTGAATTCCGCAAAAGTCTAATTTGGAATTTAAAAACCTCCGAGATAACGCTCCACCCCTGAAACTCCCTCCACATTTTCCCAAACGTCCACTTTGTCATCAACCACAACCACTATCTCTTGCTGGCAAACTTGCTCCTCTCCCCACGACGTTGCTATCGTGTATCCGCCAATCCAACCCTACCGCGACGCTGTCTTTTGATTGCGTCAAATTCAGCTCTCAACAGTAGCCGTTGTTTTCAACCGAAACTTGGACCCTTGAACTCGCCGACCTCACCACAATATGTATTTTGAATTTCAGTTTTGAAATCCAAATTACACCACACCCTCCTCGCACTCCTTACCTGAAATTTGAATTTCAAAAATCTATATTGAAATACAAAATTCAAGGAAACTCCCCCTCCACACCTCCAATTCAAATTTGAATTTCGATACTCTAATTCAAAAATCAAATCTGAGCCTCAGAACCCTACTGCGAAATTCAAATTTTGAATTTCAAATTTGAGTCCCCATCCTCTCTCCGTCTCCACGTCGCCCACTGTCAGTTTCATGCACACCCCCACTCCTCCAAGAATTCTCGTCATACGCATCCGTCACTCATCCGCTCATCTTCGCCATCAACTAATGACACCATCCAAACGAACAACAAACCTTTCGTTAGACCTGTCGTATCCTCGATGATGCCCCTCTGGTCATCACCAAACTGAACCTCCCGGCACAGCGACGCTCTCTGCGCCCTCTGTCGAACCTGGCCAGACTCCTCACCTAATCGAACCCAACTCTATTTGGGATCTCGACAAGGTAAAGCACAACGACCGGCTATCCATGAAATTGCACTACTCCAACGAACCCCAGTAAGAACCTTGATGTGCACTACCCTGACAATAACAGCCCACCACTGTCCCCCCTAACACTCCCTCTCCTACTAGTAGTAGGGAATTTCGAAATCTAAGTAGAAATTCCCAAACACGATAATTCCCCCCTCCGAATCTCGAAACGATTTGAAAATCGAAATAAAAGACCATTCCAGACCCAATCCTTGCTGTCAAGCCACCTCTACTCCAATAGTCCCTACCAACTCCAACAACCCCACCACTCCAACAACCCTAACCACACCTTCACAATGGAGCCCTCCCTCTCAGTCGACCCATCTCAGTCGAACTCTTTCAAACTCCTGAAGTATCCTCATCGCATCATTTGATCAGAGTGGAGATATCCGTGCACATACCCTCCAATAGCATTTGTATGACATTAGTATTATCCCCTTCAACCCATATAACTGTGTGTGCAACAATAGCTTCCCCACCTCTTTCAAACCATTCCAAACACCACGCACTTTTGCATCCTCAACCTCCCCTATCTTATGTGCACACCCACCAGCAAGTCTCACACAACCAAGATGGTCCCTGACCACATACCCACTCCCAGCCTTGGTTCCACTCACCGAGCCATCAAAATTCTAGCTAAAAGCTTGCCAACAAATCACAAATATTCTCTTATTGTACCTTGAGAACAACCATCACGGCCAGGACCACGCCGCCATCTCCTCTAATCCCTATGAAAGTATCCCGGTGCCGTCAGCTGCCATCCACGCTGCCTCGATGCCGCATCTACTTCCCCCGACAACGCTCCACCTTTGCCATGCCAGCCACTTGGCGTCGTGAGCTTTGTCGCGCCGATCGCTCTACCAGATCTGACCCCACGAAACCCTAGATGGATCCCGACGGCGGTCTCTACTCCACTCCGAAGCGGGGAAAGGGGGGGAAGGAGGAGGAGGAAGAGGTGGCGAGGGACTCCTCCCCCCTCCCCGACGATGGCGCCACAGATCTGTTCTTTTTTTTTTTGAATTTGGGAGTTTCTTTCTCTAGATTTTTATACATGAACAATGTAATCATCTTTATGTATAGATATCCTTCATATGCATATATGAATTCTTTGTGTAATAATAACCATGCATATATGAATGAGTTGTTAGGATTGTGGCCACAAATACACGTAGGCACGTAGTACTTGAAGTTAGAGTAGAAAAGGAGAACACGGAGACAACAAGAGGAGGCAACAACAGTTAGAAGAAGTGCAGTTGGAGGGTTGTGGTCGACCGCTCACCCGATTGACTACCCGACTGCAACTAGGCTGCTCGGTATCTTCTATTGTACAGGGTTCAACAGAGAAGGAGACGGTCGACCGTGCAGTCGATCGGTCATGCTTCATGTGTGGACTTAACATGTTGGGGTCGACCGACCCCGGCATCCCAAAGTGGGGTCGACCGACACCGGTGTTGTGTGTTATTTGGACTTTCGGGTTCGGGTCCAATAAGTTGTATTTTTGTTTATCTTTTAGGGTTTACTTGAGGGTTATATAAGTGGTTGTAGACTTTAGGATTTGTATCAGTGATTAGAGAGATTTGGTGAGCCGTTATCATTGTTCAACTTCAAGAGGGGATTGTGCCGAGTGTTTCAAAGGTGAGGGAGAGAGATTGAGAGTTGTAATCTCTTTGGTTCATCTAGTTCTTGGAAAGTTTCTATTGCTTGTGGTGTGTGAATTTTGCTATTAGCACTACGAGTTGTGGTAGATTCTGCAACAAGTGGTATCAGAGCACGGGTTCCGGATGGCTGATAGCAAGTCGAAGATCAAGAAGTTCGATGGGAGTGACTTCACGATGTGGAAGATTCAGATTGTAATGCCCCGCCCCAATACTCAGACAATTTTTTATTATTTTTAGAAGACAAATTAATACTTATAGTACAACTGCCCACCACAGACTACCTCTCAAAAGGTGGTTAACCAATTAGGTGACTCTTAATCATAGGCAATTTTATTTATATTAAATTATTCTTTGAATACTCCCGATATGGGATCACTTTATACAATCTTTTTTCCTCAAATCCCATGCACAAACTTGTGTACATGTCACATCCAATCCAAAGACAGCACAGTTCCGAAATTCAATCTCAAGTGCCCCCACATGGATGACGACATCATGATGTCATCCCATCTCAAACCAACACAGCATGTTGTGTTATCAGAACGTGGGCCCCTCTTTCTTTTACCTTCTCTCTCTCTCCACACACACACACACACACACACACACATACACACACACACACACACACACACACACACACACACACATATATATATATTATACTATTCAAAAATTACGGGGTATTACATACACCCACACCTTTAGAAATCAGCGTCCTCGCTGAGTATGGAGCATGCCATCTAGCGCAGGATCTTTCTTTCTAGACGATGTGGAGCGGGAGTACCCTGATTCAGCTAATTCCGGGCCTGATTCAGCTAATTCTGTGCCCCACTGACCACAGCTCCCTCTCAGGCATACATCGCACCAACTCGGTGTCGAAAGTCGGCTCTGATACCATCTGTAACGCCCCGCCTCAATACTCAGATAATTTTTTATTATTTTTAGAAGACAAATTAATCTACTATTATTAATGGGAGAGTTTGTCACTTTGTCACTTTGAGTTTGTAACCAAACAAACAATTTTTTAATATTTTTTGTCACAAACAAAACTCATACGTTGCACGTGTAACTCTAACTCTATTGATTAACGCGTGCATCGTGCGTGTAAATTAAAGTTTTGTCCTTTACCAAACAAACAATTTTTAAATTTTTTTTGTCACAAAGCAAATACGTACGTCACGCATGCAACTCCAAATCTATTTCGTAACACATGCACCGCACGTATAATTCAAGGTTTTTCCTTCGAAAATTTTAAAAAATTGTGTGCAGTGCCCGTTCAACTCCAATTTTTTAAATGTTTAAGGCATTCATCACAAGTGTTAATTACTACCAACTTACGTGTATCGCACGTTCAACTCTAATTTTTTATCAAAACGTGCATCGCACATGAAAATTACTAGTACTTATAGTACAACTGCCCACCACAGGCTGCCTCTAAAAAGGTGGTTAACCAATTAGGTGACTATTGATCATAGGCAATTTTATTTAAATTAAATTATTCTTTGAATACTCCCGATATGGGATCACTTTATACAATCTTTTTCCCTTAAATCCCGTGCACAAACTTGTGTACACGTCACATTCAATCCAAAGATAGTACAGTTTCGAAATTCAATCTCAAGTGTCCCCCACATGGATGACGCCATCATGACGTCATCCCTTCTCAAACCAACACAACATGCTGTGTTATCAGAACGTGGGCACCCCTTTCTTTTACCTTCTCTCTCCATATATACTAGTATCATACACGTGCACACGTGCACGTGGAAAAAATTGGAGGATAATGAAAAGGGTAAAAAGAAAATAATTTCTAAACTGATTACTTTCGAAAATATTTACCAAACAGGTTCACTGACGGAAATATTTACCAACGTTAGTCCATGAGTAAGAACAAAATAATTTTCAAACTGATCCACTTTCGAAAATATTTACCAAACATGTCCACTTTCGAAAATATTTACCAAAGTAACCCAACCCGTGCGTTGAACGGGTTGGGTTACTGACTTGGTTACTGACTAAGGGGCTCTCCCATTATAGTAGTAGATATATATATATATATATATATATATATATAGAGAGAGAGAGAGAGAGTCCCCTTCAGTTGCACACTACTTTTGGTGAGCACTCCGTGAGCACTTCCGAACGAGAGACCCTATGAAAAATCCGAACCGCTCATATTGTTCTATATGCCTTAGATAGCCTAACAATAAAAAATAAAGTAATTTGAAGTTCATTTGCCCATCCATCATGCTGTTAGAATTTTCAGCCATACAATTTTGTGATGATGTAAATCATAGGTAAATGAACTTCAAATTACTTGATTTTTTATTGTTAGGCTATCTAAGGCATATAGAACAATATGAGCAGTTCGGATTTTTCATAGGGTATCTAGTTTGTGAGTGCTCACGGAGTGCTCACCAAAGTAGTGTGCAACCGAAGATTTCTATATATATATATATGGGAAAGGCTCCGTTGCACACTACCTTGGTGCTCACGGCGTGAACACTACGTCTTCGGGCGTTCAAATCGAAAATCCGAACCGTTCACATTGATCTACACATCTAAATTAGTCTAAATATGTAAAATCAAATCATTTGAAATTCATTTGCCCATCCATCACGCGACTATAAAAACAATGAATTTCAGCCATACAATTTTGTAATACTTCAATGAATGGGCAAATGAATTTCAAATGATTTGATTTTACATATTTAGACTAATTTAGATGTGTAGATCAATGTGAACGGTTCGGATTTTCGATTTGAACGCCCGAAGACGTAGTGTTCACGCCGTGAGCACCAAAAGTAGTGTGCAACGGAGCCTTTTCCTATATATATATAGGAAAAGCTTCGGTTGTGCTCTAGCCCAGTGCACACAGCCATGTGCACTCGTCCTACACTGTCCGATCTGATAGCTTGATCATGATCGCCATCCAACGGTATGAAACTGCTCCCGCTCATCTACTTAGTTGGGGAGGGGGTAAATGCGTCATTTCAAACCCCCCTCATCCCCAAATCCCCTCTCAGACCCTCACGCTCTCAGATCGCCCACGCTCACGCTCATGCTCACCATTCTTCCCTATCCTTCGACGCCTTTTCAAAACCCTAGCTCCCAAAAATCCCCAAATCTCCTCGCGCTCTCATCCTCCTGACGCTCTCATCATCCTCACGCTATCACCTCCGTCCCTCTCCTAATCGCCTTCTCAAAACCCTAGCTCCACTAAACTCCCAAATCGAAACTGCATTCGAAATCCACCAAACCCTTGCTCTGAATCCATTCGATCCCTACTGAGTGTTCCCCTTCAATCCATTGAAATCAAGAAATCCCTATCTCTCACATTTATTTGAGTTGCACCATATCAAAGAGATCTCAGGTATAGATTTTTTCCCTTTATTTCAGTTCAATCGAAACCCTAATTTATATCAAGGTCGGTTGTTTTTTTTAATGATTTCATCTCCAATTGTTTGAAATTAAGTTAAATTAGGTTTAATTTTTTTGGGCTACTTCATTGTTAAATTTGTTAGAATGTACTCAGTTAGTTCATAGCTAATTTCGTAGCACAAAGGGAAAATTCTAGATGATTGTTCATAAGTTGAAATATACATAGGATCTCACATTTGAGACATTTGAAATGATTCTCCTGTGCATTAATGAATTAAATTCCATAGTAAGTAATTGAACTAAACTATTGTAATATATTAGCACTACTTTCTCCATGATTTGAAATGATTTTTGCCTAATTCTTAGTTGTTGATGCATCATGCTCACTATTAGATATGTTGTCATGCCATTTTAAACTGATTTTTTTTTTTTTTTTTGGAACCCCAAGGTATAATATTTTATCTTCAAATGAGTTAAATGGAAACCCTAGTTTCTTCTTGGAGTTAAATGAAGAAGAGGTGAATTCCTCTACTGAAGATAGTTCCGAGTACGGTAACAATTATATGAACTGAGGGAAGTATTTGATTCGCAAACAATTTGGTAAATATGATGCCTTACTCTATTTTATTCTGGGGATGAATTGATAGGCAGTGATGAATGCATGAAACATCAGGTAGGATTTATTATTTTCCCCACATACCAAGTCAAATATATTTCTTTGCTTCTCTATTTTTATTTAGTTACTGGGCTATGAGCACAGCTGTGTGCAGTCAAATTTATTTCGTTGCTTCTCTATTTCTTTGCTTCTCTATTTTTATTTAGTTAATTTTTTGAGTTTACAGCTAGTCTGTGTTTACAATTGAGCTGTGTTATTAATTTGAGCTCTGGCTCACAGTGAGCTTTGTTGGTTTTTTGAGTTTACAGCTAGGCTGTGTTTACAATTGAGCTGTGTTATTAATTTGAGCTCTGGTTCACAGTGAGCTTTGTTGGCTGTTTGAGTTTACAGCTAGGCTATGTTTACAATTGAGTTGTGTTATTAATTTGAGCTCTGGTTCATAGTGAGCTTTGTTGGTATTTTGAGTTTACATCTAGGCTGTGTTATGTTATTAATTCTGAGCTCTGTTAAAATGCGAGCTACAATTATACTATGTTGATTTGTGAGAGAATGCATATATTTGATTTTGGAACAGGTGGGGGTTTGTGAAGGTTGTAGCTATTTGGGCGTGGCAATTTACTGCACCCATAGTGCTAAACCAATACACTTATGCTTGATACACTCTTGCTCCCCCAGTCAAAATGTCTTGATCATTTGAGAACCTTGTGTTGTGATTTAGTGTGATCTCTGAGCCTACTTAATTTCATGTTATGAACATAATCATCCTCTCTGTTATCTACATTCCTGTTATCTAATAAATGTGAGGTAAATTCATCTAACTTTATGTAAAAAAAATTTGGTGGCAGATACGTAGAAACTCACCATATTCTCTGGGAACTATGAACGATTGTATTGCACCTATGACAATCAATGCATGACGACGTCTCTTCAACTATATGCCATATTGGTCCTTCTACAACTACGTCCACAAAAGTTTCTATATCCAGTCCTTGCATCAATGCTTAAGGATCTGTACTGTTTTATGTGCAAATTTTTTGTCTATTATGCCAGGCATCCCCGTAAGCTTAGAGAAGAAATTTCGAAATGTTGTATAGAAGATGTTGACATAGGAAGAACTACTTATTCAGCCTCAAAAAATTGTTTAGGTTGAACAAATTTTGAGAAGTTATTGAAAAGTTCTGAAAAATTATGTTTTTTTTGTTTTTGTCGACTTGCTTGTTTACTTGAACCTCAATCATCTGAATTCCAGATGTATTATTTGAATTCCAGATGTATTATTCAGTTAGCATCGATCAGTGCCTGTGTAGAATGATTTTACAGTGTTTGCAATGTTATATATCTTCTGCAATTCCATGTCATACAATACTTGATTGTGTCATTTTCATTCTTCACTTACATTCTCAGCAAAAAAAAATCTTCTTGTAGGTGGATAATTGTGGATACTTTCTTCTTATGCGGGAGATCATGCACCACTGAACAATATTTGATACATTTAGGATGACTCAGCTTGAACTCTTGAGGCGGTCTTGAACTCTTGAACTCTTGATTGCACCATTGTATTTTCAAAACATAAGAGCTGTACCTTGCATATCTGAGTGCCAAATGTCAGGATGGTAAAGCGGTGGACCTCAGGACATGCTTAAAATTCTGAAGGTTTTACTTCTAGATGGATAACTCCTCATCTTAGAAGTGAAAAGATACATATCATTTTTAAGAAAGTACCAATCAAGATCATCTTCAGATTTCATTGATTCCAAACAGCCAACTTCTACTTGATTCTCAACCTACTCTAAAATTAGAAGTGAATTTCCTAAAACAATGATAAGTAGCATTGTACATATATAACATATAGTTCGCAAAAAACATACCATCTCATCCATTTCTCCATCAGATACTTAATTGAATCTGCAATCTCTGATCCCAATACTTCTGCTCCTTCTACTTATCCCCATTTTACCAGCTTGCCTTATAACAACCTAAATACTTATAGCAACACATGGTAGTAAGGAAGCAGATATTTACACTACATTAACACAGACATCATTTCAGTTGTATTCCAAAATAGTATAATATATAACAAGCTCTGTTTCCTATACTTGAGACCCTTATTCAAGACTGATTTTCATAACTTCAATTATAAGGTCTCACAGATTTGTCCAGCCGATTAAATATACACTGATACCAAAGTATACCATACAACATACCAAAGTAGACCAAAGTATCTTATAAATGCATTTTTACTCAATCCAGAAACAACAGCAAGAGACCATACATATCATTATACATTACATAGTAGACCTTACAACATACCAAAATACAACATAGAACATAGAGACATCCTCCAAAATACATCCAAAATATACCACCACCACCAAAATACAACATAGAAGATAGATACATTTGCCAAAATACCAAAATATAAACAATACACCACAGAGAAATCCGAACACCGAATAATGCCATGCACCTACCCTGTAACCACTATTCCTCGCACCATCACAATCTTCTGACCTCAACAATGACTGAATCACAAGATCATCATACAATTCTCTAATTGTAGCATCTTTATCCTCTTCTTCCCCATAATTCTCTACCCAACAAAACATACAATAGGTCACTTGATATTATAAACAATTCTCATTCTAACAAATATTATAAATCTGCAACTTTACTATCACAAATTTTACCTCATACGAACATTGCATTTCGAATAAAAATTCTAAGATAACATATGTTACAATCACACTTAATCAAACATAATAAAACATTGGTATGAAGCAAAGTTTTAAAAGCAAGAAAATCACTGTTAACAAAGGGGTAGTTTCACCACTTCTTCAATGAATGCACTGAGAAATATGAAAAAAAAGAAACAAAAGTAAGTAAATTGGCGATAAAAATTCTGCAAATTACTATCCTAATCTATCCCCCAATGAACAATGCTTTCCGATTAAAATTCTGCAACTTACTACCCCATAAACTAAAAAATCTACAAATTACTATCCCAAATCTATCCACAATCTTTCCCCCAATCTACCTAATTTAATGAAGCTCTGCAACTTACCAATTTTTTTTAGAAGATTAATCCAAGAAGAAACTAGGGTTTCCATTTAACTCATTTGAAGATAAAATATTATACCTTGGGGTTCCAAAAAAAAAAAAAATCAGTTTAAAATGGCATGACAACATATCTAATAGTGAGCATGATGCATCAACAACTAAGAATTAGGCAAAAATCATTTCAAATCATGGAGAAAGTAGTGCTAATATACTACAATAGTTTAGTTGAATTACTTACTATGGCATTTAATTCATTAATGCACAGGAGAATCATTTCAAATGTCTCAAATGTGAGATCCTATGTATATTTCAACTTATGAACAATCATCTAGAATTTTCCCCTTGTGCTACGAAATTAGCTATGAACTAACTGAGTACATTCTAACAAATTTAACAATTAATTAGCCCAAAAAAATTAAACCTAATTTAACTTAATTTCAAACAATTGGAGATGAAATCATTAAGAAAAAAAAACAACCAATCTTGATATAAATTAGGGTTTCGATTGAACTGAAATAAAGGAAAAAAAATTTATACCTGAGATCTCTTTGATATGGTGCAACTCAAATAAAAGTGAGAGATAGGGTTTTCTTGATTTCAATGGATTGAAGGGGAACACTCAGTAGGGATCGAATGGATTCAGAGCAAAGGTTTGGTGGATTTCAAATGCAGTTTCGATTTGGGAGTTTAGTGGAGATAGGGTTTTGAGAAGGCGAATAGGAGAGGGATGGAGGTGATAGCGTGAGGATGATGAGAGCGTCAGGAAGATGAGAGCGTGAGGAGATTTGGGGATTTTTGGGAGCTAGGGTTTTGAAAAGGCATTGAAGGAGAGGGAAGAATGGTGAGCGTGAGCATGAGCGTGGAAGATCTGAGAGCGTGAGGATCTGAGAGGAGATTTGGGGATGAGGGGGGTATGAAATGACGCATTTACCCCCCCCCAAATAAGTCAGATGAGTGGGAGCAGTTTCATACCGTTGGATGGCGATCATGCTCAAGCTATCAGATCGGACGGTGTAGGACGAGTGCACACGGCTGTGTGCACTGGGCTAGTGCACAACCGAAGCTTTCCATATATATATATATATATATATATATATATATATATATATATATATATATATATATATATTATACTATTCAGAAATTAAGGGGTATTACATAGACGATAACGTATCTTCGTCAGAAAGATCTAGATGGTCCGTTGTTTAATGAAAAACCGGAAGGTGGAGACAAGGATGAGAAGGTCTTGGCCGAGTGGAATCATTTGGATTAGAGGGTGCTATGGCAAATTCAGCTGAGACTAAGTAGGAAGGCGTTATTTTATATCTCAAAGACAGACCACAATGAAGGCTATGGAGATTCTCACGGATATGTATGAAAAACTGTCGGCATCTAATCAAATTCTTCATTTGAAGAAATTGGTTAATATCTACTATTTTAATGGGAGAGTTGGGGTTTGTAACAAACAAACCCTAACTTTGTAACTATATAAACACATATGATACGCGTACAAACTATATCCAACAAATATAAATGTGCACCGCACATGTAGCTCAATTCAAAACATTCAAATATAAACTATTTTTTTCTTATTTGATAGATATTCATTTAATTTGATGACTTTTATTTTTTTAGATGTGCATCGCACGTACATTATACTAGTGAAGTTAAGGGAAGGGAGTTCAGTAGTGGAACATGTAAACAACTATATGGTTACAACCAGATGGAAGCTGCATGGTTGAAGTTTTCAGAAATGGGACAATCATTGTTACTTGTAACTACTTTGTCTGATAGTTATGGTACGGTGGAATAGACTATTACAGGCACTATGACAGATTCGATGACTCTACAAGATGTGGTGAGTAGCATTCTGAACGATGAGGTGAGAATTGTAAAAAACTGAGAATTTTCATCATCATCTTCTAGAGATTCCGCAATGTCAGTTGAGAAGAGATATGTGAGATTTAAGAGCAGTTGATGAAGAAAGGATCACAGTAGTTCATCTGAGAGTGGATCTGATTACAACGATGGGGGACATGGACCTGAGTGTTGGTATTGTCACATGATAGGTCACATGATGGGCAGTTGTGAGGCCTATATGAAGAGGAAACAGGAGAAACCGAAGGAAGCCAAACCAAAGGAGGTTAATGTGGTGTCTAATCAAATTGAAGAGTTATGCTTATCAGCTAGGAAGGAGTTAGGCACGCGAGATTGGTGTATTGATTCGGGGGCTTCTTTTCATTACACTCCGAGGTGAGAGATGTTTAATGACTACAAAGAGGGTTCTTTTGGAGATGTGATTGTGGGGAACGATCAAAGGTGTCCTGTATGAGGGGTTGGTACCGCTCGTGTGAAAGCTAGTTATGATCAGAGTATTGTCTTGTGGGAGACAATGCATGTTCCAGACTTGAAGAAAAATCTTATCTCGATTGGAAGGCTAGACAAATGGGGGTTGTCTACTATAGTTGATAGTGGGGAGTGACTGTAACGCCCCGCCCCAATACTCAGGCATTTTTTATATATATTTATTAGTACAACTGCCCACCACAGGCTGCCTCTTAAAAGGTGTTAACCAATTAGTTGATCATAGGCTATTTTTTATTTATTAATCTTGTTGAACTCCCGATATGGTATCAATTAACCCCACATTCGATGTTTTTCTCTTCTCGCGAGACACAACAGCAGCACCCCTCGAGGGACCCACGCCACCTGGCGCCATCAGAGCCCCCCTAGTGCCTTGGGCCCCGCCTTCTGCCACGTCAGCCACGTGGCTGGCAGGCAGAGCTGCTGCTCCTGCAGCCGGAGCAGCCCTCTTTTCGTGGGCCCCACTACACAGAACACTTTCTATACATTACCCCCTATAGGAACTCCTATAGGGAAACCTCCAATCCTTTATATTATTATATATATATTATACTATATCTCTTGAAAATTACGGGGTGTTACATACTCCCTCCCTTTAGAAATCAGCGTCCTCACTGAGTACGGGGCATGCAACCTAGTGCAGGATCTTCTTTCTAGCTGATGTGGAGTGGAGTACCCTGATTCTACTAGTTGTACAGCCCTACCTGGAACTCTGGTTACCTATAAGTACACATCTACTAGCTCCATCTCAGGCATACCTCTAACCTACTCTTACCCACAATCGGTGTTGAAAGTCGGCTCTGATACCATTTGTAACGCCCTGCCCCAATACTCAGACAATTTTTTTATATTTTTATTAGTACAACTGCCCACCACAGGGTGCCTCTCAAAAGGTGGTTAACCAATTAGGTAACTCTTGATCATAGGCAATATTATTTATTATTTATTAATCTTGTTAAACTCCTGATATGGGATCAATTAACCCTACGTCCACTGTTTTTCTCTTCTCGCGAGACACAACAGCAACACCCCTACGGGGGACCCACGCTACTTGGTGCCATCAGAGTCCCCCACCTACTGCCTTGGGCCCCGCCTCCTGCCACATCAGCCACGTGGCTGGCAGGCAGAGCTGCTGCTCTTGCAGCCCTCTTTCTGTGGGCCCCACCAAACAACACACTTTCTATACCCCCTATAGGAACTCTTATAGGGCAACCTCCAGTTCTTTAAGGGTCTGTTTGGTTCAAAGAAGGGGAGGGGAGGGGAGGGATTTTAATGGAGGGGAGGGGAGGCGAGGAAAAGAGAGAGGAGGGATTTAATGAAGACTCTGTTTGGTTCAAAGGAGGGGAGGGGAGAGAAAATAATTATCTTCTTGTGTGGTTCACAAGGGGAAGAAATAGATTTTATGATAAAATTACTTTTATACCCTTTGGAATATAAGCCTAGCCTGAGAAAGGTACATGACTGCAGTTTTAAGTTTAATTTGCAATAGAATTATATACTATGTTGAATAAGCTTCTAACGTGACCAAGGATTTAACGTGAATACATTGTGACACGTTATGAGCGCCAACAATGAATAAGCTTCTAGCCTGAGCATAATAACGTGACCAAGGATTTTGAGCATGCTACTTACTCACTTCTTGTTCTCCAACAATGTTCACCACAGACTTCTGTTCCGGCCAGAATAAACTCTATGAGCGCCATGTCTCATTTCTGATAGGAAGACAATAAAGAGTGCAAGATCAAGTAATTGTGTAGTACACCATTTTGGACTTTGGAGTCATACTTTTTTGTAACTTCCTATTGTTTACATACTCAGGGCCCTCACCTAACCAGTTTCCGTTTTGTACAGATTCCAATATCCCACAAAGATTACTACACCTAATGGATACAAATAATTATTGTTCAATAATGAAAATCATGGTGGGATTTGATTAGTACAGCAGCACTATCTATATAGACCGAATACCCCATTGCTAAGAGCAGCAGCAAATCCAGCACCACTATAAACTGGGCCAGTTGGGGTCACAAAAATCTTGAACGAGTAGCCAACCAATTAGACCAGGAGATTCTGTTGATAATCACCAATTAGAGCTTGATACATCAACATTCTTCAGTACACTATCTTAGCCTCCCTCTATAGCAAGGCAAAAAAGAAGGACCACTCATTTTGTAGGCCCTCCTTTCTCTATGTTGTCGTTATACCAGGATGAAGAGACAGTCACATTAAAAAATTATTAGGATTTAGATTTAAAAGGGCAATTTAGTCCAGTCATATTAAAAAATTAGACCAAATTTCTCTCCCCTCCAAATCCCCCCAATATTGGAGGGGTGCCAAAAGTGGCTTAGGAGGGATTCTACACCCCTCCATTCCCCTCCCCTCCCCTCCCCTCCCCTCCATTCCCCTCCAACCAAACAGGTCCTAAATTATTATATATATATTATATTATATCTCTTGAAAATTACGGGGCGTTACAGTGACATATAGTTGCAGGTTCAAGGGTAATTGCAAAAGGGAAGCATGAGGAAATGGTGTATTTTCTTAGAGACATGAGAGGTATTTCTCCTGTAATTGACTCTCAACCGAGATCGAGTAGTGGATTATGTGGGTGCAACCAAGTTCTTTCAGTTGTGGGAATTCAGGGGAGTTTACTAATTTAGTAGGAGCTGCTGGCCATGAGAGTGATCCTAGAGAGCAAGACGTTGCTGCGGTGAGGGTACTTTGTGATATGGCAGTCAAAGCTTCAAGTCGCTCTTGTGAGGTGGAGAGCAATGTTATAGATATGCGGGGTGATGTCGATGAGTGTTACACCCCGCTTCCCAAAAAGAGAATACGGAATACGGATACGTGACTAAGCCCAGCGAATGATTTTCATCATCCATAAGCTGTCAGGATCTTTACAACATTTCACAGGAATAATCAGAGTTGGAAGCAAGAGAAGTCAACCAAGCATGCATATATGAATCAAAATACCAACAGGATTACTTGAAACAAAATATATTAATCTCAAATAAACCAGATTTGAACAAGTCAATAATCCTGGTTCACATTGCCCAAATAACAAATAAATCCATGTAGCAAAATATAATTGTTCAAAATAAGCAACAGAAAATAAAAATAGCAGCAAGAACTCTAACAACTAGAATCTCATATCACCTACTCCATCTGGCTGCTGATCTCCTGAATCTGTAATTTAACAAAATTGCAGGAAGAGGAAAAGAAAACAAAACACCCGTCAATGCAAGTTACGGACCGCTTGTAGTGCAGGCACAAGTACAGGGAAATAAACTACATAGCATGGAATAGACATGATAACAAAATAGAACAACTAGCATGAATCATGAACAGAATCAAGTTGTGAGATAACATGTGTATATAACAAATGTCAAGTATCATGCAAGCAGGTAAATATGTAACAGGTGTCAAGTAGCATGTACAGGTAATCATGTAACAGATATCATGTTATGTCAAGTCTTGTATTATTACTATCTAGGTAGCACTTCATGCGTCCATCCTTTTACCACATGGTTGCTACATTCAAACAAGTTACGTTTAGATTTCGTAGGGGATTCTATAGATCATGTACTCGGGTATTCACAGGATTACAAAACTTGGTCGGTAAACTTGATCGGTAATAGGAAATTAACTTGGTCGGTAAACTTGATAGGTAACAAAAAATAAAGTTTCATAATTTTCCAATATAAATAGAATAGTCAAGTAAAATCAGAAAGCAACAAGAAACAGTAATTTTGTAAATCTGGAATCATAAACACAGCAGTACCAAAACAGCAATATCTCACAAAATATAAATCCAAATCCAAATTCGTCAAAAGGGTGATAAAATAGATACAGTAGGCTATACTTCATATTCACAAAGTTTTTATAGACAGCAAGTAGAAACAGTCGAAATTATGTATCTTTACTGAACAACAAGAAAATTCTGCATGTATAGTAGTTGTTTGCAAGTATAGAATAGTTTGTAAAAGTTATCAATTAAATCCACAAAAATTAGGAGTTAATCCCAATCAAGTCTAGTTGTACTCTGAAAAATATTGGATCAAAATACTATCTTTAACATCAGTATAAAAATAAATTATCCTCCAAAATTCGTATAAAACTGAATCTGGAATTTTTAAACACAACTGTAGTAAAATAGTCATAATTTGCAACTCACAAATCGAAACTGAGATCTGTCAGAAAATCTGAAAAGTAGACAAAATTATCTATAATTCATATTCACAAAATATTTTGATATACTGACCTTAATAGGGTTTAAAATACTGAACAAAAATGGGGAATCGACAAAACAGAAAATATCCTTTATGCACAAAATCAACTAGTTCATATGAAACTCATCCAAAACATAACAAAACATGAAATAGGGTATACTAGATGTCCAAGCAACTTGGTATAGAGTATTTTACAAGGCTCCAACGAGTTTACTACAACTAACACAACCGAGCACACGATATCATACGAACAACATGCATGTATACAAGAAGAAGTGGTCATCCCTAAGTTATTTCATGTCATGTGTGTAATGAAGCAACTACGGGTGGGGCAACATAATAGAGACAATATATAACAGGGTTTTTGCACAAGAATTGTCTCTAGAATACAACTACACTATAGGCGGTATTTAGTACTTGTATTACACAAAGAAAAGAATACAAGTTACTTGCCTGAGAGACGACGATGAAAACGAAGCAAAAGTGAGAATAATGGGAACAGATTCCCGGGACACAAACACGAAGATCGCACAACCGACGAACCACGAACAAGAACACGACGAAACCAAACACGAAGACAACCCATGAACACAATAACGAACCACGAACGAAACTTCGAAACAACACGCGCACACACCCAACACCGAGAGAACAATGAGAGGGAAAGAAAGGATGGCAGACGGCAGCGGGCTGGTGTTGTTGTCGATGCAGTCGCCGAGAGAAGGAACATGGGGAGTCGTCGACCAGGGCGTGGTCACGACAGGAAGCTCCGGGGCTGTCGGGGTCTGCTAGCTGTGCATCGGAGGGAAAACACACAGGCAAAGGGGAGGCACCGGGGTGAGAGGCGGCACACAGCAAGGAAGTCGGGGGAGCACAGGGTGCGGCTAGGAGGTCGGGGAAAGATGGGTTGCACGGGATGGGTTAGGGTTGAGTAATTGATAACGGGTATGGGTATATAGGGTCTGGGGTTGTAAACAGTTGGGTTTGGGTGATATAGGGTAATAGGTAGGGGTATAGTTAAAGGGGTTATTGGGTATTTTATAAGGTATTAATGGGTATAGGGTTTAAGGAAATATCCAATAGGTTTAATTAAATAGGGTTTGGGTTTAATATGGGATAAATTAGAAGATCCACAAGGAAAAATAGGGTGATCAAAAAATGAGATGGGCACAAAAATGAATAAACAAAATAGGCACGAACAATTAAAATAAAGAGGATCAACAAAATACAAGCTCGATCACAGAGACGAAATAAAAGACTGACAATAGAATCAAGAACTTCAATAAAAGACGACAAAAACAATAAAATGAATATATTGAAAAAGAAGATCCAATATACGGTCCAAAAAGAGATATAAGCAAAATCAAATACACGGAAAGAGAGAATACACCCAAAATACAGAAAATGGAAAACATGGCTTACAATGAAGGTAACCGAAATGAGGTTGTGGGGGTTGAGCAGTCTGCAGATATTGTGGAGGTGTCGTTCACGGAGACCTATAGTGTAGGGGTGCATTGAGAGGCTTTGAACCATGTCCGTTAATGGAGATTCTGCGAGTTAGGGAGTCTTATAACAAGCAATCCGATACAGAAGGTTGTTTCTCTGGTATTCGTGCTCGATGCGATTGGTGGAGCACATCCTTCATGAGGTGATGAGTGGTGGTTGGTGCACTCCATGTGGTGGAGTGGCGGATGTGCTCTTCATGATAGTGGATAGTACTTGGGTCTTCCATGCAAGTGGGAGGTTGGCAGAGATAATGCGAGGTAAAGATTACAATAACTTTGAAGCATTGTGTATTTGGTCCAAGTGGGAGATTGTTAGGATTGTAGCCACAAATACACGTAGGCACGGAGTACTTGAAGTTGGAGAAGAAGAGAAGAAAACAAAGACAACAAGAGAAGGCAACAGTAGTTAGAAGAGTGCAGCTGGAGGGTTGCGGTCTACTGTCCTGAGGTGCGGCCGACCGACCACCCGACCACAACTAGCATGCTAGGTATCATCGAGTGTACAGGATTCAACAGAGAAGGGAACGGTCGACCGTGCAGTCGGTCGGTCATGCTTCAGGTGTGCACTTGACACGTTGCGGTCGACCAACCCAAAGTGCAGTCGACCGACATCGGCGCTATGTGTTATTTGGACTTTCGGGTTCGGATCCAATAAGCTGTATTTGTGTTTATCTTCTATGGTTTACTTGAAGGCTATATAAGTGGTTGTAGACTCTGGGGTTTGTATCATTGATTAGATAGAATTAGTAAGCCGTTATCATTGTTCAACTTCAAGAGGGGATTGTGCCGGGTATTTCAAAGGTGAGGGAGAGACATTGAGAGTTGTAATCTCTTTGTAATCTTTGTATTTCTTGGGGAATAAGAAGTACTGCTTATCTCTGCATATTATTGTGTTCTTGTGAGATCTTGAGATTATTGTGGTGACTTGTTCTTGGTTCATCTAGTTCTTGCGAAGTTTCTATTGCATGTGGAGTGTGAGTTCCGCTATTAGCATTACGAGTTGTGGTAGGTTGTGCAACATGAATATAATGGTTTACAATGTTCGTATTTTCAGACTTAGTTGCAGTGACTTATTAGATGCAACTGCAACTACATAAGAGTCAACTAAAGCTAGATGCATGATGTGTATAATTGTTTATGCAAAAGGACATGGCTAAGTACTTAGTATCTAAGTTTTGGTATAATGTGAAATCATAACATAAGACTATTAAAAAATGACTATATTATTGGGTTTATATGTCTTGTATACTATATTCGAAGATGAGAAGATGGTGTTACAAGAGAGGAATCGAAGCGACAGTTGATCGAAGATGAGAAGCAACAAAAGGAGTGGGTGCGGCCGACTGTGCAGTCGACTATATACCCCTCTGAAATTGGCAAGGGCCAAGTCGTTCGACTGCAAGTTGTGCAGTCGACCGCTCACGGCAGAAGCTTGTGTTCAGATGTGGGTCTTGGAGATCTATTTGGAGTCCAACTTCTTCATCAAGTTAGATCGTACGGCTCTCATTTGTATGGTAATGTATCAAGTGTATCAAACTAGGGTTTCTTTAGATCTTTGTAAAATCAATGTAAACGGCTCAAACAACGATATGATTCTATTGAGTGCCGAATAGAAGAAAAGAGTTCTTCATCTGAGAGGTGATAGATTCTTCATATAAACAGCAAGTAGTTCCAGTTAAGCTTGAGAGAGAGTCGTGGTAAAAATTGTAATATTCTTGTATCTTTTCTAGTAAGAATAATATCGCAATTCTTCCTCCCTCGGATTAAGGCGAAAACCTTAACCGGAACAATTTTTGTGTGCTTCGTGTGATTTGTGTGATCTAGTAATTACTTGGTTGTTTGTGTTGATTGCATCGCATAACTCAACCACATCTCGGTGCTTCCGCAGGTGATAAATCCCTAACATATATGTAGGCGCCTGGCCACCTGCAATTAGGGCTGGCAACGGGCCGAGTTTGGGCCGAACCCATATAGGCCCGGGCCTGTACTCGAAGTTGAAAACATAGACCCATATAGGCCCTGGCTTGAGCTCCAATTCTTTCTCCCGAACATAAAAAATTAGGGCTGAACTCGGGCCCGAATTAGGTCCGAAAATATGTTCGGGCCTAGGCCTGAACTACTTATGCATGTTAGAATATACAACTTTCTCATAAAATAAAACTATATCAAGATTAATATATGATTAAAAAAATAACATAATAGGAATACTATAAACTTTAAAGTAATTAACATCTAATTTGTCTATTTATATTTAATTTTACATACAATGCATAATTTCTTTATTTATAAACTTTAACACTCATTTCAACTTACTTACTTGAATATTCTCTTTTTTAAAAAATTATACATAAATATACATGATGTATACAAAACATACACATGCACATATAAAAATTTAATTCGGGCCCATCGGGCCTAAGCATTTGGGCCCGAGCCCGGCCTGAATTTTTCTCGGGCCTAAAAAATTGAGTCCAAGCCAGGCTCAAAATGAGAATTATTAGCCCAAGGCCACTAATTATCGGGTCAGACGTGGGGAGCCCGGGTCGGATTCGGGCCAATTGCCACCTTTACCTGCAGTGTTTGTCATATTTATTTATTTATGTTTTTGTAATTTCTCTGACATGGTGAGAGTTGAGGAATTTATATTGAGTTGAGAAATTCATATATATCTGACTGTTAATTCCTCCTGAATATCCGAAAAACCTGAAATCACATTGACCTTCTTGCCTGTAGCATTCCTGATCTATGCTAGACATGGCCCAGTTGCAGTCTTATGCTAAGGGAAGTATACAGGTTCTCGGATGAGATATCTATTGAGGATTAAGAAACTCAAGCTAAGCTAGAGTGATGGAATATTGCCAACTGTTCTGAACTAGAGTTGTGCTAATCCGCGGAGTTATAGTTATAGCCAACTCAGTCTGCAGGTAATTAAATTTCAGTTCTCTTAAATTTAAGATTTGCTATGATAGTTCCATAAAATTATACACTTGATTTTTCAAGTAACTTAGCAGTGCATAAGAATGGCATAGAAGAGAGTGTGGATTTTAGTTTTGATTATATATACTAGTAATTTACTTGTGCGATGCATGACTTAATAAATAACAATCCTAACTCTCCAATTATTATTATTATTATCATTATGTATATATATAATAAAACACAAATAAAGCTATCAAGTCCATAGACTTTATAATATATATATATATTATAAAAGCCACAATAAATCAGTCCATAGACGATCTCAGCCATTGATTTCAGCAACTCAATCTTAATCATTCATTTAAACATCATTTAGCAAATTCATGCCATTCATTAATTTTTTCTGAGTCAATAGATGAACGGCTATGATTGAGTTTGGATCATAACCAAAAATCAACCCTAATACTCTCTCTCTCTCTCTCTCTCTCTGTGTGTGTGTGTGTGTGTATATATATATATATATATATATATATATATATATATATATATATATATATATATAGACACACACACACACACACACACACACACACACTTATGGAAACATGGATACCCCAATTTATAATTATTTTTCAACATATACTAAAGAAAACATGGGCTTTTATTTACAACTAATTATTGTCATACAATTCAAACTTGAGCTATATAATTGTTGATTTACTGTTTACAAGGCTTTTCATATGTTGTATCGTTCTGAAGAGTGCCGTAGGCACGTGCCCACGGGAAAATCTAGTATGTGTATATATATATATATATATAATATAAAAGCCACAATAAATCTGTCCATAGACGATCTCAGCCATTGATTTCAGCAACTCGATCTTAATCATTCATTTAAACATCATTTAGCAAATTCAGGCCATTCATTAATTTGTTCTGATTCAATAGATGAATGGCTATGATTAAGTTTGGATCATAACCAAAAATCAACCTAATACTCGTAATTCATCCTAGATCCAATTAAAATACCTAATTTGCCGCTCCCAATGTCTCCCCAAATTCTCCATGTCTCTCAAACCCCAAACCCTAACCCCCAATTTCACTCCCAATCCTGATCCCCTCCCCAACCCGTCCGATTGCCCCAACCCTAACCTTAATCTTGTCCCTTTTGCATCGTCGTCCACGCCATCTTTCCATCCCCTAAAAAATCCTCAATTTTCGAATCCTCAGTTTTCCTGATTTTCCGCCAAACCCTAGTGATGCTGAGAAGATCTTTATTATCTAAGGCCTTTCATTTATAGCATCCCCGAAAATTCATCTATTTGTTTATTGAACTTCTTGATTTGTTTGGTTTGGTTTTAGTCAGAAGAGGGTTTGGCGTTGAAGCAACAATTGGAGTTGTACGTCAAGCGAGTTCAAGACTCGGATTGCGGGGTTCAGAAGCTCGCTCTTGAAAGCATGAGGTAAACTTTTTATGAATTTTAGGATTTTTGAAACCAGAATTACAGTTATTTGTCGAATAAAGTTGTAATTTTGACTCTGCAAAGAGATAAATTGCAGTTGTAGTTTAAAGTTTGAATTTAACCAAAATTTTTTGAAACCATATTGAAGTACTTGATCTGAACAATAGGAGATAAATTTTGCGGTGAATTTAACCAAAATTTAGGGATTGAACTCTATAGAATTTCTAATTTTGATGATTTCTAGGGTTTGCGATGTGTAACAAAAATTGATGCGTAACCAACCTTTTATAATAAATAGAATAGGTTAGATTTTGTAGGTTTGCAGATGATAGATTGATAGGAGGGTGAAGTTGAACTCGACAACTTTGTCCAAGTTGAGGACCAGCCTTCTGAAAATTGGTAAGGGAAGTATCTATGATCACATCGTTACGAAATGGAAACTTCACTAAGATATACACTTTGTATACCCTTCAATTTTCATTTATTGCTTTTATATATTAGGGCAACATATAATGTTGTATGTTCTTGAAACTATCAAGGAGCTTGTGTTATCTCTATCAAGAAAGAGCTCCTTTTATTATATTACATGTTGAAGAGTTTCTTCCAGATAATCATTATGAACGTTACTTGGTTGATTTAGTGATAATGTATTTTTGGGTTTTATTTATATTCTTTCACTTTCTTCTTTTAGTTACATTTTTTTCTATTCAGCATTCTACCATATACCATGTCTTATGGATTGTCTTAATATTTGCATGGATGTTTCTTTTTTATTCACGATAAGCTGCAGTGTATAATATCTCCCAGTATTGTATTGACATATTTTAACTTGTCAAGAATGCTAAGCTCTATCGCTCTCCTTGTGGTTCACATAAATTTAGCTGATTTCTTCTTAGCACATACATACAGACTACAACATTTCTAGAGATATAGGTATGTTATAGGAGCAAGGTGCCATGTGATTTATATGTCGTTGTTTCCGAGAGTGATGTATATAAGGTAGTTGGATACTTTGATCTTCTTTCCTTAGGATATATAGACTACGAAAGGGTAGTTATTAATTATTAGTATGGTGATATCCTTTGTGTCAGTGTACTTGATTAGTATCCTTATTTGTTGATCAACTGAGTAAAATTGGTCAGTCTGTTGGTCAATAAGGTAACTGATGGATTAAATTCTTCTCTGTTTCATATAGAGCTATTAGTTAATCTCTATTACTAAATCTATTTAAATGTTGATGTAACACCCCGTGTTAAGAATATATATATATATATATATATATATATATATATATATATATATAATTAATAGAGTGCCAGTGCCCTATAGAATTTCTATGGTGGCTTTCATGGAAAATTTTAATGGAGGGGGGCCACGATTGGCAGACAGTAGATGGCTGCTGCATTGTCCATGCCAGCGACGTGGAGGGCGTGGGGCCCGCCCAGGAGAGAGAGCAGGAGGGTTCCATTGTGTTGCCTGCCACGTGTGTGGCAGGTGGTGGTGGGGACCACACCCGGGTTGCCTGTTGCTCAAGGGAGAGAGTAGTGATGTGAGAATTGATTGTCCCATATCGGGGATATTTGGGATTAATTAAATATATATATATATATATATATATATATATATATATATATATATATATATATATATATATATATTTGCCTGAGATTAAAGGTCACCAATCAGCTATAGCACCTTTTATGAGGCAAGCCTGTGGTGGGCAGTTATTTGTTAGAAAAATCGTTGTTTCGGGCCAAGGTGTTACAGGTGATTTTTTTGTCTATTTAGAAATGTTTTGATTAAGAAAATTTCTGATGATTCTATTTATCATTATTTTAAATATGCACATTAAGATACCAACAAAAACTACTTATTGAAATGACAGTAACATAATATGGATATGAGACAAGAATATATATGCAAATCAAGGATAATTTTATTGTAGGCAATAGAAACCTCAAAAGGTATAAACATGTCATGTGATTCAAGAATTAGGTATTGAGGTAGGAAAAGAAAATTTAGATATTTGACAGATATTCCAGTTTTATCTTTTTCAATCTTGAGACAACTTCCAGCATCGATATTAATCCTGTAGGTGAGCGATACGAGCACAAAAAGTCTAACTCAAAGACATCTGACAGGAACTAATGCACTGTTGCTAAGACTTGAGATGATCCCTCACTACCAGAGTGATCCTTCACGAGGTTGTAGTCCACAACTTCAAATACTCCACATGGATAATCCTTGCACATCCATTACCTCAAACTTCATTCTTCGTCGAACATGCCATCAAATGGCCTCTTTCCAGTAAAAGTTTCCAGTAATAGTATTCCGAAATTGTATACATCACCCATTTTTGAAGCTCTTCATGTCCATAAATACTCTGTTGCAAACATAATAAGTGATGAATCCATTATGAAACTGTTATAACCAATAAATAAATTAGTTGTAACGGAGATCAATTAAGCCATAGCAATATTCTTTAAAAAATAATAATAATAAAAATAAATAAAAGTCCCTACATAGAATTTCTACAAACTTAATATATATTTGCACAACAAAAGAATCTAGAATTATTCAAATTGAAACTTATTTTGAATTGTTTGATTACCTGGAACGATATAGCCAATGGTGCCTGGCAAGGTAACTGATGCTGAAGATCAACTATCACCAAGCAACAGTTTGGCAATACCAAAGTCTCCTACATGTGCTACCATTTCTTTGTCCCACAAAACATTTGTTGGCTTCAGATCACAATGCAAAACTATGTCTGGATGATAGTGGTGGAGGTACTTAAGTGCTAAGGATACATCCAACATTATGTTTAACATTTGCAGAAGATTTAGGTAGTAGTTCTCAGAGTACAACCAATGCTCAAGGTTACCATTAGGCATGAATTGGAGGACAACAACTCTGAAGTCCAGACTTGAGCATACACTAATAACTCAAGGTTACTTTTAGGCATGAATTGGAGGACAATAACTTTGAAGTCCAAACTTGAACATGCACTGATAATTTTGATGAGATTTCTATGGCGAACTGTCTTCAAAACTTGGCATTCTGCATCAAAGCTTTTTGAAGCACCTTCAACTTCTAATTCAATACTTTTACTGCTACGATCAATCCATCATTAAGGCACCAAATCCCCTTTAATACATATATATATATATATATATCATGGTTGGGTTGGTGACTTAACGGGTCAATATATCCAAATCAACAACAGAGTTTCTCTGTAGGATGGCTGCTTGGTAGAAATTGCATTTACTTAAAAGCCAAAACTAGAGAAGCTTGCTGTAGAATACCACCCAAGGTTAGTAAAGCATACATGATACATTACACATACTAAGATTCATATATATATACATACACACCCACAATCATACATACTAAAAGCTAGGCAGTATTTTTTCTTCAGCTAAATTGATATTGAAATATTGTCTAACTAATGTGATTTACGAATTGGAAAATGAAATTTTATTTTGTGGATGTGAACAAAGTACCTCAAGCTTTGGTTAAGCGGTGAAATATTTTTGTAAGTAAAATATATAAGTACCTATGCGATATAATAATTAAGTTGTTCTCCATTAATTTTAGTTATCTTTTGCTATCCTTTTGTTAGGTACATATTGGAGGAGCTAAATGGTTTGTGACATTTATTGATGACTGCACTCGTACGACTTGGATTTGTTTGATGAAATCTAAAGGAGAAGTTAGTGGGTTATTTCAAAATTTTCATAAGCAGGTTATGACTTAGTATAAGGCACACATTCAAGTTCTCAGAAGTGACAAGTACCTGAATACAAATCTACAACAATATTTGGTGGAACATGAAATTGTTCACCAGACTACATATTCATATACTCCTCAACAAAACGGTGTGGCCGAAAGGAAGAACAAACACTTACTTGAAGTAGTCCGTGCTTCACTTATTTCTGGCAATCTCTCACTCATGTATTGGGGGGAAGCCCCTACCTCTGCAGCATACCTAATCAACTGAGTCCTTTCTCGTATTCTGAACTTCAGCACGCCACTTCAAGAACTGACTAATGCTGTGAATGCATCAACTGTTGTCAACCTGCCTCCTCGTGTGTTTGGGTGTGTCGCATTTGTTCACCTACATCAACACGAGTAGAGTAAGTTAACCCCCCCGAGCAGTGAAA
The DNA here is from genome assembly GCA_017893485.1 of Hemerocallis citrina. Lineage (NCBI taxonomy): Eukaryota > Viridiplantae > Streptophyta > Magnoliopsida > Asparagales > Asphodelaceae > Hemerocallis > Hemerocallis citrina. The sequence continues at coordinate 27,103,503 of CM030363.1, forward strand.
TGTGTTTTTGTGGGATATGCAATGAATCAGAAGGGGTGTCGTTGCTATCACCCACCAACTCGACGGATGTTTGTGACAATGGATGTTGTGTTCCATGAACATGAAATGTATTTTTCTGCTTCTGTGGCTGAACTTCAGGGGGAGTACCGAAGTAAAGTTCAGACACTTAGGTATGATAAAGTAATTGTTATTCAGAACGAACAACTGGATACAAATAATGGCGAACACTTGAATGAAGATCTAGCAAGGGAGGAAGACCCTCATGAAGAATTGCAACCAGTAGAATATCCTCTTGAAGAATTGCAACTAGTAGAAGATCCTCTTGAAGAATTGCAACCAGTACCGAATTTTAGTAAGAGTGAACCGTCAGAACCCCAAAACTAATCGTCATCGTTGTCTGAACCTTCTAGAAGAGAACTCCCGTACCGTACTAATAGAGGTATTCCAAAACCCACTTATGAACCTAATCCCACTAGTAACATCAAATATCCCATGAGTAATTATGTATCCACTCACCGCTTGTTGGAATCAAATAAGCCATTTGTAAATCAGTTATCTACTGTATCTACTCCTAACAATGTGTAGGAAGCCCTTACTGATCCAAGGTGGAAAGCATCTATGGATAAGGAGATGAAATCCTTGAAAAAGAACGAGACTTGGGAGATATTCGAACTGCCAGCAGGAAAGAAGCCAGTAGGATGTAGATGGATTTATATAGTGAAGTATAAGTCTGATGGTTCAATAGAGCGATACAAAGCAAGGCTGGTTGCCAAAGGGTACACACAAACGTATGTAATTGATTATGAAGATATATTCGCACAGGTGGCAAAATTCAATACTGTTCGAGTCTTACTGTCACTTGCTGCAAATCTTGACTGGTAGTTGGAGTAATTTGATGTGAAGAATGCATTCTTGCATGGAGAATTAACAGAATAAGTTTATATGGATCTTCCACCAGGGTCGAATAGACCAGTTCAACGCAGCAACAAAGTATGTCGTCTGAAGAAAGCATTGTATGGACTGAAGCAGTCGCCAAGAGCTTGATTTGAGAGATTTACAAAATCAATGAGGACATTCGGATACTATCAGAGTAATTCTAATCATACTCTATTCCTAAAAAGAAAAGAAGGTAAAATTACTGCTCTCATTATTTATGTAGATGATATGATAGTAACTGGAGATGATCCTGATGAGAGGAAGGCATTAAAGAACTATTTGTCACAAGAGTTCGAAATGAAAGAGCTTGGTCCTTTAAGATACTTTCTTGGTATTGAAGTTTCTCGCTCAAGAAAATGGGATATTTCTGTCTCAAAGAAAATATGCTCTTGATTTATTGAAGAAAACTGGAATGTCTGCTTGTCAACCGATTAGTACACCATTGGAAGAAGGACTGAAAATTTTCAACGAATCTGATCATGTGCCTTGTGATAAGGAAAGATATCAGAGATTGGTTGGACGATTGATGTATCTTGCACATACACGGCCAGATTTATCATATGCTTTAAGTGTGGTAAGCCATTTTATGCATGCACCTCAGGAACATCACATGGATACAGTGATGAGAATTCTAAGATATATTAAGTCTGCTCCAGGAAAAGGGGTCCTATTTGCGAAACATGGTCACTTGAAGGTTGAGGCATATACTGATGCTGATTGGGCAGGATCTATAATTGATAGACGCTCCACTTCAGGATACTTCACCTTTGTTGGAGGAAATCTAGTTACATGGAGAAGCAAGAAGCAAAATGTTGTTGCACGCTCTAGTGCAGAGGCTGAGTATCGCGGAGTAGCTCTAAGTATAGCAGAAGCTCTATGGTTGAAACTCTTGTTGCAGGACTTAGGGTGTACTCCGAATGAACCTATGAATGTGTATTGTGATAGTCAAGCAGCATGCGATATTGTCGCCAATCCAGTTCAACATGATAGGACGAAACATGTAGAGATGGATAGATTCTTCATCAAGGAGAAGTTGGATGAGAAGGTCATTGAGATAGCTAAAGAGAAGTCAGAAGATCAGCTTGCAGATATCCTGATCAAGGCAGTTTCGAGTCGGCTTTTCATGAAATTTGTTGACAAGTTGGGCATGCTCAATATCTATGCACCAACTTGAGGGGGAGTGTTGAAATATAGTAAGTGTAAATGTGTATATTTCGTTTCCTAATCTGTAGGAAACAGATTCCCTAAATCTCTCACTCCTCAATCTTCTCCTCCAAGAATGTAATATATAGATGTATACAGTAAAGAATAAGCGAATAAGAAAAAATTATTCCCCAAATCTGTTTTCAATAATGAAATGTGATAAACTTAAAAAGAACTGAAGTTATCAGCGAATGATGGATAACTTTGGTTGCATGCAACATACTAACACTAACAGCAAGAAAAACACAGTTCGTAGGGGTAGTCACGGATTACTAGTGTACCTGTCTAAGCAAAAATGAAAAATAGATAATAACAGATCATAATGAGAGCAACAAGAAGGATAGAGAGGCATCTTTTAATTAGTTTTGGCTCGAAACGGAGAAACAGTTTCTTAACATCTGCAACTAATATAGGCCTTTATCTAAGATTGCAGCTATATATATATCCGGATTTCTTGCTTAACATCTCTAATTCTAGTGCAGGTATTTATCTGTGATTGCAAGTGTGTTCATCGAAATTTCCTTAAAATGTCTCAATCTTTCCTCTAGCTTAAGAAAAGTAGTGGGAGATTCTATACTCATAACCAAGGTTTCTCGGATTTTGGACTCATCTCGGCAAGGGTGTTTCGCCTCGGATCAGAGATATCGGAGGAGATCTCGAAAAAATGTGATTATCTTGCATGTTCCTTTTGGACACTCAATAAACATATTTCTTTGTTACTAAACAAGATATAATATATTCTACATGTCATTTATCATATAAAATATTGTATAATGTAACTAATGACATGAATCAATCACGGTACAGTAAATATTCACAGAATTTAACAACAATATAAAAGAGAATGTAATATAAGTATATAATTAATTAAAGTTGCATTGATTAGAAAAAATGTATTAGTTGATAGACTTACTTGACTTTGCATTTATACAAACAATAGAGAGAAAATCCGCACATTATCTTAGCTTAAGATCCTATATTGACGACTTATATGCAAAAAGTAAAAAAAAAAGTTATATATTCACAATAACATTAGTGTGTCTATTTCGGCCGATATTTCGGCAATTTTGGCTGAAATCTACACATTTCGGTCCAAAACGATATGAAATATAAATCTGTGATTTCGTATCGGCAAGATAGCCAAAACGAAATTTTGGCCGTATCAACCGAAATTTAAAACAGTGCTCATCACCCTAATTGTGCTCCCAACCAAGTTTGGCTACTTGTAATTACGAGAAAAGGATTCTACTTGTGAGATAAAAGTCATTCCCGGGAGTGCCAATAACCGAGACATGACAAATTTGTGGTAGTCTTATTCTACTTATACTCCATACAGATTAATGTTGTTCCTTTAAAAATGACTGTCCATGTTATCACGGGTGGCGGACCTGCAATCTAGATTCTCTTTCCAAAACATTCGCAATCGTGTTAAGTGACTCAATTCCATTTGCAAATATGTTCAGTTTGCCACTTTGCTTCACTTACACTTTCGGGTTTTAACTCCTTATAGCAAATATGCACATTGTCCCTTCTTCTAGAGCTTTTGATGAGAACATCAAATCTGTTTTATTTTATTTTAAAATTTAGCAATATGTAATTTATTTAAAATATTTATTTGAGAAATTTGTTTTACATCAGCTTTACTCCTGATATTGCATAATGTTCGAAAATGCCAAAAATATGATTCTTAAAATGAGCTTAACTAATGATTATGATGATAGTAAGAGCAACTTCCACCCTTATCTAAAAATTGAACAGTGATGGAAACAAAAAACAGCATATTCCGAATATATACCCTTTGGCCATGATCTCAAATGGGGGAGGAACTCCCACCCTCGTCCAAATTTGAGTCCAAAAACGAAAAGAATTTTTTTTCAGGTTTCAGGAACAATCATAAACCTGAGCAATGTTGAAATAATTATTTTTTGTTACTTGCAACGGCTATAAATGCTATCATGTATTTTTTAAATTTCAATAATCATGAAATTTCAAGCATAAAACGGCTAAAAATTTCAAGCATAAAATTTCATTATAACGGCTATAATTTGCAACAGTCATAAACAGCTATAAATATAGTCAAATAAACTCATGTTTTTCTTCTTTCATTCCAACGGCATATATGGACTAAACTATTGAATAAAGCATTAAAATGCTCTAAATAAAGCCTATAAAAAACTAAACAAACTCCAATTTCTTTATCACCTCAATTTCACTCAACTTTCTTCAAAATCAAATGCTCTTCCATTTCTTACAATAAATTCTTTTGAAATTTCATCATCCTCTTTATGTTCAGATGAAACTATTGAATACTGTAATTTCCGTTTTAACCGCATTTGATCAAGAGCAAGATTTTTTAGTTCGTATGCATACTAACAACAACCTTCTTATAGCGGAGTATCTCAACGATGAAGAACAATGTGCTCAATCAATCCGTAGAGGTGCAACACTTGGTAACATAGTTATCAATCGTGGTGAGTCAAATCTATATGATGATTATTTTGCAGAAGTCCCTAATTATAGCAATGCAAAATTTGAAAGATGTTTTCGGATGACAAATACTATATTTCATATCTTTGCCAACGCAGTAAAAAATCATGATAACTTCTTCATGCAACAACGTGATGGACGCGGTAGACAGTGATTAACAACCCTAGTATAAATAACAACTGCTTTTTGAATGCTTGGTACGGTGCGTCGGCCGACTCTCTCGATGAATATCTAAAAGTTGGTGAGCCGACTGCAATTAGATGCTTGAGTCTTGAGAAGATTTTGTCTTGCTGTTGTAGAGGTGTTTAGAGAGAAAAATCTAGGAGCACCAAATGCCATCAATTTTGAAAGACTCCTCTACATTGGGGAAGAATGCGGATTCCCGTAAATATTGGGGAGTCTAGATTGTATGCATTGGGAGTGAGAAAATTGTCCGACCGACTGGGCAGGGCAATACATCGGTCGTAGTGAAAAGCCAACAAATATTTTGGAAGCAGTAGCTGATTATGATCTTTGGATATGGCATGCACATTTTGATTTACTAGGTTCCAACAATGACATCAATGTGCTTGAAGCATCACCTTTATTTGCAGATTTTACTGTAGATAAATCCCCTCCAGCTCATTATCAAATTAAAGGCAAGTCATATGATGTCGATTATTATTTAGTCGATGGAATATATCCAAAATGTTCTACGCTTGATCAAACTATTCACGACCCTCAACGTCAAAAGAAGAAACTTTTTGCCATGATGCAAGAATCATGTAGGAAAGACGTTGGGTGTCTAAAAATTCAAAATTTGGACAATGGTGTCCATATACCATTTTCTAAAAAATGAAATTTGCTTAGTGCCCTGCCGGTTTATTATGCCTCTTTCTTTAAGTTACCACTTTGGGTCATTAGGAGAATCGATCAGATCCGAAGTAGATTCTTCTGGTGTGGTTCAGATGCTAATATCAGAGGCATTGCTAGTGCGCAGTGGTCACGTATATGTCAGCCAAAAACGCAAGGAGGACTGGGGATTCTAGACATTAAGGTCTTTAATGAAGCCCTACTTATGAAGTGGTGGTGGAATTTGCTGGCATCTGATTCCCTCCCAAGCCAAACTCTCCGCAGCCTTTATCAACGAAGTGATCCAAACCAATTCATATGCCCTTGTACTGCCTCAAACTTCTGGAAGGGAATTTTTCCGCTTAAAGAACAATTTCTTTGTAACATCTGATGGAGCCTTGGCAAAGGTACACTTATCAATTTTTGGAAGTCCAAATGGATTCATGGAGCCAGTGTGTCTTCCTTATTTCCGACCCTCACTGCAGTGGCATGGAACCCCGAAGCTGACATCACATCCCAGGGATCTTGGTCAAATGGCTTATGGACTTGGCAACCGAGGCTAAAGTGTGTTCTTACTGACTCAATGCGAGAGGACAAAAGGCGCCTGCTAGAGTTGCTCGTAGATTTCCAGCCCTCTTCTTCTGAAGACCTACCATCATGGACACTGACTACTTCTTCTTCTTATACTGTCAGTTCGGCTTATAACTTCTTCATTATGGCTGGCCTTCGTTCCCCTTACTACATTGCAACTTGGACATCGCCGGCACCGCTCAAATGCAAAGTGTTCATATGGCTGCTGAGTTGGAACAAGCTTAACTCGAAGGAATTCCTTCACTCTAAGGGATGGTCGGGCGACACTACATGCACAGCTTGTGCATGTCCTGTCGAATCGACCTTTCATATATTTTTTGAATGCCCAATTGCTGCCGCAACCTGGAAACACTTCACTGATATGCTTAATATCCACACTTTGCCCCATCATTTACACGAGTGCTTCACGACATGGTGCTTTGGGAATCATAATACACGACTCACTTGGCATCTGTTAACTATATCAGTTTGCTGGAACTTGTGGCTTGCTAGAAATCAACACATTTTTACTTCAAAGGCTATGCAAACAAAAGAGATTATCTCTAATGTCATTTTCTCTTTTCGTTCTTGGATAGATGGCATGGACAGCGGGAGGAAGAAGGCAAAGATGATGGAGGAATTGGAAGCGGCAGGAGTACAGGATGCTTTGGTCAAGCAAGCACTGTTTAGGGGAGATCGGATGGATAGTGATGTGGGGAGTTGTTTGTCCTAATCGACGAGTGGTTGTGAAAGATTACACTGTTTTGTGCTGCTCTTTTTCATCTTTTGGACTGACTTTTTATACTGGCTTCATGTATTATGTTTTTCTGTTTTTTGGGCTATCTGTTTTGGAGGATGATTACGAGCACTGCTGTTAAGATGGGGAAGGGGGATGAGATCATGATGTTGTGTCTAGTAGAGGAGTACGACAATAGTCCGCTGCCCTCTCTACGATACAACTACATGCTATCTCAAACCTAGACCCATCTGTGACTCGGTCTTTATCTTTTTGTAACCTCCATCCAGATTTTTGTAATAGCTGCTACAAACTTTTTATTAGTAATATATATTTTTGAGGTAGGCTAATCCTACCTTTTACTCGTCAAAAAAAAAAATGAAATTTGGACATGGACCTAAATCCTTCAAATTTGGATAATAAAATTCCATGTCTATAGTCTGACCCCTTCCATTTTTTTATATTCTTTATTAAAAATTATTACCATACTACCATTACAATTCAATTATATTACCATATTACCATACAATATATGATTCTTACTTTGTTCCTATTTGTTAAAGAACCCCAAAATCATATTATTTATTGTATTTTAATACTTTAATCAATAGTTTATTCGATATGGATGTTGGATTGAAAGAAAAAATATTAGTTTATTACTTGATAGTATTTACAGTCATTTATGACTATTGCAATTATAGTCGTTGGTATGAAATTTATGCTTGAAATTTGTGTAGCTATTTTATATTGAAATTTCATGATTGTTGGAATGAAAAAAGACATAATAGTATTTATGGTCGTTGCAATTAATAAAAACTAATAATTTCAACATTGCTCATGTTGATGACTTTCCTGAAATATATATATATATATATATATTGGACTCAAATTTCAAATTTGGACAGGGGTGGGAATACTTTCCCATTTGAGATTTTGGCTAACGGGTATATACTAGAAATATGTTGTTTTTTTGTTGCCATTACTATTCATGTTTTAGACAAGGGTGGAAGTTGCTCTTACTATTATCATAATCATCACTTAAGCTGGTTATAAGAATCATATTTTTGGCATCTTCGAACATTATGCAGTACCAGGGAGAAAAGTTCTAGAAGAAGGGACAATATGCATATTTGCTAAAATCATATTCTTGTTATATTACCATATTACCATATTACCATTCAATATTTAGTCATGTAGGAACGAAGGAATAATCATGACACTGGTAAAAATTACAGCTAATCAGGGTCATCCGATTCCAGCATGAATCTCGGAGTTTCTAAGGATGAGTGAGATACCTCTTCTCAGGAACTCCGGATGTAGTCCCAAAAGTCTCCAGGAGAAAGCTCCTCCTCGAAGGCTGCTACACCCAACGTCCACGAGTAGGGAGCATATGATGTGGGTAAAAATTACAACTAATCTGGGCCATTCGATTGCAGCACGAATCTTGGAGTTCCTAAGGCCAAAACGATAACTTTGCCACAGTTATAGGCCCACAACAAGAATATGGACTGCCCTCAGGGCCCACCATCTAACCTTAGTCCATGAGTGAAATCAATTCGCAGTCCAATTACGAAAAATTGACTAGCCAATTATGGTTGACTATCAAATTTCCCTAAATATGAAGACACTAACTTATTGGATCCCTTGATTAGAGAAATCTTCCTATAACAGCTGCACCTCAGGCTTATAAATACAGCCTCTCTCCATTACCAGGTAATCAACTTTTGTCCACTAAAACTCAGTTAACATAGCTGAATTACTAACTTGATTGTTGGAGGGTCTGTCGCATAAAAAACTATTGGTGTTTCAGGTTTTTTCGTAGGTTTCCAGCGGTATTTCAGTCAATCATTCCAAATCCTACCACGAAAATCAGCCTCACATTAGTTCTGATCAACGGGTGAGATCTATGCTTTTCTCAATCATCAAATAACTCATTATCTGGTTGCTCCTACACCAATAAAAAGCAACATCAAATCATATAATGAATGGTAATATGGTAATATAATTGAATAGTATTGGTAGTATGGTAATAATTTTTATTACAGAAAATACAAAATTGGGTGGGGTCTATATTATGGACATGGAATTTCATTGTCCAAATCTCATTTATTGGGAAATGGTATATGGACAATGGTGAGAGTACACCGTTGTCCAAATTTAAAATTTTTGACGCTCAACTTCGTTCCTACATAATTCTTGCTTCGTAACAAAAAGTTTCTTCCTTTGATCCTGAAGGTCGTGAATAGTTTGAACAAGTGTCAACCATTATGGATATATTCCATCAGCTAAATAATAACCGACGTCATATGGCTTGCCTTTGATTTGATAATGAGTTGGAAGGGATTAACCTATGGCAAGGCTGCAAATAAAGGTGATGTTTCAAGCACATAGATGTCATTGTTGAAACCTAGTAAATCAAAATATGAATGCCATATCCAGTAACTTGGGTGGGAATCCGAAACGGGAGGAGAGAGAAGGAGGAGAGAGAAGGCGGCTAGGGTTTCAAAATTGTACAATTCTAGGGTTTGCAGTAGAATTGTATTTATAGGATACAATTAGGGTACTGGGTTAGAGGTTTAGGGTTCAATAAAAGCGGTTTTGGGTCAAGAACAAATCAAATTGGATTTTATGATTCAATTAAGAGAGAGAACAAAATCAATAGGGTTCAAATAAAAACACCAACAATAAATAAGAGGACAATAGAATCGACAATAAAAGCTAAATCAAAAGAACAAAGAACTTCATGAACAAAAATTGAAATCCAAATAAACAGATAAATAATACAAATGAAAACAATATAAGTTTGCTTAAAATTAAATTAGAATTCACCACAAAAATCAGATTAAGTACGAAAAAAAAATTCGTTAAATGTACTTTAATTAAATAATTAAGGAAAAACGATTAATAGTTATAATTATAAAAATAATAAAATCATACAATAAAATAAATATTCGGGTTTAACAATTTACTAAAATAACCCAATATATATATATATATATATATATATATATATATATATATATATATATATATATATATATATATATATATATATATATATATATATATATATATATATATGGTAGCGATCCGGTGAGAACTGTTCTCACGATAAGCTTCGTGAGAACTCCACGCCTATCCATCCTATGGATAATCCGAACCGTTCACATTATTTAACACAACTAAATTAGTCTAGAAATATAAAATCAAGTCATTTGATATTCATTTGTCCGTGCATCATGTGACTATAAAAAAAAATCGATTTTTCAGCCACACAATTTGTAACACTTCAATGCATGGGCAAACGAATCTCAAATGACTTGATTTCTCATACATAGACTAATTGAGTCATGTAGTTCAAAATGAACGGTTCAGATCTTTCAACAAATGTCCCAAACAAAAGTTTTCATGTGGTTCTCACCAAAAGAGTTCTCACTCGATCATTTCCATATATATATATATATATATATATATATATATATATATATATAATTTGGACTCAAATACAAATAGTTGATCAATAAGATCTAGAAAATAAGATCAAAACACATCATTATTTGAAAAGAATAAATTTTTGATTAGAAAAACACTTTGATATAAAATCCAAAATGATTTTAACAAATAATGTATTTATAATATCGAAATACAGAAAATATTCAGAAAATACGTATTTGCGGGAATGGGGGTTACAATCCTACCTACCTTACCACAAAATTTTGTCCTCAAAATTTGCTCAGGTGGTACGTAGGACAAAGCAAAAGCAAACTGATGAAATCAAAACTGGGGATTCAAGGGAAAGACAAAATGGTGGCAACAGAAGAATAAGAGGAGACGTGATTAAGAATAAAGTGATCAAGAATGATGTTAAATAAAGATTCAATAAATGATGATGAATTCAAATGAATGAAAAGGAAGTAAACAATGCAAGAAAGAGAAACAACAAGAGAATCATGGCACCTATGGGTTATGGGCCCACCATGCTTCCGCTGCGGTACTCTGATGGTGAAGCTCCAAACTGTAGACATGTCATTACAGATCAAGCGATGCCGATCGACGGACCAAGTAGGAAGAAGAAGAACGGATGATACCGAAATCAAAAGAATGTGGGTATGAAAAGAATGAAATCATACCCAAAAAAAGAATCAATGAATGGAAGGGATCAAAGAGGCAGCAAATAAGACTAGTTTCCAGATCCTAAGTTGGATATCAATTGTCCATGCGATCACTGTATTACTCATATTATTGAGTCAAACCGATATAATCCTAAATTTAATTAATATATCAATCAAAGTCAGACTTCCTTTCGTTAGTCATGTTTGACCGATATGTTATCCAAACCTAGCTCTGATACCACTAAAAACCTTGTCACACCCTGCTTTCCAAAAATACAGAATACGAGTACATGATATTGGCCCAGCGAATGACTAACGTCACCCATAAGCTATTTATCCGATTAACTCAGCAATATAATCAATAAAGAACAAATACACAGACGATAATAATAATCTCATGAAAAATAATACTTGGAATGAAGCAATAAAAATATTCAAATACAATAATAATAATCCAACGTCTGGAAACAATAATAAAATCCAGAACATAAGCCCAAAACAATAATAATCCAATCCAAAATAATAACAAGTATTAATACATTAAGTTTATTAAAGCAATAAGCAATTAGAAAGCAGTAGTCTTCAGACTGTTTGTTCTCCAACTCCAGCAGGCAACTGTTCTTCAAAATCTGCATTTTAATAAATTGCAGGAAGAGAAAAAGAAAATAAAACGCCCATCAATGTATGTTACGGGCCTCTTGTAGTGCAGGCACAAGTACATGGAAAAAATGATAACTAATAACATGGAATAGGCATGATAATGGAATATAACAACTAGCATGGCAAGATAAACAAGTATAAATAGCATGTAATAAGTGTCAAGTGAACAAGTATCATGTAAACAAGTAACGAGTAATGAGTGTTAAGAATCAAGTAACAAGTATCAAGTAGCAAGTGTCAAGTGATTATGTTCAAGTCTTGTATTATTACTATCTAGGTAGCACTTCATGCATCCATCTTTTTACTACATGGTTGCTACATTCAAACAGTTTTGCTTTAGACTTAGTGGTGGTCTCTATAGTTCATGTACTCTTCAACGATAAACATTATTCACCTTTCGGTGTACGATACAGTCATCGATAATAATACAATACACGATAGATTGAGTTACGGCCATAACCACAATCACCGATAAAAAAATAGCCGGAATATTATTTAGGTAAACACGGGCCCCTCCTCCAAGTACAGTCCCTATATTGTCCACTATTAAAAGTCAACCCTTAAATCCCGGCTTGTTAATTATTTTATTAATGCAACAATACAATATGCAATCTAGAGACATTAGATGAACGATAGTATCAATAGGAGAACAATAGGATGATAACATGGAATATGATGTACTAAATGTCCAAGCAACATGGTATAAGATATTTTACAAGTCTATAACAAGTTATACTACTATCAACACATCAAGCATACGAGATCATACAACAAGTCATGAACAACATGCATGTATACAACAAGAAGTGGTCATCCCTAGGTTATTTCATGTAATGGGTGTCATGTGGCAACTACGGGTGGATCAACACAATAGAGACAAGACATAACAGGGGTTTCACACAAGAATTGTCTCTAGAACACAACTACACTACATGTGGTATTTAGTACGTGTATTACACAAAGAAAAGAGTACAAGTTACTTGCCTTATAAATGGTGAGTTTGAATACCAAGAATAACGGAATGAGAATCTCAGAAAAACGAACACAAATCCGCAACAACACAATCCCACGAACACACAATAAAACATGTGCAAACCACATGTAAAAGAGAACCAACAAAATAGCAGCACACAAAGAGACAGCAGCAATGTCAGCAATGGCAAGAGGACTAGCCAAGGGGGCGGCGGCACTGGCGTCGCAAGGGGCGGCGGCACCGGCGAGGTCGACGAGCAGAACGGCGGTGGCGGCACGCTGGGCTGTCGAGATTGGGCTGATGCTGGCTCGACGAGAATAAGGGAAAGACAAGGGGCTTCGATGGGAGTCGACGACATCGCAGGTGGCGCGGCGTCAGGCGGGGCATCGACAGCTGGTCGAGAGTTAACGGGAAGAGGGAAGGAGGTCCGGTGTTGGGGTTTTCTAATCTATTGCTGTTGATCAAAAGAGGATGAGGCTTAGGGGGGGTACCGGCTTGCATCAAGGGGTGCGACGGAGGACGGCGACGGGGCTGCGGGGGTCGCCAGAGGCCAGGGGGCTCGCCGGAGATGAGAACATGAGATGGGGAAGATGGTGCTACAGTAACTTGTGCAGGAATTCGAAACAGGAGGAGAGAGAAGGAGGTGAGAAAATAGGCAGCTATGGTTTCAAAATTGTACAATTCTAGGGTTTGCAGTAGAGTTGTATTTATAGGATACAATTAGGGTACTGGGTTAGAGGTTTAGGGTTCAATAAAAGTGGATTTGGGTTAAGAACAAATCAAATTCGGTTTTAGGGTTCAATTAAGAGATAGATCAAAATCAATAGGGTTCAAATAAAAACACCAACAATAAATAAAAGGGCAATAGAATCGACAATAAAAGCTCAATCAAAAGAACAAAGAATTTCATGAACAAAAATTGAAATCCAAATAAATAGATAAATAATACAAATGAAAACAATATAAGTTGACTTGAAATTAAATTAGAATTCACCACGAAAACCAGATCAAGTACTAAAACAAAATAATTCGTTAAATGTACTTTAATTAAATAATCAAGGGATAATGATTAATAGTTATAACTATAAAAATAATAAAATCATACAATAAAATAATTATTCAGGTTTAACAATTTACTAAAATGACCCAATAAATATATATATATAATTTGGACTCAAATACAATAGTTGATCAATAAGATCTAGAAAATAAGATCAAAACACATCATTATTTGAAATGAATAAATTTTCGATTAGAAAAACACTTTAATATAAAATCCAAAACAATTTTAACAAATAATGAATTTATAATAACGAAATACATAAAATATTCAGAAAATACGTATTTGCGGGAATGGGGGTTACAACAGAGGTCCACGTCTTTACTGGGCTATCCGCTTTCAATATAGTGGGATAATGTGGATCACTGGTCGACAGATTAATAGAATGAATAAATGTGAAATGAGAATGAGAAAGTAAAGAAAGTGAAATGTGAATGAGAAAGAAAAGAAAGTAATTGATGTGAATGTGAATGAGGTAGTAAATAAAGTATTTAATGTGAAGTGGAAACGAGAAAGTAAAGTAAGTGTATGAATTGAAATTAATATGAAAAGTAAAAAAAAATGTGGATGTATTAGACAAATGAAAAAGTAAAGGAGGTATGTGTTAATATGAATGGCATGAAGAAATTGTATAATGAGAAGGGTTATTAAAGTAAAATACGGTATGATATGAGTTGATGCACCTTGGAATTGTGCCGAGGAACTACCCGCCCGCTATTTCCATGGAAATGGTGGGACTATCTGTCTTGGCACAACTCCGAGGGTGAATTGGTGGATTGTCGATATGATAGTGGTATTGTGTAATGGAAATGAAAAGTAAAATAATTGTAAGATGAAAAGAAAAATAAAGTAAAGATCATAACCGAGCTATCGGCTTGAGAAGTGATGTTAGATTATCCACATTCTACTTGAGCTGCGGTGATTATTAGCCAGGATATTGGCTTTGGGGTACGGTGTTATATTACTGGTGTATTATCGGACAAGAAGAAAGTTAAAGTAAAATTGTGAAATAAGAGTAAGATATACTATTGATAATAATGAGAAGTAACTAAAGTTGTATGCTGGGATGAGAATGAATTATAAAGAATGATTTATGATAAATTGAGAATGGGCATTAAAATAATTTGTAAGATGAAATCGGAATTAAGAGAAGATTAATCATAAAATATATATAATGGGAATGAAAGTTAACTTATTACGAGATATAATGACATGTGTTATAAGATATGAATGAATGTGATATTATGAGATTGAATGCATGTGAACAAGATGCGATGAAAACAAATGAATGTGATGATATACAGTAGAACAAATACATGTGATAAAATACGATAAAAAGGAATGTGATAATATATGATTAAATAAATGTGAAGTTATGTGATGAGAATAAGTATGATAAGAATAAATATCAATGTGTTGTAAGATTGATGAGTGTGATGTTATGTAATATGAGAAGGAGAAAGAAAATGAACCTGAAGAAAAATGAGTATGAAGGAATGTACGTCATGAGTTTGTAAATGAAAATAAATGGTAAGTGAAGTATGTGGTTAACTATGTACATAAAACAGGGTAATTGCATAATTTAATTGGAAATTAAAATATAGAAATGGTGATGTGAAGTTATTCATGAAACGAGGAGTCTTGTGTATGTGATTAAATATGATAAGTAAACGAATTATATATGTGAATTAATATAGTGCTATGTCATTGAATATAAAGTGAAGAAATTATCTACGTGAACTGATATGATGTGGTCTATATGAAGGAATTTTGTGTGAGTAATTCGAACAAATTGTGGGATGGAAAAAGAATACAAGAAATAAAGAAAGTTTTTATGTATGATATAACATTATGTAAATGTAAAATAAAGTTGTCACGCCCCGCTTCCCACTATACGGAAATACAGGCACGCAACTGAGGCCAACGAATGATATACATCATCCATAAGCTGTACAATTATAAGCTCAACAAGATTTTTATAACACATTCACGCAGGCAAATATAATAATCACCTGCGCTGAAAATAGAATAACCATCATTTGGATAATACATCAACATCGGGTTAAGATGCCCAGGAGTACAAGGTGCCAGAATTAAAATAATATGATAAGCAGTTCACTATAACAACTAGATAAAATAACGACTGAAAGAAAAATAACATGAAGTAGTAAAGAAGCAGCAACGATCGTCTAGAGAGTCTGCTCGTCGGGTCCATCAGTACCTGTATAATTATTAACTCAAAGAAAAATAGAAAAGTTCCCGTTAGAGCAAGTTTCGGGCAGCAAGTAGCAACAAGCAGAAAAAATGGTAATATAACAAGATATAATATGGAAGAAACAAGAAGTAGAAGTACAAATACAGTATGGAAGTAAGCAAGACACAAGGACAATATGATCATGTAAGTAATAACTGTAACTAGTGTATTCTAGACTTCAATGTATAAGGAATTGATAACCTAGGCTCAGTTAATCGATAATCATGTAATCAATGATCGAGAATCATGTAATCATGTAATCAAGAATCATATAATCAAGAATCAAGAGTCGTGTAATGAAGAGTCATGTAATCAAGAATCATGCTTAGTGAAGATTTCAAGTTAATCTGTTTTATTAACTTATCTAATGCACGTAATCCTGTGTCTCATACCACAAGTTCGGTGCATATCAATCATGTGACGTTTAGACTTAAGTAGTGAATTCTATAGGATTATCTACTCGGGTCTTCCAGTGATAGTATCAAGACATGTAATCATGAATCATGTAATCGAGAATTATGTAATCAAGAATTGTATAATCAAGAATCAAGAATCAAGAATCAAGAATCACTATTTCAGGAAATACGGGCCCCCTTTCGAGTATACTCCCCTATATTGTCCACAATTAAGTCGTACCCTTATAACCCCGGCTTGTTATTCTTTTATAATTAATTATGAATATGCAATTGGTACAACTAGTGGAACGGTGTAATCAAATAGTTTAGTCAGAAAAAATATCAAGTGCAATAATTATGGACATGAGACGTAAAACGAGTACATGTA
This sequence comes from Hemerocallis citrina, assembly GCA_017893485.1. NCBI lineage: Eukaryota > Viridiplantae > Streptophyta > Magnoliopsida > Asparagales > Asphodelaceae > Hemerocallis > Hemerocallis citrina. The sequence goes on from CM030363.1 coordinate 27,120,108, forward strand.
TCGAGAGTAGTTATTATAGAATTATCAAGTGCTATAAAATGCATGCTATCAACCTATTATATCTATGCAAATTATTATTACAAGAACAATAATACACTCAGTTCATCAATTATGAAAAATAACGGGTTTATATGTAAAAACGTAGAGATAAATTTTTAGACAACTTGACATATCTGCATTGAAATTCACCGTCCTGTTGTTACAGAAAAGCAAATCCAATTTCGTCAGAGATTTTACAAAGTAGACTCTCTTCCGGTTCTAACGCATATTCACACGATACATTCTAGAGAAAGTAGTTATGCGTACAAATTCATTCTTCGCTGGTATCGATGTTTCGCGTGCATTCTGAAAATTCAGAGTCACAATACTAAAATTGCGATATCTTACAATCTATACATCGGATTAAGAAACCGTAATATGTTTCGGAAATCTAGACTCGAAGGGCTACGGTTTTCATGTAGAAAGTTTTTCGATCCAGTGTCGGGACCATGGTTGAATTCTCAGGACAAGATACCGGTTAGTAATCCCGTGCAGGTTCAGAAATTCACGATATGCCAGTACTAAAATTGCGATAGCTCACAATTTATACATCCGATTGAGAAAACCGTAAGATGTTCTGGATTCGGGACTCAATGGGCTACGATTTCCATGTAGAAAATTTTCAATCCAGTATCGAGAGCATGGTCGAATTCTTAGTGCAAGGTCAAGAAATTTAGAGATAGTAAGGTTGAATAATCGATATTCGATAACACGATTCGAAATGTTTTAACGGTTCACTCTTGAGTTGATATAGCATGAAACCAGTGACTAGAACGGAGTTTGACAATAAAACATGATGATAATTAGACTACCTGCCACGAGTCCAAGGAAAATGCTTGTACGAGAACAAAAATAGTGTACAAGGTACTTGCCTTATAATGTGACGATTACGATGGTGGTGTTAACCACAGAAAGAAGAAGCGACGCCTGCAATGGACGGCAGCACAATAGCGGTAAGAATGGCGGCAAGAAGGTAGCGAGTGAGCAACGATAGCAACGGTGAGCGACGGTGATGAGAAACAACAACAACGAGGAGATGGCGCAGCGTCGGGTTGTTTTTCGGGGTTCACGGGGTCGTAGAAATGGATTCGTCGGCTCGAAGGTGGAGGGTGAAGTGGAGCTCGGGTGTTGCTTGAGCTCTCAGGTGTGAAGAAGGCAGAGAAAGAGAATGAGAAGTGAAGAATGAGAGGTTGATGTGTTATGCATGTGTGTGAGTGCATGCATATATATAGAAAGAAAGGCATAGGAGTGTGCTGCATGTGTATAATTAGGGGTGTAGAAAAATGGGAGCATAGGTTAGGAAAAATGAGATTATAGGTGTGGAAAAATGAGAACATAGGTGTGGAAAAATGAGAACAATGAGGAGAAGTCGCGGAGTTAGGCGTAGAATTAGGCTGGATTAGGATTAGGATTAATCAGGGTTTAAAATTTGTATTTAAACTCCGGTCGAAAAATCACAAAATTATGGAATTGATCAGAAAAATATTCTGGTTTTAGATAAAGAGTCCAAAGAGAAAAATAAAACTGATCTAAAAATTGAAGTACAAAAATTTACGTAATAAAATACGTACAACTGGAACAGGGAGTTACAATCCTACCCACCTTACAAAAAAATTTTGTCCTCGAAATTTACTCAGGCTGGATATAGGATAGCTAAGAAGCGAATGCAATACTCTTCAATCGAGAGTACAGCAAAAGATAAAAGAAACAAAGAGTACAAAGGTACGAAAACAATTAAAGACAAATTGTGCATCATCAACTGGAGGAATCAACAATTTAATGTCTAGGCTCAGAATCTGAACCACCGACATCGCTAACATCCCAATTCAGCTGAGTCACAAGCTCATCTCGCTCTGGCGCATACTCCTCCAATTTTCTTAGTAACTCCTTAGGCGATGGAGCTGAAATTAAGATGTGTCTGGCCTTAGTGAATATAAACTCCTCAGCCATAACTGAATCTATGAAGGACAGAAGTGAGTCGTAATATCCATCAACATTTAAAAGTCCCACCGTTTTGCTGTGGATCCCTAGTTGAGCCCATGTGATTACTTCAAACAATTCCTCAAATGTTCCATAACCTCCGGGTAAGGCTATGAAAGCATCAGCAGCATGAGCCATTTCAACCTTCCTCTCGTGCATGTTAGAGACAACTCTAACATCTCCCACAGTTTTCCCAGTAATCTCTTTCGGCATCAGCGACTTGGGAATCACTCCCAAAATGTGTCGGCCACCAGCACGAACGGCTTCAGAAACCAGGCTCATCAATCCAATGCTCCCACCACCGTAGACGAGATCGATATTTCTCTTACAAGCTCCTTGTCGAGCTCGATTGTGGCTTCTTGGTAGCTAGCTCTTTTGCCAGAGCAACTACCACAAAATACACAGATCCTACTGAATCTCGATGAAAATGAAGAAAACTTCTTCATACTCACTTCTCCTTCTTGCATCAATTTTCTCTTCATCCCTACCACCGATTCTTGATCTTTTCTTTCCATTTGCCAAGAAATCCGAGCTCCTACTCTTTCTCTTTCTTTCTTGCTCCCGCCTCTGCTACCGGCTTCTCACACTTTCTCTTCTCTGAAACTTGCTCCTGAGTTGTCTTCTTCTTTCTCTTCTTCCCTTTCTTCCCCGGTTTCTCTCTTTCTTTCTTTCTTCTCCGACTTCTCTCTCTTTCTTCTTCCTTCTCTGACATCTTTTTCGTTCTTCTTCCTCTTTCTTTCTCTTTTTCTTTCTTTCTCTGTTTCTCTCTTCTTTCTTTGACTCTCTCTCTCTCTCTTTCTCTTCTTTTTATTTCTTCTTCTTCTTCTTCTTGTCTTTTCTTCATTAATTCACCGCTCCCTGTAACCGGCCTATGGCCAATATTTGCACTTTGTTCCCAATCGATTCTAAATTTAACATCGAACCTTGAGTTGTTGATGACGATAAAGTTTGCTTTGATATTCATTCCACGAATCAATAAGGGACTCTGCTACGCTTTCGCTGCACCACTCTGATGGTGATACTTCTCGCTGCTGATATCAAGTGATAGCGATCGACGAATTGAGCTGAATTAAGAGATTGGTAACACGAAGATGTTGCTTGTCAAACTTATTTGGTAAAGTGGGCCCCACCCACCAAACAATGTTGAAAGATTGTGGCAAGATTGGTGCCACAAAGAAAAATGGAAGAAACGAGAATGAAGAATTTTTCAGTTACTCATCTCTCATTCCTATAAATGAGAGGTTTAGGAAGAAGAAAAATTAAGCAAGACAAGAACAAGAAACAAACAGAAAAGAAGAAAAAGAATAGAGTGTATATTTGTAAGGTGTAATAATACCAGTTTTAGAAAATAGTGAAGAGTCTTCTTGTTGTTATAATAAAATATAACACAAGTTTCCAATTACTAATTTGTTTACTATTTAGCCCAACAAAATTCCTACTCTCTTCCAACAGAAGATTCAAGAAAATATGGATAGAAAGAAATAACTAGTATGACTCAATAATAGACTGATCGATGAGAATGAATGCAATGTACAGAAGGTAACAAACGATGCAGGAACTGAGGCATGAATAGATCGAAATATACCAGTAACTGTTTCTTTGGTGATCTCTACCTCCTCTGTAAATAGGTTATGAGTCTGATTACACTCTCCAGTCTGTCCTACACTGGAATTTGATCCTCCTATTGGTGTGACACTCTCTCTCTTTGGGCAATCCCGAACCTTGTGATCATTCGCTCTGCATACAAGACACAGATTGTTGGCTTTCCAGCAATTCATGCGTATGTGTCCAACTCGGCAGCAATAATAGCACTTCTGGTCCTTCTTCGGAGTCGCCGATGGGTAAGGTGATGCTCTAGTAGTCGGAGTCTGAACTGGCATCCGTATCGGTCCACCTGTAGACTGTGCGACAGTAAGGAGATTTAGTGCCCCCTGAACAGCATTCCACCCTCTACGGATCTGCTCCTGGGTATCGAGCATGGCGGTGTAACTCTTATGCTGGTGCACAATCAAGTCCCATTGAGTGGAGTTTGCGATATCCTGTACCCTATCCAGATTAGCTCTCACCAGTTCATTTTGCTCTTGCTGTAGCTCCATCATTCGTTGCATCTATTGGAGAATGGCGACGATCTTCGATAGTTCATCCCTGGGTGTAGAAGTCGAAGAGCCTCCGTGAACCATAGTCTGAAATGCATATTCGAATGGGGTAAATCTCTAGATGGCAAGTTGGTTATTAACATTCATGTGATCCACGTGGTGTGTATATTGTTGAGCTTAGCATGGTTCGAGCCTAGGCTCTGATACCACTAAAATCTTGTCATGCCCCGCTTCCCACTATACGGAAATACAGGTATGCAACTGAGGCCCAGCGAATGATATACATCATCCATAAGCTGTACAATTATAAGCTCAACAAGATCTTTATAACACATTCACGCAGGCAAATATAATAATCACATGAGCTGAAAATAGAATAACCATCATTTGGATAATACATCAATATTAGGTCAAGATGTCCAGGAGTAGAAGGTGCCAGAATTAAAATAATATGATAAGCAGTTCGCTATAATAACTAGATAAAATAGCAACTGAAAGAAAAACAACATGAAGTAGTAAGGAAGCAGCAACGATCATCTAGAGAGTCTGCTCGTCGGGTCCATCAGTAGCTTTATAATTATTAACTCAAAGAAAAATAGAAAAGTTCCCGTTAGAGCAAGTTTCGGGCAGCAAGTAGCAACAAGCAGAAAAAAGGATAATATAACAAGATATAATATGGAAGAAACAAGAAGTAGAAGTACAAATACAATATGGAAGTAAGCAAGGCACAAGGACAATATGATCATGTAAGTAATAACTGTAACTAGTGTATTCTAGACTTTAATGTATAAGTAATTGATAACCTAGGCTCAGTTAATCGATAATCATGTAATCAAATGATCGAGAGTCATGTAATCATGTAATCAAGAATCATATAATCAAGAATCAAGAGTCATGTAATGAAGAGTAATGTAATCAAGAATCATGCTTAGAGAAAATTTCAAGTTTATCTGTTTTATTAACTTATCTAATACACACAATCCTGTGTCCCATACCACAAGTTCGGTGCATATCAATCATGTGATGTTTAGACTTAAGTAGTGAATTCTATAGGATTATGTACTCGGGTCTTCCAGTGATAGTATCAAGACATGTAATCATGAATCATGTAATGAGAATAATGTAATCAAGAATCAAGAATCAAGAATCAAGAATCACTTTTTCGGAAAACATGGGCCCCCTTCCGAGTATACTCCCCTATATTGTCCACAATTAAGTCGTACCCTTATAACCCCGTCTTGTTATTCTTTTATAATTAATTATGAATATACAATTGGTACGACTAATGAAACGGTGTAATCAAATAGTTTAGTCAGGAAAAATATCAAGTGCACTAATCATGGACATGAGATGTAAAACGAGTACATGTATCGAGAGTAGTTGTTATAGAATTATCAAGTGCTATAAAATGCATGCTATCAATCTATTATATCTATGCAAGTTATTATTACAAGAACAATAATACACTCAGTTCATCAATTATAAAAAATAATGGGTTTATATGTAAAAACGTAGAGATAAATTTTTAGACAACTTGACATATCTGCATTGAAATTCACCATCCCGTTGTTACAGAAAAGCAAATCCAATTCCGTCAGAGATTCTACAAAGTAGACTCTCTTCCGATTCCAACACATATTCACACGATAAATTCTAGAGACAGTAGTTATGCATACAAATTTATTCTTCGCTGGTTTTTATGTTTCGCGTGCATTCTGAAAATTCAGAGTCACAATACTAAAATTGCGATATCTCATAATCTATACATCGGATTGAGAAACCGTAATATGTTTCGGATAACTAGACTCGAAGGGATACGGTTTTCATGTAGAAAGTTTTTCGATCCAGTGTCGGGAACATGGTCGAATTCTCAGGACAAAATACCGGTTAGTAATCCCGTGCAGGTTCAGAAATTCACGATATGCCAGTACTAAAATCGCGATATCTCACAATTTATACATCCGATTGAGAAACCATAAGATGTTCTGGATTCGGGACTCGATGGGCTACGATTTCCACGTAGAAAATTTTCAATTCAATATTGGGAGCATGGTCGAATTCTTAGTGCAAGGTCAATAAATTTAGAGATAGTAATGTTGAATATTCGATATTCGATAACACGATTCGAAATGTGTTAACGGTTCACTCTTGAGTTGATATAGCATGAAACCAGTGACTAGAACAGAGTTTGACAATAATATATGATGATAACTAGACTACCTGCCACGAGTCCAAGGAAAATGCTTGTACGAGAACAAAAAGAGTGTACAAGGTACTTACCTTATAATGTGACGATTACGATGGTGGTGTTAACCACGGAAAGAAGAAGCGACGTCTGCAATGGACGGCGGCACAACAGCGGTAAGAATGGCGGCAAGAAGGTAGCGAGTGAGTAACGGTAGCAATGGTAAGCAACAGTGATGAGCAACAACAACAACGAGGAGATGGCACAGCGTCGGGTTGTTTTTCGGGGTTCACGGGGTCGTAGAAATGGATTCGTCGGCTCGAAGGTGGAGGGTGAAGTGGAGCTCGGGTGTTGCTTGAGCTCTCGGGTGTGAAGAAGGCAGAGGAAGAGAAGGAGAAGTGAAGAATGAGAGGTTGATGTGTTATGCATGTGTGTGAGTGCATGCATATATATAGAAAGAAAGGCATAGGAGTGTGCTGCATGTGTATAATTAGGGGTGTAGAAAAATGGGAGCATAGGTTAGGAAAAATGAGAGTATAGGTGTAGAAAAATGAGAACATAGGTGTGGAAAAATGAGAACAATGAGGAGAAGTCGCGGAGTTTGGTTTAGAATTAGGCTGGATTAGGATTAGGATTAGGATTAGGATTAGGATTAATCAGGGTTTAAAATTTGTATTTAAACTCCGGTCGAAAAATCACAAAATTATGGAATTGATCAGAAAAATATTCTGGCTTTAGATAAAGAGTCCAAAGAGAAAAATAAAACTGATCTAAAAATTGAAGTATAAAAATTCACGTAATAAAATACGTACAACTGGAACAGGGAATTACAATCCTACCCACCTTACAAAAAAAAATTTCGTCCTCGAAATTTACTCAGGCTGGATATAGGATAGCTAAGAAGCAATTACAATACTCTTCAATCGAGAGTACAGCAAAAGATAAAAGAAACAAAGAGTACAAAGGCACGAAAACAATTAAAGACAAATTGTGCATCCTCAACTGGAGGAATCAACAATTTAATGTCTAAGCTCAGAATCTGAACCTGTAGAACCCCGTATTTTCAAATATTATTTTAATTATTTGAAAATGAATTTAAATGATTTTTGAGGATTTAATTGATATTTTCTAAAAGATTTATCTTTTGTACACGTGCAAAACACGTGCAAATGACTTTTGAGATGTTTGAAAAATTAAGTTTTCTTTATGAAAAATCATTATTTATTATTTGGGAATTATTTATTATTTTTCCAGATTTTTCTGAAATTAAATGGATCTATTTGCAATTTTTGATAAAAGAAGAACCTTTTTGCAAAATTGACGTTTTAAGGGTTTAAAGTGTAAAAATGTAATCCTGGACGTTTTGAACAGTATTGGTTAAGAGTTAGAAGTATATTTTCTTTTAAATCCTAATTTTAATAAATTTTAGATGAATTTCCAAGAGTAGATATATATATATATATATATATATATATATATATATATATATATTTGTATTTTGAAGGGATTGTTTTGCGAAAGTATTTGGAAACCCTAAAAACCTAATTCCCGGCCTATATAAAGAGAGTTGCAGCCGTCATTCGCTGCATAACTCAGATTTTATTATATTGTTTTCTTGGTGATTGGAGAAGAAGTTTTTGGATCTAGCAAAGGAAGGCTTTTCGTGGATCTTCTTGATTCTAAAGGTGAGTGATATGAACTTTGTTTTGTTGTGTATATGATTGTGTGCTGTTTTGTTTGATGTTTTCATATCTTGTATGTAATCGATGCAATAGTTGTTATCCGTATTATGCATGTGAAATCCACGAATGATTAGTAGATCTTGTTTAACAAATTCTTTATTGCTCGAAAACATGTCAAGATTCAAGTATGGTTTGATCGGATGTATGAACATCGGGATCTTGTGTATATAATCAGATCATGGTTTTGATTTGTGAAAGAATTGAATATTAAGAAACCCTAATGGAAGAAATTGGAACATAGAACATGAGATCTGAGATTTGAGACATCCAATGATTGGATAATGTAACCGTAAGGAAGAATTATTCGAGATTGTCATTTCACATGATTAAGAATTATTTTCAGGAATAAGAACCTTTAGAAAAACTCCAGTATCGATTATTGTATTCAGACTTAATCTATGAAAACTGTAGGCCGACAGTCGACTGGTCTACGATCCAGTCGACTGGTACGACTCTACTGCTGTATTTTCAGTCATTTGAGAATTGTTCGGAACAGTCGACTTGGACTGTGGTCAGTCGACTGGTCTTCTGATCCGGGACAGTTGACCATGACCTCTATAATTCGACTGTAGCACTTGGAATGTTTCTTGAGAATTATTGGTAATTGTCTCGGGTAAGTCGACTGATGGGTTATTAAGCCGACTTATAGCACTTGTTATAATCTTGGATATTGGTTCTCGGGGCAGTCGACTTACTACAGTATAAGTCGATTGGTGCTGATGAGTTTTTCATAATCTTGAGTGTTCTTTCAAGTCTTTAGTTCTTTATAGATGGGTACATTCTGCGGTATTGGGAGTCATTGGTCTCTGGGGTTGGTATACTCTGCGGTGTTGGGAGTCACTGTAAGTGATCGATAACCGAGTATCCAATCTGCGGTGTTGTGAGTGACTGATAACCGAGTATCCGATCTATGTTATCTTTAGTCTTTGTAGATGGATATAATCTGCGGTGTTGGGAGTTACTATCAGTGACCGATAACCGAATATCCGATCTATGTTATCTTTAGTCTTTGTAGATGGGCATACCCTGCGGTGTTGGGAGTCACTGTAAGTGATCGATAACCGGGTACCCAATCTATGGCATTATTAGTGATTGGTGGTTGGACGTGTACCGTGGTATTGAGAATGTTCGATAATCAGGTATTTGGGAGTGACAGTCGACTGGCTGAATTGTTCAGTCGACTATACAGTGCAGTTAAGCTGTACTATTTTGAGAGTGATTTGCTTGATGGATATTGGATCGTTGGTATTGTTTCTCGACTCGGCTTCACGCATGTACTGGCCTATCATTTCTTGTTCCATATTACATGTTCAGTTTATGTATTTTTTGTGCAGTACATGTTGCTTGAGAGTTTATGTTTATTGTTTATTTATGTTTGTTGTTTATATCACTCACACCATTTATGGCTGACACCTTTAGTTTGGAGGTTAGGGTTCAACTCTAGCCTCATATGATGCAGGTTGTTTGGGGTTTGGAGGCTTGGATGCTTGGGTTAGCTTTAAAGGATAAGAGTGTTATAATAGAGCCTTGTGTAATTTTGTAAAGAGGAATATTGTAAAAGAACAACTTTTAATTCAAGGTGTTTATATTTTCCGCTGCAATTGAAAAAGATTATTGTAATGAGAATTTGGAATAAAATGATTTGAATTTTTGGTCTATGTATATTGTTACATTGAAGTGGATCGCTGGGAAAGTGCCACGTATTTTCTAAGTTTTATATTAGAAATTCGGGGCGTTACAGAACCACCGACATCGCTAACATCCCAATTCAGCTGAGTCACAAGCTCATCTCGCTCTGACACATACTCCTCCAATTTTCTTAGTAACTCCTTAGGCGATGGAGCTGTAATTAAGATGTGTCTGGCCTTAGTGAATATAAACTCCTCAGCCATAGCTGAATCTATGAAGGACAGAAGTGAGTCGTAATATCCATCAACATTTAAAAGTCCCACCGGTTTGCTGTGGATCCCTAGTTGAGCCCATGTGATTACTTCAAACAACTCCTCAAGTGTTCCACAACCTCCGGGTAAGGCTATGAAAGCATCAGCAGCATGAGCCATTTCAACCTTCCTCTCGTGCATGTTAGAGACAACTCTAACATCTCCCACAGTTTTCCCAGTAATCTCTTTCGGCATCAGCGACTTGGGAATCACTTCCAAAACGTGTCGGCCACCAGCACGAACGGCTTCAGAAACCAGGCCCATCAATCCTATGCTCCCACCACCGTAGACGAGATCGATATTTCTCTCTACAAGCTCCTTGCCGAGCTCGATTGCGGCTTCTTGGTAGCTAGCTCTTTTGCCAGAGCTACTGCCACAAAATACACAGATCCTACTGAATCTCGATAAAAATGAAGAAAACTTCTTCATACTCACTTCTCCTTCTTCTTGCATCGATTTTCTCTTCATCCCTACCACCGATTCTTGATCTTTTCTTTCCATTTGCCAAGAAATCCGAGCTCCTACTCTCTCTCTTTCTTTCTTGCCCCCGCCTCTGCTACCGGCTTCTCACACTTTCTCTTCTATGAAACTTGCTCCTGAGTTGTCTTCTTCTTTCTCTTCTTCCCTTTCTTCCCCGGTTTCTCTCTTTCTTTCTTTCTTCTCCGACTTCTCTCTCTTTCTTCTTCCTTCTCTGACATCTCTTTCTTTCTTCTTTCTCTTTCTTTCTCTTTTTCTTTCTTTCTCTTTTTCTTTCTTCTTTCTTTGACTCTCTCTCTCTATTTCTCTTCTTTTTATTTCTTCTTCTTCTTCTTGTCTTTTCTTCATTAATTCACCGCTCCCTATAACCGGCCTATGGCCAATATTTGCACTTTGTTCCCTATCGATTCTAAATATAACATCGAACCCTGAGTTGTTGATGACGATAAAGTTTGCTTTGATATTCATTCTACGAATCAATAAGGGACTCTGCTATGCTTTCGCTGCACCACTCTGATGGTGATACTTCTCGTTGCTGATATCAAGTGATAGCGATCGATGAATTGAGCTGAATTAAGAGATTGGTAACACGAAGATGTTGATTGTCAAACTTATTTGGTAAAGTGGGCCCCACCCACCAAACAATGTTGAATGATTGTGGCAAGATTGGTGCCACAAAGAAAAACGAAAGAAACGAAAATGAAGAATTTTTCAATTGCTCATCTCTCATTCCTATAAATGAGAGGTTTAGGAAGAAGAAAAATTAAGCAAGACAAGAACAAGAAACAAGCAGAAAAGAAGAAAAAGAATATAGTGTGTATTTGTAAGGTGTAATAATACCAGTTTTAGAAAATTGTGAAGAGTCTTCTTGTTGTTATAAAATATAACACAAGTTTCCAATTACTAATTTGTTTGCTATTTAGCCCAACAAAATTCCTACTCTCTTCCAACAGATGATTCAAGAAAATAGGGATAGAAAGAAATAACTAGTATGATACTCAATAATAGACTGATCGATGAGAATGAATGCAATGTACAGAAGGTAACAAATGATGCAGGAACTGAAGCATGAATAGATCGAAATATACCAGTAACTGTTTCTTTGGTGATCTCTGCCTCCTCTGTAATTAGGTTATGAGTCTGATTACACTCTTCAGTGTCCTCCACTGGGAATTGATCCTCCTATTGGTGTGACACTCTCTCTCTTTGGGCAATTCCGAACCCTGTGATCATTCGCTCAGCATACAAGACCCAGATTGTTGGCTTTCCAGCAGTTCTTGCGTATGTGTCCAACTCGGCGGCAATAATAACACTTCTGGTCCTTCTTCAGAGTCGCCGATGGGTAAGGTGATGCTCTAGTAGGTGGGGTCTGAACTGGCCTCCGTATCGGTCCACCTGTACACTCTGCGACAGTAAAGAGATGTAATGCCCCCTGAACAGCATTCCACCCTCTGCGGATCTGCTCCTGGGTATCGAGTATGGCGGTGTAACTCTTATGCTGGTGCACAAACAAGTCCTATTTAGTGGAGTTTGCGATATCCTGTACCCTATCCAGATTAGCTCTCACCAGTTCATTTTGCCCTTGCTGTAGCTCCATCATTCGTTGCATCTCCTGGAGAATGGCGACGATCTCCGATAGTTCATCCCTGGGTGTAGAAGTCGAAGAGCCTCCATGAACCATAGTCTGAAATGCATATTCGAATGGGGTAAATCTCTAGATGGCAAGTTGGTTATTAACATTCATGTGATCCACGTGGTGTGTATATTGTTGAGCTTAGCATGGTTCGAGCCTAGGCTCTGATACCACTAAAAACTTGTCATGCCCCGCTTCCCACTATACGGAAATACAGGTATGCAACTGAGGCCCAGCGAATGATATACATCATCCATAAGCTGTACAATTATAAGCTCAACAAGATCTTTATAACACATTCACGCAGGCAAATATAATAATCACATGAGCTGAAAATAGAATAACCATCATTTGGATAATACATCAATATTGGGTCAAGATGTCCAGGAGTACAAGGTGCCAGAATTAAAATATTATGATAAGCAGTTCGCTATAACAACTAGATAAAATAGCGACTGAAAGAAAAACAACATGAAGTAGTAAGGAAGCAGCAACGATCATCTAGAGAGTCTGCTCGTTGGGTCCATCAGTAGCTATATAATTATTAACTCAAAGAAAAATAGAAAAGTTCCCGTTAGAGCAAGTTTCGGGCAGCAAGTAGCAACAAACAGAAAAAGGGGTAATATAACAAGATATAATATGGAAGAAATAAGAAGTAGAAACAAGAAGTATAAGTATAAAAAGGGGTTTTCATGTAGAAAATTTTTCGATCCAGTGTCGGAAACATGGCCGAATTCTCAGTACAAGATACTGGTTAGTAATCCCGTGCAGGTTCAGAAATTCACGATATGCCAGTACTAAAATCGCGATATCTCACAATCTATACATCCGATTGAGAAACCGTAAGATGTTCTAGATTCGGGACTCGATGGGCTACGATTTCCACATAAAAAATTTTCAATCCAGTATCGGGAGCATGGTCGAATTCTTAGTGCAAGGTCAAGAAATTTAGAGATAGTAAGGTTGAATATTCGATATTCGATAACACGATTCGAAATGTGTTAACGGTTCACTCTTGACTTGATATAGCATGAAACCAGTGACTAGAACGGAGTTTGACAATAAAACATGATGATAACTAGACTACCTGCCACGAGTCCAAGGAAAATGCTTGTACGAGAACAAAAAGAGTGTACAAGGTACTTGCCTTATAATGTGACGATTACGATGGTGGTGTTAACCACGGAAAGAAGAAGAAATGTCTGCAATAAACGGGGCACAATAGCGGTAAGAATGGCGGCAAGAAGGTAGCGAGTGAGCAACGGTAGCAACGGTGAGCGACGGTGATGAGCAACAACAACAACGAGGAGATGGCGCGATGTCGGGTTGTTTTTCGGGGTTCACGGGGTCATAGAAATGGATTCGTCGGATCGATGGTGGAGGGTGAAGTGGAGCTCGGGTGTTACTTGAGCTCTCGGGTGTGAAGAAGGCAGAGGAAGAGAAGGAGAAGTGAAGAATGAGAGGTTGATGTGTTGTGCATGTGTGTGAGTGCATGCATATATATAGAAAGAAAGGCATAGGAGTGTGCTGCATGTGTATAATTAGGGGTGTAGAAAAATGGGAGCATAGGTTAGGAAAAATGAGAGTATAGGTATGAAAAAATGAGAACATAGGTGTGGAAAAATGAGAACAAGGAGGAGAAGTCGTGGAGTTAAGCATAGAATTAGGCAGGATTAAGATTAGGATTAGGATTAGGATTAGGATTAATCAGGGTTTAAAATTTGTATTTAAACTCCGGTCGAAAAATCACAAAATTATGGAATTGATCAGAAAAATATTCTGGCTTTAGATAAAGAGTCCAAAGAGAAAAATAAAACTGATCTAAAAATTGAAGTACAAAAATTCACGTAATAAAATACGTACAACTGGAACAGGGAGTTACAAAAGTTATATGTGATATTAGTGTGATGCATATAGTGACGTGTGTTAAGCTATAGATATATAGATGCGTGCAGATTTGGAGAGTACTTTGATGTAAAGTCGTATTTATGATGTTTTTATGTTCAGATTTCAGGTTGAGTCATATTATCTTGATATTTGTAAGTTCATTTTTATACAGTTTAATTTATTTGCTAGACTAATAAATAATACTCACACCATTAATGGCTAATCCCTTAGTGTTTGGGGGGTTAGGGGAGTCCCAGGACTACCGTAGACCCCCTACTCTTACAGGTCTTCAGTAGTGCAGAGGTGTGGCTTAGACTTAGTTGAGTGATTCTTTTACTTTGAAATTTTTGTATAAGTAGTGATATGAATAGTGAGATATAAATTATATTTTGGATGTATAAACATGTAGATGACGATGATGAGTATAGTGTGGGGTAGTATGTTATATTTTTGACCTGTACCCATCTCGTTGCGGAGTACCGAGTTCTGTGGTATGTTTTACAAAGTTTTTTCTAAAAAAATTTACTACGTTTTTGAAGTAATTTATGGTTTTATTTGATAATTGATATTTTATTATGAGTTTGGTCTCCAAAGCATGATAATTATATTGTCTGTGTGTTTCTGCTCATTTTGGCCTGGGGTGCCCATGAAAATATTGCTTGTATTGTAAGCTATGGAATTTAGAGCAAAATTCCATAAACTTTTAGTGTTTCGGGGCAGAAATTTAAGGAAAAACTCCGTCAAAATTTTATTGAAATATAACTATCTTAGTTTATGTTTAAAGTGATTTAGAAATTGAAAGAATTGAAAATGGAGTTATAAATTTGATATAACTTGAGGTGTTACAACAGTTCATTAAAAGTTGCTAATCCCATTAGCGACTTCATATATGCTTTGGTCGCTAATAGGAATAGCGACAACAAACCAAAATTACAAATATTTTAAAACATAGGCCGCTATTCTCAATAGTGACTTTCAAAAAGAAGATGTCGCTAATGAGAATAGCGGCCGCTGCTGACGTGGCACAAAGTAGCCCACAAGTGCTACTAGTTTCGAAACTGATCTATAATCGCAAATATTTTCAAAAGTGGTCTATTACGGAAAAAAATTTTGGAATGGAGTGACTGGTTTTGGTTTTGGTTTTTGTTTGGGTTGGGGTGGACCCGCTAAGTTAAGCCCAGTTCTCATGATGGCCCAATTGTGTACCTTTCAATAAAAAAAAGAAAAATCTTACCAAACTCTCAATATATGAAATGGGTAACTTTAATGACTCAAAATTTTAGTTACACGTATACATCTCATGTCTATTTTTCCCTTTTGTTAAAACAAAATGAAAATGTATAATTCCTCTATGTTCATACAAACACAAGTGATGATGGTAAAAATCGAAACAAATCAAGGCCGTGCGATTCTAGTACAGATCTCAAAGCTTCTACCGGTAGATTAATCATAGCATTCCTCCTTAACAGGTCTGGGCCTTCTCCAGGCCCCTCTACAAGGCATGGGCTTCTTTCAAGCCTATAAAAAGTGAAAAACTAAGCCCACTAGGAGAGACACCCAGCCCATGCAGGCTAGGAATCAAATCTCTTATCCCCTAACAAGAGAACTTATCTCTTGAGGGGGAGGAACATAAAGGAGATAAGGAATTCATATCGATCCAACGGATCTAGATCGATCTCTTGATATGTTTCTCAGACCTATAAATACCCTCCCCCTTCCACAGTCAGAAGGTAATCAACAATTCGCCAGCTTCTCTCTCAAACTCTATTTCTCTTCCTGGTTCTGACTTGAGCGTCGGAGGGTCTGTCGCCGGGGCCACCCACCGGTGTTTCAGGCTTTTTGCAGGTTAATCAGCCACGTCAGCAACCGTCAGATTTAGATCACGATGGTCAGTCATGTAACGCCCCGAGCCCGGCTCAGCTGTGCACGCGGCTACATGTGCGCGTAGCCGTGTGTGCAGCTGAGCCGGGCTCGGGTCATTACAAATGGTATCTCGAGCCCGGTTCCGCTGTGCACATGACTACACATGTGCGCACGCAAAAGAACGGACACTAAACTCTAGCCATGTTCACCACATGCACCATCTAAAGGTGGGTATACCCTATAGGTAAACTTTCTCATTTGGTTTTTCCTATATAAATACTTACTCTCCCCTTTCTCTCACCGATATAGGATTAATCCCACTCCCAAACCAACAGCACACTCAATTTTTGTCTTCAAGCACAATATTAATGCCATAGCCCCAAAGACTCCACTATAGGCTCACATATTAATCCATTAACTCATAGCCCCATAGAAACCTCTATGGGCCAACCCTTTCGTCTCACACATATTATATATATATATATATATATATATATATATATATATAATATTACATATATACCTGCTTAAGTACGGGGTGTTACATACACCCCTCTTTAAGAACTCAGCGTCCTCGCTGAGCCCGGGACCGCAAGCTAATACAAGACAGCCTTTTTAGTCGATGTGGAGTGGAGTACCATACTAGCGTACTGCCCCCAGTCTCTACCAGCGTACTGTCCTTAGCCAGGCATACCTCTAAACCACTTTGACCCACGATCACTGTTGAAAGTCGGCTTTTATACCATTTTGTAATGCCCCGAGCTCGGCTCAGCTGTGCACGCGGCTACACGAGTGCGCACGCGAAAGAATGGATACAAAATTCTAGCCACGCCCACCACAGGTACCATCAAAAGGTGGGTATACTCTATAGGTAACCTTTTCTCATTTGGTTTTTCCTATATAAATACTTACTCTCCCCTCTCTCTCACCGATATGGGATATTAATCCCATGCCCAAACCAACAACACACTACCCCTTCCTTCATTTCATGCAATTTTTGTCTTCTAGCACAATATTAATGTCATAGCCCCATAGACTCGACTATAGGCTCACACATTAATCCAATTTTTGTCTTCTAGCACAATATTAATGTCATAGCCCCATAGACTCCACTATAGGCTCACACATTAATCCATTAACTCATAGCCCCATAGAAACCTCTATGGGCCAACCCTTTCTTCTCACACATATTATATATATATATATATATATATATATATATATATATATATATATATATATATATATATATATATGGGTAAAAGGGATATGAACAACTTGCTCATTTACTAAATGAGCAAGTTGCTCATACCCTTATATATATATAATATTATATATATACCTGCTTAAGTACGAGGCATTACAAATAGTATCATAGCTGACTTTCGACACCGAGTGTGTCAAGATGTACGCCTGAGATGGGGCGAGGTTGGTACAGGTTGCTCGGGTAGGGGACTATACAACTAGCATAATCAGGGTATTCCTCTCCACATCGGCTAGAAAGGGATCCGGGATCATGTTGCTAGTCCCGGGATCAGCGAGGACGCTGAGTTCTTAAGGGGGGTTGTGTGTAACACCCCGTACTTAAGCAGGTATATATATAATATTATATAGAAATATATAATAAATATATATATATATATATATATATATATATATATATTTACTAGTAACATACACGTGCGATGCACATATTAATTTCTAAAAAAAATTAAAGTAAAATTTTGATTTAAACGTGCGATGTATGTCTTAATAAATAGGATTATATATTTTTAAATGTAAATATGAAGACTATAATGGGAGTTGCACGTATGTTGCACGTAAGTAGCTAGATTTACAACTCCACCTCTTCCATTATAATATAGATAGATTATATATTATATTATAGATAGATAGATAGTAATTTACACGTGTGATGCACATTTAATATATTAAAAAATTTAAAGTAAAAAATCTGACGTAGTGAGGACTTGAACCTGATACCTCCTTCATATTAGTTATGCATGTGTAATGCATGCGTTGAGAGATTCACAAATGACACTAAGGTCTTCTCCGATTATAATATATATATATATATATATATATATATATATATATAGGGAAATGCTCCATTGAAAATGCAAATGTTGTGAAAACCCGTGAATACAACCTTGGCCTATAATGCATTATAACCTAGGCGGTTGTTTCCAACAACGGCCTAGGTGGTTTTCCACGTTTTCACCGACATTTGCATTTTGAACTGAGCATTTCCCATACACACACACACACACACACACACACACACACACACACACACATATATATATATATACGGGAAATGCTCCATTGAAAACGGGTCTAGTTTTCACGGGTTGGAAAACAGCGATCTGAGCCGTTGGACCACTCTTGATCGTGATCAGCGGCTCAGATCGAGCCCGCCCATCACCCGTTTCACTTGATCAGTGGAGGGTTAATTTGAGAATTTCGTCCCAAATAACTCTTCGCCTCACGGATTCTAAAAAAATGAATGAACCTAGGCCGTTGTTTGAAACAACAGCCTTGGTTATAAAAATTGAGAACATAGGCCATTGTTCCAAAGAACAGCCTATGTTCTCAATTTTTATAACCTAGGTTGTTGTTTGAAACAATGGACTAGGCTATAAAATTATTTCTATAAAATTTTATAGCCTAGGCCGTTGTTCCTAGGTTATAAAAATTGAGAACATAGGACCTATGTTCAAAAATTGAGAACATAGGACCTATGTTCTCAATTTTTATAACCTAGGCCATTGTTCCCAACAACGGTTTAGGTTAATTCATTTTTTTAGAGCGAATCAGGCGAAGAGTTATTTGGGACGAAATTCCCAAAATAACCCTCCGCCACTTAAGTGATAACGGGTGATGGGCGGAGGCGATCTGAGTCGCTGATCACGATCAAGAGCGATCCAACGGCCCAGATCGCTGTTTTCCAACCCGTGAAAACAAACCCATTTTCAATGGAGCATTTCTCTCTCTCTCTCTCTCTCTCTCTCTCTCTCTCTCTCTCTCTCTCTCTCTCTATATATATATATATATATATATATATATATATATAGGAAAATCTTCCATTTTGCACCACCAGTCCGTGTGCACTCGGCCTTCCCGTCTTCGTATCGATGATCCGAACTGTTCACATTGATCTACACATCTAAATTAGTCTAAATATGTAAAATCAAATTATTTGAAATTCATTTACCCATCCATCATGTGACTATAAAAAACAATGATTTTCGGCCATATAATTTTGTAACACTTCAATGGATGAGCAACTGAATTTCAAATGATTAGATTTTACATATGTAGAATAATTTAGATGTGTAGATCAATGTGAATGGATCAGATCGTCGATACGAAGGCAGGAAGGTCGAGTGCACACGCCGTGTGCACCATAGGTGGTGCACAACGAAAGACTTCCCTATATATATATATATATATATATATATATATATATATATATATATATATATATAAAATATAATATAATATAAATGAGATGAGTATTTGGCTAGTTGGCCTATAGGAGTTTCTATGGGCTTCTATGGCTTGGAATTAATTGGATTTGGTGGCGAAGCCTATAACTTGGTCTATGGGGCTTATGAGTATATATGCATTAAATGATGGAATGCATGCATGGAGAGTGACATGGATACTTGGGTTTAAAGTCCCATATCGGAATTGTGTAGGAGGGAGTGTGAGTATATTAGGAATTTGCCAAATGATAAAGGGACCTATAGGGTTAACCCACCTTTTGATGGTGCCTGTGGTGGGCGTGGCTAGAATTTTGTGTCCGTTCATGTGCGCACACGTGTAGTCGCATGCGCAGCTGAGCCGGGTCCGGGGCATTATAAGTCAACGATCCAGATTCAATCTCAGAAGCTCTTATTGCATTCCACGACAAAGATCAAAGGTCAGATTTTTAGTAGTTTCCATTAAAAAAGAACTCACTATCTATTTGCTCCCACACCAAAATACTCACTATCTATTTGCTCCCACACCAAAATAAGCAGCAACAGATTGACGCCGTCTGTGAGAAACTACACAAGTCATACTTGCCGCCATGCCACCACGACTAAGAGGCAGAGGGGCGGCCTCAAGCTGCTGCACCAATTTTCTTCATCAACCAGCTCCTCCTGTGGAATATCTGATTCCTCCTCAATAGTCACTCCAGCAGCCTAGTCACACTCCTTTCATCCTCAGCGCGACCGCATCTCATTCCATAATGCTTCAACTGATTCAATGGCTTCGCGAGGCCATCAGGGGTCTAGAGATCTCCGCCATATCATCAATGCTAGGCAACAGGGAACCGATCTGCAAATCCGGTTGGAAGAGAGGCACACCCGATCTGAGCCCTCATGCTCGGGACATCAAGCAAACCAGAAAACCTATTTTCCTATACAGAGACCAAGGCAATCCTCCTCTCACAGGGGGCGCACCACAATAAGGAGCTCGTCTCATGAGAGTAGAAAGCTTCTTGTGCAGAACAAAGGGGAAAATGCCTCAGTCACTGGGTCCGAATTGGATAAGTTCAAGCTCGACATCCTCTAAGCAAGGAAGTCAAGATCTGAGCCAGTCCCTCAACGAAGGATCCGTCGACTCAACCGGGTCCCATGTTTTAAAGTAAAATATACACGTGCTCATTGTACGTCATATTTTTAAAAAAAAAGTTGAAGTAAAAATTCTGATTTACACGTGCAATTTATGTCTTAATAAATAGAATTATATATTTTGAAAAGTAAATGTGAAGACTATAAATTAATTACATAACCACCACCAAGAAAAAATACAATAAAAAAAACAAACAAACAATTTTCGGACTGTCAAAAACACAATGAAAATAATTAACATTAACATTAATTTCATAACCACCACTATTGACATCAATTTAATATAATATAATAATAAGAATGCCTCAAAGCATACATGCATACCATACTTACCTCAAAGCTGTAAATCCTAGCCCATGTATATTTTATAATTTATTTTATTTTATTTTATTTGTTTTTTCCGTAATGACCAAATCAACTGGCATGTTCTCCCGGCAGCATCGAAAGGCTCCGGACACGATATAATTTGGGTTTGAGTAATGGGTACTCGTCGGTGTTGGTGGCCATTGGAAGGCGGTACTGATAATGAAGAGTCGTACCCCTGTGGGTGCTCTGGTGGCCGCCGAGGGCTTGGGGGTAGAGAAATGGCGGCCACAATTCTTGCACTCGAACTTGCCGCCGATGGCGTATGCTGTGGTGGCCAAGGAGTTAGCAGCGGGTGAGATATCGACGTCGAATAGTCGGACGGAGGAGGAAGAGGAGGAGGATTAGGTAGGAGCCATGACAGGGGGGCGGGGGCGGGGTCGAGGACGGGGAACAAGAGTAATGGTGGAGAAGACGATGGGGAGTGCCCACAAGAGGACAGGTCGCCGAGGGATCTAGGTGGTGCACTGCAGGAGGTGCAGGGCGGCGCCGTAGGAGGGGGGTTTGCTATTGTCGTCTGCTGCGCGACAGGAGGCGCGTCGGGATGAGGGAACAACGGGTCGGGATCAGTAAGAGCAAAAAGAGTAACGGGGAACAGGATTAATGGCGGAGAAGACGGCACGGAGTGCACACAGGAGGACAGCGGGCGATGGGGTCTGCCGTGGTGGCCGAGAAGTTAGCAGCGGGTGAGATATCGACATCGAATGGTCGGATGGAGAAGGAAGAGGAGGAGGATTAGGTAGGACCAACGGCAGGGGGAAAGGGCGGCAGCAGCTCAAGCGCTGAGCGTGGGTTCGCCATTGACAGAGAAGGAGAGCGACGACGACGAACGGCATCGGGAGTCATGTCACGACGGCGCTCGAGCAAGACGACGGTAGCACAAAGCAGGGGGGTCGGTCTGGGTTGCGTCCTGACCACAGCGAAGAGGAGAAGAGGAGAGGGACAATGAGGAGGATGTCGCCGGCGTCGGAAGTGTAGGACGACGACATGAAGGAGGTCGGTGTTAGGTCGAGTGGAGAAGAAGGATCCTCTATGTCTCTTATATATATTAGGTGATTGTTTACACATGCTATGCACGTTTTAATAAATATATAATTTTTTAAAGTAAAAGAATCTAACGTAATCTTTTAAAGTAAAATATACACGTGCTCGTTGCACGTCATATTTTTTAAAAAAAAGTTGAAGTAAAAATTCTGATTTACACGTGCAATTTATGTCTTTATAAATAGAATTATATATTTTGAAAAGTAAATGTGAAGACTATAAATTAATTACATAACCACCACCAAGAAAAAATACAATAAAAAAAACAAACAAACAATTTTCGCACTGTCAAAAACACAATGAACATAATTAACCTTAACATTGATTTCATAACCACCACTATTGACCTCAATTTAATATAATATAATAATAAGAATGCCTTAAAGCATACATGCATACTATACTTACCTCAAAGCTGCAAATCCTAGCCCACGTACATTTTATAATTCATTTTATTTTGTTTTATTTTATTTTATTTTTTTTCCGTAATGACCAAATCAACTGGCATGTTCTCCCGGCAGCATCGGAAGGTTCCGGACACGATATAATTTGGGTTTGGGTAACGGGTACTCGTCGGTGTTGGTGGCAAGAGGAAGGCGGTACTGATAATGAAGAGTCGTACCCCTCTGGGCACTCTGGTGGCCGCCGAGGCCTTGAGGGTAGAGAAATGGCGGCCACAGTTCTTGCACTCGAACTTGCCGCCGATGGGGTATGCCGTGTGGCCAAGGAGTTAGCAGCGGGTGAGATATCGATGTCGAATAGTTGGATGGAGGAGGAAGAGGAGGAGGATTAGGTAGGAGCCACGGCAGGGGGGCGGGGTCGAGGACGGGGAACGAGAGTTATGGCAGAGAAGACGATGGGGAGTGCACACAAGAGGACAGGTCGCTGAGGGATCTGGGTGGTGCATTGCAGGAGGTGCAGGGCGGCGCCGCAGGAGGGGGGGTTTGCTGCTGTCGTCTGCTGCGCGACAGGAGGCACGTCGGGATGAGGGAACAATGCGTCGGGATCAGTAAGAACAAAAAGTGTAACGGGGAACAGGAGTAATGGCGGAGAAGACGACGCGGAGTGCACACAAGAGGACAGCGGGCGATGGGGTCTGCCGTGGTGGTCGAGAAGTTAGTAGCGAGCGAGATATCGACATCGAATGGTCAGATGGAGGAGGAAGAGGAGGAGGATTAGGTAGGACCCATGGTAGGGGGGCGGGGTGGCAGCAGCTCAAGCGCTGAGCGTGGGTTCGCCATTGACAGAGAAGGAGAGCGACGACGACAAACGGCATCGGGAGTCGTGTCACGACGGCGCTCAAGCAAGACAACGACAGCACAAGCAGGGGGTCGGTCTGGGTTGCGTCGTGACCATAGCGAAGAGGAGAAGAGGAGAAGGACAATGGGGAGGATGTTGCCAGCGTCGGAAGTGTAGGACGACGGCATGAAGGAGGTCGGCATTAGGTCGAGTGGAGAAGAAGGATCCTCTATGTCTCTTATATATATTAGGTGATTGTTTACACATGCTATGCACGTTTTAATAAATATATAATTTTTTAAAGTAAAAGAATCTGACGTAATCTTTTAACGTAAAATATTCACGTGCTCGTTGCACGTCATATTTTTTAAAAAAAAATTGAAGTAAAAATTCTGATTTACACGTGCGATTTATGTCTTAATAAATAGAATTATATGTTTTGAAAAGTAAATGTAAAGATATAAATTAATTACATAACCACCACCAAGAAAAAATACAATAAAACAAACAAACAATTTTCGGACTGTCAAAAACACAATGAACACAATTAACCTTATCATTAATTTCATAACCACCACTGAATGATATTTGTTTGCTAAAAAGGATGCAAAGCCTAGGTTGATCAGATGGGTGCTGTTGCTTCAAGAATTCGACCTTGAGATTAGAGACAAGAAAGGAAGTGACAATGCTGTGGCGGATCACTTGTCCAGATTACTACATGATGAAGAAAGAATTGTGCCCCCACTGAATGAAAATTTCCCAGATGAAAATTTATTTGAAATAAATATACAACTTCCATGGTTTGCAGATATTGTAAATTATCTCACTGCTCATGTTTTCCCTCCAGGTATGACAAGTCAAGAAAGAAAGAGACTGGTGGCCATGTGCAAGCACTATTATTGGGACGATCCTTATTTGTTCAAATTTTGCCCTGATCAAATTATAAGAAGATGTGTGGCAGAAGAAGAGCAAATGAGTATTCTACAACATTGCCACCAATATGCATGTGGAGGACACTTTGGACCAAAAAGAACAGCACTTAAGGTATTACAATCTGGTTTTTATTGGCCTAATGTATTCAAAGATGCTTTTTCTTTTTGCAGGACTTGTGACAAATGTCAAAGGACAGGCAACATCTCTTCTAGAAATCAAATGCCACTGCAAAACATCCAAGTAATCGAGCTTTTTGATGTCTGGGGAATCGACTTCATGGGTTCCTTTCCTAACTCATTTGGTTATTTATATATTCTTGTGGGTGTGGATTATGTGTCTAAATGGGTCGAGGCTGTCCCCTAAAAAACTAATGATCACAAAGTTGTTGTCAAGTTTTTGCAGGAAAACATCTTCACCAGGTTTGGTACACCACGAGCAATAATTTGTGATGGAGGGAGCCACTTCAATAATTTTCCATTTGCTTCTTTGATGAAGAAATGTGGGATTACACAAAGAGTGGGTACTCCATATCATCCTCAAACCAGTGGGCAAGTGGAGATTAGCAACAGAGAGATCAAGAGCATTTTGGAAAAGACAGTAAATACAAGGAGAAGGGATTGGTCGCTACGCTTGAATGATGCATTATGGGCCTACAGAACCGCATACAAGACACCCATCGGCATGTCACCATACCGTCTGGTTTTTGGAAAAGCATGTCATCTGCCAGTGGAGTTGGAACACAAAGCTTATTTGGCCATTAAAATGTTCAATTTTGATATGAAACAAGCAGGTGACAAAAGAAGAATGCAACTAAACGAGCTTGAAGAATTGAGGCACGACGCATATGAAAATACAAAGTTGTACAAAGAAAGGACCAAGATATACCATGATAAACAACTAGCAAGGAAGGAGTTTTATGAAGGACAGAAGGTATTGATATACAACTCAAGATTAAGACTCTTTCCAGGCAAGCTTATGTCACGATGATATGGCCCATACATTGTTACAAAAGTCTTTCCACATGGAGCATTGGAGGTTCATAGCAAAGAGAAAAATCAAACATTCAAGGTGAACGGGCATAGGGCAAAACCTTATATTGAGATAAGTCTTGAGCCGCAAGAGGAAGATGTGAATCTTCAAACCATTCAATACATTGCATGAACTCATCAAGTCTAGCTGAAGACAAGAAACACAGCGCTTATTGAGAGGCAACCCAATTTTCAGGGGAGTACTTACACTTTCTCTTTATTTCTTTTTATCTCTTTATCCATATTTTTTTATTTTATTTCTCTTTCCTTCAAACCGGATGGTAACATATGCCCATTTTAAATTTTTATTTCAAACATTGAGGACAATGTTCCATTTAAGTTTGGGGGTAGTTATTCACATTTGGAGTCTTTTGATGTTGAGTCTTTTCTAACAACAATGATGAGAAATGAGCTCAGTTACTATAGGTAGAGAGTGGAGAACAAGTATTAAGTGTGGTCTTTATTTTTAAAAATGTTAATAACCTATCATATGGAGCATACTTGAAACTTTCATTCATTTGTCTGTGTCAATTTAACGGATTGTGAAAGAGAATAGCAAGTTCAACTGTGAGTAAACTTAACTACACAAATTGTGAGTTTTTGAGCCTTATTTATTTCTTTTGAGAGAGTCACACACTTGAAGATCTCAGTTGACTGCATTCTTGAGATGATCTAGAACTTGTTTTTGCTACTTTTCGAAACTTATTTTTGGTTTTTGCATAAAAACTTGGAAATGATTAAGGCACCTAAAATTCTATCACCAAAGACAAATAGCCTACTCAACATCAGTTATCCACTAGTTACCCCTTTGAAGCCTATAAAAGCTTTCTTTTTGTAAGACACATCATCCTTAACCAAAGACTAGATGAATAGGTCACCTTACCTATATCTATTGAGTTAGGAGAGCAAGAATTGTAAAAGAGATGTGGTATGTCAAGATGAAGGAGGTGAAAATATAAAGAAGAGTTGGAGGATTTGTGATAAGAAAAAGTGTTGGCCTGTGATATAAGGCCTTAAATATTATGGAAAAAAAAAATTCTCTTTTAGAACAACGCAAGTTGCTCAACTAACTCTTTAGAATTTTGTATTCCTTTTTCCCTTCATTGATTAAACCCTCACCCAAGGCCCTATTACAACCTATAAAAGACCTTTTGATCCAAGTAGTGTGCAAATCAATGGTGTGAAGATGTAGTAGCAAGATCAAGCATATGGTTTCATCCAAGTAATGAAAGTGTCACGAGATCTAATTTGAATGTCCCATGTCAAAGAGAGCTATATTTCTTGGGGAGTGTATGCCATGGTGAGATTTTGGAGTTGAAATATAGTTGAGCTTGCTAACCTTAATCATGATTATGTTGCTTGGGCATTGGCCACACTACTATTGGATATTCAAGTTGAGTATTCGTGTGAATAAGTGATTAACATTTGAATTAAAACTTGTTTAGACCTATCTTAATGCTTATTCTAACCTCGACACCTAATGTACCAAGTTCTCTGAGGTAAAAGTTGGAAGGGTCAAGATGTTCAAGAGATGCTTGTAGTTTAATTTTGCTTGAGGACAAGCAAAAACTATGTTTGGGGGTATTTGATGAACCCAATAATATTCACATTTATGAGCAATAATCTTAATGCAAGTGGACATTTAAATGCTCTATATGTGGTATTTTACTCTTATTTTCTCTTTTCCATAGGAAACAGCCTAAAACAGCAAAACGAAGCAGATTCAGGATTTTGAGGATGATACACAGAAACTGCAGAGCATAAGTCGACTGGGTCTCCAAACAGGCGACTGGACAGAGAGACCGAAGCTGCTCGGCACAGTCGACTTACTCCAACACCAGTCGACTTGACTGATGAATCATGAATCTACGGATGTCTCGGCACAGTCGACTTACTCCAGAACCAGTCGACTGGTATTCAGCAGAGTTAGAAGATAAAAATAGGGAAGATTCGTCCTCATCCAAATCCGAAGCAAGATTAAAGTTATCCAAACCCAGGGCTTCTGCGAATAACAACTCTCCATTAATCGAGATAGGAGACCAGGGTTGGCAAGTGAGAAGATCGACTCAAACCTATATTCAATGTGTAAAGAGATAGAATTGGAATCTGCAGATGTGGGCAAAAGAAGTTATAAAAAGGTTGGAATAAGAAGTTAAGAGTATCACGGAATTTCTGAATCATCAATCATCAACCAAGAGGCATTATTCTATCAGCAGCGAAGAAAGAAGGAGATCAAGTACACTGAAGGGAACGAGCCAGTCGACTGAGTGACAGCAAGTCGACTTCTCTGGCCGAACAAAATTAGTTTATTTCTTCTCTTTCTAGCTTTTATTTTAATCATGTATTCGAAACTGTTAGTCAATAAAAGTCTTATTATGTGGAACTAATTTCATAGTTGGGTAGATTGAAACCGTAGTAATGTAATGCTATACTCTTCTGAATGCTACTCTATTATTTATTGATTAAACCTGATTGAATGGGTATAGATTTATAATAGGAATCAAACTTGTTCAGAAGTTCTAAGAGCAGTCGACTGAGAGTGACAGCAAGTTGACTGCCATACAGAACCTGAGATTATCAAGTTTGCTTATTATAAATCTGAATCTGTTATATGAGCATAGAGACGATCTGTATCTCGTGCTCATAGTTTGTAACACAGGAATCTTTAGGGGTTCTTGGTTTAATCAACTTGAAGTATCTAGATCTGATACCAATTTCTAGAACTCCAAGTGTTTGTTCGTTTCCATTTTTCCTATGTTTTCCTTAAGTGCAACTTAGTAGATACCATGCTAAATACTTAAGGAAAGAAATGAATTAGAGTAGATACCATGCCTAATTCTTGGCTTAGGGAAATAATAACTTTAAGGAGTAGATACCATGCCCTTAAAGGAACAAATATGAGTAATTAGAGTAGTGTAGAAGGTGACTTGGCATTATTGACTATAGGTGGAAATCAAAGCCCAACTACTTAATAGATATTTGTAATTCAGAACTACTTGATCTAATTTTAATCTTGTCATTTCTTCTAGAACAACACTTTAAGATTCTTATTTCTGTTTTATTGGTTAGTAAGTTAATTTCTACAATCTCTGTGGGATCGATCCTTGCTTGTCACTACGCTTCTATAAACGATTCGTACACTTGCGAGGTTTTTAATTTGTGCCCATATTATCTATTTATTTAGATAACTGGATTGCACAACACGCAGCATGGGGAGAGCTCGATGGAGCCATGGGAGATGGAGGTCGGCTGGAGCTTCGTCGATGGCAATCTCAAGGTTTGGTCTGATGGGTTCGGCGAGGGGAGCTCGACGAGGAAGAAGAGGATTTCGGCTTGAGAGCGTCGAGCTTGGTGGTCGGCACGCATGATGTTGTGGTCGGCGAGGAGAGCTCGACAAGGAAGAAAAGGAGTTCGGCTTGAGAGCATCGAGCTTGGTGGTCGGCACGCGCGACATGGTGGTCGGCGAGGAGTTGTGGTCGAGCTCGGTGAGGGGAGCTCGTGAAGGAGTGGAGTTCGGAGCTCCGTGACGTGCTTTGCTTTCGGAAAAAGCTGACGAAGCTCCTCGTTGGAGCTTGCAGCGGAGGCGAGCTCGCCGTTGGAGCTCGGTGAGTGGAGTTGGGTTTTAGGGCTTCGACGACGGAGGCAGCCCGGGAAGGGGATAGGTCGAGCTTGGTGATGGAGCTCGTCGGTGTGGGGAGATGGTGGAGTTCGTCGACGAGAGCTCGACGAAGCTCCGAGCTTCGATGATGAGCTTCGGCTGCTCATGCGCGCTCGGTGAGGAGAAGAGGCGCGCTCGAAGGCAGTGCAGGTGGAGCTCGGTTGCGAAGGGAGAGCTCGATCATTTGAAGAAGAAGCTGGGGTCTTTCCTGATTGTTTTTGGCAGGAAGATGAAGCGCTGCTTCTTGAATCTATTCTTCGTTGGATTTTGGAGAGTTAAGAGTGCAAAATGATCAACCAATAGAGAAACAACTTATTGAAGCGGCGGGAAAGTTGAAGAAGAAGAGGGTGACGTGGGAGGGATTGGTTCGGTTTGGGTTTGGGTTCGAATGGGCTCCTACTCGAACCGACCCGTTAACCCCTAACACTCCTCTTCTCGTTTGCTTTTGGGCTGCTTCTTGTTCGGCAAATCCGAGCACGGATTTTGAGGCGCATTTTTTGCCACTTTGTAGTTCGGTAGTTCGGTAGTTCAGATTTCATATCCGAGCTACGTGGCTCCATCTGGATGGTCGATCACGATCGTGGCGTGAATCACAGGACAAGAGGCTCAGATTTCGAGAAAACGTTATCTTGTCGTTTTGTGGAGACGTGGCATGATCTGAGCCGTTCATCATGTTCTGGCACGTTTTTTGACATGATCCAATGGTTGTGGTAGTTCGGCATCATTTTTCTTCAAATGTGAGGGCCGGTACCTCGGCAGTCCGACCAGAGCAGCCCGGTGGCTCGGCATGGGTGTGTTGCGATCCACTTTCCCGGTGCTACAAGAGGTCCGATCGGGGCGTGTGACCCCTCGTTTTGAAGCTAACTCGAAGATCTACAACTTCTCTTTACGAGTGGGATGAAGATTCACCCTTCTTCATGGTCAAAATAGCCCCGCAACATTCTTGTCTTGATGAAGATGAGGAGTGTTTTGGTCTTGGGGATTTTTGAAGAGGAGCTCCACTCTTAGGGGTGAAGAAGATGTGTTAGGAAGATCCTCGTAAGATCCATAGGAAGACTCATTCTTGGGGGTGAGTGCAAGGAGTAGCTCTTGGGGAGAGTTCTAGCTCGGAGCATATTAAGAGGAAGGTCACTCGTGAGGCCAACGGAGTGAAGAACACCACAAGGCTCTAGGAGAGAGCCATTTGTGAGACGAGTGTGAGGAGGAACTCTAGGAGAGAGTTGTGAGCTCCGAACTCGTTGAGAAGAGATCTGCTTTGGAGGCGAGCGGAGCGAAGAGCTTGGCTCTAGGAGAGAGCCATTTGAGAGACAAGTTTGAGGAGCAACTCTAGGAGAGAGTTGTGAGCTCCAAACTTGTTGAGAAGAGGTCTGCTTTGGAGGCGAGCGGAGCGAAAAGCTTGACTCTAGGAGAGAGCCATTTGTGAGACGAGTGTGGGGAGAAACTCTAGGAGAGAGTTGTGAGCTCCGAACTCGTTGAAAAGAGGTCCGCTTTGGAGGCGAGCGGAGCAAAGAGCTTGGCTCTAGGAGAGAGCCATTTAAGAGACAAGTTTGAGGAGCAACTCTAGGAGAGAGTTGTGAGCTCCGAACTTGTTGAGAAGAGATCCGCTTTGGAGGCGAGCGGAGCGAAGAGCCTGACTCTAGGAGAGAGCCATTTGTGAGACGAGTGTGGAAGGGAACTCTAGGAGAGAGTTGTGAGCTCCGAACTTTTGAGAAGAGGTCCGCTTTGGAGGCGAGCGGAGAGAAGAGCTTAACTCTAGGAGAGAGCCACTTGGAAGGCGAGTGTGAGGAGGAACTCTAGGGGAGAGTTGTGTTCCGAACTCGTTAAGAAGAGGTCCGCTTTGTAGGTGAGCGGAGTGAAGAGCTTGGCTCTAGGAGAGAGTCATTTGGGAGACGAGTTTGAGGAGCAACTCTAGGAGAGAGTTGTGAGCTCCAAATTTGTTGAGAAGAGATCCACTTTGGAGGCGAGCGGAGCGAAGAGACTGACTCTAGGAGAGATCCATTTGTGAGACGAGTGTGGCAGAAAACTCTAGGAGAGAGTTGTGAGCTCCGAACTCGTTGAGAAGAGGTCTGCCTTGGAGGTGAGCGGAGCGAAGCACTTGACTCTAGGAGAGAGCCATTTGGGAGACGAGTTTGAGGAGCAACTTTAGGAGAGAGTTGTGAGCTCCGAACTCGTTGAGAAGAGGTCCGCCTTGGAGGTGAGTAGAGCGAAGCGCTTGAATCTAGGAGAGAGCCATTTGGGAGACGAGTTTGAGGAGCAACTCTAGGAGAAAGTTGTGAGCTCCGAACTCGTTAAGAAGAGGTCCGCCTTGGAGGTGAGCGGAGCGAAGTGCTTGACTCTAGGAGAGAGCCAATTGGGAGACTAGTTTGAGGAGAAACTCTAGGAGAGAGTTGTGAGCTCCGAACTCGTTGAGAAGAGGTCCGCCTTGGAGGTGAGCGGAGCGAAGCGCTTGACTCTAGGAGAGAGCCATTTGTGAGACGAGTTTGAGGAGCAACTCTAGGGGTGAGCTTTAGCTCCGAACTCGCTGTTTAAGTGAGAGAATCAACAGTTGTGGGAGCAATTTCGAATGATGAACCACTTCTAACTTGCTTAAGAGCAAGTTATTTGAAGCGGAATCGAGCCAAGTGTTGGACTCCAAACTCGTCGTTTATGAGAGTATCAACGGTTGTGGGAGCAGTTCCGAATGGCGAACCACTTCTAACTTGCTTAAGAGCAAGTTATTTGAAGCAGAATCGAGCCAAGTGATGGACTCCGAACTCGTAGTTTAAGAGAGTATCAATGGTTGTGGGAGCAGTTCCGAATGGCGAACCACTTATAACTTTCTTAAAAGCAAGTTATTTGAAGCGGAATCGAGCCAAGTGTTGGACTCCGAACTCATTATTAGGGGGGGTTAACGAGGTGTAGGAGCAATTCCGAATGGCGAACCACTTCTTACCTGCTTATGAGTGAGTAATTTGAAGCGGAATCTACTCCGAACTCGTTGTTAGAGCTTAGTAAGTTGTGGGAGCAGCCATGTAGGAGAAGCTGGACTCTGAACTCTCCATTTAGCGAGTCGTGACTCGGAAAGATAGAGAAGCAAGGGCAATAATTTTCAATGAAAAAATGTAAAGTTTTATTGAGATAAACTAAGTGGCTGCTTCAATAGGGCGAGCCATTATTACATGCTATTGGCCGGGTTACAAGCATCGGCCTTATTGAAAATCAAGATCTTACTTTTACGATAAGGTGAAGACCTCTTGGGAGGAGCTGAGATGTTCTGAGTCTTGAATCTCAGCGGGCCTTTCTGTTCGTTTGTAGGCTCCTCAAAGGGGAAGCTCGACCCCTCTTTTTGGACGAACTTGGTCAGGTGTCCTCGCTGTATGAGTTCTTCGATCTCCTCCTTAAGAGCTCGACAATCATTCGTGTCGTGGCCGTGGTCCCTGTGAAAGCGGCACCACTTATCCTTGTTCCTCTTCTTGTCAGGGGTATTCATTCTAAGGGGAGCACGGAGTAGCCCTTCCTTGTCCACTTCCATAAGAACTTCTGATATATTAGCAATGGGGGGGGGGGGGGGGGGGTTGAACTTCTCAAAACGAGGAGTCGGGCGGCGCTGGCCATTGCTGTCCTTTTGGGATTTTTGGGACCCCTCTTCGCTCGTATTTTTTTGTTTGTTCTCGGAAGATGGTTCCTCAAGAGTAGGGGGGTTGAGAGCCTTTTCCGCTCATATGTACTTTTCCACCCTAAGTAGGAGTTCTGAGAAGTTCCGAGGAGGCTTCTTGGCAAGGGACGCCCTGAGGTTGGCATTAGTGACGTTGCGCTCAAATGCGGCAGAGGCTACTGATTGGTTGAGGGAGGGAATGGACCAGGCTTCGACGGTGAAGCGTCGAACGTAATCCATTAGGCGTTCACCCTTTTCTTGGTTGAGGGTCACCAGGGATACACTTGTTTGCTCGGCCCGGCAGCTACTCACGAGATGAGTAAGGAAGAGCCATTCGAACTGATCAAATGAAAAGATGGAGGCCGGGGCGAGTCAAGAGTACCATTCTCTTGCTGGCCCCTTCAATGTGGCTGGGAAGATCTTGCAGAGGAGGGCGTCTGAAGCATGGTAGATCATCATGAGAGTTTTGAAACACTCTATGTGATCTGTGGGATTCGACTCCCCGGTATACGACTCGACGTGAGGCGGCTTGAAGTTCTCTGGATGGGGGCCTCCAAGATGGTGCGGGCGAATGGAGGTCTGCCCGGGCGGAGGTTTATCGCCCGTTGCTCTTCTTCCCTGTCAATTCAGCCGAGGTGCCTCTCCATCTCGTGGAGACGGCGGTAGACTGAGTCTTCTCTTTGATCGTATCTTGCCGAGCCCCGGAACTCATCTTCGTACGAGGATGGACTGGGGCTGCGGCGATGGTAGCTTGGAGAAGGACGAGGACTGAGAGTGTGAAGGCGGTGGCTCCTAGCTAGCTCATGAGTAGGTGGCCTCTGGTCGTTCTTAGGGGCGATATTGAGGGCCCGTAAGACTGTCGCTTGGAAGTCTTGAAGATCTACCTTTGTGACTGGTGCCTCTCCAGCTTGGCGGTCTCTATGTGTGGCTCGGCTTACTGGAGAATGAGTTCTCCGCCAATGATGCTGAGGGGACTCTCTTCGCCTCCTCAAAGGAGGGGATCTTCTAGTCCTCAGTCGGCGGGAGGTCCGGATTCTTGAGGTCCCTGGGTGATCGAGTTGATGGACTCCACCAAGGGCTCGCCATCCATTCAGGCAAGTTCTGAGGTCGACCCCCTTTTGGCGGTTGGCAATCACTTGACGAAGATCCCGCTCGGGAGGGCTTTGAGAAGCCATAGATTCAACTGAAGGATTGGAACCCGTGACATGGTCATGAGGAGGATGTTGCTTCGGATGACTCCGACGGGAGCCCCCCTGGGCAGCCCCCTGAGACCCTGGAGGGGCCTGTTGAGGAAGAGCACCTTGAACTGGAGGAGAGGGAGGAGGAAGAGAAGTGGTTCTACGGCTAGAGACCGCTGCCTTCCCCTTCTGTTTTGGATGCATGGCTTGAAACTAGTATCGCTAATGAAGTTAGGTCAGGTTGCTTTTTCGTTTCCCACAGACGGTGCCAATCTGTTGTTGCTGATTTTGGTGTGGGAGCAAACAAATGAATTTGTGGATTCTTAGAGAAAACGATAAAGTAAACCTGTTGACCTTCACCATGTGTTGACTTGGTCTCTTGCCGCTGCTGCGAACCTGCAAAAAGTGTGAAACATTGGGATGAATCCCGACGACGCACCCTCCGACGCTCTTGTCAGTAATCTGAATGATTAAGAAAGAGATTTTACTGGAAATGTATTAATTACCTGGTAATAGTGGGGGGAGAGGTGTATTAATTACCTGGTAATAGTGGGGGGAGAGGGATATTTATAGTGGCCTTAGGGATCCGTTTCAAGATATGAACATAACTCTACTTCCCGCTGTGAATGGATAGAAGCGGTTAAGATCACTTCTTAGGGATAATTACGAATCTGAATTCTTCTTTATCCTTATGAACTGGTTTGTAACGGGTTGGGACCCGTACCTAATAAGACAGATCCGTTTATGGGTTATTGAGCTTTGAAGAAAGACCTAGTTCCCATTTCAGACCCGTTTGTAGGCAAAATTATCGTTTTACCCCTGAGCTTTAAGATTCGTGTCCAATTTGAACTATCCCAATTTAATCCTATTTTTAGCTATCACGCCCCGCTTCCCAGAATACAGGAACACAGGCACGTAACTGAGGCCCAGTGAATGATGCAGATATATCATTCATAAGCTGTAAATTTAACTCAACAACAAGATAACAATTTCAACCACGAAAGCATATAAAATCACAACAGGATAACAAAGTACATGACATATTACATGAACATAACCAACAATTGGAATGAAACATAGTTACGGGACAAACACGCCCGGATTACAACAAGGATTATATGAATAAAATAAGAATTAAAATAACATGAAATTAAACAAGACTAGAATCTCTGTTCAGCAACACCTTCAGGTAGTTCTCCATCTGGGCCTGCAAGTATATTATTACAAAGGAAAAGACAAAGAGGTACCCGTTAATGCAAGTCACGGGCCGCAAGTGGACAAGCTAATGGGAATCAAGAATGAAACAAAAGCAGAAAAGAACAGAGAATCAAGAATCATATGATAGAGCAAATACGACATGCAACAGAATCAAGAACAAGACCTCATGAAACAAATAGCATGCATGTAAACAAGTAAATAATCCATAAGAACATGTAACATGTAAACGAGTAAGCAAGTAAACGTGTCAACATGAACGAGTAACATGTAAACAAGTAAACAAGTCATCATAACCATGTAACATGTAAATGGATCATGCAAGTGTACGTGTCAAGGTTATTTCTTTTATTAACCTAACTAGGTAGCACTTCACGCGTCCCATACCACATGGTTGCTACTCGCAATCAAGTGAACGTTTAGACTAGTGGTGGATTCTATAGGTCACGTACTCGGGAAATATATCCAGTCAAGTCAAGTCAAGTCGAGTCAAGTATATCTTGTATCAAGATACGTGCAATGTGGAACATGTAGTTAGTGTGTCTTGTAACGTGCACATGTAAACCTGTAATTTAGCAAACTTGTAACTTGTAACTTACAAATTTACAGCGAGGAACCACGAGTCCCCGTCCAAGTACGCTCTTCCATATTGCCCACTACTAAATCTTTTCCCTTTATACCCCAGCTTGTTATCTTTTTATTTACAATTAAACATGAACCATAACTACATGCAACAACAGGGACGGGTAACAAAGCAAGGGTAACATGACAAGATCAAGTATCAAGACATATATGAGGCAGGAAACATATTATAGGGCTTATAAAATATGTGATGCAACTAATGACATACATAATACTTAATAATCAAGAATAAAATTTATTATAACAACATGCAACCTAGTAACAAGCAATTCGTGCACAACATCATGTATAATTATAGGAGTATATATGTGTGTATTAATTTTTGTGTTCGTGTCATGCATATGAGAACAAAGTATTCACGATCATATGTGAATACAGATCGACGGATTAGGTATGGAAACGGGTATCAATTCGACTTATGAATGCGAATTGGAGTCAAAAATAATATACTTGCGGTATTTTTACAAGGGCTTGTACTAGAACAAATAAAATTGTACAAGAGACACTTGCCTGTTAGTTGTTGACGATGAAATTAAAGACAGAATAATGAAATCAGTATCCCGGGCAGCAGAATATGTGCAAAATATATGGCAGCCACGCCAAATCAACAACTCCTAAAATAGCCAACTCTAAGGTAGTAAACAGCAACTCCACTTGAACAACTCCAAGTCAGTAAATCTCTAAGCAGCAACTTCCCAACTTCACTTCAGCAATAACTCCTTCAATAAATTCGAAAATAGTAACACACCAACCTCAATAATAATCCCCAGACTCTAACACATCACCAAACTCCAATACAACACCAATACAACAAAACAAAGTCCACCTTCACTACAAATAGGATCTAATCCCCAAACACAACACCAACACACCACAACATCCCAAACAGCAAATCCAGTTGAATCCCAAAACACTGTCTTTCCTTTCCCAAGAGAAACAAGAATTTTTTGCCGTACTAGGCCACTTTTTGATAGTATTTGCGTTTTTAGGCCAGGTCCCAAACTATTAGCGTTCGTGGGCTAGCCTCTGCCACGTCAGCAGAGGCCGCTATTGGGAATAACGGCCCTTCATAGATACCAATTTTGTGCTCTCACACTTGGCAGAGTACGAAGGGGCTTTGGAATGAAGAGGTAATGGACTGGTCGCTATTGGCACTAGCGACCTACTCTAACTGAGGTCGTACTCTAACTGAGGTCGCTAGTGGCAATCGCGACCTCAGATGGGCCCCCGAATGCTTCTAACTTACGACTACCCCACTGTTTCCGTATCTCTTATTATTTCAATCTATCTTTTCTTCTACCCTTCTTCCCCAATAGCGGCCTATCTTATCTCCCCCAAACCCAAAACCCTAAACCCTAATTTCTCTCCCAAAAATCAATTAATCC
Organism: Hemerocallis citrina; assembly: GCA_017893485.1. Lineage (NCBI taxonomy): Eukaryota > Viridiplantae > Streptophyta > Magnoliopsida > Asparagales > Asphodelaceae > Hemerocallis > Hemerocallis citrina. The sequence goes on from CM030363.1 coordinate 27,156,891, forward strand.
AAGTTTCCTTCTTCCCCACCCGATCTCCCTCCTCACAGAGTGTGTAATCGCCAAATCTCTCTCAATACTAAGGAATTTGGAAATCCGCATATCAACTCCAATCTCCAAACCCTAACGAGGTATGCCTAGTATAGTATTGTGATGGTTGATTGTCGGTGTTTCTTACAAATTGTTTGCACTTGTTGTTAATAATGTGACCCAAATTGGTTGTTTGTTTATTGAGATATTTTTGAGGAATTGGATACCTTTTGAGGAATACTTAGTGTTGGATAGTAAGTCAGGAAAATTTGTGATGTAGACAACATACACATTACACACATTACATGGAATTAATTTATGCTTAAAAGAAGAATTGAAGAGCATATAGGATAAAATTCCGGAATTAGTTTGATATCAATGTCAATGTCCATGCTCAAGTGTTGTGGTATAATTAGTTTTGATTCTGCACTTGGGAATACATATATGGCCCTAATGTTTTTTTCCTTGAAGAGATATATGGACATACATACAAATAAAAGGAAAGGTATATTCACAAACATAACCTATTATTCCGCAATATTCATGTTATGTGACGATAAGGATAGGTACATTTTTTTACATATACACACTGGCTGTGAGGACAATCTTGAAACGCAACCAACATGACATACTGCATATAGCTGAACTAGAAATATAAGCATAGCACAACTCGTGAAATCCCTAAATCTTGATTTACTAGAACTCTATGTTTTTGTGTTGATGAAAGTATCTAGCCCAAAAATCAAGAAAGAAATTGGAAGAAAAATGAGAAGATACATACACCAAAATCAACTTGGCAAACAATAGGCATTCTGCTTGTATCCTTGCTTTATATATGATAATGTACTTTGACAAGATATCCTACCAAATTGGTTGAATGAGTACTTCTTCGATGACATATGAACACTCTCAACATTTTAGTGATTTAGTTATTTTTGTTAAGTGAGTACTTATCATACTTACTTGTTTGCTTATACTTTGATAGGTAATCGACTCAAATATGGTCAGAACGATGGGAGCAGGATCAAGGAGTGCTAGGCCCGGGGTATGAACTATTATTTTGTAATGTTTAAATAGTATATGTCAACCTATGGAGTGTTCACTAAACATAGTATATTTTATCCTCAGGGTGGCCAATGCAATGTCCCGTCTACGTCTGCACCATCCGGTCAAGCTAGTTCTTTTCATGCTGCACTTGTGGGACCAGGCCATCATGACCCGACGTTATTGACGTTCCAGCGGACACATAGATCCCAATGGGTATGGGACGGTACATCTCGAGAGTGTAGTTTCGTCACGCATAAGACATTGCCTATGCATCCACTGACACACCAACTCCTTATTCAGGTCGGCTTCTATGGTTTAGGTCTAATAGGAAAAACCAAGCTCGACAGACAACTACTAACAGCCTTACTCGAGCGATGGAGGCCGGAAACACATACGTTTCATATTGGCGTTGGAGAGATGACCGTCACACTTCAGGATATTGCGGTTATATCTGGACTACAAGTTGATGGATTCACGGTCACGGGAACAATGGCCTTCAATAAGGAATAACTTGTCGAGGACTTCCTAGGTCGGGTGTCGGATGATAGTACATTTGATGGGGTCTCAATTCGATTAAGTTGGTTGAAGAGAACATTTAAAAAATTTCTAACCAACAATTCCAGTGATTATGATATTGAATGCTACACTAGGGCTTATTTGATGACAGTCTTCGGAGGTGTTCTCTTTCCCAACTCCACGGGTGACGTTGTGCCTATAATGTATTTGCCACTTATTGGTGATTTGACAAGAGTTCGGCAATACAGTTGGGGTAGTGCAGCGCTAGCCTCCTTATACAGAAGTCTTTGTAACGGGGCATTGATGGCGAAAGAGATGACTGGTCCGATGCTGCCACTCCAGATCTGGTGTTGGGAACACTTACACTTAGGTAGACCTTGCATCACCCGGCAATCAGATGGGTGGATGAGGGACGCAGCGAATGCCGACATGCTGGCTCCCATTGCAGTTTATTGGTCCGGGGGGCATACGTGGAGAGACAACCCACGTGGGGTGGTAACCTACTATAGAGATGAGCTGGATATGTTGAGAGAGGAGTTTGTTGTTTGGGAACCGTACTCCAACAACCGATTGGAAAGGTTACCTCCCATCTGCACCGAACATAGAAATCTTTGGTTGACCAGATCACCGCTTGTCAATTTCAGTATTGTCAAGATGTATTTCCCCGACCATGTGCTTCGTCAATTTAGACTACAACAAGACATCCCCCCACCGCGATCATACGACACTCTCCTGCACAAAGTGAAAGGGGTTGGTCGTGTCCCCGATTATGACTGGGCTTCCCATCATCAAGTTCATGCGAACTCTTGGAATGAGCGGAGGCATGCTACCGTTATAACAGGTATTCCTCCATATGACGGATCACTCCAAAATGCGTACCTATCTTGGTATCAACGGATCACCCGTTTGTATGTGGCGCCCTATACATCAATGCCCACCGGTGTCCAACTGCCTATACCAAGTGCCGAGGTCGAACCCGCACCCGGCCATTCCTCTTTGCAAGCCATGTACCAACCGAAGGCATCTTCGAGTCGAAAAATCGTATGATAGATCGTTTGTCTGTTTCTTAATTCACATAATTTTTTGTTGGCAAGTTTGCTTATTTGTTACTTGTTTAATTGAATAGTCCATAATAGATTCTTAATCTTTTTTGTATTTCTTTTGTAGATTGACCAAGTCTGGGTTGTAGCACGGAAATATGACCACAGCTAATATAGGTCGCGAATGTTTTTGCAGATTAAACATGACTCCCCTGCCTGTGGTCACGACGCAACCCAGACCGACCCCCCTGCCTGTGATGCCGTCATCTTGCTCAAGCGCCGCCGTGACATGACTCCCAACGCTGTTCACCGTGGTCGCTCTCCTTGTCTGTCAATGGCGAACCCACGCTCAGTGCTTGAGCCGCCACCGCCCCGCCTCCCTGCCGTGGGTTCTACCTCATCCTCCTCCTCTTCCTCCTTCATCCGACTATTCGACGTCGATATCTCGCCCGTTGCTAACTTCTCGGCCACCACGACATACCCCATTGGCAGCAAGTTTGAGTGCAAGAACTGTGGCCGCCATTTCCCTACCCCCAAGTCCTTGGAGGCCACCAGAGCGCTCACAGAGGTACGACTCCTCATTATCTATACCGCCTTCCTCTGGCCACCAACACCGACGAGTACCCGTTACCCAAACCTGAATTATATCGTGTCCGGAGCCTTCAGATGCCGCCGGGAGAACATGCTAGTTGATTTGGTCGTTACAGCAAAAACAAATAAATTAAATTAAAATAAATTAAATTAAATTATAAAATTTACGTGGGCTTGGATTTGCAGCTTTGAGGTTAGTATAGTATATATGCATGTATGCTTTGAGGTATTCTTATTATTATATTATATTAAATTGAAGTCAATAGTGGTGGTTATGAAATTAATGTTACGGTTAATTATGTGAGTATAGTGGGTAAACATATTTTCACCCCAAAACTCAAATTCAAATCCCCCACCCAAAACAACTCCTATATTTATTTAATCAATTTTTTTTCTCTCTCTCCCCCTCCCTCTTCTATTCAAAAAATTAAGAAAATAAAAAAATTTAAAATTTAAAAAAAAATTAATTTTTTTTTTAAAATAATTCAAAAAAATAAAAAAAATCATATAATATGTTTTTTGCTCGACCCCCAAAAGTTTCTCAGATAATATGTTTGCTATTTCAATTAATTTGCTGGATCTCCAAAACTATTTTATATGATCAAACAAGATGCATCGTTCCGAAGACGTGCCGTAGGCACGTGTCAACGGGTAAACCTAGTATAGAAACCAAAAAAAGAAAAAGTTTTGTCAACTGCACTGCAAATGTGTTTAACTTAATTCTTCATGTGCTTTCAATATATATACCTGAATTAAGTTAAACACATTTGCAGTGCAGTTGAAAAGATTTTTTTTTTAATTTTAAAAAAAAATATATATATATAAGAGGAGGTACCAGCATTATGTGGTTGGGGGAGTGGCGGATACGGCACAAGGGGTCACCTAATTGGTCGAAGTGGAGCGACACGTTACTCTTTTTGTTCCTACTCGAACTCTTCTTGGCATCATTGCCAGAGGGGGAGGAGGAGTGGCCCACATCGCAGAGGCTCTCCATGTCTTCTAGAGTTATCTAGCTTTTTTCCCTACTTTTTGCTTTTATTTAGTGAAATACCCTTGTTTAGGAAATATTTAGTTGGTCATACTTAACCTATTATTTTGTATGCTAGTTGGTGTTGGTAATACCAACTTGCTTCTTCATTTCTGTAATCTAATACTTTGTATGCTATTTCTTTTTGTATCTCTTTAGGTAGTTGATTAGTTACTTTTCTTGTTAGTAATAAGTATTCTAATATTTCTTTAAGGTAGTTGATTAGTTATTTTTCTTGTTAGTAATAAGTATTCTAATATTTCTTTACTAGCATTATGCTTACTCTCTCCTAATCTTTTATCAACGTATCTAATTTTGAATTTTGAAAGATTTTTTAATTTAAGTTGCTATATTTTCTGTGAATTATCTAGTTTTTATAAGGGTAAGGTGTATTATAGTTTATAATTTTTAAAGTAGGGTTATATATAAAATTTTATTTTTTGGTTATTATATTTAAAAGGGGTAGTTAGTTAAATATTTTATAAAAGTGGGGTATTTGGCTAAATCTTTTAGAAAGTGGGGTATTTAGCTAAATATTCTCCAAAAGTGGGTTAGTTACCTACTTCAGTAAGAACAAAAAGAGTAACGGGGAACGGGAGTAATGGCGAAGAAGACGACGGGGAGTGCACGCAGGAGGACGGGTCGCCGAGGGATCTGGGTGGTGCACTGCAGGAGGTGCAGGGTAGCACCGTAGGAGGGGGGGTTTGCTGCTGTCGTCTGCTGCGCGTTGGGATGAGGGAACAGCACAGCGGGTGCGGCTGTCGAGGCGTCGGGGTTCGGCAGGAGCACAGGAACGGGACAATGGGGGTAAGGGTTAACAGTGGCTAGGTTTGGGAAGGAGGGATTGGGGCAGTAGCAGGAGTTGGGTTTATAAATATAATAGGGGTAAAGATATATATATAGGGTTTAGGGTTAGGGTGAAAGCGGGTATTAATGGATATTGGGTAGTTGGCTTATAGGGTATATGTGTAGACGCTTAATGGGTACGTACAAGATCCAATAGGGTTAGAATAGGATTAAGTTATAGCTTAGAATCCCTGACAAGTGATAGCTACATTTACTAAAAATAAGCATTTGGAGAAATACAACCTCTAGGGAATTCTGTTAGTAATAGGTATTCTGATATTTTTTTACTAGCAATATGCTTACTCTCTGTTAATATTTTATCAATGTATCAAATCTTGAATTTTGAAAGATTTTTTAATTTAAGTTGCTTTATTTTCTGTGAATTATCCAGCTTTTATAAGGGTAAGGTGTATTTAGTTTATAATATCTAAAGTAGGGTTATATATAAAATATTTTTTTTTGGTTATTATATTTAAACAGGGTAGTTAGTTAAATATTTTATAAAAGTGGGAAATTTGGCTAAATCTTTTAGAAAGAGGGGTATTTGGCTAAATATTTTCCAAAAGTGGGTTAGTTACCCACTATACTCACATAATTAACCTTAACATTAATTTCATAACCACCACTGTTGATTCCATTTAATATAATATAATAATAAGAATACCTCAAAGCATACATGCATACTATACTAACCTCAAAGCTGCAAATCCAAGCCCACATACATTTTATAATTTTAATTTAATTTAATTTTATTTGTTTTTGCTGTAATGACCAAATCAACTAGCATGTTCTCCCGACGGCATCTGAAGGTTCCAGACACGATATAATTCGGATTTGGGTAACGGGTACTCGTCGGTGTTGGTGGCCGGAGGAAGGCAGTATTGATAATGAAGTGTCGTACCCCTGTGGGCGCTCTGGTGGCCTCTGAGGGCTTGGGGGCAGGAAAATGGCGGCCACAGTTCTTGCACTCAAACTTGCTGCCGATGGGGTATGTCGTGGTGGCCGAGAAGTTAGCAGCGGGCGAGATATCGATGCCGAATAGTGGGATGGAGGAGGAAGAGGATGAGGATGAGGTAGGACCCACGGTAGGGAGGCAGGGCGGTGGCAGCTCAAGCGCTGAGCGTGGGTTCGCCATTGACAAGGAGAGCGACCACGGCGAACAGCTTCGGGAGTCGTGTCGCGGCGGCGCTTGAGCAAGATGACGACAGCACAGGCAGGGGGGTCGGTCTGGGTTGCATCGTGACCACAGCGAAGTGGAGAAGATGAGAGGGACAACGGGGAGGGTGTCGCCGTTGTCTGAAGTGAAGGACGACGGCAGGAAGGAGGTCGGGGTTAGGTCGAGTGGATAAGGTGGACCCTTTTTCTCTCTTATATACATACGGTGATTGTTTACACGTGATATGCACGTTTTAAAAAATATATAATTTTTTAAAGTAAAAGAGTCAGACGTAATCTTTTAAAGTAAAATATACACGTGCTCGTTGCACATCATATTTTTTAAAAAAAAGTTGAAGTAAAAATTCTGATTTACACTTGTGATTTATGTCTTAATAAATAGAATTATACATTTTGAAAAGTAAATGTGAAGACTATAATGGGATAGTTGGAGTTGCACATGTGTTGCACGTAAGTAGGTAGATTTATAACTCCAACTCTTCCATTATAATATAGATTGATAAATTATATATTATATTATAGATAGATAGATAGATAGATAGTAATTTAAACGTGTAATGCACATTTATTATATTAAAAAAATTAGTGTGAAAAATCTGGCATAGTGAGGACTCGAACCTAAGACCTCATTCATATTTGTTATGCACGTGTAATGCACACGCTGATAGAGGTCTTCTCACGTGTAATGCACTCGTTGATAGATTCACAAATGACACTAAGGTCTTCTCCCATTATAAGATTAGAGATTAGAGTTATTTTCATTTTAAACAGTGTGAAATTAAAATTACCAAAAGATTCTAATGTTCATTTTCAAAACTCCAAACCTAAAAAAAATAAAATCAAGGTAAACATGGAATCAACCTCATGCTAGTAGAAAATTTCAGGAGAATACTCTTATGGAAGAATGTGATTGAATTTACACTAAGATAGAAAGTTAGAAATTCATAATAAGAGTGATCGACAGGTGAACAAACACTAAGATAGAAAGTTAGAAACAAGAAAAAGGTATTATCAAAGTTCTTAAATCTCAAGAGATGAAATAAAAGGAAACAATATATATCAGTAAACTGTGTTGCAAATATAACAGAGCATCATAATATAGATGTATATATGTCGAGAGCAAAACAGGTAATCGCATATGGCCATTCTACTGATTAGTTTATTGAAATTCAACCACTCAACTGTATATCATCATATGCAGCTATCTTAACTTTCACTGAATGCGAAGGCAGTCAATCACTATAATAATAATGAAAACCAACATTATTTGGCTATATAGGAATATCTGTTTTATTTAAAGCTGGGACTATGAGGACGGGTCAGCGGTGGACTCCGGGATCTTGAGTAGTCGAGCGGATAGTTTTTGTTTGCCGTCTCCAATATATATACGTATACCGGGCTAGAGGGTCACTTATGGGATGATTCGCATGATGTGGAATCTGTTATAACAGTCAGCGGTGGACTCCGGGGCTAGGATTCAAATTCGTGGAATGATCTGAACCTTGTTTTATTACCGAGTAGTTATCATGGCGAGGGATCGAGCCCTTAATTGTGGAGTACGTAGGAGCTTGCCCTCGGACCTATGTAGTATGGGATGCATAGAATCCGAACAAGTGTGCATTAGTGTCATCCTAGTATAAATTGTGTGCATTAGGCATTAAGGCATGACATACACTTACATGTTTAGCGTAGTCACGTTTTTACACTTTATTATTCATTCAACTGTTGTGTTTTTATTAATGTAATGAGATCATTATACTATTCCCGGCACAGAGAGGATAGCCGTGTATAACATTTCATCAGTTGTAAGCAACTGACGTGCCCACAGTCTTACATGCAGGTAATGGATGTTCATTAAGCTATAAAGTGGATGTGCTGATGCTGTTTTATTTTAAAGATGTTGTAAATGTTTCGTTGTATATTTTATTCTTCCTCTGTGTAAAAACAAGGTTGTATATAAACTCTGATGTATTGTAAATGAAAAGTTTTAAATTCCTTGTAAAATTATACGAAGTGAAGTAAAGATCCTGTGGAATCTCGAATTTATTCTTATTTGGAATTCGGGGTGTTACAGGGCTAGTGGGACTGATAGGCATAACTTCACCAACATCATAGACCAGTCGGAGCTAGTTGAACTCAATCCTACTGATTGGAAATTCACATGGATGAACATGCAACAAAACCCGATCTTAGCTAAGCTTGATAGGATCGCGCGCAAATTGGAATAGTGAAAAATAACAATTATTCTTTACAAGTCCAACTGGCGATAGTGGAAAATAACAATTATTCTTTACGTATTCATAGCAAGTCCAACTGGCGATAGTGGAAAATTACAATTATTCTTTACCTATTCATAGAAGTCCAAGAGATTTCATTCAGGGCCGGCCTTAACCTTGAGGCGGGTGAGGCAGCCGCCTCAGGCCCCCGACGTTTTGGCAATTTTAGGGGCCCCCAAATTTGTAATTTGCTTGTAAATATAGGTACGTATTTTGCGCGTACAAGAAAAATACTGTTGTTAGGGGCCTCCAAAAATAATTATTTGAGCCTTTAAATTTATTTTTTAAGATTATTTGGGTTTAGACTTGAAGACTTGAATTGAATTTGAGACTTTAAATTTGAGTGATTTAAAACAAATTTATATATTTTGCATAGTTTGCTTTTAACAATGTGCAAATTTTTTGTATACATTTTATTTTATTTTATTCTATTTTATTTTATCTTAACTTATTTTATTTTTTGTATGGGAAGCCCCATTTCGGGAGTTCGCCTCGGGCCCCGAGAACTCAGGGCCGGCCCTGATTTCACTATTCCAATTTTTGCAGCTCCAACAATTGCAGTTGGGCTTGCAACTACATTTGATTAACAAAACAGGAATATATATATATATATATATATATATATATATATATATATATATATATACCCGAATTAAGTTAAACACATTTGCAGTGCAGTTGAAAAGACTTTTTTTAAATTTTTTAAAAATATATATATAAAAGAGGAGGTACCAGCATTATGTGGTCGGGGGAGTGGCGGATACGGCACAAGAGGTCACCTAATTGGTTGACGTGGAGCGACACGTTACTCTTTTTGTTCCTACTCGAATTCTTCTTGGCATCATTGCCATAGGGGAAGGAGGAGTGGCCCACATCGCAGAGGCTTTCCATGTCTTCTAGAGTTATCTGGCTTTTTGCCCTACTTTTTGATTTTATTTAGTGAAATACCCTTGTTTAGGAAATATTTAGTTGGTCATACTTAACCTATTATTTTGTATGCTAGTAGGTGTTGGTAATACCAACTTGCTTCTTCGTTTCTGTAATCTAATACTTTGTATGCTATTTCTTTTTGTATCTCTTTAGGTAGTTGATTAGTGACTTTTCTTGTTAGTAATAAGTATTCTAATATTTCTTTAAGGTAGTTGATTAGTTATTTTTCTTGTGCCGTATCCGTCACTCCCTCGACCACATAATGCTGGTACCTCCTCTTTTATATATATATTTTAAAAAAAAATTTAAAAAAATCTTTTCAACTGCACTGCAAATGTGTTTAACTTAATTCTTCATGTGCTTTCAAATATATATATATATATATATATATATATATATATATATATATATATATATATATATATAGGGTAGCGATCTGGTGAGAACTGTTCTCACGATAAGCTTCGTGAGAAATCCACGTCTATCCATCCTATGGATAATCTGAACCGTTCACATTGTTTAACATAACTAAATTAGTATAGAAATATAAAACCAAGTCATTTGATATTCATTTGTCCATGCATCATGTCACTATGAAAAATAACGATTGTACAGCCACACAATTTGTAACACTTCAATGCATGGGGAAACGAATCTCAAATGACTTGATTTCTCATCCATATACTAATTTAATCGTGTAGATCAAAATGAACGGTTCAGATCTTTCAACTAATATCCCAAACAAAAGTTCTCACGTGGTTCTCACCAAAAGAGTTCTCACTAGATCATTTCCCTATATATATATATATATATATATATATATATATATATATATATATATATATATATATATATATATATATATATATATATATACATTTGAAAGCACATGAAGAATTAAGTTAAACACATTTGCAGTGCAGTTGACAAAACCTTTTTTATGTTTTTTGGCATTCTATACTAGGTTTGCCCGTTGACATGTGCCTACGGCACGTCTTCGGAACGATGCACGTCTTCGGAACGATGCATCTTTTTTGATTATATAAAATAGTTTTGGAGATCCAGCAAATTAATTGAAGTAGCAAACATACTATATGAGAAACTTTTGGGGGTCCAGCAAAAAACATATTATATGATTTTTTTTATTTTTTAAAATTATTTTTTAAGTTTTTAATTTTTTTTTAATTTAAAAAAAAATTTAAATTTTTATTTTCTTGATTTTTTGAATAGAAGAGGGAGGGAGAGAGAGAGAAAAAAAAATTGATTAAATAAATATAGGAGTTGTTTTGGGTGGCGGATTTGAATTTGAGTTTTGGGGGGAAAATATGTTTACCCACTATACTCACATAATTAACCTTAACATTAATTTCATAACCACCACTATTGACTTCAATTTAATATAATATAATAATAAGAATACCTCAAAGCATACATGCATACTATACTAACCTCAAAGCTGCAAATCCAAGCCCACGTATATTTTATCATTTAATTTAATTTAATTTAATTTAATTTAATTTAATTTAATTTATTTGTTTTTGTTGTAACGACCAAATCAACTAGCATGTTCTCCCGGCGGCATCTGAAGGCTCCGGACACGATATAATTTGGGTTTGGGTAACTAGTACTCATCGGTGTTGGTGGTCGGAGGAAGGCGGTATTGATAATGAAGAGTCGTACCCCTGTGGGCGCTCTGGTGGCCTCCAAGGGCTTGGGGGCAGAGAAATGGCGGCCACAGTTCTTGCACTCAAACTTGCCTCCGATGGGGTATGTCGTGGTGGCAGAGAAGTTAGCAGCGGGCGAGATATCAACGTCGAATAGTCGGATGGAGGAGGAAGAGGAGGAGGATGAGGTAGGACCCACGGCAGGGAGGCAGGGCGGTGGCGGCTCAAGCGCTGAGCGTGGGTTCGCCATTGACAAGGAGAGTGACCACGGCGAACAGCGTCGGGAGTCATGTAGCGGCGGCGCTTGAGCAAGATGATGGCAGCACGGGCAGGGGGGTCTGGGCGAGAGGACGGGAACGGGAGTAATGGCGGAGAAGACGACGGGGAGTGCACACAGGAGGATAGGTCGCCGAGGGATCTGGGTGGTGCACTGCAGGAGGTGCAGTGCGGCACTGCAGAAGGGGGGTTTGCTGCTGTCGTCTGCTATGCGACAGGAGGTGCTTTGGGATGAGGGAACAGCACAGCGGGTGCGACTGTCGAGGCATCGGGGTTCGGCAGGAGCACAGGAACGGGACGATGGGGGTAAGGGTTAACAGCGGCTAGGTTTGGGAAGGGGGGATTGGGGCGGCAGCCGGAGTTGGGTTTAGAAATATAACAGGGGTAATGATATATATATATATATATATATATATATATATATATATATATATATATATATATATATATATATATATATATAGGGTTTAGGGCTAGGGTGAAAGCGGGTATTAATGGGTATTGGGTAGTTGGCTTATAGGGTATATGGGTAGATGCTTAATGGGTACGTACAAGATTCAATAGGGTTAGAATAGGATTAAGTTATAGCTCAGAATCCCTGACAAGTGATAGCTACATTTACTAAAAATAAGCATTAAGGGAATGACAACCTTTAGGAAATTTAATGACTCATTTCTTTGTGCTCTCCTTGAATTAGGATGATGACTTTAAAAATAAAAAAAATATTAGTCGTGTTAAAACCACCTGTACGCCCTTCTCTCCACTCTAGGGAATTTCTAGTTCATCTCGGAAGAGAAAAAGGAAAGCTTTGAAGGCTTGATTTTTTTTTCTTCCCCTCAGTTAGCTATTGTTTTGTTCACTGTTTTCGACTATTTTTAAATCTGCTCTTATTGGGATTTTTAACCTTTTTGTACAAAATAATAAAACAAGTAAATTGACAAAATTGAAAATACTCTTGCATGCAACTGGACATAAATAACTTTAAGCATTAATTAATATTAGATAAGGGAGCAATGATATAAATAGGCAAAATACTAGACATATTTGAGTTTTTACCCCAAACATACATTATAAATGCATTGGGGTCCACTTCTCACTAAAAGACAAGATTTTAATATTGTCTTTTAGTGAGAAGTGGGTCCCAATGCATTTATAATGTACTAGTAGTTTACACGTGCGATGCACATTTTAATAAATATAGTTTTTTAAAATAAAAATTTATACGAAGTCTTGATTTGAACTTAGGACATTCTTTATAATAGTTATGCACGTGTGTTATACAGGTTGGTAGATTGACAAAATATTTACAAATGACGCTAAGACCTTCTCCCATTATAATATTAAATTAGATGTTTGAAATAAAAACTCATATATGTGTAGTCATCCCCTACAAATAGGGGATTGCCAAAATGATAAGAACAATTCTCCTCTTCATGCACCAAACATCCTCCTCACACGAAAACCTCCTCCAATGTGGCACCACCCCCCCTCACGTGATCCCTCTGCCACCACTACGGCCACCTCATCGTCCTCCATCACCATGTTATGAGCCACCCTACACAAACACCTCATCATCTCCCCTCCCTTCCCCCCTTGCATGTACAAACCATTCATGACATGCACGCCAAAAGGTTTAAACACGTCCCTCACCGATGGCACGTGCATCCACGGGCATATCTTATCGATTGCACGTGTCACTTTAACTGCCACTTTGAGAAGTCGGCTGGCTCTGCTGACACGAAGCTTGAAGATGTCCTTGGTGTTCCAAATGGACATGATGGCGAAGGACGAAGGGAGAGAAAGGGGGTGGTCAAATTTTATTGTAGAGGTGGCCGGAAAAGCGAGGAAGGTGGCTAGGGTTAGGGGGTGGGAGAAGAAGGAGTGGAAGTCGGAGGGTCGGGTCGAAGCCAGTAACCTATCTTCCCCTATACAAATAACAAGAACTCACACCTGTTGCCACCACACCCCAAAAACAAACTGCATCAGGTTGACTTCAGTCCAATCCCGAGGAGGGACGTTACTCCAGAACCCAAGCTCTAGCATGGCATCCCACGCCAGAAGAGCTGCCACCTCTGGACGTCGTCCAGAAGATCTCCTCCAGAACAGCCACGCCGACGCCCAGGGTTCCAACCACCCAAGGACCAATGACAAACCCAGAGCAATCAGAGAGCGATGGGGAGACCCTTGGATAATAGGAGGAGACTTCAATATCACTAGATTCCAACATGAGCACAGGACTGATAAGCATAACTTCAACAACATCATAGACGAGTTTGAGCTAGTTGAACTCAATCCTACTGATAGGAAATTCACATGGATGAACATGCAACAAAAGCCGATCTTAGCTAAGCTTGATAGGATTGCGCGCTAATTGGAATTGGAAAATAACAAGTACTCTTTTCCCTATTCATAGCAAGTCCAACTGGCAATAGTGGAAAATAACAATTATTCTTTACCTATTCATATAAGTTCAACTGATTTCACTCAGGGCCGGCCCTACTGTAACGCCCCGGATCCCCATTACCGGACATCCATGACATCACCAAGATCTTTGCCTTCAAATGCATCTCAACACAGTAAATAGCACGGAAATTTAAAATACTTTTTATTGCCATTAGAGTTAATACATCAACACTTACGAATACAATTTATCATATCAAACTGTAACGTCCCTCTTTTGACTCCAAATTCAATTCTTTCAATTTCTATATCACTTTAAACATAAACTAAGATAGTTATATTTCTAAGAAAATTTCGGCAGAGTTTCCCCTGAAATTTCTGCCCCAAAACACAAAAAGCTTACGGAATTCTGCTATAAATTCCGTAGCTCACATCACAGGCAATTATATCACGGGCTCCCCAGGCCAAAATGAGCAGAATCATATAGGCAATATATATATATATGCTCTGGGGGCCAAGCTCATAATAGATGTCAAATATCAATTAAAAACCATAAATTTCTTTGAAAACGTAGTAAGGTTTTTAGAAAATAACTTGTAAAACATACCACAGGGCCCGGTACTCCACAACGAGGTGTGTACGGGTCAAAACACATCATGCCACTCCACACTATTACTCATCATCATCATCCACGTACTTATACATCGAAAATGAAGTTTAAATCATAAAATTCACTATTTACCCAATTAAACCTTTAAACAACAAATTGTAAAATGAAGCTCCATTCCACAGAACCATGAGTCTACACCTCATCTCTGCACCGCTGAGGACCTATAACAGTAGGGATCTAGGGTAGTCCAGAGACTCCCTAACCCCCAAACACTAAGGGGTTAGCCATTTCTGGTGTGAGTATAATCTACTAAATAAGCAAATAAATTAATCTTTATAAGTAAAAACAGAACGAACTTACAAATACCAAGATAATCAAACTTTACTTGAAATCTGAACATGTACATAAATGGGAATTCACATCAATTACTCTTCGAGTCATTTCCTGTATGCATATCCATACCCGCTCACAACATACTTATCTTTAGTTTGGAAATCATTTCCAAATTAGTCGCTTAAGGCCCATCACTTTACGCCTTATGCAAATATTCCTATAGCTTTATTTTCCCATAAAGCCTTACATTCACAACAACTCTATTTCCACACGAACCGCACCTCGTTTATCATTCATTTGCAATTACAGACTCACAACTTATATTCTTTCTCAATCTCATATCACATAACATCGCATTCATTCATTCTTACAACATATATCATCATGTCTCGCAATACATTACTTGCGCACTCATTATCCACTTCACTGTCATACTCACAATTAATCATGAATGGAAAATAAACGTGTATCCTGATTTCCTAGTCTTCGTGTATGCCGTGACCTGAGTCTAATGCAAAAATGCAGAGTATAGAACAGGTGCACTTAATCTAACGTCAGCAAGACTCTGGACACATGCATCCCATACTACATGTGACCCAGGTCAAGCCAATGTACTTAGTCTAATGCAAGCGAGACTTTGGAAATGTATGCATTCCATACTATATACTTTACAAATCAAGCCGTTGTCTCCAAGTTTAGGGATTCGAGCCCTCGCTACGCAATGCATTCTAATTCGGTCCACTTCTTGTTCCCGATAGATCATGGCAATAAGGTTGCAGTCAACGGTCCCACTATTCTGCAGTCAACAGCTGTGACGAACTTAATGATATACGGTCCCACCGTATGGCAGCCAACGGTCCCACCGTTCTGCAGTCAGCATCCGTGACAAATTTAAAGATATGCGGTCCCACCATTCTTCAGTCAACAGCCGTGACGAATTTAAAGATATACGGTCCCACCGTATGGCAGTCAACAGCCGTGACGATAAAGATATACGGTCCCACCGTATGGCAGTCAACGGTCCCACCGTTCTGCAGTCAACAACCGTGATGATAAAGATATACGGTCTCACCATATGGCAGTCAACGGTCCCACCGTTCTGCAGTAAACAACCGTGACGATAAAGATATACGGTCCCACCATATGGCAGTCAACGGTCCTACTATTCTGCAGTCAACAACCGTGACGATAAAGATATACGGTCCCACCGTATGGCAGTCAATGGTCCCACCGTTCTGCAGTCAACAACTGTGACGATAAAGATATACGGTCCCACCGTATGGCAGACAACGATCCCACCGTTCTGCAGTCAAATTAAACTTGAAGTTTAGTCTAATCAACAGGTTGCTAACTTGCACGTCCATAACTTTCAACACACAATACAAAATTACTTGATACTATAAAACCTCATGTACTCTCAATAGTACATTCTTCTTGCACTCGCTACACCTTTCCAATATCATAAGAGTTTGCTCACTCATCGGAAATTCTCGATTCCGGGTCCTATGGGAAGGTGGGAGTGTCTATTTCTACTTCTTAATTAGAACACCTCTTTCAAACTCTATCATTTGAGTTCTCAAAAACACAAGTTCCATCAGGTGTACAAACAGAGAGAAAGTGGTTTTCTTAGCCAATAATACTTTAACTAAGATTGGGTCCGTTCCATCTTTGGAAAATCATAACTCTCAACCTATAAACTGGAATTACAAAACTACAGATGGGTTAGAAAGCTATGACTCCCTACTACGACTCCCTAGTTGGTCAATTTCCCAAATTCTTAACCATTTCAGAGCAAGAATTTCCCAACTTACCCTCATAAACATGCTTCTTAACAAGCTCATATAAAAATGAGTTGTTCTTTACCATACAACTATCCTTCTTAGCAATCCAATTATCATACAATGATAATCAAAATTCTCCAAACATTCCCAAAAGCTAAGAATTCACATATACATCACAACGCCATGTATGTGTATATCTACACAATACATCACCATCACACTGAATATTTAAAATCACATCAACTCACCACATACACACCAATTTACCACATAACTTTTAACAAATAAGAACTTCCCGTATTTTAAATTAAAACTTTATTTGGCTGAATTAAACCAGGATTGCTCCAAAACTGCCTAAGATTTTATTATAATAGTAAACATATATTTAGCATAATCATACTCACAAAATATCCCGCGAAGACTCGAAGCGCCACCACGCATCCAAAGCCGCTAGCATATCCTATCATCAAAATTCAAAGCAATCAAGGCTCAAGCATCCAAACCAGTTACGGGAAAATAATAATACTAACCCCAATACCACACAGGCATTTTATTGAATGCCTGGTATACACACGCACTTTGCACGTAACATTCGAATTCCGACAATATTCCTATTTTCAAACAATTACTAAAAGCACTCCCAAAGAATTCTAATAATCCAACTACAATTTCTACTCCCATACGAGAACTAATTCATACACATATAGTTCTCTTTTACAAATCCAAAACCATAATTTATTAGCAACTTACAACTCTCTAACAACTAGCTAATTTCTTGCATCTACCCTTCCCAACATCTCCTAATCTTCCTACCATAATACTCCTACTCAAAAGAAATTAACCACACTAAATTTTATACAATAAAATAATTTAGGGTTTACCTTCCTGAAATCCTTTCGAAAAACGGACACCGCCACGATGTAGAGAACCCTTCTATTAGTGTATCCCCCAATTTAATTTGAAAACGGTGAAGAGATGGGGTGGATTTTGGGTGGGGAAAGCGTCGGCCAAAGGGTTCGGCATGGGTTCTTTTGGTCGGTGGGGGAAAACAGAAAAGAAGGAAAGGAAGGAGGAGGAAAGGTTGGGGGGAGGGGTTTATAAAAGAATAAGTAAATAAATAAATAGATAATAGTGTAAGGAAAATTGCATATATGCCCCCAAATCCTAATATATTTCAAATAAGTCCCAAACCTCTACTTTAATATCATAAACAATACAAAATACATTAAAACTACCTCGTAATAATCCCTCAAAATTATAAAATAAAGTAGACAATAAATCTGATATTTCTCAATAACAATCAACTATTATTAGAAAATACACAATCGCGTGCAATTCTCAATTGCACACAGATTACGATGCAAAATAGCCATATGCTATTTTTGCAGGGTATTACACCTACCCTTGAGGCGGGTGAGGCAGCCGCCTCAGGCCCCTGACGTTTTCGCAATTTTAGGGGCCCCAAATTTGTAATTTGCTTGTAAATATACGCACGTATTTTGCACGTACAAGAAAAATACTGTTGTTAGGGGCCTCCAAAAATAATTATTTGAGCCTTTAAATTTTATTATTGAAGATTATTTGGGTTTAGACTTGAAGACTTGAATTGAATTTGAGACTTTAAATTTGAGTGATTTAAAACAAATTTATATATTTTGCATATTTTGCTTTTAACAATGTGTAATTTTTTTGTATACATTTTATTTTATTTTATTTTATTTTATTTTATTTTATTTTATTTTATTTTTTGTATGGAGAGCCCTCTCTGGCTATTTCTCAGCCTTGCCTGCAGTTTTCCCTTGAGGACTCGATATTGCCAGGAGGATCTTGGAAAGTCTTTTATACAGGTATGGTATTATTCTCTGTAAATTTTTAATCCCTTATGTTCAACTCAAATTTTGTTTTTTCAAGTTAAATTTCTTTAAAATTATCTGAGGGAAAATTTATCCTTTAAATTTTGGATTAGTTTTGTCTAAACTCTGAGCTTAATCTTTAAGGTTTCTGGTAGTGAAGAGGGGATGTGTGTATATAGGATGTTTGTGTGAGGTTTGGCTGATATGCCCTCGTACTCCGAGAGGAGGTATTAGGACAGTTATTTTCTAACTGTCTACATATTAGATACCGATGCATCACCCATGTGGTTGTTGAAGATACGCTGCCGATTAAATTAGTGAGAGGATAATCAAGGCAAGAAATACTAACAACTTCGATTACTTCCCCCAATTATTGCCATTAGTTTAATCAACTGTAAAATTCGTTGGATTCAAATATCTGGAAGGTCACGCAAAAGATCTTGCGTCTAATTGCTCAAACTAATCAATTACCTCACATAATTTATGTTTCAAAACTACTTTAAATCAAAACATAATCAAACAAATTTGGGAATCTATGCCCTGATATGATGCTAGTAAAATTCAGTATATGAGGGTGAAAGTGACTAATTAATTAACCAATTAATTAATTAACTAATTTTTTCAAGTGACTAATTGATTAGAGGAGAAGCAATGTTGAAAAAAATTAATAAATCATTGTTTCTACAAGGCGAGGGAAGTAAAAATTCCATCTCAAGCACACTTATGGAGCAATCTGATTCCTGCATTAACTGACGCACGTCGTGAGGCCCTCAACTTTGCGCTGTTGTGCATCTTGCCATTTGAAAACAAACCAACAAATGTGGAGGCTGAAATTGTCAGAAGGGTGGCTACCAAGTGTAAATTCAATTTCCCATTACATAATTCTTTTGACAGGTTTGATATGAATACTCTCATAACTGCTCTATCTTTCAGTCGACAAACCCCAGTTCTTCAGCAATTCATTAATGAATCGAGTAGAGAATTGGCAAAAGAGGATTCAATTTTGGGTTATGTTGTTTCACATGTAACAATTTTTTGTAGGGACTAGTGCCCACATGAAGAAGAAGAAGAATGATATGTGATGCAGATATATAGATAAGAAATTCTAAATGTGAGTGTTCAAGACATTTTGAGTACCTATGCAGCTCAGATAATACATTTGGTCCCTAAATTTCTAAAACAAATTTATATATTTTGCATATTTTGCTTTTAACAACGTTCAAATTTTTTGTATACATTATATTTTATTTTATTTTATTTTACTTTATTTTATTTTATTTTTTGTATGGAGAGCCCTCTCTGGCTATTTCTCTGCCTTGTGTGCAGTTTTCCCTTGAGGAATCGATATTGCCAAGAGGATCTTGGAAAGTCTTTTATACAGGTATGGTATTATTCTCTGTAAATTTTTAATCCCTTGTGTTCAACTCATATTTTGTTTTTTTAAGTTAAATTTCTTTAAAATTATCTGAGGAAAAATTTATCCTTTAAATTTTGGATTAGTTTTGTCTAAACTCTGAGCTTAATCTTTAAGGTTTCTAGTAGTGAAGAGGGGATGTGTGTATATAGGATGTTTGTGTGAGGTTTGGCTGATATGCCCTCGTACTCCGAGAGGAGGTATTAGGGCAGTTATTTTCTGACTGTCTACATATTAGATACCGATGCATCACCCATGTGGATGTTGAAGATACGCTGCCGATTAAATTAGTGAGAGGATAATCAAGGCAAAAAATACTAACAACTTCGATTACTTCCCCTAATTATTGCCATTAGTTTAATCAATTGTAAAATTCGTTGGATTCAAATATCTAGAAGGTCAGGCAAAAGATCTTGCGTCTAATTGCTCAAACTAATCAATTACCTCACATAATTTATGTTTCAAAACTACTTTAAATCAAAACATAATCAAACAAATTTGGGAATCTATGCCCTGATATGATGCTAGTTGATATGGCTAAAAACGGGGTTAAATCGGAGCCATCCAAATCGAACACGAATCTTAAAGCTTGGGGGCAAAATAGTAATTTCACCTATAAAGGGGTCCAAAGCGGGTACAGGGTCTCCTTCCCACAGACCCATTAACCCGCGAATGGACCCATCTCTAATTGGGCACGGGTTTCAACCCGCTGCGCACCCGATCCAGCAAGATAAAATCAAGGTCTCTGATTAATCCTAATCAACGGCCCTGATTCACATCTATCTTTTCACTGGGGGTTAGGGATTACATTCCTTATCTGATTACTAGGATTACATTCCTTATCAGATCACGAAGATTACATTCCTAATCTAATCCCTAAGGCGAATATAAATACCCCCCACCTACCACCAGTATGAGGTAATCAATCTTTTGCCAGTTTACGCTCTCATAATCATTCCTGATTACTGACTTGAGCGTCGGAGGGTGCGTCACCGGGATCAACCCCGGTGTCTCGCACTTTTTTGCAGGTGAACGGCGGGAGCCAGCGATCAAACTCCGGCGGAAGAGGTTCAGGTTTGTTATTCAGGTTTTTCAAGAACTCACAAATACTATCTGTTTACCCCCACACCAGATTTAGCGGTAACAGATTGGCGCCGTCTGTGGGAATCCAAACGAATAGCAACCTCCCCTCTTCCCGTTGGTCAGATCTTCTCCAGCCATGCCTCCTAGGAAAGCAAGATCCAGAGGGTCCAATCGTGGGCCCAACCCCGCTGATCAGCAAGAGGTAGTCCCCATCCAGCCCGCTCCGCAGCAGGGACAACCTCTGCTTCAAGCGGAAGACCCACTTCAGCAAGATCAGCCTCCTCTCCAGAATCAGCAACCCCCCAAGGGTCCCGCCGGACCTCAGAACGTCGGTCCGGGGACTTCCCGTATGAAGCAACCTCTCCACCAGGACCGTGTCTCCATACACAATGCCTCTACGGATTCCATGGCTTCCCACAATCCTCAAAATCGATAGAAGGAAGAGGACCTACGCCACCGTCTGGACGAGAAGCAGGCCCGAGAGGGAGCCTCCCGCCAACAACATCCGGGTGAGCAATCCCCTCACCACCGAGATTACAGAAGGTTTCCTACCCGAAGGGGGAGGAAGGAGTCCCCCGAGCACTACAGGAGGAGACATCACTCCCCTGCCGGTTGGCAACACCCAAGGAACGATGAGGCACCCATCACCCGTGTCGAGTTCCAGCAACTCCAAGCAATGGTGCAACAAGCCCTCAATCTCCGTCCTCACATCCACAATGCCCAACGGGATCCTACTCCCGCGCGGGTCCAGAGTCCTCACCACCGGCAGCGTACTCCTAGCCCTCACCGTTTCCAGGGTTATCGTCACCACAGTCCTCGCTCCCCTTCCTACGAAGACGAGTCCAGAGGCTCGTTCGACTACGATCGGAGGGACGATGCCCTCTACTGCCGTCTCCACGAGATGGCGAGGAGCATCAGCCGAATCGACCGAGATGAAGAACAAAGGGGTAGGGCCGTCTGTCCGAGCAGACCTCCCTTCTCCCGAACCATCATGGAGGCTCCCATCCCGAGAGGTTTCAAGCCCCCGCAGTTCGAAACCTACTCGGGGGAGTCGGACCCTGTAGACTACATCGAAAGCTTCAAGACCCTCATGCTCATCCACCAAGCTTCCGATGCCTTGCTGTGTAAGACGTTCCCCGCCACTCTTAAAGGCTCGACTCGGGAATGGTACTCCCGCCTAGCCCCGTCTTCCATATTCTCCTTCGAGCAGTTCGAAACACTCTTCATTACCCACTTCGTGAGCAGCAGATGCACGGAGAAAACCAGCATTTCCCTCCTCCAGCTCAGGCAAGAGAAAGGTGAGAAACTAAGAGACTATGTGAAGAGGTTCACGGCAGAAGTTAGGTCCATAGCCTCCCTCGACCAATCTGTCGCAACAGCCGCCTTCCAATCCAATGTCTTCAATTCCAGCCTCCGCTCCTCTCTTGCTAAGAAGCCTCCATAGAACTTTGCCGACCTCCTCCTTAGGTGTGAAAGTATATTCGGGCTGAAGAGGCCGCCTACCTTCCGAGCTTCGGAGGATCTGCCTCCGGAACAAAGAGAAAGTCGGTCGAAGAAGAAGGGGCTAAGAAGCTCCAGAAGGATAATAGCGGTCAACGCCGCCCTCCCCCCAGGTTCGAGAAATTTACTCTCCTCAATGCTAATATCTCCACCATCCTGATGGAAGTCGAGAAGGAGGGGGTCATTCCTCTGGTTCCGAGGATGAACACCCCTCCTAAGAGGAGGAACAAAGAGAAATGATACCGCTACCACCGGGATCACGGCCACGACACCAATGACTGTCGGGCGCTGAAGAATGAAATAGACGCCCTCATCCAGAGGGGGGGCAGCTGGCCCAGTTTGTGAGAGCAAAGGACCGAACTGACCTCTCCTCTCCTCCGCCTCGGGGGGCTAATAAGCGTCCTGAGCATCGCAATGAAACCCCTGATTTCGAGGAGGAGCGCGTCCTACATCTCATCCACGGAGGCCCCATGGGAGGCTCTTCCAACTCCTCCCGAAAAGCCTTCATCCGAGAGGTCAATTCAGTTCACGGCACCCCTCCCCCCAAAGGCCTCGGTGTCCCTGTCTCGTTCTCGGACGAAGATCTTGAAGGGGTCAGAACTCCCCACTGTGATGCCCTAGTGATAAATCTCCACATGGAAAACTACAAGGTAGAAAGGATCCTAGTAGACAACGGAAGCTCCGTGAATATCCTCTTCCTCTCCGCCTTCCGAGGGCTCAAACTGTCCCGTGACCGACTCAAACCAGCCGGCTACACGCTCCATGGGTTCACGGGAGTGCCAGTAACTATTGAAGGGGTGATTACCCTCGACGTAACTGCGGGCAAAACTCCTACCACCCGGACGGAGCCGATGGACTTTATGGTCATGGACGTCCCTGCTGCATACAACGTCATCCTAGGCCGACCCGGCCTAGCCGCCTTGGAAGCCGTTCCCTCAGCCTACCACCTAAAGATGAAATTCCCCACCCGGGCCGGGGTAGGCGAAGTCAAGGGGAGCCTAGAGGTAGCTTGAAAGTGTTATATGACTTCGACTGGGGGTCCAGTCCTCTCCCTCGAAACCTTAGAGATTCCCCAGGAGAGCGCCCGACCGACGTCCGAGCCGGTAGACGAGCTGGAGGAAGTGCTCTTCTCAGAGCAGGAACCAAGCCAAAAATTCTTTATTAGCAAGACCCTCCCGTCTGCCCTATGCTCTGACATTGTCCAGTGCATCCGAAGGAACCACGACCTCTTTGCTTGGTCCGCAGCTGACATGCCAGGTATTTCCGAGGATCTTCTAGTTCATCACCTCAGTGTTGTGCCGGGGTCCAAACCGGTCCAACAGAAGAGGCGGAAATTCGCTCCCGAGCGACAACTCGCCATCAAAGAGGAGGTAGACAAACTCCTAAAAGCTCGTTTCATACAGGAGGTTAACTACCCCGAGTGGCTCTCCAATGTAGTCATGGTGAAGAAGTAGAATGGAACATGGAGGATATGTATCGACTTCACCGATTTGAACAAGGCATGTCCCAAGGACCCCTTTCCTTTTCCAAACATCGACACCCTCATCGACGCCACCTCGGGCCATGAGCTCCTCAGCTTCATGGATGCCTTTTTCGGCTACAACCAGATCCGAATTTTCTCCCCGGACATTCCAAAGACTTCCTTCGTTACCGACCAAGGCCTCTACTGCTATAGATTCATGCTGTTCGGATTGAAGAACGCTGGGGCCACGTACCAGCGCCTGGTCAACAAAGTCTTTCAGAGCCAAATCGGTCGTAACATGGAAGTGTATGTCGACGACATGCTTGTAAAGAGCATCTGAGGGTCCGATCATGTGGCCGACCTACAAAAGGCATTCAACGTGCTAAGAAAGCACAACATGAGGCTCAATCCGAACAAGTGTGCGTTCGAAGTCACCTCAGGAAAATTCCTCGGCTTCATGGTAAGTCAACGAGGAATTGAAGCTAATCCAGAGAAAATCAAGGCCATATTAGACATGGCACCTCCCAGGAATGTTAAGGAAGTTCAGAAACTGACCGGCCGCCTAACCGCTATTGGGCGCTTCCTTTCGAAGTATGGGGAGAAGTGCCTCCCCTTCTTCAAAGCCCTCAGGGGGGCTAAAGATTTCGAATGGGGCCAGCAGCAACAGGAGTCGTTCGACCAACTAAAAGCATATCTCGTCAACCCTCCTCTACTTAGCAAACCCATTCCAGGCGAACCCCTCTACATCTACCTGGCGGCGTCCGAACAAACTCTTAGTGCCATTTTAGTAAGGGAAGAATATCGGGTTTAGAAGCTCATCTACTATGTGAGCAAGGTACTCCGGGACGCCGAGCTCCGTTACCCGAAGAAAGAAAAAATGGGTTATGCCCTGATCATGGCAGTGAGAAAGCTTCGACCCTACTTCCAGTCCCACTCGGTGGTCGTTCTTACTGACCAACCGCCGAAGCAAGTTCTCCACAAACCTGAGACCTCCGGCCGTCTCATGAAGTGGTCCATTGAGCTAAGCCAGCACAACATTTCCTACCAACCTCGGACTGTAATCAAGGCCCAGGCCCTAGCAGAGTTCATCGTTGAGAGCACTATTCCCGAGGTTAGCCAAGACACCAATGAACCCCCGACCTGGTTGGTTTTCGTAGACGGATCCTCTTGCAACGAGGGAAGTGGGGCCGGGGTCATTCTGGCGGGGCTGGATGATTTCACCCTCCAATAATCCCTCCGCATTAACTTCAAGGCCTCTAACAACAAAGCAGAGTATGAGGCACTTATTGCTAGTCTTAGGATGGCCCGAAGAGCAGGAGCACAATGCCTGCGCATTTTCAGTGACTCCCAGCTAGTGGTAAACCAAGTCTTGGGCGAGTATGAAGCACGGGATGATCGGATGGTGAAGTACCTCGCTAAAGTCCAAAGCCTGATGGCTCTGTTTGAAGAAGCTCTCATCCAACGGATCCCCTGAGAAGAAAATTCACAGGCCGATGCCCTCTCCAAACTGGCCTCCTCCTCCCTCCAAGGTCTTGAGCAGACAGTCTTGATCGAGGTACTCTTAAAACCAAGCATAGAAGACGAAACTCTTGACTCGATGGAGTCACTTCCGGTCCTACTGCATGACAACTGGATGAAACTGTTGGTAAAATTCCTAAGAGATGGGCTTCTTCCGGAAGACCCTAAGGAAGCTCGCCGAGTAAGAACCAGGGCAGAGCGGTATACCCTAGTTGAGGAGATCTTATACAAATGCTCTTTCACGCAAGTGGACGGTAGGCCATACCTAAGATGCCTCTCCCAAGAACAAGCCAATTACGCCCTGCAAGAGCTCCATGAAGGCATCGGCGGGGCTCACTCGGGATCCAGATCCCTAGCTCGAAAAGTGTTGAACTACGGATACTTCTAGCCTACCCTCCTCCAAGATGCCGAGCAACACGTTCGGCTATGCAGTTCATGCCAGAAATACTCCAACATCCGTCGCCTCCCCCAGACTCAACTAACCTCTCTATCAAGTTCTATCCCCTTCGCAATGTGGGGGATGGATTTACTGGGGCCGTTCCCTCCAGCTCCGGGTCAGCTCAAGTTTTTAGTCGTGGCGATCGACTACTTCTCGAAGTGGATAGAGGCCGAGCCCTTGGCAACTATCACCGAGAACAAAGTGCTCCAATTCTTCTAGAAGAACGTCATTTGCCAATTTGGCGTTTCCCGGGTCCTCATAACAGACAACGAAACCCAATTCACCGGGGCCGCATTCCGAGATCTATGCGAGGACCTTACCATCCAGTAGCGTTTCTCCTCTGTCTCCCATCCGCAGTCAAATGGTCAAGTGGAGAATGCTAACCGACAAATTCTCTGGGGTATTAAGAAGAGGCTGGACAAGTGCTCTAAAGGCTTATGGGTCGACCAGCTCCCAAACGTGCTGTGGAATTACCGCACCACGAAACGGACCCCCACAGGAGAGTCCCCTTTCAACCTCACCTATGGGTCCAAGGTTGTGATCCCTCTCGAAGTCGGAATACCTTCTCCATGCCTCGCTGCCTACCAGGAAGAACAGAACTCCAGAGATCTTCGGGCAAACTTGGACCTGATTGACGAGCTACGGGAGAGAGCATCAATCCGCCAACAAATCTACCGGAGGAGGATCAAGTTGGCGTACAATAAGAAGGTCCGTCCCACCGACCTCAAAGAGGGGCACCTGGTCCTCCGGAAGCTAGCCATCTCCTTCCCTAGTCAGAAAAGCAAGCTCGCCCCAAATTGGGAGGGACCCTATAAGATTACGAAAGTAGTTCGCCCTGGAGCTTGTCGACTGGAAGACCTCGAAGGCAGAGAGATCCCAAGGACCTGGAATGCCGATCACCTCCTGAAATTCCAAGAAAGCGCCCCGGCGCCACTCTGAGTATTCCGGTGTGTCGAGCCAATCCTCTCCTTTCCCTTGTATTTTTCCTTTTTTATTTCTCATATGTAATAAATGGCTCGCAACTCAGAAGCGGCCGATTAGTAGTATTCAATAAAGAAAATTTTTTCATACTTAACTTGTACAAATACTCGTATCTCTCTGCTTTTTGCTCTTCATCCTAACAATGGTTCCGGAGTCCAACGCTTGGCTCAATTCTACTTCGCAAGCCCGCTCTTAAGCGGGCTAGAAGTGGGTCGCCATTCGGAATTGCTCCCACAGTCGTTGAATAAATCAAACGATGGTTTCGGAGTCCAACACATGGCTCGATTCTACTTCGCAAGCTCGCTCCTAAGTGGGCTAGAAGTAGTTTGCCATTCAGAATTGCTCCCACAACCATTGAACAAACCAAACGATGGTTTCGGAGTCCAACACTTGGCTCGATTCTACTTCGCAAGCCCGCTCTTAAGCGGGCTAGAAGTGGGTCGCCATTCGGAATTGCTCCCACAGCCGTTGAATAAATCAAACGATGGTTTCGGAGTCCAACACTTGGCTCGATTCTACTTCGCAAGCTCGCTCCTAAGCGGGCTAGAAGTAGTTCGCCATTCGGAATTGCTCCCACAACTGTTGAACAAACCAAACGATGGTTTCAGAGTCCAACACTTGGCTCGATTCTACTTCGCAAGCTCGCTCCTAAGCGGGCTAGAAATAGTTCGCCATTCGGAATTGCTCCCACAACCGTTGAACAAACCAAACGATGGTTTCAGAGTCCAACACTTGGCTCGATTCTACTTCGCAAGCTCGCTCCTAAGCGGGCTAGAAGTAGTTCGCCATTCGGAATTGCTCCCACAACCGTTGAACAAACCAAACGATGATTTCGGAGTCCAACACTTGGCTCGATTCTACTTTGCAAGCTCGCTCCTAAGCGGGCTAGAGGTAGTTTGCCATTCGGAATTGCTCCCACAACCGTTGAACAAACCAAACGATGGTTTCGGAGTCCAACACTTGGCTCGATTCTACTTTGCAAGCTCGCTCCTAAGCGGGCTAGAAGTAGTTCGCCATTCGGAATTGCACCCACAACCGTTGAACAAACCAAACGATGGTTTCGGAGTCCAACACTTGGCTCGATTCTACTTCGCAAGCTCGCTTCTAAGCGAGCTAAGAGTGGGTCGCCATTCGGAATAGCTCCCACAACCGTCCGCATGAAAGAAAGAAGATTTGCTTCTGATTTTGAGTAAGTTGTCAAAAATTGGAGTCACACAAAACCAATACCCCCAACGCCGCATCAGAAGCAAAGCAAGGTTTTTATTCAAGTAAAGTAGCTCTACATGCAACTAGACCGACGCTACAACGGTGCTTTACAATAACTTAAAGGAGCGTAATACAACATGTTTAATGCTTCTTGGGAAGGGGGACGCTTCGATTCAAGGACACACGGGGGCGGAGTCTCCTAACCTCCGAACTAGACTCTAAACCAGCAAAGCGAGATCCCCCTTCGCCGCAAAGTCTAACTGTGGCGCCAACCGAGGCACCGCTAGACGAGATAGCTACACCACTCTGAGCGTCAGCAGGACTCTGCCTCACTGCAGGCGAACGAGTCGCAAGTTCGTAGAACGTGATCCCCTTCTCACTCTCTTCGCGAGTACACAACGTACTGCGAACATTGGCCCTCTCAGGCAGAGGCTTCAGCGAAGCGATCTTTTCCTCCAGCTCGATTATCCTATCTCTCAGAATATCGTCCTTTGCCGACATATTCAGACAAGGGGGTTTAGACGAGCCTGCGGCATCGCCGCTACCGGTCGCAAGACGACGATAATGAGTCACTTCGATACCCCTATCGATCGTGATCCTCCTTAGTTTGTCTATCCTGGCTAACAACACTTTGCGCTTGGACGACAACTTCTCCACCTTGGAAGCTAACTTCTCTCCCTCCACCGAATGTTCTTTTTCCGTTACCACCAACTGACGGATCTCGGCCAAGAGCTCGCTATTCTTTTGATCAACATCGAAAAGCTCCTTTCGGAGCAGCTCTATTTCACCCTCAAGATGGGAGGCTTGGGGTTGCTTTCGCAGTTGCTTCAACTCACGGCAATATCCCCTCGCAGCCGCTTTGATCTCCTCAAGCTTCAGGAACCCATAAAATCGCCTATCGTGGCAGCGAGAGAGGGCTAGCTTCGTCCCCTTCAGCTCCTTTCGAAGATAAACCACCTCCGTGATCGGACCAAACTTGACCTGAAAAGTAAAGATAAATCCGATGCCTAACACTTGGAGAAATTTTGCAACTCTTCTAACAAGAAATCGGAGGCCTAACACTTGGAGAAATTTTGCAACTTTTCAAACATGAAATCCGATGTCCAACACTTCAAAAAAAGCGATTCATTAAAAGGTTCAAAAGTTTACAAAAGCAGTGGCCAGTCCGCGATTAGGCTTTACAAAAAAAAACAAACAAACAAACAAAAAAAAGATGCAACTAAGTCAGGGGTTGACCTTTTTGTCGCTTGGGACTGCCGACCCTCGACAACTTCCATGTCCTCGTCCTCGTCTTCGTCCTCGGAGCTGTCCTCCTCCTCACCCTCGGCCTCTGTCTCGCCCATGCCTTCGACGCCGTCGCCCTTCCCGCAAGGCCGAGCATTGCTAGAGGAAGCTCCTCCTCCCCCTCCACAGGGTCGTAAAAGTGGTAGGAGGAGGTGTCGAACCCCGGGTTCCGAGCCGCGATATGCAGTAGGGCTCGGCCGTATGCATCCTCCATGTTTTTAAACATGTGCTCCTCGGCATCTTTCTGAACAGCCCTCTTAGCCCTCGCCACCCTCGACTTGTGCTTGGCCATGACCTTCTCGTTCGTCTTCCGCGCCTTCTCTGCCTCCTCCCGAGCCTTGGCCGGCTCCTCCTTGAGCTCGGCTTTCTCCTTCTCCGAGGCCTCGAGCTTGGCTGCCTCGTCCGCCGACTGCTGCATAGCTTCGGCCAGCTTCACCTCCAACCCCACCACTTCGGCACCGCGCATCACCGAGAGGAGTTGCTCGGCTTCGAACAGCTTCACAGCTTTCGTGCGCTCCGACCTCTCCCGGTCGCTCAGCGCCGTCAGCTCCTGTTCTTTGCTCGCAAACTCTTCGAGCAAAAAGTTGAAGTGTCAGAGGGTCTGAAAAGACAACAAGCAGTTAGAATCCGGACCTAAAAACTTAGAAAATTTTAAGAAAAATGTTGAAGAAGTGTTCGGCCGACTTACCGACATCGAGCAATCTGCATTGCGGCGTCCCCGGCTTCCCTGGCCTTGAGCGCCGCTCGGTCCTTAGGGGTCGGCAGGTGCTTCACCGCCTACATACAAATGTTACCGTCCCCCAAAAAGCCGTTGACCTTCATCACTTTCCAGTCAGGGACGAAGATCTGCTTATGCTCCTCGGTCAGGATCTTCTCCGCCTCGGCAGTGAGGGGCGGAACCTGAAGAGCTAGCACCGCGCTAGCGTTGAACGTGCCGCTCGACAAGCCGGGGGCATCAGTTCGTGCCGTTGGGGTCGGCGATCCGAGGTAAGAAGATCGGAGGCCGCGACCTGGCCTTGCTCGGGATCGGCGCTCGGGGCCTCGACCATCTGCAGGTCAGCAGTCTTGGGGATCAAAGGTATCTTCGGTGCTCGGCCGCCCTGAGGCCTTGTCGAGGTCCTCTTCTTCTTCCTTGACTCTTGCTCTCTCGCAGCCTTGGCCTTCGCCATCAACATGTGGTAGTCCATGCCGGGAGACTCTGCACAAACCGAATGAAAAAACTTAGAAAAAATTTCAAGGACTTCAAAGAAAAAACAAGAATACCAGAAGCGTACTGGGGTCGATCGGACTGAGACCCCCTCAGAACAAAGCCTCCTCGGTGATGTCCTTCCAACTAATGGTCGGCAGGCCGAGGAGCTTCTTGACGACCTCCGTCTCCTCATTACTGAGCACGGGCTCCTTCTTCGCTCGCTTCGGCAAGCCGTCCCTCGACCAGGCTGTCGGAATTGCCCACGGTTCGGGAGCTCGGACAAGGAAGTACTTCTCCTTCCAATGCTTGATCGAGTCCGGGTTCTTGATCAGCTTCACGCCTGTCCTCGGCGAAAGGTAGTACCTCTACTCATTCCTGTTCAGCTGGAAAGGATGGTAGAGGCTCCGAAGGATAAATAGACTAGGCATAGCACCGATCTCTTGGCACTGAAGGACAAAGGCCATGACGTGCCTCCAAGTGTTCGGCATAAGCTGGGCCGGACTCAGGCCGTACCAATTGAGCACCTCGGCAACAAACGGGTGCAGCGGCAGACGATGCCCGGCGGTCAAGGAGTCGATCGGGAAAACGCACGTATCGGCCGAAGACGACGTGCAGGCCCGGAAACCGGGACCAGGGAGAAGAAGCCCATACTCTGCGGGGATCTGAAAGCCGGTCCGGACATGATGCAGATCCGCCTCGGTCAGAACCGAAGAGATCTGGTCCACCTCGGACATCTCTCTCGGCTCGTTCTCCTCGACCGACTTGGCGGTTCCCTGAGTCACCTTCTCCAACATCTCTTCGGAGTAGCTCCGTACTCCCCCCACGCTCGACAGAGCGATCGGTTGCCGACCGAACTCTCTGCCGTCTTCGGCTGCTCTATAACGGTCACCACTCCCTTGCCCTTCCGGGACTTCGCTGCAACCTCCTGGAGCGGCTCGGCTATCTCCCCACTTTTGCTCGGCCGCACCACGGTTTCCTCGGTCGGCTCTACCACCTCCTTCTCCTTACCCGCTCGGCTAACGACTTGGTCCGAGGCGGGGGTCTCATCCGAAGAAGTAATCTAAAACATTTTTTCTAAAGAGAGAGGAGAGAGACTGACCTTGAAGTCATATTGCTCAGAACAAACGCTCGACAAAATCCGAGCGACAGGCGATCCGACCCTAGCGTTGAAAGGTCCGGCTCAGATTCCGAGCAAGTGCTCATCCGAGCTCCAAAACGGAGAAAAACCACTTTTTCTTCAACATTCGTGTAAGATCTCGATCAGACGGCCCGGATCTTGCCAGCGTCACTAAATGACAAGATAGTGTTTTCTTGGGAACTAAGCCCGTCTCGAGATTCGTGCCAACATCCAATGGTTCCAATCGCCCCACGTCTCTCGGAACCAAACTCTGAGCGACAAGCGATCCGACCTCAACATCGAAGTGTCCGGCTTGGATTCCGAGCAAGTGCCCATCCGAGCTCCAAAACGGAGAAAAACCACTTTCTCCTCAACATTCGTGTAAGATCTCGATCGGACGGCCCAGATCTTGCCAGCGCCACTAAACGACAAGATAGTGTTTTCTTGGGAACTGCACCTACCTCGAGATCCACGCCAAGATCCGACGACCCAGATCGCTCTGCGTCGCTCGGCAGTTCGAGCCGAGCAATCGGTGATCCGAACCACACGCTCGGCCACCGAGCTACACGCTCGTCAACCGAACAGACTCTTCGGCCACCGAACCAATTGCTCGGCTACTGAGCCACACCGTCGACCACCGAGCAAGCAATCGACCTCCGGTCGGCAGCCGAGCAAGTGCCCATTCGACCCACAAAAGTGAAGAAAAATGCGGCCGAGCACTCCCAACCGTTGGATCTAACAGAAATTCGCGCCCGGGATGATGAACGGCCCAGATCGTGCCACGTGCGCTAAACGACAAGATAATATTTTTTGGGAAACATGCCTGCCTCGAGATTCGTGCCAGGATCCGACGACCCAGATCGTGCCACGTCGCTCGGACTTCCGAGCCCCTAGACCTCCGGTCGGCAGCTGAGCAAGTACCCTTCCGAGCTCCAAAAGCGGAAAAACAGCTGCCGAGCAACTACAATCACCAGATCTTTTAGAAATTCGTGCTTGCGTTAGATCAACGTTCCAGATTGGGCCACGCCATAATTAGGTATTTAAAATTAATTTTTATTTATTTTAATCGTTTTATTTATTTAAAAATTATGAAAAAATGATTAAAAATTCGGGAAAATTAATTTAAAATAGTAGAAAATAATTATAAAATTGGGGAAACATTTTTGAGCCCCCGAGTGAATAATTATCGCCCAGGACAATCTGTTAAGACCCCCGAACGACTAATCGACACTTCGCAAAATTAAATAAATACTCCAAAAAATAAGTAGAAATTTGTGTAAAAATACCGCATGACCAGAACAGCTCCATGGCAACTTGGAGTGCAACCAACTTGAGAAATCAACATACTACCTCCTTCAAAGATTCAAAACGTTCCATTTTGACTCCGATACAACTCCACCAGCCATTGAAACAGTAAAACTACTCCCCAAAGGCTGATCAAACTCAGTCTTCAGGAGTGGGGGGCTCGTGATATGGATAAAAACGGGGTTAAATCGGAGCCATCCAAATCGAACACGAATCTTAAAGCTTGGGGGCAAAATAGTAATTTCACCTACAAAGGGGTCCAAAGCGGGTACAGGGTCTCCTTCCCACAGACCCATTAACCCGCGAATGGACCCATCTCCAATTGGGCACGGGTTTCAACCCGCTGCGCACCCGATCCAGCCAGATAAAATCAAGGTCTCTGATTAATCCTAATCAACGGCCCTGATTCCCATCTATCTTTTCACTGGGGGTTAGGGATTATATTCCTTATCTGATTACTAGGATTACATTCCTTATCAGATCATGAGGATTACATTCCTAACCTAATCCCTAAGGCGACTATAAATACCCCCCACCTACCACCAGTATGAGGTAATCAACCATTTGCCAGTTTACGCTCTCATAATCATTCCTGGTTACTGACTTGAGCGTCCGAGGGTGCGTCGCCGGGATCAACCCCGGTGTCTCGCACTTTTTTGCAGGTGAACGGCGGGAGCCAGGGATCAAACTCCGGCGGAAGAGGTTCAGGTTTGCTATTTAGGTTTTTCAAGAACTCACAAATACTATCGGTTTACCCCCATACCAGATTTTGCGGTAACATTGGTAAAATTCAGTATATGAGGGTGAAAGTGACTAATTAATTAACCAATTAATTAATTAACTAATTTTTTCAAGTGACTAATTAATTAGAGGATAAGCAATGTCGAAAAAAACTAATAAATCATTGTTTCTACAGGGCGAGGGAAGTAAAAATTCCATCTCAAGCACACTTATGGAGCATTCTGATTCCTGCATTAACTGACGCACGTCATGAGGCGCTCAACATTGCGCTATTGTGCATCTTGCCATTTGAAAACAAACCAACAAATGTGGAGGCTCAAATTGTCAGAAGGGTGGCTACCAAGTGTAAATTCAATTTCCCATTACATAATTCTTTTGACGGGTCTGATATGAATACTCTCATAACTGCTCTATCTTTCAGTCAACAAACCCCAGTTCTTCGGCAATTCATTAATGAATCGATGAGAGAATTGGCAAAAGAGGATTCAATTTTGGGTTATGTTGTTTCACATGTAACAATTTTTTGTAGGGACTAGTGCCCACATGAAGAAGAAGAAGAATGATATGTGATGCAGATATGTAGATAAGAAATTCTAAATGAGAGTGTTCAAGACATTTTGAGTACCTATGCAGCTTAGATAATACATTTGGTCCATTAATTTCTAAAACAAATTTATATATTTCGCATATTTTGCTTTTAACAATGTGCAATTTTTTTGTATACATTTTATTTTATTTTATTTTATTTTATTTTACTTTATTTTATTTTATTTTTTGTATGGAGAGCCCTCTCTGACTATTTCTCTGCCTTGTGTGCAGTTCCCTTGAGGACTCGATATTGCCAAGAGGATCTTGGAAAGTCTTTTATACAGGTATGGTATTATTCTCTGTAAATTTTTAATCTGTCGTGTTCAACTCATATTTTGTTTTTTTAAGTTAAATTTCTTTGAAATTATCTGAGGGAAAATTTATCCTTTAAATTTTGGATTAGTTTTGTCTAAACTCTGAGCTTAATCATTAAGGTTTCTGGTAGTGAAGAGGGGATGTGTGTGTATATAGGATGTTTGTGTGAGGTTTGGCTGATATGCCCTCGTACTCCGAGAGGAGGTATTAGGGCAGTTATTTTCTGACTGTCTACATATTAGATACCGATGCATCACCCATGTGGATGTTGAAGATACGGTGCCGATTAAATTAGTAAGAGGATAATCAAGGCAAAAAATACTAACAACTTTGATTACTTCCCCTAATTATTGCTATTAGTTTAATCAACTGTAAAATTCGTTGGATTCAAATATCTGGAAGGTCAGGCAAAAGATCTTGCATCTAATTGCTCAAACTAATCAATTACCTCACATAATTTATGTTTCAAAACTACTTTAAATCAAAACATAATCAAACAAATTTGGGAATCTCTGCCCTGATATGATGCTAGTAAAATTCAGTATATGAGGGTGAAAGTGACTAATTAATTAACCAATTAATTAATTAACTAATTTTTTCAAGCGACTAATAAATTAGAGGAGAAGCAATGTTGAAAAAAACTAATAAATCATTGTTTCTACAGGGCGAGGGAAGTAAAAATTCCATCTCAAGCACACTTATGAAGCATTCTGATTCCTGCATTAACTAACGCACGCCATGAGGCACTCAACTTTGCGCTATTGTGCATCTTGCCATTTGAAAACAAACCAACAAATGTGGAGGCTCAAATTGTCAGAAGGGTGGCTACAAAGTGTAAATTCTATTTCCCATTACATAATTCTTTTGACGGGTCTGATATGAATACTCTCATAACTGCTCTATCTTTCAGTCGACAAACCCTAGTTCTTCGGCAATTCATTAATGAATCGATGAGAGAATTGGCAAAAGAGGATTCAATTTTGGGTTATGTTGTTTCACATGTAACAATTTTTTGTAGGGACTAGTGCCCACATGAAGAAGAAGAAGAATGATATGTGATGCAGATATGCAGATAAGAAATTCTAAATGTGAGTGTTCAAGACATTTTGAGTACCTATGCAGCTTAGATAATACATTTGGTCCCTTAATTTCTAAAACAAATTTATATATTTTGCATATTTTGCTTTCAACAATGTGCAATTTTTTTGTATACATTTTATATTATTTTATTTTATTTTATTCTACTTTATTTTATTTTATTTTTTGTATGGAGAGCCCTCTCTGACTAATTCTCTGCCTTGTGTGCAGTTTTCCCTTGAGGACTCGATATTGCCAAGAGGATCTTGGAAAGTCTATTATACAGGTATGGTATTATTCTCTGTAAATTTTTAATCAGTCGTGTTCAACTCATATTTTGTTTTTTTAAGTTAAATTTCTTTAAAATTATCTGAGGGAAAAATTATCCTTTAAATTTTGGATTAGTTTTGTCTAAACTCTGAGCTTAATCATTAAGGTTTCTGGTAGTGAAGAGGGGATGTGTGTATATAGGATGTTTGTGTGAGGTTTGGCTGATATGCCCTCGTACTCCGAGAGGAGGTATTAGGGCAGTTATTTTCTGACTGTCTACATATTAGATACCGATGCATCACCCATGTGGATGTTGAAGATACGCTGCCGATTAAATTAGTGAGAGGATAATCAAGGCAAAAAATACTAACAACTTTGATTACTTCCCCTAATTATTGCTATTAGTTTAATCAACTGTAAAATTCATTGGATTCAAATATCTGGAAGGTCAGGCAAAAGATCTTGCGTCTAATTGCTCAAACTAATCAATTACCTCACATAATTTATGTTTCAAAACTACTTTAAATCAAAACATAATCAAACAAATTTGGGAATCTATGCCCTGATATGATGCTAGTAAAATTCTGTATATGAGGGTGAAAGTGACTAATTAATTAACCAATTAATTAAATAACTAATTTTTTCAAGTGACTAATTAATTAGAGGATAAGCAATGTCGAAAAAAACTAATAAATCATTGTTTCTACAGGGCGAGGGAAGTAAAAATTCCATCTCAAGCACACTTATGAAGCATTCTGATTCCTGCATTAACTGACGCACGCCATGAGGTGCTCAACTTTGCACTATTGTGCATCTTGCCATTTGAAAACAAACCAACAAATGTGGAGGCTCAAATTGTCAGAAGGGTGGCTACCAAGTGTAAATTCAATTTCCCATTACTTAATTTTTTTGACGGGTCTGATATGAATACTCTCATAACTGCGCTATCTTTCAGTCGACAAACCCCAGTTCTTCGGCAATTCATTAATGAATCGATGAGAGAATTGGCAAAAGAGGATTCAATTTTAGGTTATGTTGTTTCACATGTAACAATTTTTTGTAGGGATTAGTGCCCACATGAAGAAGAAGAAGAATGATATGTGATGCAGATATTTAGATAAGAAATTCTAAATGTGAGTGTTCAAGACATTTTGAGTACCTATGCAGCTTAGATAATACATTTGGTCCCTTAATTTCTAAAACAAATTTATATATTTTGCATATTTTGCTTTTAACAATGTGCAATTTTTTTGTAAACATTTTATTTTATTTTATTTTATTTTATTTTATTTTACTTTATTTTATTTTAATTTTTGTATGGAGAGCCCTCTCTGGCTATTTCTCTGCCTTGTGTGCAGTTTTCCCTTGAGGACTCGATATTGCCAAGAGGATCTTGGAAAGTCTTTTATACGGGTATGGCATTATTCTCTGTAAATTTTTAATCCCTTGTGTTCAACTCATATTTTGTTTTTTTATGTTAAATTTCTTTAAAATTATCTGAGGGAAAATTTATCCTTTAAATTTTGGATTAGTTTTGTCTAAACTCTGAGCTTAATCTTTAAGGTTTCTGGTAGTGAAGAGGGGATGTGTGTATATAGGATGTTTGTGTGAGGTTTGGCTGATATGCCCTCGTACTCCGAGAGGAGGTATTAGGGCAGTTATTTTCTGACTGTCTACATATTAGATACCGATGCATCACCCATGTGGATGTTGAAGATACGCTGCCGATTAAATTAGTGAGAGGATAATCAAGGCAAAAAATACTAACAACTTTGATTACTTCCCCTAATTATTGCTATTAGTTTAATCAACTGTAAAATTCGTTGGATTCAAATATCTGGAAGGTCAGGCAAAAGATCTTGCGTCTAATTGCTCAAACTAATCAATTACCTCACATAATTTATGTTTCAAAACTACTTTAAATCAAAACATAATCAAACAAATTTGGGAATCTATGCCCTGATATGATGCTAGTAAAATTTTGTATATGAGGGTGAAAGTGACTAATTAATTAACCAATTAATTAAATAACTAATTTTTTCAAGTGACTAATTAATTAGAGGATAAGCAATGTCGAAAAAAACTAATAAATCATTGTTTCTACAGGGCGAGGGAAGTAAAAATTCCATCTCAAGCACACTTATGAAGCATTCTGATTCCTGCATTAACTGACGCACGCCATGAGGCACTCAACTTTGCACTATTGTGCATCTTGCCATTTGAAAACAAACCAACAAATGTGGAGGCTCAAATTGTCAGAAGGGTGGCTACCAAGTGTAAATTCAATTTCCCATTACTTAATTTTTTTGACGGGTCTGATATGAATACTCTCATAACTGCTCTATCTTTCAGTCGACAAACCCCAGTTCTTCGGCAATTCATTAATGAATCGATGAGAGAATTGGCAAAAGAGGATTCAATTTTAGGTTATGTTGTTTCACATGTAACAATTTTTTGTAGGGATTAGTGCCCACATGAAGAAGAAGAAGAATGATATGTGATGCAGATATTTAGATAAGAAATTCTAAATGTGAGTGTTCAAGACATTTTGAGTACCTATGCAGCTTAGATAATACATTTGGTCCCTTAATTTCTAAAACAAATTTATATATTTTGCATATTTTGCTTTTAACAATGTGCAATTTTTTTGTAAACATTTTATTTTATTTTATTTTACTTTATTTTACTTTATTTTATTTTAATTTTTGTATGGAGAGCCCTCTCTGGCTATTTCTCTGCCTTGTGTGCAGTTTTCCCTTGAGGACTCGATATTGCCAAGAGGATCTTGGAAAGTCTTTTATACGGGTATGGCATTATTCTCTGTAAATTTTTAATCCCTTGTGTTCAACTCATATTTTGTTTTTTTAAGTTAAATTTCTTTAAAATTATCTGAGGGAAAATTTATCCTTTAAATTTTGGATTAGTTTTGTCTAAACTCTGAGCTTAATCTTTAAGGTTTCTGGTAGTGAAGAGGGGATGTGTGTATATAGGATGTTTGTGTGAGGTTTGGCTGATATGCCCTCGTACTCCGAGAGGAGGTGTTAGGGCAGTTATTTTCTGACTGTCTACATATTAGATACCGATGCATCACCCATGTGGATGTTGAAGATACGCTGCCGATTAAATTAGCGAGAGGATAATCAAGGCAAAAAATACTAACAACTTCGATTACTTCCCCTAATTATCGCCATTAGTTTAATCAACTGTAAAATTCATTGGATTCAAATATCTGGAAGGTCAGGCAAAAGTTATTGCGTCTAATTGCTCATACTAATCAATTACCTCACATAATTTATGTTTCAAAACTACTTTAAATCAAAACATAATCAAACAAATTTGGGAATCTATGCCCTGATATGATGCTTGTAAAATTCAGTATATGAGGGTGAAAGTGACTAATTAATCAACCAATTAATTAATTAACTAATTTTTTCAAGTGACCAATTAATTAGTGGAGAAGCAAATGTTGAAAAAAACTAATAAATCATTGTTTCTGCAGGGCGAGGGAAGTAAAAATTCCATCTCAAGCACACTTATGGAGCATTCTGATTCCTGCATTAACTGACGCACGTCATGAGGCGCTCAACTTTGGGCTATTGTGCATCTTGCCATTTGAAAACAAACCAACAAATGTAGAGGCTCAAATTGTCAGAAGGGTGGCTACCTAGTGTAAATTCAATTTCCCATTACATAATTCTTTTGACGGGTCTGATATGAATACTCTCATAACTACTCTATCTTTCAGTCGACAAACCCCAGTTCTTCGGCAATTCATTAATGAATCGATGAGAGAATTGGCAAAAGAGGATTCAATTTTGGGTTATGTTGTTTCACATGTAACAATTTTTTG
Source organism: Hemerocallis citrina (assembly GCA_017893485.1). Lineage (NCBI taxonomy): Eukaryota > Viridiplantae > Streptophyta > Magnoliopsida > Asparagales > Asphodelaceae > Hemerocallis > Hemerocallis citrina. Next base: position 27,196,614 of record CM030363.1, read on the forward strand.
CAGGGACTAGTGCCCACATGAAGAAGAAGAAGAATGATATGTGATGCAGATATGTAGATAAGAAATTCTAAATGTGAGTGTTCAAGACATTTTGAGTACCTATGCAGCTTAGATAATACATTTGGTCCCTTAATTTATAAAACAAATTTATATATTTTGCATATTTTGCTTTTAACAATGTGCAGTTTTTTTTGTATACATTTTATTTTATTTTATTGTATTTTATTTTATTTTACTTTATTTTATTTTATTTTTTGTATGGAGAGCCCTCTCTGGCTATTTCTCTGCCTTGTGTGCAGTTTTCCCTTGAGGACTCGATATTGCCAAGAGGATCTTCGAAAGCCTTTCATACAGGTATGGTATTATTCTCTGTAAATTTTTAATCCCTTGTGTTCAACTCATATTTTATTTTTTTAAGTTAAATTTCTTTAAAATTATCTGAGGGAAAATTTATCCTTTAAATTTGGATTAGTTTTGTCTAAACTCTGAGCTTAATCTTTAAGGTTTCTGGTAGTGAAGAGGGGATGTGTGTATATAGGATGTTTGTGTGAGGTTTGGCTGATATGCCCTCGTACTCCGAGAGGAGGTATTAGGGCAGTTATTTTCTGACTGTCTACATATTAGATACCGATGCATCACCCATGTGGATGTTGAAGATACGCTGCCGATTAAATTAGTGAGAGGATAATCAAGGCAAAAAATACTAACAACTTCGATTACTTCCCCTAATTATTGCCATTAGTTTAATCAACTGTAAAATTCGTTGGATTCAAATATCTGGAAGGTCAGGCAAAAGATCTTGCGTCTAATTGCTCAAACTAATCAATTACCTCACATAATTTATGTTTCAAAACTACTTTAAATCAAAACATAATCAAACAAATTTGGGAATCTGTGCCCTGATATGATGCTAGTAAAATTCAGTATATGGGAGTGAAAGTGACTAATTTAATTAACCAATTAATTAATTAACTAATTTTTTTGAGTGACTAATTAATTAGAGGAGAAGCAATGTTGAAAAAAAACTAATAAATCATTGTATCTACAGGGCGAGGGAAGGAAAAATTCCATCTCAAGCACACTTATGGAGCATTCTGATTCCTGCATTAACTGACGCACGTCATGAGGCGCTCAACTTTGCGCTATTGTGCATGCTGCCCTTTGAAAACAAACCAACAAATGTGGAGGCTCAAATTGTCAGAAGGGTGGCTACCTAGTGTAAATTCAATTTCCCAATACATAATTCTTTTGATGGGTCTGATATGAATACTCTCATAACTGCTCTATCTTTCAGTCGACAAACCCCAGTTATTCGGCAATTCATTAATGAATCGATGAGAGAATTGGCAAAAGCGGATTCAATTTTGTGTTATGTTGTTTCACATGTAACAATTTTTTGTGGGGACTAGTGCCCACATGAAGAAGAAGAAGAATGATATGTGATGCAGATATGTAGATAAAAAATTTTAAATGTGAGTGTTCAAGACATTTTGAGTACCTATGCAGCTTAGATAATACATTTGGTCCCTTAATTTCTAAAACAAATTTATATATTTTGCATATTTTGCTTTTAACAATGTGCAATTTTTTTGTATACATTTTATTTTATTTTATTTTATTTTATTTTATTTTATTTTATTTTTGTATGGAGAGCCCTCTCTGGCTATTTCTCTGCCTTGTGTGCAGTTTTCTCGTGAGGACTCGATATTGCCAAGAGGATCTTGGAAAGTCTTTTATACAGGCATGGTATTATTCTCTGTAGTTTTTAATCCCTTGTGTTCAACTCATATTTTGTTTTTTTAAGTTAAATTTCTTTAAAATTATCTGAGGGAAAATTTATCCTTTAAATTTTGGATTAGTTTTGTCTAAACTCTGAGCTTAATCTTTAAGGTTTCTGGTAGTGAAGAGGGGATGTGTGTATATAGGATGTTTGTGTGAGGTTTGGCTGATATGCCCTCGTACTCCGAGAGGAGGTATTAGGGCAGTTATTTTCTGACTGTCTACATATTAGATACCGATGCATCACCCATGTGGATGTTGAAGATACGCTGCCGATTAAATTAGTGAGAGGATAATCAAGGCAAAAAATACTAACAACTTCGATTACTTCCCCTAATTATTGCCATTAGTTTAATCAACTGTAAAATTCGTTGGATTCAAATATCTGGAAGGTCAGGCAAAAGATCTTGCGTCTAATTGCTCAAACTAATCAATTACCTCACATAATTTATGTTTCAAAACTACTTTAAATCAAAACATAATCAAACAAATTTGGGAATCTATGCCCTGATATGATGCTAGTAAAATTCAGTATATGAGAGTGAAAGTGACTAATTAATTAACCAATTAATTAATTAACTAATTTTTTCAAGTGACTAATTAATTAGAGGTGAAGCAATGTTGAAAAAAAACTAATAAATCATTGTTTCTACAAGGCGAGGGAAGGAAAAATTCCATCTCAAGCACACTTATGGAGCATTCTGATTCCTGCATTAACTGACGCACGTCATGAGGCGCTCAACTTTGCGCTATTGTGCATCTTGCCATTTGAAAACAAACCAACAAATGTGGAGGCTCAAATTGTCAAAAGGGTGGCTACCAAGTGTAAATTCAATTTCCCATTACATAATTCTTTTGACGGGTCTGATATGAATACTCTCATAACTGCTCAATCTTTCAGTCGACAAACCCCAGTTCTTCGACAATTCATTAATGAATCGATGAGAGAATTGGCAAAAGAGGATTCAATTTTGGGTTATGTTGTTTCACATATAACAATTTTTTGTGGGGACTAGTACCCACATGAAGAAGAAGAAGAATGATATGTGATGCAGATATGTAGATAAGAAATTTTAAATGTGAGTGTTCAAGACATTTTGAGTACCTTTGTAGCTTAGATAATACATTTGGTCCCTTAATTTCTAAAACAAATTTATATATTTTGCATATTTTGCTTTCAACAATGTGCAAATTTTTTGTATACATTTTATTTTATTTTATTTTATTTTTCTTTATTTTATTTTATTTTTTGTATGGAGAGCCCTCTCTGGCTATTTCTCTGCCTTGTGTGCAGTTTTCCCTTGAGGACTCGATATTGCCAAGAGGATCTTGGAAAGTCTTTCATACAGCTATGGTATTATTCTCTGTAAATTTTTAATCCCTTGTGTTCAACTCATATTTTGTTTTTTTAAGTTATATTTCTTTAAAATTATCTGAGGGAAAATTTATCCTTTAAATTTTGGGTTAGTTTTGTCTAAACTCTGAGCTTAATCTTTAAGGTTTCTGGTAGTGAAGAGGGGATGTGTGTATATAGGATGTTTGTGTGAGGTTTGGCTGATATGCCCTCGTACTCCGAGAGGAGGTATTAGGGCAGTTATTTTCTGACTGTCTACATATTAGATACCGATGCATCACCCATGTGGATGTTGAAGATACGCTGCCGATTAAATTAGCTAGAGGATAATCAAGGCAAAAAATACTAACAACTTCGATTACTTCCCCTAATTATTGCCATTAGTTTAATCAACTGTAAAATTCGTTGGATTCAAATATCTGGAAGGTCAGGCAAAAGATCTTGCGTCTGATTGCTCAAACTAATCAATTACCTCAAATAATTTATGTTTCAAAACTACTTTAAATCAAAACATAATCAAACAAATTTGGGAATCTATGCCCTGATATGATGCTTGTAAAATTCAGTATATGAGGGTGAAAGTGACTAATTAATTAACCAATTAATTAATTAACATATTTTTTCAAGTGACTAATTAATTAGTGGAGAAGCAAATTTTGAAAAAAACTAATAAATCCTTGTTTCTACAGGGCGAGGGAAGTAAAAATTCCATCTCAAGCACACTTATGGAGCATTCTGATTCCTGCATTAACTAACCCACGTCATGAGGCGCTCAACTTTGTGCTATTGTGCATCTTGCCATTTGAAAACAAACCAAAAAATGTGGAGGCTCAAATTGTCAGAAGGGTGGCTTCCAAGTTTAAATTCAATTTCCCATTACATAATTCTTTTGACGGGTCTGATATGAATACTCTCATAACTGCTCTATCTTTCAGTCGACAAACCCCAGTTCTTCGGCAATTCATTAATGAATCGAAGAGAGAATTGGCAAAAGAGGATTCAATTTTGGGTTATGTTGTTTCACATGTAACAATTTTTTGTAGGGACTAGTGCCCACATGAAGAAGAAGAAGAATGATATGTGATGCAGATATGTAGATAAGAAATTCTAAATGTGAGTGTTCAAGACATTTTGAGTACCTATGCAGCTTAGATAATACATTTGGTCCCTTAATTTCTAAAACAAATTTTTAAATTTTGCATATTTTGCTTTTAACAATGTGCAAATTTTTTGTATACATTTTATTTTATTTGATTTTATTTTATTTTACATTATTTTATTTTATTTTTCGTATGGAGAGCCCTCTCTGGCTATTTCTCGGCCTTGTGTGCAGTTTTCCCTTGAGGACTCGATATTGCCAAGAGGATCTTGGAAAGTCTTTTATACAGGTATGGTATTATTCTCTGTAAATTTTTAATCCCTTGTGTTCAACTCATTTTTTGTTTTTTTAAGTTAAATTTCTTTAAAATTATCTGGGGGAAAATTTATCCTTTAAATTTTGGATTAGTTTTGTCTAAACTCTGAGCTTAATCTTTAAGGTTTCTGGTAGTGAAGAGGGGATGTGTGTATATAGGATGTTTGTGTGAGGTTTGGCTGATATGCCCTCGTACTCCGAGAGGAGGTATTAGGGCAGTTATTTTCTGACTGTCTACATATTAGATACCGATGCATCACCCATGTGGATGTTGAAGATACGCTGCCGATTAAATTAGTGAGAGCATAATCAAGGCAAAAAATACTAACAACTTCGATTACTTCCCCTAATTATTGCCATTATTTTAATCAACTGTAAAATTCGTTGGATTCAAATATCTGGAATGTCAGGCAAAAGATCTTGCGTCTAATTGCTCAAACTAATCAATTACCTCACATAATTTATGTTTCAAAACTACTTTAAATCAAAACATAATCAAACAAATTTGGGAATCTATGTCCTGATATGATGCTAGTAAAATCCAGTATATGAGAGTGAAAGTGACTAAATAATCAACCAATTAATTAATTAACTAATTTTTTCAAGTGACTAATTAATTAGAGGAGAAGCAATGTTGAAAAAAACTAATAAATCCTTGTTTCTACAGGGCGAGGGAAGTAAAAATTCCATCTCAAGCACACTTATGGATCATTCTGATTCCTGCATTAACTGACGCACGTCATGAGGCGCTCAACTTTGCGCTATTGTGCATCTTGCCATTTGAAAACAAACCAACAAATGTGGAGGCTCAAATTGTCAGAAGGGTGGCTACCTAGTGTAAATTCAATTTCCCATTACATAATTCTTTTGACGGGTCTGATATGAATACTCTCATAACTGCTCTATCTTTCGGTCGACAAACCCCAGTTCTTCGGCAATTCATTAATGAATCGATGAGAGAATTGTCAAAAGAGGATTCAATTTTGGGTTATGTTGTTTCACATGTAACAATTTTTTGTAGGGACTAGTGCCCACATGAAGAAGAAGAAGAATGATATGTGATGCAGATATGTAGATAAGAAATTCTAAATGTGAGTGTTCAAGACATTTTGAGTACCTGTGCAGCTTAGATAATACATTTGGTCCCTTAATTTCTAAAACAAATTTATAAATTTTGCATATTTTGCTTTTAACAATGTTCAAATTTTTTGTATACATTTTATTTTATTTCATTTTATTTTATTTTACTTTATTTTATTTTATTTTTTGTATGGAGTGCCCTCTCTGGCTATTTCTCTGCCTTGTGTGCAGTTTTCCCTTGAGGACTCGATATTGCCAAGAGGATCGTGGAAAGTCTTTCATACAGCTATGGTATTATTCTCTGTAAATTTTTAATCCCTTGTGTTCAACTCATATTTTGTTTTTTTAAGTTATATTTCTTTAAAATTATCTAAGGGAAAATTTATCCTTTAAATTTTGGATTAGTTTTGTCTAAACTCTGAACTTAATCTTTAAGGTTTCTAGTAGTGAAGAGGGGATGTGTGTATATAGGATGTTTGTGTGAGGTTTGGCTGATATGCCCTCGTACTCCGAAAGGAGGTGTTAGGGCAGTTATTTTCTGACTGTCTACATATTAGATACCGATGCATCACCCAAGTGGATGTTGAAGATACGCTGCAAATTAAATTAGAGAGAGGATAATCAAGGCAAAAAATACTAACAACTTCGATTACTTCCCCTAATTATTGCCATTAGTTTAATCAACTGTAAAATTCGTTGGATTCAAATATTTGGAACGTCAGGCAAAAGATCTTGCGTCTAATTGCTCAAACTAATCAATTACCTCACATAATTTATGTTTCAAAACTAATTTAAATCAAAACATAATCAAACAAATTTGGAAATCTATGCCCTGATATGATGCTTGTAAAATTCAGTATATGCAGGTGAAAGTGACTAATTAATCAACCAATTAATTAATTAACTAATTTTTTCAAGCGACTAATTAATTAGAGGAGAAGCAATGTTGAAAAAAACAAATAAATCATTGTTTCTACAGGGCGAGGGAAGTAAAAATTCCATCTCAAACACACTTATGGAGCATTCTGATTCCTGCATTAACTGACGCACGTCATGAGGCGCTCAACTTTGCGCTATTGTGCATCTTGCCATTTGAAAACAAAGCAAAAAATGTGGAGGCTCAAATTGTCAGAAGGGTGGCTACCAAGTGTAAATTCAGTTTCCCATTACATAATTCTTTTGACGGGTCTGATATGAATACTCTCATAACTGCTCTATCTTCCAGTCGACAAACCCCAGTTCTTCGGCAATTCATTAATGAATCGATGAGAGAATTGGCAAAAGAGGATTCAATTTTGGGTTATGTTGTTTCACATGTAACAAATTTTTGTAGGGACTAGTGCCCACATGAAGAAGAAGAAGAAGAATGATATGTGATGCAGATATGTAGATAAGAAATTCTAAATGAGTGTTCAAGACATTTTGAGTACCTATGCAGCATAGATAATACAGTTGGTCCCTTAATTTCTAAAACAAATTTATATATTTTGCATATTTTGCTTTTAACAATGTGCAAGTTTTTTGTATACATTTTATTTTATTTTATTTTATTTTATTTTATTTTATTTTATTTTTTGTATGGAGAGCCCTCTCTGGCTATTTCTCTGCCTTGTGTGCAGTTTTCCCGTGAGGACTCGATATTGCCAAGAGGATCTTGGAAAGTCTTTTATACAGGTATGGTATTATTCTCTGTAAATTTTTAATCCCTTGTGTTCAACTCATTTTTTGTTTTTTTAAGTTAAATTTCTTTAAAATTATCTGCGGGAAAATTTATCCTTTAAATTTTGGATTAGTTTTGTCTAAACTCTGAGCTTAATCTTTAAGGTTTCTGATAGTGAAGAGGGGATGTATGTATATAGGATGTTTGTGTGAGGTTTGGCTGATATGCCCTCGTACTCCGAGAGGAGGTATTAGGGCAGTTATTTTCTGACTGTCTACATATTAGATACCGATGCATCACCCATGTGGATGTTGAAGATACGCTGCCGATTAAATTAGCGAGAGGATAATCAAGGCAATAAATACTAACAACTTCGATTACTTCCCCCAATTATTGCCATTAGTTTAATCAACAATAAAATTCGTTGGATTCAAATATCTAGAAGGTCATGCAAAAGATCTTGCGTCTAATTTCTCAAACTAATCAATTACCTCACATAATTTATGTTTCAAAACTACTTTAAATCAAAACATAATCAAACAAATTTGGGAATCGACGCCCTGATATGATGCTAGTAAAATTCAGTATATGAGGGTGAAAGTGACTAATTAATCAACCAATTAATTAATTAACTAATTTTTTCAAGTGACTAATTAATTAGAGGAGAAGCAATGTTGAAAAAAACTAATAAATCATTGTTTATACAGGGCGAGGGAAGTAAAAATTCCTTCTCAAGCACACTTATGGAGCATTCTGAATCCTGCATTAACTGACGCACGTCATGAGGCGCTCAACTTTGCGCTATTGTGCATCTTGCCATTTGAAAACAAACCAACAAATGTGGAGGCTCAAATTGTCAGAAGGGTGGCTACCAAGTGCAAATTCAGTTTCCCATTACATAATTCTTTTGACGGGTCTGATATGAATACTCTCATAACTGCTCTATCTTTCCGTCGACAAACCCCAGTTCTTCGGCAATTCATTAATGAATCGATGAGAGAATTGGCAAAAGAGGATTCAATTTTGGGTTACGTTGTTTCCCATGTAACAATTTTTTGTAGGAACTAGTGCCCACATGAAGAAGAAGAAGAATGATATGTGATGCAGATATGTAGATAAGAAATTCTAAATGTGAGTGTTCAAGACATTTTGAGTACCTATGCAGCTTAGATAATACATTTGGTCCCTTAATTTATAAAACAAATTTATATATTTTGCATATTTTGCTTTTAACAATGTGCAAATTTTTTGTATACATTTTATTTTATTTTATTTTATTTTATTTTATTTTATTTTTTGTATGGAGAGCCCTCTCTGGCTATTTCTCTGCCTTGTGTGCAGTTTTCCCGTGAGGACTCGATATTGCCAAGGGGATCTTGGAAAGTCTTTCATACAGGTATGGTATTATTCTCTGTAAATTTTTAATCCCTTGTGTTCAACTCATATTTTGTTTTTTTAAGTTAAATTTCTTTAAAATTATCTGAGGGAAAATTTATCCTTTAAATTTTGGATTAGTTTTGTCTAAACTCTGAGCTTCATCTTTAAGGTTTCTAGTAGTGAAGAGGGGATGTGTGTATATAGGAAGTATGTGTGAGGTTTGGCTGATATGCCCTCGTACTCCGAGAGGAGGTATTAGGGCAGTTATTTTCTGACTGTCTACATATTAGATACCGATGCATAACCCATGTGGATGTTGAAGATACGCTGCCGATTAAATTAGTGAGAGGATAATCAAGGCAAAAAATACTAACAACTTCGATTACTTCCCCTAATTATTGCCATTAGTTTAATCAACTGTAAAATTCGTTGGATTCAAATATCTGGAAGGTCAGGCAAAAGATCTTGCGTCTAATTGCTCAAACTAATCAATTACCACACATAATTTATGTTTCAAAACTACTTTAAATCAAAACATAATCAAACAAATTTGGGAATCTATGCCCTGATATGATGCTAGTAAAATTCAGTATATGAGGGTGAAAGTGAATAATTAATTAACTAATTTTTTCAAGTGACTAATTAATTAGAGGAGAAGCAATGTTGAAAAAAACAAATAAATCATTGTTTCTACAGGGCGAGGGAAGTAAAAATTCCATCTCAAACACACTTATGGAGCATTCTGATTCCTGCATTAATTGACGCACATCATGAGGCGCTCAATTTTGCGCTATTGTCCATCTTGCCATTTGAAAAAAAACCAAAAAATGTGGAGGCTCAAATTGTCAGAAGGGTGGCTACCAAGTGTAAATTCAGTTTCCCATTGCATAATTCTTTTGACGGGTCTGATATGAATACTCTCATAACTACTCTATCTTCCACTCGACAAACCCCAGTTCTTCGGCAATTCATTAATGAATCGATGAGAGAATTGGCAAAAGAGGATTCAATTTTGGGTTATGTTGTTTCACATGTAACAAATTTTTGTAGGGACTAGTGCCCACATGAAGAAGAAGAAGAATGATATGTGATGCAGATATGTAGATAAGAAATTCTAAATGTGAGTGTTCAAGACATTTTGAGTACCTATGCAGCATAGATAATACAGTTGGTCCCTTAATTTCTAAAACAAATTTATATATTTTGCATATTTTGCTTTTAACAATGTGCAAATTTTTTGTATACATTTTATTTTATTTTATTTTATTTTATTTTATTTTATTTTTTGTATGGAGAGCCCTCTCTGGCTATTTCTCTGCCTTGTGTGCAGTTTTCCCGTGAGGACTCGATATTGCCAAGAGGATCTTGGAAAGTCTTTCATACAGGTATGGTATTATTCTCTGTAAATTTTTAATCCCTTGTGTTCAACTCATTTTTTGTTTTTTTAAGTTAAATTACTTTAAAATTATCTGAGGGAAAATTTATCCTTTAAATTTTGGATTAGTTTTGTCTAAACTCTGAGCTTAATCTTTAAGGTTTTTGGTAGTGAAGAGGGGATGTGTGTATATAGGATGTTTGTGTGAGGTTTGGCTGATATGCCCTCGTATTCCGAGAGGAGGTATTAGGGCAGTTATTTTTTGACTGTCTACATATTAGATACCGATGCATCACCCATGTGGATGTTGAAGATACGCTGCCGATTAAATTAGTGAGAGGATAATCAAGGCAAAAAATACTAACAACTTCGATTACTTCCCCTAATTATTGCCATTAGTTTAATCAACTGTAAAATTCATTGGATTCAAATATCTGGAAGGTCAGGCAAAAGATCTTGCGTCTAATTGCTCAAACTAATCAATTACCTCACATAATTTATGTTTCAAAACTACTTTAAATCAAAACATAATCAAACAAATTTGGGAATCTATGCCCTGATATGATGCTTGTAAAATTCAGTATATGAGGGTGAAAGTGACTAATTAATCAACCAATTAATTAATTAACTAATTTTTTCAAGTGACTAATTAATTAGTGGAGAAGCAAATGTTGAAAAAAACTAATAAATCCTTGTTTCTACAGGGCGAGGGAAGTAAAAATTCCATCTCAAGCACACTTATGGAGCATTCTGATTCCTGCATTAACTGACGCACGTCATGAGGTGCTCAACTTTGCGCTATTGTGCATCTTGCCATTTGAAAACAAACCAGCAAATGTGGAGGCTCAAATTGTCAGAAGGGGGGCTACCAAGTGTGAATTCAATTTCCCATTACATAATTCTTTTGACGGGTCTGATATTAATGCTCTCATAACTACTCTATCTATCATTCGACAAACCCCAGTTCTTCGGCAATTCATTAATGAATCGATGAGAGAATTGGCAAAAGAGGATTCAATTTTGGGTTATGTTGTTTCAAATGTAACAATTTTTTGTAGGGACTAGTGCCCACATGAAGAAGAGGAAGAATGATATGTGATGCAGATATGTAGATAAGAAATTCTAAATGTAGTGTTCAAGACATTTTGAGTACCTATGCAGCTTAAATAATACATTTGGTCCCTTAATTTCTAAAACAAATTTGTATATTTTGCATATTTTGCTTTTAACAATGTGCAAATTTTTTGTATACATTTTATTTTATTTTATTTTATTTTATTTTATTTTATTTTACTTTATTTTATTTTATTTTATTTTTTGTATGGAGAGCCCTCTCTGGCTATTTTTCTGCCTTGTGTGCAGTTTTCCCTTGAGGACTCGATATTGCCAAGAGGATCTTGGAAAGTCTTTTATACAGGTATGGTATTATTCTCTGTAAATTTTTAATCCCTGGTGTTCAACTCATATTTTGTTTTTTTAAGTTAAATTTCTTTAAAATTATCTGAGGGAAAATTTATCCTTTAAATTTTGGATTAGTTTTGTCTAAACTCTGAGCTTAATCTTTAAGGTTTCTGGTAGTGAAGAGGGGATGTGTGTATATAGGATGTTTGTGTGAGGTTTGGCTGATATGCCCTCGTACTCCGAGAGGAGGTATTAGGGCAGTTATTTTCTGACTGTCTACATATTAGATACCGATGCATCACCCATGTGGATGTTGAAGATACGCTGCCGATTAAATTAGTGAGAGGATAATCAAGGAAAAATATACTAACAACTTCGATTACTTCCCCTAATTATTGCCATTAGTTTAATCAACTGTAAATAAAATTCGTTGGATTCAAATATCTGGAAGGTCAGGCAAAAGATCTTGCGTCTAATTGCTCAAACTAATCAATTACCTCACATAATTTATGTTTCAAAACTACTTTAAATCAAAACATAATCAAACAAATTTGGGAATCTATGCCCTGATATGATGCTACTAAAATTCAGTATATGAGGGTGAAAGTGATTAATTAATTAACTAATTAATTAATTAACTAATTTTTTCAAGTGACTAATTAATTAGAGGAGAAGCAATGTTGAGAAAAACTAATAAATCATTGTTTCTACAGGGCGAGGGAAGTAAAAAGTCCATCTCAAGCACACTTATGGAGCATTCTGATTCCTGCATTAACTGACGCACGTCATGAGGCGCTCAACTTTGCGCTATTGTGCATCTTGCCATTTGAAAACAAACCAACAAATGTGGTGGCTCAAATTGTCAGAAGGGTGGCTACCAAGTGTAAATTCAATTTCCCATTACATAATTCTTTTGACGGGTCTGATATGAATACTCTCATAACTGTTCTATCTTTCAGTCGACAAACCCCAGTTCTTCGGCAATTCATTAATGAATCGATGAGAGAATTGGCAAAAGAGGATTCAATTTTGGGTTATGTTGTTTCACATGTAACAATTTTTTGTAAGGACTAGTGCCCACATGAAGAAGAAGAAGAATGATATGTGATGCAGATATGTAGATAAGAAATTCTAAATGTGAGTGTTCAAGACATTTTGAGTACCTATGCATTTTAGATAATACATTTGGTCCCTTAATTTCTTCAATTGCTCGAACACACTGAAAGCAGCATGTCTCTGCTGTTGTTGTATGTCAATTAGATGATCGACATTAGATACTGCTTGATTAACCTGTTGATAGAGCAAAACAGAAATCAAATATAGTACATATATGGGGAAGTGTTAATTTGTTAAAAGAGCAAAGTTCACCTGCTCCAGTTCCAGATCGTTGTGAAATTGATGTCTTAATTGTCTTAATTGCCTTAATTGCTGCAGCATACCCAAGTTTTGGAAGTAACATCTATTTGAAGTTTCCCATGACAATTCAGATCTTTCATTGACACCCTTCGGAGGAGAATTCGGAGGATGGGTGATAGAATCTTCCAAGGATGGACAACACCAGGACTGACCCAAATGAAGCACACCATAGGATGGCTTAAGAAAAAGGCTAGTGGCTTCTATTGCTTCAGTTTCCAGCTATACCCGTACCATAAAATAAGATATAAGAATCAGACAGTTGGTAATTACTTATATCAGAAATGTGAAAAATCTATATAAAACAAAATACAATTAGTAGTAATCTTGGTTTAAAAGACAGGCCGGATCAGATTGGGGCCGAATCAGATTAGGCCCCAAATTTGTAATTCGCTTGTAAATATGGGCACGTATTTTGCGCGTAAAAGAAAAATACTGTTATTAGGGGCCTCCAAAAATAATTATTTGAGCCTTTAAATTTTTTTTGAAGATTATTTGGGTTTAGACTTGAAGACTTGAATTGAATTTGAGACTTTAAATTTGAGTGATTTAAAACAAATTTATATAATTTGCATATTTTGCTTTTAACAATGTGCAAATTTTTTGTATACATTTTATTTTATTTTATTTTATTTTATTGGGAGCCCCATTTTGGGAGTTCGCCTCGGGCCCCCGGAAACTTAGGGCCGGCCCTGCGTAGATCACAAGTACTACCTTGCCTATTTAGACTTTGTGTTGTAATGGATCTTTTGTATTGAGTGCCGAATGGCACATAGACTGATATCTGGTCTATGCGGTTTATTTTGTAATCTCGTTAATTGTTCATTAATGGGATTGGTGACCGTGATCACTATTTATTTCAAAAAACTAACAACACTATTATTTTTTCATTTAAAAATTAATGAGATAAATAATTAATGAAAAAATAAACATTAATGAGATAAAAGATCTGTTAATTTCAATAGATGTGAAAGTCCAAACATTGGGCGAACATAGTTCAACAAAAATTTTGTAGGGGGTTGTGCATCAGGTTGGTTGGACCCAAATTAATGCTCCACAACAAGATAAAATAATTCTATTGATGATCTAAAACCACCCAATATCAATTGGATTGGATCACTATTTCAGATCTCTGTCAGCCAGAAATAACCCCTTTTGATCAGTTTATTTACACATCTATAATATTATAATGGGAGAGTTGGAGTTGTAATGTTGTCAACATACAACCCGTGTGTTGTACGTGCAACTCCAACTCTCCCATTAATTACAACAAAAACAAATAAATAAATTCTACCTATTTAAAACGTGCAACGCACGTGCAACACAATTTTACAATATTTTTTTAACACTAAACATATACATATGTTGTCGTACAACTCAAATTCTAATTTTAAACACATGCATTGCACAGCTATAAATTATAGTTTTTTTCTTCAAAATATTTTTACCATTTACGTGCAACGCACGTCCAACTTCAAAACTATTTATTAACACGTAAATTGTACATGACAATCCTCAAACTCTTATCAAAACGTACATCGCACATGAAAAATGCTAGTTTTAGTTAAGCATAAAGATCAAAGGAATGCCAAGAGGTCTCCTTGAGATTTCACTGAGCTCCTGGAAAGGAGTGAAAAATACATCAGAGTCGAGAAAGCCCTTAATCCACAAGTCAAGAAAGAATCATCTTCTAGGAACAAATGGAAGAATGCAAACGAAGAAACACCCAAGAAGTTCCTAAAAAATGGTGCAAGCCAGCGTCGTACTGCTCCAATACCTCACTTCGACAAGTTTACTCCCTTGAAAACGAGTGTGCCTGCCATCCTTATGGTAGTTGAAAAATGGGATAGTTCGTCTTCCTCCTAGAATGACAACGGCCAGCAAGAGAAGAGACAAGGGCCTATGGTGCGCATTTTACAGACGCCATGGGGCCCTCAAAGAAGAAATTGAAGACCTGATTCGGCAGAGCTATCTCTCTCAGTTTGTCCAACGAAACAATAACACCGAAACCCCTCAACCACGGGGGGATAATAAGCATCCACAAAGGCCTTCTGAATCATGAGACTCTGAGCCAATGGCCATCCTACACACCATTCATGGAGGGCCTATGGGGGAAGATTCTAACTCCTTCCACAAAGCCTTCGTAAGGAAAGTTTATTCGGTACATAACACTCCACCCCCAAAGGGTTTGGGCCTCTTCGTGTCCTTCTCCGATAAAAATCTTGAGGGCGTCAAAACGCCTCATTGCGATGCACTGGTTATCATTCTAGGTATGGCAAATCATGAGGTGCGACGTATCCTCGTAGACAACGACAGCTCCGTAAAAATCCTCTTCATGGCTTCATTTGATGCTTTAAAACTCTTACTAGATCGACTCAAACCAGACAGCTATACACTTCACGACTTTTCAGGTGCACTTGTCCAAGTCGAGGGAATTGTCACACTCGACGTGACGACATGGAAAGCCCCAGCAACTCGGACGGAAGCATTAGAATTCCTAGTAGTCGACATCAAATCCACATATAATGCCATATTCGGCTGCCTAGGCCTGGTAGCTTTCCATGCGGTCGAGGCGTTTCACATGAAAATGAAATTTCCAACTCTATAGAGCATAGGCCAGGTTGTGGGAGTCCAACAGGCAGCACGGGCATGCTACACTGCTACCGTGGGGGGCTCGGTTCTCCCCCTTCATTCTGCAGAGCTACTACCAGAGAACAATCGTAATAACACCGAGTCTATAGACGGGGTCGAAGCTACTGCACTGGTCAGTCAAACCGAGAATTTTTAAAGTTGTCAAGTTATCTCCTCCCAGTTCCGAATGCATCCTCATCAGAATGCAACAATAAACCTAAATCCACCACCCGCAGCCACTTCGCTAAGACTCCAAGAAGAAACAGTCTTGCCAGTGCTCATCACTGCACCAGGGGCACCCCTTCTCCCTGCACATTCCGGGGAGGCTCACTTCAAAGCAAATGACTCCAGGCAAGGTCTACCAAGTTGTTTGCCTTTCAACTCACCAACTTGAAGACCCCGGGGGTAAGGATATGATAGTAGGGACTCGGAATGAGCAACACCTCATGAAATACAATGAGAGCGTCTGAAGTGCCGTCTTCTAACAGTAGAATTAAAAATAAAATTAAAAAAAACTTGTAATAAAGGCCAGTCACTAGGGAAGCCATTTATTTTTTTCTTTCAATAAAGACTGCTTTCACTAACGGTCATGCATGTAATAAGGGCCAGCCATTAAAGCAGCCCCTTAGTTTATTTTTCAATAAAATTAGCTAGTTTATTTTTGAACATCTTGTTCAATTTCATTAAAGCAAACAACGATCTAAATGCCCAACTTACACCTATAGCAGCGCTAAAAACTAGTTACAAGCTTTCCATAAGACAGGTTCGGAGTCCATACCCATGGCTCGAAGATACTCTAGCAATTTGCAATGAAGCAAGTTCAGAGTGTGCTTTGCCATTCGATCTGCTCCTGCAATCCGTTAGCGCCTCCACGACCGGTTCGGAGTCCATACCCATGGCTTGAAGATACTCTAGCAATTTGCAAAGAAGCAAGTTCCGAGTGCGCTTCGCCATTTGATATGCTCCTGCAACCTGTTAATACTTAAACTAACAAGTTTGGAATTCATACCCATGGTTCCTAGTTACTTTAACAACCTGCAATTAAGACATTCAAAGTTCAACTCGCCATTCGATCTGTTCCTGAAACTAGTTAAAATTCATTGAAGACAGATTAGGACGTCCAAAATTGTGGATCGCAATTACTCCAGCATCACTTGTAAAAAGCAACACTTAGAGTTCAACTCTCTCGATATAACTCTCACAATTTTTCGGAGGACCCATACAGCAAGTTTGGAAAATGACTCTCCTTCAAAGTTGCTCCTACAACTAGCTGAGTCTAAGCCGGAGAAGTTCTAAACTCCGTCACACACCGTCGACGTTCGTTAGTTGTACGCAATAGATTTAAAGCCCTGTTATTTAGCTATAAAGAACCTAGTCGATGGCACATCAACCTTGACAGTAAGGATCAAGCATATGCCAAGAATTCATCAAAAATCACAGAACTATCGCAAATATATGTATTTAGATCCAACGTCAGTACAAATATTTACAAGCCCGATCAAACACTTCGTTGACTCCAAACAACGAATTCAGTGCTAGGATCACCACTCGAGATCAGTGACCCGTTGACTCAGAACAATGGTTTCAATGTCCCGCTTACCACTACTGGCTTGGGCGAACCCTTCCAACAATCCTATAACTTCATGCAAAAGGTTTAATCCCTAAGGCCACCTCTCTAAACTTTTCGGGTACAAATGATAGTTTTTATAATCGATTCGGACCAAGGGCTGGCTCCCCAAACAAAACAGGTCAAACGGCTATATCTACGTTTAAATCCGTTATGCACCATCGACAGTTCGTTAGCTATACACAACAGACTTGAAGCCCCGTTGTTTAGCCACAAAGAATTCAATCGATGGCTCATCAATGTCGACTACAAGGTGCACCACAAGGATTAAGCACGCAAAAAGATCTCATCAAGAAACAAAGAATTATCTCAGACCCATATGTTCAGATCCAGTAGTGCTATAGATGTTTACAAGTAATTTGACCTACAGGCCGTCCCTTCGACTCCTTGGACGAGGGACGTTATTCCTAATAGATACGAGCCTCCTTGTGGGCCACCTGTCGGCCACCGCTTTTTCTTGACCGCTAGCATCTTTGGCAGAAAACATAGACCCACGGATTGAGATTGCTGATCGGCACACGAGGCGCATGACTCTCACCAGCCAAATCCAAACTCAACAAAGCCGACACGCCACTCCGGGCATCGCCAGGTTTTCAAGGGGGCACCCACGCTATCGATGCCGCTCCCCCGACGATCGACCCGACTCCTCCAACTGTTGCACTCTCTTTCACATTAGTCGTGGTGCCTTCCTTCACTTAAACCACTGATTCCTTTTTTACACCGACGACGTGCAAGATGCTTGTCGTTCGTAACGCACCAAGTCTCACTTGAAGGCGATACAACTCCAAGTCTTTCTTGACAACTACTTCTCTGAGTATAGCACACTCCCCAATATCGTCTTTAGTCACTTTCGGAGGTAGTGGCAAGTTGGCAAGATGATCGGTATACAACAGTGCTAACTCGCAATCCCTCTCAATAAGCACCGACTTAAGGTGAACAAACTCCAACCATTCATCCTCTGACTGGACACGCAAACATTCAATTGCCAATTCCGTTATGCGCAGTCACTTGCGAAGGTGCTCTACCTCGTCACTACGGGAGTTCTCACCGGATCCCACAATCATCTGTCAACAATTTCAAAAGCATGGTCAAACAAAAAGACAAAATATTAGGTATCACGGGCAAACGTCACTTCAAAGCATATCAACGCAATATGACAAATGGTAACAAATCTGAAAGATAGTTCAACCACTAAAACGAAGATACAAGAATGCGGTGGCCAGTCCGCAATTAGGCATCACAGAAAGTAGCTACAAGTCCGAAACAAAGACAAATAAATAAAGCCTGAAAGAAAGAGGGCATAACATGGTGAATCAAGCATCCACCTACTTCGACGCCACCACGGACAAGGAATCCCCAGCAGTTTCCTTCCCCTTGTCCTTCTTTCAGGAGCCGCTCCTCGCACTGCCCATGGGAGTGCCAATTCCGCCATCATCCTTCTTGCCCGTATAAAGGGGCTCACTAGGTCGAACAGTCACATGGTAGCCTTTTCAATCGAAACTGGGAACACACTCTGCCATGTGTGAAATTGCTGTGGTGTAAGACTTGAGCATCACCCCATGCAGCTTGGACTTACACTCAACATGAACCTTAGCCACCTCGACCTTCAACTCTGAGGTCACATCAGCGCGAGCCTTCTCCAACTCTAGTAGAAGGTCGGCGTTCCTCTTCTCCAGTGCCTTCTCCCTCTCCTATGACACCTCGAGCTCAAGGCGCATCCCCTCCTTACTCGCCGCCAACGCCTCCAACTCAAGGCGCCCCTCCCCTTCCTTCTTCGTCAGCTCCTCCAACTCCGTCTGTAACCCCCATTCCCGATAATTAGTATTTTCCGAGTATTTTCTATAAATAGGTTTTTTATAAACTTATATTGTGCTAAATTCATTTCAGATTTGTAAGTATTTTCTAATTAAAGATTTTATTTATTTCGAATAACGGTAACGGTGTATTTTGATCTTACTTTCGATTTCTTATTTAATCGGATGTTTATATTTGAGCCTAAAACAAATATATTATTATTATTGGATTTTTATTTTTTATTTTTAATAAAAATTGTCAGACCCGAATATCATTTTGATGTACAATTTTATTATTATTAGGATTATAATAATTAATTGTTAATTTCTTAATTATTCAATTAAAGTTCATTTATCAAATTATTTTATTTTCGTACTGATCCAAGTTTCGTGGCGAATTCCAATTTATTTTCAAGCCAATTTATATTTATTGTATTACTTATTTATTCATTTGGATTTAAATTTTTGTTCATGGAATTCTTTGTTTTTCTTAAATGAAATATTTTCTTATTAATTATATTTTTATTTCTTTTACTGAATTGTGGGTATTTTTATTTAAACCCTATTGATTTTGATCTATCTCTTAATTGAACCCTAAACCCCAATTTCATTTGTTCTTAACCCTAATCTACTTTTATTGGACCCTAAACCACTAACCCAATATCCTAATTGTACCCTATAAATACAACCCTAATGCAAACCTTAAAATTGTACAATTTTGAAGCACCAGCCGCTTATTCTCTCTCCTCTCTTCTCTTTCCTCTTCCGTTCTCTCTCCCCGTCATCGTTTCTTGACCAATCAACCAACTCACTATTGTTCATCTTCCCCTACCCAAATCCCGACCATCCCCGGTGCTCTGACAACCCCCTACCCCGTCGCCATCCCCTCCAGTCGCGCCGCCACCACCAACAACACCCCGACCCCTCTCCTCCTCTTCCGCCATTTCGTCGACAAACAGCCAGATCGAAACCCCATTGCTTCCCTGTTTCGTTCGACGACAGCGACCGCCCCTTCCCCCCGCCGTCGATGCCCTCGCCCAGCGCTGCTGCCGTCCGCTACAGCCGCCCTTAACCCCTCCAACGTTGCTGCTGCTGTCTCTTGTCTCTGTGATTTTTGGCTTTGCTGTGATTGCTTAAGTCCCTTTTTGTGCACGTATTATACACGTGCTATCTTGTGGGTTCGTGTGTTCGTGGGTTCGTTGCTTCGGGATCCTTATCCCGTTATTCTTGGTATTCGTTTTCACCATTTATAAGGCAAGTCACTGTCCTCTTGAATTGTTAATTGTATCAAATTCAAGTTTTGTTGAAACTCTTGCAAGTAGATCTCTTTGTTATCGTATTATCTATTGTTCATCTCTTCGTTGGGTCTATTGAGGGTTTACACGAGCTAACCCCAATATTCTTGACATCGTGCCACTTTTGACTCTAAAATTTAGATCTTTCATGAGAGCATATAGAATTGATAATAGGGTTGTTCATATAATCGTCATACAAATAAATTATTGTAGAGACAAATGATAAGTTGTATGTTGTTTGATCGATTGATGATAATTGATGTATGAGCGTGTTCTAACTTTATTTATCATGTTTTGACACTCATCATTCTGATTATATAACTTATTGACTAATAGAATTGATACCTATCATATTTAAATTAATATATTTCATGAAAACTACCCTAAACCTGTATATTGCTTGTGGGCCTGTATGTTGACTGATGTTTTTGAACCAGTAAACGATCTTAAAATGGAATACTTTCGGAACAAGAGTTGTAGCCTATTCTTTCTAGTTTTCAGAACATCCTGAATTTTTGAATTCCAAGTTTTGTAGCAAAAGTTATGCTCGTTTTACTACAGCTGTATTTTTACTTTTAGAATTTCAGATTCTTATACCTTTCATGTTTAAACAGTAAAAAGGTTGATCAAATGATAAAATTTTGCTCTGAAAATTTCTAGATTCTTAATTTACATGTTTAGGAATCTAATAAGTATTTTTTATGAATTTAATATTGGGTTTTCACTGATTCTAAAATTAAAATAACATGATGTCAATATTCTACCTGAACATGAAACATGTAAAGAATAATGTGTTTGACCTAGCTACTGTTGTTGGAATTTGAGCATTGCAACTGTGTGGAAGTCTAGTTTTCAGAATTTCTGACGGATTCAACTTTCGATTTCTGAGTCAGCAGGAAACTGCATTTTTGTATGGACTATGCTTGCTATTCAGAATTTTAGATTCCATTTTTAATAGATTAATTATTCCTATGTTGTACTATTGCATGAATTAATGAATGTATGTTGCATTGCATGTTCCCAATGAGTTATTATCATCATTCTAGTCATCCTATCCATGTTATCACCTTATCGTTTCCCCTATTGATACTATTGTTCATCTCACGTCTCCAATTGCATATTATATTGTTGCATCGATAAATAATTAACAAGTCGGGGTTTAAGGAATTGACTAGAGTAGTTGATGATATGGAGACTGTATTCAGATGATGGCCCGTGTTATTATTGTTATCGTCATCGTGTAAGAAATTACACATGGCCCGTGTTATTATTGTTATCGTCATCGTGTAAGAAATTACACATGGCCAGTGTTATATTGTTATCGTCATCATACCCAGTACATGAACTACAGAATCTACCACTATAGTCTAAACGAAATTGATTGTATGTATCGAACCTGTGGTATAGAACAGATGGGACACAGTAGTACGTTCATTAGATAGGCTTTGAAATGATTAATGGACATAAGGATTGACACATTACCGACACTGCATATTGTTCATCATTGTTCCTATTGATATCGAATATTGGCTAAGTGTTACCATTATTGGTCATTAATTATTGTTACCGAATATTGCATCATTGTTTATAGCCATTGTATCGATTACCGTGATATTGATTATTGCTATCGTGCTATGTTATTGATTCATATTGATCCATTGACTTCATTGTTATACCATTATTCTATTGTTCCCTGCTTTCTCTACTTGTTGTCCATGACTTGCTCTGAGGACAATTTTTCTCCTATTTTTAGATGAAGTATTCGCAGGTTTTGATGGAGAATTGCCTGCTAGGATTGGAGAACAAAGATTCTGAAGACTTAATTATTGGACTATTGTTATTTCATTGTTTTGGGCTTATGACCCGAATATTGCTATTGGTTTCCAGACATTGGATTATTATTGTATTTGGATACTTTTATTGCTTCATTCCAAGTATTATTGTTCATGAGATTATTATTATTGCATGCACAATTGTTCTGTATTGATTATATTGTTGAGTTAATCAGATAAACATCTTATGATGACATTAGTCATTCGTTGGGCTAATGTCATGTAAGCGGGGCGTGACACCACCTTTGACTCCTTGACGGGCATCTTCTTGTCCTTCTCAGCGCGAGAAATACGGGCCCTCAAGTTCTTCTCCTCGACCGCATAGAAGTCAACCAAATGCCCGAAGTGACACATCGCATGAAGTAAGGAGAAAATGGTTAAAACATAATGATGTCAGGAAGGAAAGCACAATCTAAGGAACAAAGGAAACCAAATCATACCGTCATGTGTGCCATCGCAATCTCCAAGACCGATCTCTCAGGGGGGCTCCATCTTCAACCTCTCTTTGTCAGCTAGAGTAGGAATGTTGCGGCTGGCCTCTAGGCAAGCAGCAGAGTTCCCCAAAAAGCTCTCCTGGGGTTTCACGTTCCAGTCAGGAGAATAGACCATGTCCCCCCGCTTAGCGAGTACTGCGGTAGCCATAGCAGTCAGTGGGGCTGATGCGGCACTTGCCACGACCGCAGCTAAGGAAGAACCTGTCTAAGCAGTAAGCGGTACCTCTACAAGGGGCTCAGTCCGCACGGCAGGGGCTCAGGGCGGCAAGTACTGAGAAGGATGCGCAGCTGACCTATTCCGCTTCTTCGACCTGTCTTGCCTCTTGGTACACAGCGAGTCCAAATCCGCCAGAAAGTCTTTGTAATCCATGTATGTTCTTCCTGCTAGGTGAAACACGAAGGAGTTAAAACTCGTAAGACCAAATGAAAGCAACAAAGGCATAGATAAAACAAGCAGAAAGCAACAAACCATGGATAACACGGCATGAAAGCAACAACGGTAAAACCGTACTAGAAACAGCCGGCTCAAGACCGGCTTCAAAAAGTACTTCATCAGTGATGTCTTGTCACACCAACACCTTCAGTCCAAGAAAGGAATCACTAATGCTCTTCTCTTCCAAGGTCATTACCGGCTCTACTCTCACCGCCGAGGGAACTGTTCCCCTCCATGTAGTGGGGGTTCCCCACAACTCAGCACTGCGAACAACAAGAAATTTTTCCTTCCAACATCTAATTGAGCGAGGAGCATCGACTAATCCCTAATTTTTACGAGGGCTAAGGTACCAACGCTCCTCTATTTTGCTGAGTTTGATGAGTTTGAAATGACGTCTAAACACCGCAAGACTCGGCTCAGCTCCGAGCTGGCGACACTACAAGATAAATCCGACAACGTGCCTCCATGTGTTCGGCACCAGCTGCACCGGACACTGCCGATACCAGTTGAGCACTTCATTAACAAATGGGTGAAGGGGCAAGCGAATCTCCATGAAGAAGGCATCACATGGAAAGATACAGTATTCCTCAGACATGGTGTAACAAGCCCTAACTCTATGACCTGGCAGGAGAATGCTATACTCGCAAGGAATGCCAAAGCTCGAGCTCATCCCGTGTAAGAATGGTGGCGACATAATTAGCCTCAGTAGTGTAGACGGGCTCTGGCTCGTCATATTCCATGCCACTCCTAAGAAACTTTTTTTCAACTACCAGATACTCCCAAATCAGTTCTGGGACAAGGAACAATGGGGTCTTAAGTGAGCATCCCCTATCTCTGTCAGGCTCAACGATCGTTTCCACAATAGTGGAACGACTGGCTGCACCACACCCACTCTCCCATCTGTCGAAGGGGCTGGACACAATACCATCGTTTGCATCTAGACTACCAATCTAGGAGAAGTGCAGGGTGACGGAATGCTAGACCTAATAAACGACGATCGTAAGAATGATACCTAGTCAAAGTAATGCCAAATGACGAATCTACATCCAGAAACTAGCACCACCTTTGAACATCAGATGAACCACCAGCCCTGCTCGGGAAAACACCGCAACTTCTAGAGAGAGAAGCTCTCAAAGTTTTCTAGAAAGAGAAAGTGAAAGTGGTAAATGAAGGAGTGGGAGGTGAAATCAACTCCTATTTATTGAACCCTAGAGATCAAATCACCACGTGGCAGAATCTGAGCCCTTCACAACATTCAACGGTCAGATCACACAATATCACATCTAATAAGAATAGTAACTTAGCAACAGGATAGTCGACTGGCAAAATGAGCGAATGTCACAACGCTCGGCCGATGAAAGAAGCATTCTGATGAGGCAAAAAATTTCATAAACACTTTGTGGACGTGATGGGGTGAACAATTTCATTAACACTTGGTGGACATGATGAGGTGAACAATTTCACGAACACTTGGTGGACGTGGTGGGGTGAACAATTTCACGAACACTTGGTGGACGTCATGTTCACCACCAATAGAAGAAAACCCATCACCAATCAAGCTGCCATGTGACAAAGCCTATTAGCCCCGTGGAGTCCCCAAGTCCGTTAAACATGTCCCAACCAAAATCGACTCAAACTTCAAAGAGGTGATCAAATCCAACCACACTTGCACACCTACCTCGATATAAGAGGAAGAACTCCGCCGAAAACAGCCATCTCCAAACAGTGCGGGTTTTTGCGAATCAAAACTTCAAAAATCTCCACAAAAACTCCAAAAAACACCAAGTATATGCAAATCCAAAGCTTCGAAAATGTAACATCCTGAATTTCTCAAATAATAAATGTAAAGTTTCTTTCATTTTTCACGGGTCTTGCACGTGCAATTTAATATGTGTGTGTTTTTTTTAGTTTTAAAAGGTATTCTTATTACATGAATAAACATTTCTTCTCTTTTAAAACAAAGACTATTTTAATCTCTAGGCCTAATAGTCTAATTCTAGCCCACTTAATTAATTAATTAAATTAATTAGAGAGCCCATGGTCTTTTAGCCCACCTAAATAGCCCATTAGTTATTTTTAATAAGAATTAATACAACTTGTAGTGTAGACTTGATCAAGTAGTAATTAAATTAACAATTAAATGTACAACTAATTATGTAATATGCATAGTGTGACACGTGCTTTGCACAAGCATGTGGAAATGTAAGAGAAAGGGGTGGCCGGACTTGGTCTTGGTTATGGGAGTGATGGAGAATGTGGAAGAGTGGTTGTGTGATCATGGATAGTTCTTCTAACTCCCAAATGCATCCTTGCCTCTCATCTAAACTCATTTCAACCCTCCATTAGAGCTTGAGTTGTGTATAAATACCCCCCCTTATCTTCTTCATGACTTGCACTAGAAATATTCATAAGAGAAAAGAAAAGAAAAGAAACAAATTGTGAGGAAAAGAAAGAGTAGTGTGAGTAAAAAGATTGAGAGTTGTGTGTTTGTGTGTTCTTGCAACTTTGGAGGCCGGCCTAGCATCACAAAGAGGGGAGCTCGGGTTTCACACTAGTAAGGAGGAGAAGGCTCAAATTTGGTGGCACAAACTAGGAGGAGAAGGGATCCATTCGTGGGTTTAAGAAGTTTTCTTAGGAGTTTTTCCATTTGTTTCATCAAGAGGTGGGTGATTTCTCAAACTTCTAATTTAGATACCATGCTAGGATTTGGAATTGTGAACATGTTAGAAATAAGTAGCTCTATATTTGTTTCAAGAGACTAATAAGAAAAGAAACTGAAAAGTTAGTAAAATCAATTGGAATGTATTAATTAGGATTTGTTATGATGATTTGTTAGTACATTTGCATGCTAGATATGATGAATCATGATTATATAAAAATTTGCTTATGAATGAGTTGTAGAATGCAATATGTGAAGAATTGTGCCTATGAATGAATTATAGAATGCAAACTAGTATCCATGGACTATGAAATAAATTGATTTGTGGTAAAGTATGCTTTTAATTGCCATATATGAGTAATATGGTAGTCACTAGATTATCATCCATCTTGCCTCTTGAAACATAAGAAAAAGATTGGTTGTAAAAAAATAAGACTAAATTAAAGAACTTGATTTTGCTAAAGAATGAGAAAGAAAATGTATGAATACATTGTGAAAGAAAAGGGAATTTGTTGATGAGAGATTCAACTAAAAAGAAATATATCTATGTCGAAATGTACTCATGATCCAATTTTTTTTTTTTAAGAACTAAATAAAAATAGTCTACTATGTGTATAAATGAGATTTTTGACAATCTAATAAAATATAAGTTACTATTTTTCAAAGAAATAATATTCTGTAAAAGATCTAAATTTTTATAAGTACAAATAAATTGAGAAATATCGAGTTTGCTAAAAGAAGAACTAATTTCAGTGCAGTTTATACAAAAACTTTTTAATCAATCCTTATACCGATTAGTCACTCAGACCTACTGGTCTTCGGCTGCGTTTTGGGAGCGTTACTGTAACAGAGCGGAGCTTTTAGTCTCGGGTTCGAGTCTCTGTTTTTCTGAAAATTGATTTTTACTCAAAACTGAAAGCCCAAAACTTAATTATAAAATAAGTTCCCTATTAGACAGTTAGTCGCCTTGGACTTACTGGTTCTCGGGTGCGACTGGGGACAGTTACTGTTCACCGGCGGGGGAGGGTTTGACTGGTTCAAATTCGGTCTTTGGCCATTTTTTGGCACTTTTTTTATGCTTTTGCTAATTTGATAATTTTAAGTAGTTTCTAATTATATAAAAATTGAGAAAAATTATTAGAAATCTTAGAAAAATATCTAGACCTCATGAAAACTTTTCTACTATATTTTGACTTATTATAATGAGAATTAGAAGCAATTTTTGAGAAGAAAGAAATTAATAAAGTTTCTTAAAATATAATTTTTTGTAATTAAAGACGACAAACATTTTCGAATATAGAGAAATTTTGTACAGAGTTCTAAAATGAGATTTTTTTGACATGAAAAAATTAAGTGAGATTAAATATGAGATTGTTGTTCAAAACTATGCCAATTGTGTATGGAAAATAAAGTAAAAGAAACATGAAGAAATATGGAATTTGTGAATATGAATACTCCATTTAATGAACATGAAGAGAGAATTGAGACTAGAGTTTTAGATAAGTCCTTACATCGGCATGAATGAAATTTTGAAAGAGAAATTTTATAAATAAAGACCAAGATTGGGTCATGGTTAATGATTGATGTTTAAGACCAATGTAGAGGTAACGCTAATTCTAAAGTAATGATTTTATTTATGATTCAATTATCTAAGGATTAGACACATAGTGAAGATGTGATGAAAGTAAGAGAAAAACATAAGTATGAAGGCCTTGGATCTACGGTGTGACAGTGTTCATAGGATGTCCACATGATGCGTCATGTCAAGGCGTGGATACTTCAGCAAGATATCGGGACCGTGGCGACGCTTGTGGGGTGCTCGGTGACTACGTAATGCCATCGTTCCATGGCGGAAGCGAATTATCCATAAGATGCCCGCATAATGCATCATGTCATGGCATGGCATTCTCTCCAGGATGTCTGGACTTGGGCTCGTAACTCATAGAACAACTGGAATACTTACCGTAGTTACCGTAGTAGTTCAACTCATGGCGAGGGAATCAACCGTACAAGATGAAGAACGATTAAGGTCTTGCCCTCGGACCTATGTAGTATGGGATGCATAGAATCCGAATAAGTGTGCTTTAATGTCATTAAATATAAATAACTGCATAAGGACTAAGTGCACATTCATACTTGACATCAATTGGATAGTCCTCCGTAGCTTTGTTTGTGACAAGTGTGTGCTTTCTAAGTAAGAGAAATTAATGTATAATATCCTAGCGCCAGTTGTATGCAACTGACGTGCCCACGGTTTCTATGCAGGATAAAGTGAATGACAAGACTAAAGAATGATTGCTGCTTAAAGAAATGTTCAAGTTGTTGTTCAATTCATGTATCATGTTATAATTTATAATTCCACTGCGTTAATGTAATCATTGTTGTTTAAAAAGTTTTAATTCCTTGTAAAATTGTACGAAGCGAAGTATAAAAATCATGTGGAACTTCGAATTCTGTCTTATTTTGAATTCAGGGTGTTACAGAGTGGTATCAGAGCCACGCTTCCAAGTAGTACAAATTTATAAGGAACGACACCATAGAGTGGACATTAGAGTGTGAGTTGGATATAGAGATTTAAATGTAAGCTACTTACATTTGTGTTGCTCTATGATTGATGCTTCTTCTTCTCCCTTCCCCAAGATGGCAGACCACCACAACCCAGCAGGCAATGATGATTGGCACATAATCGACGAAGACTACTACCCTGGACAAGGAGATTCCGACGAAGAAGATCCCGAGGAGTATGAAGGGGAATGGTCCGAGTTCCGAGAGATCACTCCGCCTCTGAACTCATCAGACATTTTATTCGACGAGGAAGAGCCAGTTCTGGGAGGTCTCATCGAGGCTCTTCAGAGGCAGGTGGAGACTCAGAGGGAGAGAGGAGAGCTATTGCAAGCCCAGTGTGCAAAGTGTAAGGAGAACATTGCAACCCTCAGTCATCGTGTTTGGGAACTTGAGAAACATGTATGATGTGCTAAAGGAAGAAGTGGCAGAACTACGGGAAGAGCTTAGAAAAGCCAAGAGGAACCGTAGGGATTAGAATGTTGTATCTTCTCAATGCTTTCCGCTTGATATCAGATGTGTTTTAAATGTACAAAGTTTAAATTCAATGAAATGAAAAAGTTTAAATTCATGTTTTCTACATCGAATTTAATGGATTTTTTGAATCAGAGTATGGCTAGAAGAAGAACAAGGAATGGAGAAGGACCCAGCTGTGGACTCGACTTGAAAACGGAGTTGGCTAGAGTCTATCAGACCCTCAATGTCACGCCCTGCTTCCCAAAAATATGGAATACAGGCACGTGGCTCGGCCCAGCGAATGACTTGCGTCATCCATAGGCTGTTATTGATCCAACTCAACAATATAACAAGAAGTAATACAACCACGCATGCAATGAAAGAATAATCACATAAATAACAACATTGAAAATTTGCATAAAAAATAACCAACATCAAAATTACCCAACATCTGGAATATAAGAACTTACCAAATAGCTCGAGAGGCTCCTACTCCAATCCAAGAAGAACTGCTTACCAATGCCTCATGGCAATTCTCCTTGTTCACCTGTAAGTTGCTCATCTAAAGAGAGAAAAAAGAAAGTCCTTAGAGCAAGTTGTGGACATGTAAGTAGAGAAACAGATAAATAATGACAATGGTGGTATAACAATGAATTTAATAAACGATGAAGTCAATAGTGTTGAACAGTGACAAAACAATAATAGTATAATATACAATAACTATGATGTTTCACGATAACGATGAACAATATCAAT
Organism: Hemerocallis citrina; assembly: GCA_017893485.1. Taxonomy (NCBI): domain Eukaryota; kingdom Viridiplantae; phylum Streptophyta; class Magnoliopsida; order Asparagales; family Asphodelaceae; genus Hemerocallis; species Hemerocallis citrina. Next base: position 27,226,005 of record CM030363.1, read on the forward strand.
AATGGCAATAATCACGATAACACTATTCAATAAGGATAACAATATGCAATGATAATGTGACGAGAGCCTTAAGTCTATTATTCTTTTTTTATCCTAGCTAATGCACGTACTACTGTGTCCCATGTATGCCGTACCACAGGTTCGATGCATACAATCAAATTTCGTTTAGACTAAGGTGGTAGATTCTATAGTTCATGTACTGGGTATGATGACGATAATGGTAATAACACTGAACATGTGTAATTTCTTACACGATGCCGATAATGATAAAAACACTGGACATGTGTAATTTCTTACACGATGCCGATAATGATAATATTCACTGGCCATCATCCGAGTACACTTATTATATTGTCAACTACCCTAATCAACCCTTAACCCCGGCTTGATTTACTTTCTTTATTCAATTAACACACAATAATGCGATAAGTAAGGAACACTAAAAAAGGTGACAAAACAATCCTAAGATCATGCAATATACTCTGTACAATTGAATGCACCAAATATAACATTATAAATATAATTGTATCTATATAATAAAACACAAAGAAAGCTATCAAGTGGCTCACCTTCAATCCCCAAAAAATTAAAGGCCCAGATCTAACCTCACAAAACATATTTTCCCTCCCAAAATTTCAAACCCCAAAACCAAAAATTTTCCCCCAAAACTCAAAAACTCATTACTTTATTACTTTCTCTCTCTTATCTTTTCACTTTTTCATATTTCTCTCTTTCTCTCTCTCCCTACCTCTCTCTCCCATTCTTTCTTTATTTACTTAGAAATTTAGATTTTAAGATTTCAGGTTTATAAATTTATAGAATATTTATGTTTTTTATTGCACATGTTATATTGAAAATAGCAAATATATCTCTTCAAATGTTAAATTTCATCATTTTCCACACTAAATTTTAAGAAGTTAGATTTACACCCCCATTTATAATTATTTTTCAATATATACTAATGGAAACATGGACTTTTATTTACAACTAATTATTGTCATACTATTCAAACTTGAGTTACATAATTATTGTTTTACTGTTTACGGTGCTTTTCGTATTTGTATCGTTCCGAAGATGTGCCGTAGGCACGTGCCCATGGGAAAATCTAGTATTATAAAATATAGAATTCCAATTCTGGACAACAGTAGATTGCAGTACCAAAATCAGAATTTCCATTGCTACAGGACAGCAAATGTAGATCCATCAGGTGGTCTAGAAACTAGACTCCTGTCCGGTTCCAACGCATACTTAAAGTCTACATTCCGACATCGGTAGATATGTGAAATTCAGTGTTCTTTACAAATTTTAGTTTCTGGCTGGGTGTCGATGTTAACTAATTTTAGTTATAAGGGCAGTAAATAATTATTACAAAAATCAGTAAAAATAATTTGGAGTAGCCGATTAGGTTCTGAAGAGCACCTTTGGTTATCACCCTAAGCATGTTATCTACAAATCTGGAATTTATCTTGGCCAAATTTGATCATTAGTTCACTTAATTTAACAACCTAATGTGGTATGTACATGAATTTGAAATTACAGCGCAGCAGTAGCAAAAGGGTCATAACTTGGGCGATACAAGTCGGAATTCGAAAATTCTAGATTCTATTGACATCTAGACAGTTAGGGTTACGTTTCATATTCAGGGAGTGACTGATTTTAATGAAGTTATCTAGGTTGAAACAGCACAGAAAGGTTCAGGTTGGTGTAAATTTTCAGAATGTCAACATGTTTATTTTGAATAAAACGGTTAAAAGTTAAGAATGACAAATTGGAGTTTAATAATCATAAATCACAGCGAGTCATTCCTATGTGAACATGGTATTAAGGTAGATGATGTCCATAATTCTACTAATTATAATTCCACTAATTTATCAATAGCAATCACATGAACGATCAACCCTAATATACAATCTACAATAGTTGTCTTTAATGTCATGAGATGAAATGTGATAATAATTTCCTATTCTTATATTCAATAACTAACTACATGGGTGCATGTAAGATCCCTATACATTAGAGGCAAAAAGATGGCACGAAGTCGAGATTACCCCTTGGATTCGCTTGTGTAAATCCGTGGTATCCCAACGATAGATACAATAATATTTTACGATATTCAATACGGATCCACTTGCGGAATTCAATAAAAATATCGAATATGATACAATAAATATTCGATAAGAAATGACTTGCCTTCCTCTTGTAGACGATTCGATAATTTAATAGAGAATAATGAGATCAGAATCACGAGAAGCAATCCCAAGAAAACGTGCAAAATGCGCCCGAAGAACAACCAACCAAGTAATTAACAGCTCCAAATTCCCACATCGGATCGGCCCAAACACGAAACAACAGAATGGGATTTGGTGTGGTCGAACACAGAACACCAAATCATCCAATGAGAATCCCTTCTACACACCAGATCCCTCCAACACGGGACAGCAAAGCGGCGGATCGAGGGGCCGAACACGGGACAGCGATTTCGACGAATCGTCGTTCGTCTTCTTCCTTCGATCAAAGAGAGAACGGCGAGAGGGGGGACGATGCGAGGCTTCGGCGAGGTGACTCTACGGCGACTGGCGGCGGCTACGTGCGGCGGCATTGGTCGGGAGGCGACGCAATGATAGCACTCTCGACGAAGGCAGAGCCCTGTCTCGCGCTCGAAACAGAGGAGCAGAGAACGAGCGCCGACGGGGCTTAGACAGCGATTAGGACTACGAGGAACTTCGAAGATGTATGGGGGCAAGCGGAGAGGGACCTCGATGGCAATGGGGTGCACAGAGTGGGGGAAATGGTGGTGGCAACTTCGGTGGATTAATGGGTTCGAGCGGTGAGTTAATGGCGAAGTTTGGCGGGGTCGGGGTGAAATGGCAGAGAGTTTGACGATGGTGAGGTGGAGGTGGTGGCGACGGCAAAGAGGGTGACAGTCAGAGTTGACGACGGTGGAGACGAAGGTGATGGGTCGTGGTGGATGGAAACAGGGAAGAGGGAAAGGAAGGTGAGCGGGAGAGGGTTTCGACTGTGGGGGGGAGGGGGGAGGGGGGGAGGGGGTTTGCACAGTGATGGGTTAGGGTTTGCACAGTACGGGGGTTAGAGAGGATGAAGGGGTTTTTGCTGTATTTAGGGTGTATTAGGTTAGTATTGATTGAATTAGTAATGTGAGAGATTTTAGGGCTCAATAATAGGGATTGAATTATTCAAATTTTGGGGAGTTACGGATTGTAGAGATTGTGGAGAGTGATTAGGAGGGATCTTAGGGATTGGCTGTTAGGGAGTGATTGGGGGTTGATTGGGTTATTGGGTTTGGGTGAGAGATCCAATAGGTGGTGGATATGGGCTTTAGGCACAACAAGGATCAAATAGAAAAATAATTCACAACCCAATAGGACAAAAAGCAAATTTACAAAATTAAGTCGAAATTAAGAATACAAGGAGTAGATTTAAAATAATCAACTGAGATGACATTAGGATAAATATTATTCATCACAAAATGAGACAAATGAAATGAAATAGAATTACAATGGATATTACAATTGGGATCAATAACAAAAGAGAAAAAATGAAAACGGGAGTTACACTCAACATCGTTGCCATGAACCAAAACCATAGGGGGATGCCTGCAAATCCAGTTCCTGAGGCGATCAAACTCGTGGAGTCATTCAAGAGGATGAAGCCACCGGTGTTTGAAGGGAAGTCAGACCCATATGCAGCTGGCAATTGGGTTCGGCAAGTTGAGACTATCTTTGAAGTCTTGGAAACTCCAGAAGGTAGCAAGGTGAAGTTGGCTACATTGCAGCTTGAGAAGGATGCAGCTGTATGGTGGCAGTCTATGAAGCGGACGATGGGAAATGGTGTTATGGCTAGGAGGAATTCTTGGAGGAGTTCCACGGTCACTATTTTCCATCTGATGTCCAAGAGAAGAAAACGATGGAGTTCCTAGCACTGCAGGAGGGAGGTATGTCTGTCAGTGAGTATGAGACAAGGTTTACTCAACTCTCGAGGTATGCACCCGAACTTGTGATGGATGATGCGAAGAAGCTCGAAAGTTCGAGCATGGATTGAGGCCGAGTCTAAGATCAAAGATGATACCCCTTGGTATCAGGAGGTTTGACAAGTTAGTCAAGCGAGCTGCAGCTACAGAAGCGAATATGGAACTGTTTCATGCCATCCAAAACCGGAGGAACAATTGGAATGTTGGAAAGAGGCCCGTAAATTCTGAGAATGTCAGAGGGCAGCCGCCAGCTCAAAGGTTCAAACCTACACGGGAGAACGCTGTTAATGTGGCTGGAAGACCCGAAAATGGTTGGGTGAAGCCTCCTGTGACTTGTTTCAACTGTAGAGAGGTGGACCACTACAAATCACAATGTCCCTAGTCGCGAGATGTCGCCCAAAATGGACCACCGCAGCAGGTTGGGAAGAGGTCGTACCAGCAGGGGCGAGTATTTGCCTTGACTAAAGCCGACGCTAATGAAGTGGATCACGTCATTACTGGTACGGGGGTGGATGTTTAGAAGTTTCTGTTGTTCTTTTTCCCTGTTTATTTAGTAAGAATTGTTATGTAACGAGAGTGTGTTATGTAACAAGAGAACTTTTATTACATGGAAAGAAAGTTGTTGTTCTGTTCGATACTGGATCCTCTCATAATTTTGTATCTCCTAAATTTGCTAAAGTTTTGGGAGTCGAACCGAAGATTGTTCTAGGCAAGGTCTTAGCAGTAGCTACTCCATCAAGGGAGACTTTAACCACTGATCGGTACTATGCAGACTGCTGCATCGAGATTGGAGACAGGATTTTTGAGATTGGTCTAATCGAGCTGAATATCCTAAGGGTCGATGTTATCATTGGCATTGATTGGATGTCGGTGTACAATGCGAACATCAAGTGCAATACCAAGAAAGTAACAGTGAAGGCTCTAGGAGGTCCTAAAGTTACTTTTTAGGGGAAGAAGAGATGTTTAGAATTGGTGGCGGCTATCAGCAAGAAGAAGGTTCCTATAGAGGTGCAGCAAATTCTAGTGGTTTAGGATTACCCGACTGTGTTCTTGGAAGATTTGCCTGGGTTACCTCCACATCGTAATGTAGAGTTCAGCATCACTATTCAGTCAGGAAGTGCACCCATTTTCAAGGCACCGTATAGGATGGTGCCTGTGGAGCAGGATGAAATTAAATGGCAGATTGAGGAACTTTTGGGAAAATGCTTTATTCAGCCGAGTGCGTCACCTTGGGGAGCACCGGTACTGTCGATGAAGAAGAAGGATGGGTCGATGAGGATGTGCATCGATTACCGCGAGCTGAATAAGGTCACTGTTCAGAATAAATATCCTATTCCACGAATTGATGATCTGTTCGATCGTTTACAAGGAGCAACTGTTTTCTCCAAAATAGACCTCGATCGGGAGACCATCAGGTTCGAGTGAAAGCAAAAGATGTGCATAAGACTGCATTCAGAACTCGACATGGGCATTACAAATTCTTAGTTATGCCATTTGGAGTGACGAATGCACCTGTAATCTTTATGGACATGATGAACAGAGTTTTGAGGCTGTTTATTGATTCTTTCGTCGTAGTATTTATTGACGATATTCATGTGTACTCCAAGTTGGAGGAGAAGCACACTGAGCATCTGGTTGAAGTTCTGAAGAAGCTTCAAGAGCATGATTTGTATGCCAAGTTATCCAAGTGCAATTTCTGGAAATCTGAAGTGGCATTCCTGGGTCATATCCTTTCTAAGGAGGGAGTAGCAACTGATCCTCAGAAGATAGAGGCAGTGAAGGATTGGACAAGGCCTACTACAGTGAAGGAAATCAGAAGTTTTCTTGGGCTAACTGGATACTACAGAAGGTTTATTCAAGGATATGCTCAGATAGCCGTACCGCTCACTGGTCTGACCAAGAAGAATGTGAATTTCAAGTGGACCGAGCAGTGCGAGGCAGCTTTCAGGAGTTGAAAGGGAAGTTGACTATTGCTCCCATTTTGGCTTTGCCTAGAGCAGGTGTTGAGTATGATGTTTACAGCGATACTTCACATCGTGGGTTTGGTTGTGTCTTGATGCAAGAAGAAAAAGTAATCGCTTATGGGTCTAGGCAACTAAGACCGCATGAGAAGAATTATCCGACTCGTGATCTGGAGTTGGCTGCGATTATCTTCGCCTTGAAGTAATGGAGACATTATGTGTACGGTGAGAAATTAAACATGTACACGGACCATAAAAGCTTGAAGTACATATATCAGTAGAACGACCTGAATCTGAGGCAACGGAGATGGCTGGAAGTACTTGAGGACATTCGTTCAGAGATTAAGTACCATCTGGGGAAGGCTAATGTTGTTGCTGATGCACTTAGCCGTAAAAGCAGTCTGGCCAGTTTGATTACGACTCAGAGGCATCTTGCAGAGGAATTGGATCGGGCTTGTATTGAGGTTGTTGTGCAAGGCTTGGGAGCATCTTTGGCTCAGCTGAGGCTTCAGCCTACGCTGAATGAAAGGATTATAGCGAGTCAGAAGGAAGATGCGGAGATTCAGAAGATGAAGGAGCAGGTTGGTGCTTGCAGATTGTCAGAGTTTCATATCAGGGATGAAGTGTTGTGGTTTGGAGAGACGCTAGGTGTTCCGGATCAATTAGATTTGAAGGAGTATTCTTCAGGAGGCACATGCTACTCTTTTGTCGGTACATCCTGGGAGTACCAAGATGTACAAAGACATCAAGCAACATTTCTGGTGGTTAGGTTTGAAGCGGGATGTGGCTGAGTTTGTGGCAGGGTGTGAGATTTGTCAGCAGGTGAAAGCCGAGAATCAGAAGCTCGAAGGCTTATTGCAACCGTGACCCATTCCGGAGTGGAAGTGGGATAACATCAGCATGGATTTCATCACGGGTTTGCCCAAGAGTTCGAAGGGTAATGATGCGATTTAGGTCATAGTCGACCGACTAACCAAATCAGCTCACTTTTTGGCAATGAAACTCACTTCGTCTATGGACAAGTTAGCTGAGCTGTATGTTGGGGAGATCTTCAGGCTTCATGGTGTTCTGTTGACCATTGTGTCTGATCGAGATGCGTGGTTTACTTCGCATTTTTAGAGGATCCTTCAGACAGCTTTGGGTACTAAGATGGATTTCCGCACTGCCTTCCATCCTCAGACTGATGGTCAGACTGAGAGAGTCAACCAAGTTCTTGAGGACATGCTTCGGTGTTGTTATCTAGATTTTGGAGGCAGTTGGGAGAGGAATCTAGCTCTAGTAGAGTTTGCCTACAACAACAGTTTTCAGACTAGTATCGGGATGGCACCTTATGAAGCTCTGTATGTCAGGAAGTGCAGAACACTTGTTTGCTGGTTTGAAGTGGGGGAGCGACAGATGTTTGAGCTCGAGATCGTGCAGCAGACCTCTGAAAAGATAGATTTGATAAGGAAGAGGTTGGTGGATGCTCAGAGTAGGCAGAAGAGCTATGCATACAACCGGATGAGGGACCTTGAGTTCGAGGAACGTGACTTTGTCTTTCTGAAGGTATCACCTAGTAAACGTGTGATTCGTTTTGACAGATGTGGGAAATTGGCCCCAAGGTTCATAGGCCCATATAACATATTGAAGAGGATTGGGAAAACTGCTTACCGGTTAGAGTTAACAGAAGAGTTGTCTCAGGTGCACAGTGTCTTCCATGTGTCTATGCTGAGAGGTTACATTCCATATCCAAGTCACCATTTGTATGAAGTGCCGGAGGGCTTGCATCTAGATCTGAGCTACATTGAGCTACCGGTTGAGTTCGTGGATCGTCGGGAGAAAGTCTTGAGGAACTAGACGATACCTATGGTCAAAGTAGTCTGGAGAAAAAAGTTGGTTCAAGAGGCTACTTGGGAATCCGAGAAGAGGATAATGAAGGATCATCCAGAGCTCTTTGTTTGAATGTGTTGGTTTTCTTTCTTCTTTTATGTCTTGTTTTCTCACTCTTTAAGCGTAGTTTCGAGGACGGAACTATTCTAAGGAGGGAGTGTTGTAACATCCTTCTCAAATAATAAATGTAAAGTTTCATTTATTTTTCACGTGTCCTGCACGTGCAATTTAATATGTGTGTTTTTTTAAAATTTTAAAAGGTATCCTCATTATATGAATAAATATTTCTTTTCTTTTAAAATAAAGCATATTTTAATCTCTAGGCCTAATAGTCTAATTCTAGCCCACTTAATTAATTAATTAAATTAATTAAAGAGCACATGGTCTTTTAGCCCACCTAAATAACCCATTAGTTATTTCTAATAAGAATTAATACAACTTGTAGTGTAGACTTGATCAAGTAGTAATTAAATTAACAATTTAATGTACAACTAATTTTGTAGTATGCATAGTGTGACACGTGCTTTGCACAAGCATGTGGAAATGCAAGAGAAAAGGGTGGCCGGACTTGGTCTTGGTTATGGGAGTGATGGACAGTGTGGAAGAGTGGTTGTGTGATCATGGGTAGTTCTTCTAACTCCCAAATGCATCCTAGCCTCTCATCTAAACTCATCTCAACCCTCCATTAGAGCTTGAGTTGTGTATAAATACCCCCCTTTATCTTCTTCTTGACTTGCACTAGAAATATTCATAAGAGAAAAGAAAAGAAAAGAAACAAATTGTGAGGAAAAGAAAGAGTAGTGTGAGTAAAAAGATTGAGAGTTGTGTGTTTGTGTGTTCTTGCAACTTGGGAGGCCGACCTAGCATCACAAAGAGGGGAGCTCGGGTTTCACACTAGCAAGGAGGAGAAGGCTCAAATTTGGTGGCACAAACTAGGAGGAGAAGGGATCCATTCGTGCGTTCAAGGAGTTTTCCTAGGAGTTTTTCCATTTGTTTCATCAAGAGGTGGGTGATTTCTCAAACTTCTAATTTAGATACCATGTTAGGATTTGGTTGTGAACATGTTAGAAATAAGTAGGAAAGATTGCTCTATACTTGTTTGAAGAAACTAATAAGAAAAGAAACTCTAATTGATCAACATGAAAAGTTAGTAAAATGAATTGGAATGTATTAATTAGGATTTGTTATGATGATTTGTTAGTACATTTGCATGCTAGAATTGATGAATCATGAATATATGAAAATTTGCTTATGAATGAGTTGTAGAATGCAATATGTGAAGAATTGTGCCTATGAATGAATTATAGAATGCAAACTAGTATCCATGGACTATGAAATAAATTGATTTGTGGTAAAAAGTGTGCTTTTAATTGCCATATATGAGTAATATGGTAGTCGCTAGATTATCATCCATGTTGCCTCTTGAAACATAAGAAAAAGATTGGTTGTAAAAAAATAAGACTAAATTAAAGAGCTTGATTTTGCTAAAGAATGAGAAAGAAAATGTATGAATATATTGTGAAAGAAAAGGGAATTTGTTTATGAGAGATTTAACTAAAAAGAAATATATCTATGTCGAAATGTACTCATGATCCAATTTTTTTTTAAGAACTAAATAAAAATAGTCTACTATGTGTATAAATGAGATTTTTGACAATCTAATAAAATATAAGTTACTGTTTTTCAAAGAAATAATATTCTGGAAAAGATCTAAATTTTTATAAGTACAAATAAATTGAGAAAAATCGAGTTTGCTAAAAGAAGAACTAATTTCAGTGCAGTTTATACAAAAACTTTTTAATCAATCCTTATACCGGTTAGTCACTCAGACCTACTGGTTTTCGGCTGCATTTTGGGAGCGTTACTGTAGCAGAGCGGAGCTTTTAGTCTCGGGTTCGAGTCTCTCAAGAGACTTTGTTTTCCTGAAAATTGATTTTTACTCAAAACTGAAAGCCCAAAATTTTAGTATAAAATAAGTTCCCTATTAGACAGTTGGTCGCCTTGGACTTACTGGTTCTCGGGTGCGACTGGGGACGATTACTGTTCACCGGCGGGGGAGGGTTTGACTGGTTCGAATCCGGTCTTTGGCCATTTTTTGGCACTTTTTTGATTCTTTTGCTAATTTGATAAATTTAAGTAGTTTCTAATTATATAAAAATTGAGAAAATTTATTAGAAATCTTAGAAAAATACCTAGACTTCATGAAAACTTTTCTACAATATTTTGACTTATTATAATGAGAATTAGAAGCAATTTTTAAGAAGAAAGAAATTAATAAAGTTTCTTAAAATATAATTTTTTGTAATTAAAGAGGACAAATATTTTTGAATATAGAGAAATTTTGTACAGAGTTCTAAAATGAGATTCTTTTGACATGGAAAAATTAAGTGAGATTAAATATGAGATTGTTGTTCAAAACTATGCCAATTGTGTATGGAAAATGAAGTAAAAGAAACATGATGAAATATGGAATTTGTAAATATGAATACTCTCATTTAATGAACATGAAGAGAGAATTGACACTACAGTTTTAGCTAAGTCCTTACATCGGCATGAATAAAATTTTAAAAGAGAAATGTGATAAATAAAGACCAAAATTGGGTCATGGTTAATGATTGATGTTTAAGACATATGTAGAGGTAACGCTAATTCTACAGTAATGATTTTATTCATGAATCAATTATCTAAAAATTAGACACATAGTGGAGATGTGATGAAAGTAAGAGAAAAACATAAGTATGCGGGCCTCGGGTCTACGATGTGACAGTGTTCACAGGATGTCCACATGATGCGTTATGTCAAAGCATGGATACTTCTCCAGGATATCGGGACCGTGGCGACGCTTGTGGGGTGCTCGGTGACTACGTAGTGCCATTGTTCCATGGTGGAGGCAAATTGTCCATAGGATGCCTGCATGATGCGTCATGTCATGGCGTGGGATTCTCTCCAGGATATCTCGACATGGGCTCGTAACTAATAGAACACCTAGGATACCTACCATAGTTACCGTAGTAGTTTAACTCATGGCGAGGGAATCAACCCTACAAGATGAAGAACGATTAAGGGCTTTCCCTCGGACCTATGTAGTATGGGATGCATAGAATCCGAACTAGTGCGCATTAGTGTCATTAAATATAAATAACTGCATAAGGACTAAGTGCACATTCACACACGACATCAATTGGATATTCCCCCTTAGCTTTGTTTGTGATAAGTGTCTACTTTCTAAGTAGGAAAAATTAATGTATTATATCCTAGTTTCAGTTGTATGCAACTGACGTACCCACAGTTTCTATGCAGGATAAAGTGAATGACAAGACTAAAGAATGATTGCTGCTTAAAGAAATATTCAAGTTGTTGTTCAATTCATATATTATGTTGTAATTTATAATTCAAATGCATTAATATAATCATTGTTGTATAAAAGGTTTTAATTCCTTGTAAAATTGTACGAAGTGAAGTGTAAAGATACTGTGGAACTTCGAATTCGGTCTTATCTGGAATTCGAGGTGTTACAAAAAATCTCCACAAAAACTCAAAAAAACTCCAAGATGCAAATCCAAAGCATCGAAAATCTCCAACAAGTGCTCACGGTTCAATAAAAGAGGAAAAGAAGAAAACAGGTCCAAGAATCGCAAACCAAACCCGCAAGCAAGTCAAACAACATGAAATGGAACGGGTTGCAAGTACACACTCCAAACTCGAAAACCGCAACCCTCTTCTTTCCTTCTCCTCCATCTCTTCTTCATCTCCTTTCTCAAAAGTGCAACCAGCGCCAAACTCCGCCACTCCACGTCGTCTCTATAGCTTGACAAAACGGATGCTCAATGTAGCCATAGCTCGACAGAAGCATGTCCACCATAGCTCGACGAGCCGCATAGGTCGACAGTGGTGGTAGGGCGACGACGGTTCGAGGCTCCATAGCTCGACCATAGCTCGTCCCTTAAAGTTCGATAACAGCTTCACTCCATAGCACGACGAGTCTCATAGAGCAACAAGGACGTGGTAGCTTGACAAGGGGAGCCCTCATAGCTCATAGCGCCTCCAAGAATCACACTGTGACCACGACCACCTCCATAGCTCGACGGCGGTGATAACTCGCCGAAAAACTATGGCTCGACGCCCCTGCAGCTCGACGAAGATCAATAGCCCAACGAGGGTTGATAGCTCGACCAGAGAAGTTGGCCATAGCTCGACGTCGACAACTCCAAAAAAATAAAGCTCGACAAGTCCATTGCTTGCTCGACGGCTTGGAAAGCTTCGTAGCTCGACAGAATCTTCATAGGGCGACGGAGGTGATAGCACGACGCCAACTCCATAGCTCGCCAAACGGCGAAGCTCAAAGTCCATAGCTCGGTGAAGCTCGACGTCCACAGCTCGGTGAAGCTCAGCCTCCATAACTCGGCCAAAACGCGGAGCTCATAGCTCGGCTAAACCGCAACCTCCATAGCTCGGCGAAACTCGAACATCGTAGCTCAGCAAAACTTCAATTTCCCATAGCTCGGCGAAGGCACCATAGCTCGTCGAAGCTCATAGTTCTCCAAACGACCTCAACCCTTAGCTTGCCCAAAACAGAGCTCGACTTACTCGGGAACAGAGCACTCGACCAAAGCTCTAATAACACAAGCCCAAAGCTCAGAGAATTCGAAGGCCATAGCTAAGGCCAAACCGCGAAGCTCATAGCTCGGCCAAACCGCATCTCCATAGTTCGCTTAAAGCTTCTCATGGCTCGGCGAGACACCCACCGAAGCTCGAAGGCCATAGCTCGACGGTGCTTCGAATTCCATAGCTTGGCGGAGTCGAGAGCCCATAGCTCGGTGAGAAATCCAAAAGGCAATAGCTCCATAGCTCGGCGAAGCCCTTAAAAGTTGGAACAAAATCGCCATAGCTCGGCGAAATTGTCGGCCAAGCTAAAGGGTCCTCGCTGCAAATTCTGACCCTTGGATCGCTCCAAAATTCGATCATGAACACGATGGACGCAAGAGATAGAGCCATGTTGCCCCTCTTCTTCCTCAGAGGTCCGGTCGCTTCTCCACCGCTTGATGTAACTCAGCGGGCGAGCCGACCACTGATGGACGCTCCAGATTGCACCACGATGCCGAAGCTCATAGCGATCAGATCACAGCCACCAAAATGCATCAGTGCGCAAGCCAAACTTGATCGGCGCCCCTGATCACATCAAGAATCGTACCCAGCTCTGATTATTCACAAAAAATCTCAAAAAATCATTTAAAGTTTGAAAAATTAAATAAAAATCCATAATTATTTAAATTCAGAAAATCCATAAAAAAAATAAAAAAAATAATTTAAAATTGGATTTATTAATTATAAAATCAAAAATTTTATAATTGGGAAAATTCCAGAAAATTCCTAAAAAATTCGGAAAAATCCGAAAAAATATGGAAAAATCCAGGAAGATATTCACTGCCTTAGAAGCCACAGATCAGTCCCAGGTATCTCCAAACACCCTGACGGCTAAGATTATACTCCAGAGTCCAAAAGTAAGACGTACTACTTCCCGAAAGCCAAGAAAATTACCTTCCGGGAGTGGGGAGCTTATGATGATGTTAAAAATTGCAGCAAATCAAGGCCGTAGGTTTCCAGCACAGATCTCAAAGCTTCTACAGACATATTAATCATAATGGGCCTCCTTAATATGTCTGGGCCTTCTCCAGACCTCTCTATAAGACATGGGCTTCTTTCAAGCCCATAAAAAGTAACACTAGGCCCACTAGGAGACACCCAGCCCATGAAGGTTAGAAGTCAAATCTCTTATCCTCTAACAAGAGAACTTATCTCTTGAGGAGACGGAACATAACGAAGATAAAGAATTCATATCGATCCAATAGATCTAGATCAATTCGCCAGTTTCTCTCTTTCTGGTTCTGACTTAAGCGCCAGAGGATCTGTCGCCAAAGCTGCTTCCCGGTGTTTCAGGCTATTTGCAGGTCTATCGGCCGCGACAACAACCGTTGGATTTAAATCACGGTGGTCAGTCAACGATCTAGATTCTATCTCAGGAGCTCTAACCACATTCCACAGCAAAGATCAAAGGTCAGATTTTTAGTAGTTTCCATTAAATTAAATAAGAACTCACTATCTGTTTGCTCCCACACCAAAATAAGCAGCAACAAGCATACAATCTGATAAAATGGGATGGACGTTCGTGGAGACAATCACGAGTAAATCTAAAACACGGCCACATGAAGTTATAAAGATAGGGATGATTGACAGTGGCGAATTTTATCATGAGTTTATCTAATCAATATGATCAAGAGAGTTCATCTTCATATATCGCAAAACCTATGTGTTTCAATTGCACATTTAATGGATTTGTTAAGAACGTAAGCTTATTATCTCTAGGCTTTTCCCATCACAAGTATATACATCAATTACATGCTATGCTTTGTTAGAGCATCCACAATGGTGTTTCTCATTTTTTAAAAATTAGCAGCTACAGTAAAAGCAAATAGTGAAATACTCTGCAATGGTCGTTTGCAATATTTTTGAGAAAGACGAGACATGATGTTTCATCCGTCCTTTTTTTTTTATAGATTTAATTAATTACTAATTAACTATTAAAATATGTTAATTAAATAAATTAAATAATATATAATATTACCTAAACCTAATTTAAAACCCACTAAACCTAATTAAAAGGACCTAACCTACCCACGAATCCCTCCTCAAAACCTGGAGGGGACATGTTGTCCCGTCCGAGAATTTTTCTTTTGTTTTTTTTTTTTCCGGCGAATCTGACCGTTCGATGTAATTAAAAAAATAAAAAAAAAATATTGGGACGATACATGTTGTATCGTCCGACTTTATTAAAAAAAATAAAATAATTGGGACGATACATGATGTATCGTCCGACATTATTAAAAAAAATAATAATAATTGGGACAAGAAATATTGTCTCGTCTCTTATAATTTGAGAATCGCAATTTCGTTTCTCAAAAATGAAAATTGACTGTAGCGATTTTACAAAAATATGACAAAATAGCAAACGACTGCAGCGTCTTGTTTCTAAAAAATGGCAAATTGGCAAATATAGCAAACGACTGTGGATGCTCTTAGTCCTGTAACTATACCAAACCAGAGCTCTTTCACCTATACACATCTTCAATACCTGCACTTTGTATCTTATACAACAACAATCTCGACAACTTAGTGAGCTATGAAGTTTAACTAAGTCACAATTCCGATGAAGTCAAAGAGCTAAACCAATTGGTATCAGAGTAGTTGCTCCTGCAGAAAGAGTGAAAGAGTCACTAGTGATCTTCCTGGAAGAACTTGGGCCTGAAATTGTGGTCTCTCTCATCTGTTGAAGCGCATGACTTGAAATCATCGAATCCGTCATCACTCTGCAGTTGAATGTTGTGATAGCTACAAATTTTCAAGGGGTTAAGACTTGATGTGGACACGATCATAAGGCTCTCTTCAACATAAATAGGAGAAAGAGCTTCATAGTTGTTCTTATTGTTAACATATTCTTGCAACATTGCTTTCCTTAACAGGTGCTATACTTGGTGAACATACCGCGCTATTGTTGATTTAGTACCACTTCCCTTGTGCATTCTTCACATAACGAACATAGTCTTGCTATCAAGATGAACAACTACTGCATAAAGCCCGTAAATAGGCAACTTTGTCCTCCGCTCCCTTCATATTCGGACCAAAATTCAAGAACTCTGGAAACTGGACCGTCTTGTTGATCTTCCAAATTCACCCGACTGCAAAGCACAAAAGGTAAATGAGATAAAAATTATCATAGGGGAAAACAATCTCATTTTGGTATGGGTTTCATTTATGAATCAACATCACTGGAGTAATGCACAGTTTTGGTACCATTGCTTTGATATCTTTTCAGCGCAATAGTAAGGGCATTAGGAGCCTCCAATATTAGTATCAGTTTCTTTTTAGTTCATTCATTGGATTCATACCTGTCAGAAAAAAATAAAATTAAATGAAGTAAATTACAATAAAATCAAATCAAATATCAGGAGAAAAGATACTCGAACTGTGTATAGATATAAACAGTTCGAGTATGGACAATAAAATCAAATCGAATATCAGGAGAAAAGATACTCGAACTGTGTATGGACAATAAAATCAAATCAAATATCAGGAGAAAAGATACCTGTTACAGAATTATTTGGTTTGCTCCATCCAAAATTTCAGTACTAGTAAAACCTGCAAGTGCTTCTTCAAGGGTCTGTATACCACCACAGATCTCAACATTAAGATCCATTATCCGTTCAGACCGTTCAGACTTTCCGCAGTACCTCGTGCACTTTATCTGCATTTACTTGTCAGCGATCTCTTGAAGTCTTCAGACTTTTTTACTCAATCTTAACTATAACGAAACTACAATCATAATGTAATCAAGGATTAGTTAAAAACTAATATACCTTAGACCGGAGATAGCCACCAAATGTTAATTGTACAAGAGTTATTGCTTCAGCTATCCGGTTAAGTTTGGTTTGCCCGAGGCCCTGAACATCGTGAAGGCATTGAGACCATATTGCATCTTACACGCCTATAGAAAATAAATAAAAAATAGTATTTAAAATTAGTCAACCATGATACAGCAACCTGCCAGAGAAATGCAAATAAAGATACCTTCTCTCTAAATTTAATTGTAATGTAAACATGCAAGCATAATTTTATCTTAGCATGTGTTATGACATTATTAGCTCATATCCAATACTTCATTTGTTCGTCAAAAATGCACTAAGTATACCTAGCTTCTGTAATTTGTGTGTGTGTGTGTGTGTGTGTGTGTGTGTTATGACATTATTAGCTCATATACATACTTCATATGTTCGTCAAAAGGGTACTAAGTACACCTACTGGTTAACAGCTTCTGTGATTATTGTGCACGTTTATATAATTTTAAATCAGCAGAAAGAAAAAAACAAATATTGCAAGCATACGAGGCAATGTTCAATTAAATCGTGAATGTTCTACACGTGCTAAAGATCTAGTTATGTAAATGGCTGGGCCAAATTTTATGTATGTTAAGATTGACGAACAATCTCATGAACTTTACCTTGCATAAAAGAGCATGCACGCAAGTTTTAAAGACCCTTTTGAAGCTCCTCAGGTTTTACCTACAAAAATAGTAAAAGCAATTTAATTGTTAAATGCCTCATATTCAATAACAAAGGTATATTCAGTCACCTATGTTGAGGAAAAAGGAAATAGAAGTGAAGCAAATATAGAATTAGAATTAGAATTAGAATTAGCCGCTAGCAATTTAATCAAGTGATTGAGACCTTACGGCGAATGAGTCGAATTACAACAAGTAGGATACCATTTAAGAGAAAAAAAATAATACACGTTTAAGAATAAAGGCAAAGTAAGTATAAAGTTTTCACAAGTGACTAACAAATTGAGCAGTGCAAGGGTGAAGTATTGTAAACTAGTAAATAAACAATATGCAAGTCAAAATGAGATTTTATTATTGATACCTACTATAAACTACATATCTATGCAGCTAATAAATACTATGAGGATAAAGCATTTGATGATTCAGGCAGGGTGAAGTACCGAACTTGTTGAAGTTTCCATGCTATCGTTGATTTTGTACCACATAACAAACACAATGACTAGAAACAAAAGGATTCTTGCCATTTCAATAAACAACCACTGAATAACACCTATAAACAGGTAAGTTGTCCTCCGTTCCCTTCATATAAGAAACCAAATTCAATAACAGGCATTCTGCCTTTTTTTAATCATTTCCAACATGAATAAATAAATGGTTAGGGCTTGTTACAATAGATGTGATAGGCTGATAGCTATAACTAACCAGTGTGAACTTTCTACAATCAATTATTCTCTTCATAATAATTTTTCCTCTCTCATTACCAACCAGGCACATTTCAAAACATTGTGTAAAGTTCATTAAATTAAGCTTTTCAAAAAAATCAAAAATATAATTGAAACCAAGATCACAAGTAATAAAGGATAATGATACAATATGTCACAGAAGTATTTCTCTCCATTCAAGATTGTCACCCACGTGTTTATACCTATAATAATGTACGTTTTGCTGCTGCAATAGAGAAAAGGTTTTGCTCAGAGAGAGAGAGAGAGAGAGAGAGTCATGTAGTTCATGCTACAATGCCCAAATTATTGTTGTTTTTTATGATAAAAAGGTGAAAGTAAATAACTAATGAACATTAAGGATGTTTCTTTTTTTAAAGTAGAAAGTGGCTAAAATAGTAAGATGTAGTGTCATGTTATCTTAATTCTAATCAGGAATATTATCCTACCATCTTTCTTTTGACAATTTGTTGCAATTTACCCTATATTTAAAATGACTGCTCCTTCGTGGGATTTACATGCCTATGTTTATTTACACATTTATTTACATAATTATTTCAATAATTTAACAAAATAGATTGTAAATTATTATATGCCAAAATTTAAAAAAATACCAATATTAGATCGAAACTGAGTTTTCAAGACACGAATTATAAATATATCAACAAACTTTCTATTTGTTGAGGAAAACAGGAAATGTCTATTTCTCAATCTATTATCATTTTTAGATACTTCATTTCTTTGGTAAGATAAATGAGTCAATACTCCATTTTCTCCGATACACATAAATTTTAAAAATATGAACTTTGACTTACTTGAGTATTCTGTTGGGATCAAACTCTGAATCTCTAATTGAAGATGCTTCATATCGACCTTTTTTCTCCTTTTTCTCACCATTAGAAGAATGGATCGGTGCCTTGAGAAGCAAAAACACACTAATAATGATACGTTGTAATTAAGTATTTAACAACAAGCGGAATATACTATCATGAAAGGTTAAAAAAGAAAATAAAACACAAAGAAGAAGATGATGGATTACCTTTCATAAAACAAAATTAAAGAAAGAGAAGACACCAGATCTGTGTTGTTCGGTCGGCGTAGGCTAAGATGACGGCAGAACACGCTCTCAGCGAATAAGCTATCTCTCTACCAGCTCTCAAAACATCTCTCTCTAGTGATTCTTTCTCTCTTTTTTTCTTAATGGAGCGGCGGCCTCAACATAACATATTTAAAGGGGAAATCTAGAAACCCTAAAGAACCCTAGTGAATCAAAGTTACAAAAATACCCTTACACGAATTGTTCACTCAATTGATTTCAACCATTCATCTTGAGATGGATGGTTAAAATTCATTATTGTTAAATCAAGTCAAAATTACCCTAAGAAATAATGCCATCACTTTCTCTTCTCACTTTCGAAAAGTCCCTAATTTAACTACTACTACACATAAGTTCCTCGGGGATAGTGTCTCCATATTTTACACATAAGTCACTCATTACACCGTTTTTTAAAGTTTTCTTAGTACTCTCTTGCTTTTAAAAGAAATGAATCTGGCATGAGATCAGTTCCAATCACACATGAAAATATTCACAAATTTAGGCTGAAAGATAATTGATACAACCAAATCTCAGAAAAAAAAGATAATTAATATAAACACTTCTCTTCATAACAACAATGTACAAATCCCTCTTTAATTATTCGGTAAATGGTCGATTGGGAAAAGTAATTGGTAAACAATTCGTAAAAGTAGTTAAATACGCATGTTAATACGAGCGTAATATGGAAACACTGTTTCTAAGGGACTCACATGTAAAATCCAGAAATACTAGTACTAAAGGACTTATGTGTAAAGGCAGTTAAATTAAGAAACTATTTTTGAAAATATGCATGTTGATATGGCAATGTACAAGTGACGAGAAAATGAACGGGATTCCCTAGCCTAACTTAATTTGGGATTCGGATCCTCTTAGATGCATCATTTATAGTGAACCATTCACTAAATAATTGTTAGCACTACTATTATAACTTTTACACTATGAAATTTCTAGTGCTATATAACCTTTAACCAAATTTATGTATTATCTCTTCTAAAATTCGGGAAACCAACAAATTCCTTTCTATACTGCATTTGGTAAAAGTTATTAATATGATAATCATGACCATCTTTGCTCCCAATTACCAAATACATTCTTAAAACCCGTTAGCAATTAAAGTTTATTATTATATCGTGAGATAGTTAAATGCTTTGTTAGTTTTTTTTATAATAATGTATTCCATTACGAGTTAATACTACCATCGCTAAAGTTAGGAATATCATAAACTTCGGAATATCATTGAACCATTTTCTATATTGCATTGGGTAAAACCAATAATAAGAATCATGGCATGCTTCACCCCCAAATAAATTTGTAAGCATCATTAGCAATTAAACATTGTTATATCATTTTCTTTATCATGCTCATTCTCAACTATCTCTTTATCTTCATGAGCTCTTGTTGACAAACAAGATGCATGGCATAATAGAAAAAGTAATTCAGTATAATTGAATTTGATTTTAATTTTACTTATTTAATTTTAATTTTTTCACTTTGGCTAATCATTATCCTAAGATGCCAATCAGAATGCCAAAAAAAGCCACTTAAATGGAGAAAAAGAAAAGGGGGAAAAGACCCATGGTGTAATGGATTATTTAACTTCACTTAAGTGATGAATACATAAAACAAAGGGCCTGCTAAGGGATTAAATCCCAAGCCCAAAACCAAGACCCACACCTGCAAGCCCTTAGCCAGAACCCCTTGACGGATCCAACCCAGTGAACCCACCAAGGACCCGACCTTACACATAAATTGCATTCTAACATCTGTCACACGACTCGCAAATTCTCGTACTAAAAATAAATTGTATCCAGTTTCTACTTATAGCGTAAACTCTTACCTCAGATTCCTTCTAATGTGACGTATTGACAATATTACAATTTTAGTAGGCTTTGATTACTTCTAATTTGATGCACAGGCATTACGATTAATGGCTTTTGATTCCTTCTAATCGTGCATGTTGATATTACAATAGGGGCTTTTGATTCCTTCTAATTGAACGTGGTGTCGTTACAAGTTTAGTAGCACAGTGTCACAATTTAGTAGTCTGAAACTCCTAATCTAACACATTGCCTTTACAATTTTACTATAAGTCTAGAACCACCATGACATATTAGAAGGAACCTAAGGAGGGGGCATTGTGTTTTATACTTTCCGTTTCTCAAGACAAAAAACCAAATGACAATCGGTAAGGTTAAGAAAGCTCCCAATGTTTGCATTTTTAAATTAAGAAATCTCCGACCTCCGTAGCTAAAAAAAGTCACTTTGCCTCCTCAGCTCTGCTATCTCATCATATTCCATTTATTTTGAATTGTCATAAGATGAAAATACCCTTACAATATTCTACATGAGTTTAAATTGGTTGCCAATCGATGATGATGGTGAAATTGATTAAGGTGCTAGAGGTGGGATTGGCGATCCTCATGGTAGATCAGGTGGTGAATTGGTCAAGCGCAATTGTTCATATTTTCCTGGAGTAATGCTACATCCACTACCAATTTCACTACATTTTTCTTCACTACCTTAGGTGGCACACTCCAATAGGTAGGGAAAGATAGAGTAGGTGGTGGAACTCTCCAATAGGAGTATGCCACCTAAGGTAGTGAAGAAAATGATAGTGAAATTGGTAGTGGCTGAAGCATTACTCATTTTCCTGGCCAACACTTCTTTTCTAAGATATGATTTCAGCTTCTTAAATAGTACACTTAATTTTACTGCGGACTCCCTCTCTCTTCCTATGCATTTTTGTTCTCCTCTCAAAATCACTCCCCTCTATAACTTTTCTTGTCAATATCTTTTACCCAATCTACTCCTCTCATGCCCGCTCTTTTATCTTGGAAATTGATCTGCACTTTAAAGCTATTCTGAAATGACTTAGCCTATTTTCCTATTATTTCGAAATGTGAATCTAGGTGCCTGTTTGGATATAGAGGTTAGTAGAGGTTAATGTATACGTATAGTTATCTAAACTTTGATCTATTTGGATCATATTCTAAAATCAAGTTACCTCCAATTTTTTTACCTCAAACTTAAGATAACTGTAGGTATCCAAATTTCAATCCAACCAAATTTATCTTTGAAGCCAGAAAAGGAGGTACATGTATGCAAACTACGGTTTGCATTCCTCTACCTCCCTTTTAAAAAAATATTTGTCCATTTTATTAACTTCTACTATAATAGTTTTCATCAACTACTTAATCAGTCTGATAACCCTAACGATTATGATTGCCCCCCCCCCCCCCCCCCCCCCCCCCCCCCCCCCACCCCAAAATAAATAAATAATAATAATAATAATAATAATAATCCTAGAAAAAAATCAAGAAAATACCTCATTGTGAAAAGAGTGAGCAGCTCACTCATCGGAGATGACGTAATATCCGAGTGGATGTTTCCGTCGGCGGTGGTTTTGGCGCGCGCTGCGGTGGCGAGGAGAGAAGATGTGGAGATGATGCGGCGGTGAGGCGGCAACCTCGGTTTGGTTTTTGAGATGGGTTCGGTTTGGATTTGTATTTTGTTGGTTGGGTTGGGAGAAAGGAATAAGCCCCTCATTTATCTTCTTGGCCCAATTGGCCACTGCTACTAAAGAAAGAATTCGGCCCAATTCTCTGTGGACGAAATTGGCTACTTCGATCTATTTTGTGTGTTAAATATTTTAGTCCAAAACTCATCATAACACGATACTTGACATGAGATAGTTGTAAATATGAAATTAGAGTTTATGCTTTGGCGGCTATTATTTTGCTCGAAGCATTATACCCTAAATATTTTGGATACTTAACATAATGCTCATAGATGATATATATAGATAATACCGACTTGATGACCTTATGGGCCAAACATTGTTTGTCCAATAAGTCCAAATTTCGGATATTCATGATCGGATCGTACATATACTGTAACGCCCCTGCCCCAGACTCAGACAATTTATACTATTTATCAGACAAATTATTTATAGTATAGTACAACTGTCCACCACAGGCTGTCTCTCAAAAGGTGGTTAATCGGAACTGTCCACCATATGCTATGCTAAGTCACCACAGGCTGTTCTTGCAATTATCTAAACTGGAATTTCATCAAGTTGGTTCTTGCAATTTCAGACTTTACAAATAGTTCTAACATCTCCATTAAAGGATAAGGGATTTGAATATTATGTTACCTGTTTAATTTAGAGGGGAAAAAAATATCTCATATGCCAGTTACTTATATGCTATGCTATACTGACTTATATGTCAGTTACTTATATACTATGCTACATATGCTTATATGGTTATATGCTATGCTATGGTTATATGCTTATATGCATTGTCACTCTTAAGCAGTCTAGTACATATATTCTGTTTTTGTTTTATTAAACTTGTTAACAGAAAACTATGCTTTATTAAATTCTGTTGTAGGTTAAATGGTTCATGAGTAGATTAAGTCAATCATTCATGTTACTCAATTGTGAATTTCATATTTGTCATGGAACCTGGACTTGATACTTCCTGTTAATCAATTGTAAATTTCAATATGAGGGAGGGTTATTTATGCATTTGAACTAGTTGGCATGGCATTTCAATGCAGCCCTAGTGACACAATTTTTTATCTTTTTGTTACACTGATGCTTGAATATTTGACAAATTTGATAAATCCTTGCTGAAAGTTGTGTTCTGAGCCTACTAGTAATTATTTCATGTATTGTTTAGTTTCATGTAAATATAAATACATGATTATTTCTATATTTTTTTTGGTTGGTAGCAGCAGAAGAAGCAGCAGCTTGCTTCGTTATGTAATAGTGATTGTGTAATTATTTCATGTCATGTAATTGTTGCTTCATGTTATGTAATTGTTTCATATTATGTAATATTGATTGTGCATTTCAAGTATACAAAATAGTTATGCATTTAGAATTATATCTATATTCTTCAGTTCTTTCTTTACTATCTGTTGGATACTTATGATCTAGAGATGAAAATATATCTCAATAAACTCTTTGCTCTATGTTGGTTCTGAATAATTTGTTTGTTCTTGATGTTATGATATATTGATATATGATGATTAAATATTTTTGGTTCTAAACAAACTATGGCCTCTGTTAAGGATTTAGAGAAAAAAATTTTAAAGAAATTTTGAAGGATTTTTGGTTCAGTTGGCACTCTCAATTGTAGAAATACTCTCAATTTTGAAGGACTTTTTGTTCTATTTTAAAATTAATTGTAAAGAAATTTCAGAGAAAATTTTAGAGAAATTTTAAGGAATTTTTAAAGAAATTTTAAAGGAAATTTAAAGAAATTTTAAAGGAATTTTAAAGAAATTTAAAAGGAATTTTAAAATAATTTTAAGGATTTCAAAAGAAAATTTTAAGAAAATTTAAGAGAAATTTTAAAGGAATTTACGAAATTTTTTAGGAATTTTAAGAAATTTTTATGAATTTTAAAGAATTTTTAAAAAATTATTAAAGCATGGGGGTAAAAAAGTCATTTTACCTCTAAACTGTTAGAAAATTAACGGAAATGGACGAGAGGTGGCTATAGGTCCAATTATAACAAGTTTGGGTGTGTTTAGGGTATTATAGAAACTTTAGGTGTGTTTACAGTATTAATACTAACTTTATGTGCCAATAGGTCATTCTCCCTTATTTTATATATATATATATATATATATATATATATATATATATATATATATATATATATATATATGGGTAAAAGGGATATGAGCAACTTGCTCATTTAATAAATGAGCAATTGTTGAGGTGGCATGCATGTGATACATTGAGTATCTAATCACTTTTATGATTTCCCAATCACATGCATGCCACCTCATCACTTGCTTATTTACTAAATGAGCAAGTTGCTCATATCCCTTTTTCCCTATATATATATATATATATATATATATATATATATATATATATATATATATATATATATATATATATATATATATAAATTACGAGATGTTATATACACCCCCCCTTAGAAATCAGCGTCCTCGCTGAGCACAAGGCATGCACAATCTAGTGCAGGATCTACTTTTCTAGCCGATGTGGAGCATCTGCTCTTCTATCCGTCGGATTAATCATGATCCCGAAACCGCCCGATCAATCATAATCCCAGATTTAATTGAGCTGCCCTCCTATCCGCCCGACTAATCATGATCCCATAATCCACTGCCCGATCAATCACAGTCTCGGATTTAATTGAGGGCTCATCACAGTCTCGGAATCCACCGCCCGACTGGGTCTATAGTCCCGGAATCCACCGCCCGACTATATACACATGCCCCACACTCGCTGTTGAAAGTAGGCTCTTATACCATTTAACGCCCCTGCCCCAGACTCAGACAATTTATACTATTTATCAGACAAATTATTTATAGTATAGTACAACTGCCCGCCACAGGCTGCCTCTCAAAAGGTGGTTAACCGGATTGGTGACTCTTGATGATAGTCTATATTATTTATATTGAATTATTCTTGTGTTAATCCCGATATGGACTGTTCTTTTTAATCAATCCCGCCGCCCTTCTCTCTCTGTGTGTACAACCGAAGCCCTGTGGGCCCCCCTGTGCCACGTGGCACACACACAAGCAGAGACAGCAGCTACCTAAGACCGATGGGATCCTGCTGGCATCATCGCCACGTCAGGCAGAGCACACCGCATCAAACAGCAGCTCATGCTGTTTCTTCAACGGTGCCCCCCCCCCCCCCCCGGTCTCTTTCAATTTATTTACATCTTTTGCCATCAACCATTATTATATATATATATATATATATATATATATATATATATATATATAGAAATTACGGGATGTTACATATACAGCATGCGTTCTATAGAATACAATAATATAATTATATTGAAATATATACATAATATGCCTACAACCTCAACAATCTCCTCTTATATTCCAAAATGGTTATATTCTTATGTTAAGTTCATAACTGATCTGCATGCATGTTTAAAGATAATTCAGACAGATCAACATCAAATTTGGAATGTAATATCATTTTAATCAATAATTGATCGAAAGAACAATATATTTTTGCCCATTTTATAAGCATCAAGTTTGTAATGCATGACTCACAAAAACATATAAGCTTGTCAACATATCTTGCAATATAGTAATCAAGAAAATTAAAACGATTGTCCAAACATGGTGATAACTAAATCCCTAATATTATAGTTGGAGAGTTGGAGTTATGTCATTTGTAGACAAACTGTAATTTGTAGACAATCAACCATCTAATCTCAAACACTCATTTTTAAGTGGAAGTTATATTAACCATCCATTTAGTCAACTATTGTCAGTTACCAAAAAACCCTTAAAGTTCAAATTTATTTATGACATAATTATTTACAAAAGTGTCACTTATATAAAATCAAAGTTGGTGCCACTAATTGTAAAGAGATGGGTAAAAGAAGTTCTCATGTTCGATACCAGACTACGTCATAGTCTTTACCTTTAAAAAAAAAATCTTACGACGTGCATCGCACGCACTGATTGCTATCTCTAATATTATAATGGAAGAGTTGAGGTTTGTAACCAAACAAATCCTAACTTTGTAATCAAACAAACTCATGCAATACACTTCCAAACTATATCCAACAAATATAAACGTGCACCGCATGTGTAGCACAAATCAAAACATTTAATTATAAACTATTTCTTTTCTTATTCTATATATTCATTTAATTTGGTGACTATACCTTTTATAGGCGTGCAACGCACGTGCATTATACTATATTTACTATTTTAATGGGAGAGTTGGGATTTGTAACCAAACGAACCAGTTCGTTGCCCGTACGTAAGTAATATAAAGGAGGTCTAAGGTTCGAAGCCATACTACGTCAAAATTTTTACATTAAAAAAATTTATTTATTAAGACGTACATCACACGTGTAAATAACTAGTCAGTTTTAAATTAAAAGAATGAACTGAAATAATTGAGATGTTCGAAACAAATCAAAACTTCAAAACTTAAAGTAATAAGGCATAAAGTGGTTAAACCAAAATAGAGTTCCGAACTAGTTCGTTTAAACTCATAATTGAAGTTCCACCCTCCAAGCAAACTATTTATTCTGAAAAGAAATAAATGTTATAGCTTAAGAGTTGATAAAGCTACTCCTCCATTCCACGATCGAGGCCATCACCCTCGTCGAGTAAATCATCATCGTCGGGGTTGAACTTGATAACATCGTTTAAATCTCTCATATTCGTGCTATTATTTGTATTTCAATGATTGATCGCAATTTAAGAATTTCAATTAGAACTCATTATTGACTTCATATAGAATTCACTCATGTGCAAGATAACAAATAGCTAAGATCAATGAACACAGTACAAATCTGAATCATTCATAGCAAGGATGTCAAAATAAAATAGAGCATGCATCATAATCTATATTGTTATCTTCTTTCGTGACAATGATAATATATTTAAGATAAGAAATACAATACCGATCTTACGGTTGCTAAATCCTTAGAACCATACATGTTTTCTTTTAGAATAATTAATCTATCAATGAACGATATAAAAATATCAACAATTATCAAGTTTGGAATAACTGCAAGGTTACCTTCAAATGAACATGTTACTAATTTTGGAATAACCTTACGACAAATCAATTATCACGAAACATATCTACCACAATCATCCATGCCTAATTTTCGAATAGCTAATGGTCAAACCTCTCATTCAAAATAATAATATCATCGAGTTTGGAATGATACATCATTCAATATAATTGACATAACTCCACTGGACTATTTGAGCACTTTTGACAACTAATGATGGATGCTCAACAGTGTGAATCTTTCTTCTATATTGACTATTCTCTACAAATAAAAAGGTTTTATAAACTCAGTTAATGTACTAAAACTCAAAACAGATAATTTGACGGGACATTTCTTCCCAAGTCAGTCAAGTGATTGCAAGTTTGATGGACCTTCAATTCCGTATCTTCACTTATTCTGAGTGTTAGTTCTTTAGTTAGTTCATTAGTAAGGACGTTAGCTACATTATCTTTGGATTGTATATCAAGTAATTGAATATGCCCTTTTTCGTGAAGAAAATTAACTTTGCGTGCCTAAGCAAAATTTTCATCTTTTTCATGTTAAAGATAGAATTTGCAGCTACTATCATATCTACTGAACTTATAGAAACATTCCTATGAGGAATTTTCAGTAGAAGATCCTTTTATCCATTCAGCCTCATTCTCTGCAAAAAAATGACAAATAATTCGGAGTCCACTGATGATTCGACATTAGTAGAAATCCTTTTGGATTTCCATGCAATTGCGTAAGCATGTAAACATACTTTGTGGTTGATAGTGCATCCCCTAAATGGATCCCCAAGAAGCATCTGAATAGCCTTCTAGGTCAGGTGGATGTCCACATTAGTGTAGTGCTGTAACACCCCACAATTTATTTTTAGATTAAAAATGCATTTTTTTTACACGTATGATGCACGTGCAAATTTTTATTCTCATTTTGTTATTCTCAATTACAAATTTTTAGCATGCATAATTTTTAATTAGCCTTCTTTTGATCCATGGACCTCAAGATTAAAATCTAGCCCATTAGGAGAAGAGCCCACTTGGATAATTAAATTAATTAATTAGAAGTGAGCCCACGAATCAAGCCCATTAATAAAATTACATTTTAAGTTAAGTTTGGGCTAATACATGACAAGTTACAACTTTTAGTACACATTTAGAGTTATATAATTGTATTTAATTTTTGTATGTGCATATGTGCATGCACACACACATGGTGGCCGGGTTGTACCCTTGTTGTAGGCCGGGTTGGGCTAGTGGGGGAGATGGAGAGTTTGGAGGTTATAGGAGTTGAGTTCTTGAAAGGTTGGAAATGTGAAAAGTTGTAGGTTTTAGGAGTTTAGAAATTGAAGAGTTGTATGAATTAAAAGAGAGAGTTATTAGGGTGGGAATTTTGCACTTTAGGCCCTAACAAAACCCTATAAATAGAGCTCCCATTCCTCATTCTCCTTTGCACCAAAAACAATAACAAAATCATAAGAGAGAAAAAAAAAAAAAAAAAGATAGTAAGAGAGTTCTATTGCTTGTAGGAAATTCTTGCTATGAGAGTTTGCTAGGAGAAGGAGCTCTTGCTAGGAGGAGAAGCCTTGTTAGGAGCTAGGAGTTGCTTTGGAACTAGAAGTAGTGTTCCATCCTTCCCTTCATTTGTTCAATCTTCAATTAAGATGAGTAATTTTATTATTTTATAATATAGGATATGCATGCTAAAATGAGTAATATAAGAAGAATTTTTATGAGAAAATTATAAAGTTCATGCTAGTATAACATGATATGTATGAAGGTAGTTTTGTTGATTAAGAAATAGATACCATGCTAATTAATGATAAGAACTTTTTTATGTTATAAACCATGTTAGTAGGTTTACAAAATTTTGTGCTTATGAAATATGTTGACCACATCATGCTTTGATAATTAAGAAAGAAGAAAGAAAGAAATCTTAGTTAGTGTTTGTAATGTATCAACATATGTATTTCCTAATTGAGAAAAATATAAATTATTGTATGAAAGAGTATTCTTGTGAAATTCTCTTGTTCAAGTGATACACTAGTATTGTTATAAAAGTGAAATTTGTGAAAAAGTGAGAAAATGACTATTTGTCATGAACACTAGCATTTTTTTGTAAATTTGAGTTGTTAAAGAAAACCTAAGTCTATGTGAAAGATGATAAAGATAATTATTTAAATGGGTGGAAATAGAATTTTTTTAAATAAAATTGAAAATTTGCTGATTTCTATTTTTAAAATCTAATTTCAAGAAAAAGTTTATTTCAAAATTATTAGAAAGATTTTGACCATTTGAATGAACAAGTTTCATGGAAAAAGAAACATTTCAGAATAGTTGAACAAAAGTACATTTGTACATTTTCTAAACAAAAAATACACTTGGCCTTATTGGTTAGCCAGTGCAATATTGAGTATTCTTTGAAAGATATCTTTGGTTCGAAACTTGATAGTTGCATTCATTTTTACCCTTTTAATTAAATCCCGAAACTGAGACTTGATTCATAAGTAATTTTCGGCAAGAGCTTAACACAAAGTCCCAGTGAACTTTATGGCTAGTGGGTCTTGGTTGGGCTCTTGCTGCTGTCTCGGCTGAGGTTTAGGGTTCGAAACCGAAACCCCCTTTTTATTTTTGGTTGGGTTTAAGTATACTATGATACTTTCCATATGAATAAGATCCCATCTTTTGAAATACCGATACAATCTCTTGCATTATTTTCAGAAAAAGTAAAAAATGGAATAGAAGTTATTAAGTATAGTTTTAGAATTTCTTTTGTATATTTGAAAATTTGGAAAGGAAAAATTGAAATGACAATTTAGTTTGTGATTAGAATTTTAATTAATATAGAGCATGATAATTTTTTTTTTTGATTGCGTGAGTTAAAAATTTTCATTTGAAGAAATATGCACTTGTTTTGGTTTAAGAATATTTTATGTGAATTGAGACATTATAAGAGCTTGAATTTGTTGTAAAATTTCATGCGATGAAATTGTGTGCTTGAAAGGAATTATTTTGCTTATAAAGATGATGAATGAATGAATAGATCATGAATAGTGACAAGATTTGATTATTTTTGTGATTAAGTTGAAAGATGAAATTATCTAGGTTTAAGACATGCTTATTAAAGGGTATGTGTACCCATGATTCTTGTACATGAAAAATTATGGTTTAAGAGTTAGTACGACCTCGATTACCGACACTATTGAAAGAAAATATTTGAGATATGATTTTGAGATTGGCTATGGAGCTATCTCGTTTTTTTTGTTGATTAAGTCCGGTAGGGGGTAAAACTAATTCTAAGATTGATAACTCATTCATGTCTTGAACTAAATAAATTTTAGGCACATAAATGAAGATGTAGTAAGGCCTAGGTAAACGTAAGTGGGGCACTCTATATAGTCGGGCGATGGGCTTGTTGCGGCAGTTATCGAGGCTATAGACCAGTTGGTAGACTGTGGTTGCCTCGTGGGAGACGGGCCTTTATTTTAAATTCGGAACTATGCGTAGTCGGGCGGATAGTTTTTCGCTCTCCGTGTATATAGGTATACCGGGGCTAGAGGGGAACTTGCGGGAGGTTCGCATGACGAGGAGTCTGTATAACAGTCGGGCGGAGGATTTGTTGCGGCGGTTCCCCGGGACTGGGATCCGTACTCGTGGAACGTCTTAACTTTGTCTTATTACTGAGTAGTTGTCATGGTGAGGGATCGAGCCCTTTATTGTGGAGTACGTAGGCGCTTGCCCTCGGACATATGTAGTATGGGATGCATATAATCCAAACAAGTGAGCATTAGTGTCATCCTAGTATAAATTGTGTGCATTAGGCATTAAGGCAGCGCATACACTTACATGTTTAGCGTATTCACAATTCAACACTTTATTTGTTCATTTAATCTTTTGTGATTGTGTTAAAGTAATGAGATCGTTATATGTACGGCATAGAGAGGATAGCCGAGTATAACATTTTCGTCAATTGTAAGTAACTGACGTGCCCACAGCTTAATATGCAGGTAATAGACTATTCATGAAGGAATAAAGCTATGATGATGCAATCAATGATTTATTTGATAAAGTTGTACAAGTTATATTGTTTTCAATGTTGTAATCTTTTATTCTTCTGCTGTGTAAACAAAGTGTAATGAACTCTGATGTACTATTGAAAAAGTTTTAAATTTATTGTAAAATTGTACGAAGTGAAGTAAAGATTCTGTGAATTTCTCGAATTCGGTCTTATTTGGAATTCGGGGCGTTACAAGTGCATAGTTTTGTGTACCGACAAAAGAACACATCAGCTTATATATATCAAGGCATCCCAATGCTCACTACTTGGATTGCTCTTGAAGCGACTCAACATACTTACCACAAATATAATGTCTGGTATTGTGCATGTTATAGTATACACTAGGCTACCAATTGTTAAAATATTTGGTATGGTATGCGCTGTATATTTTCTTTCCTAATTTATAGAAACAGATTCCCTCAAATCTCTCATCCCCTTAATCTTCTCATCAATCACTTGTACCCTTTCTCTAAGAAACTAATGTATATATAAAGAGATAAACAGAGAAGAATGTAGAATAAGAAAATATGGATTTCCCCAAATCTGTTTTCAATATGATTTCAGAGCTTAAAATATCCTAGGCTACGTAAAGAAGAGGAAGAAGAAGAGATGTTGTTCATCAGCCTCACCGATCACCGAAATCACCACCGTGGGACCCCCAAACCCAGAGCCATCACCGACGTCGTCCCCGAATTCGGATCCAGATCCAAGATCCGAACCGGAACCCTCCAGACCCATATTCCCCACCTTCTTCTTCCTGTAATCGCAAAACCCCGAAACTCTTGTGCACGCACCGCTCGATCAGTCGTCGCCCGTCGCACGCTACCTCCTGCATCACCACCACTCCACCACAGTACCACAGAACATCACTCTCCTCCATCATCCCATCCCGACCTGCCTCTACTGCAACCTTCTCTGCTACTTCATCGTTGCTGCATCCCAAAGTCGTCGCCCGTCATCGCCATCGACAACCCATCGACGTTGACAGTCGCTGCCACCGTTACCAAACTCCACCCGAATCACCTGCAACCTACCCGGCCAAATTCGGTTGGGGTGAGTTGAATGTTGGATCTGACCCGAGACCCATAGATCAGCAACCCGACCCAGATCTATTTTCCCTCTACCTCTTCAAGATTCGATCCAGATCCAATGCGCAAGAACTCCATTAGCCTCATCGTTGTTTGGTGTTCTCCCTCGCAGCTGATCTCAAACCCACCCACATGGTGATATTTCTTGTTGGTTTGTGTGTTTGGATCTGGTGTATGCTTGGTGTTGGATTTGCTACTGGTGTTTGCTGTTTAGATCTGATTTGCTGTTGTGCTCTCTTGGTGTTTGCTGTTTTTGCCATTCACTGTTCGGCAGGCAACTTGTTCTCTTACTGCGTCTACAATGGTGGCTTAGAACTGTCCTTCAAAAAGTCACCTGGGTCGATCTGGACCAAAACTACCTTATGAGTTGAGGAAGTGTACTCATTGTGGCAAGACCGGTCACACAAAAGTTCACTATTATAGGATTATCGGCTACCCAGAGAACTGGGATCATCGAAGGGATACTCGAAAGAAGAATTGCAATCAACCCACTATCGCCGTTGGAGTTGTCGATAGAGCTGAGAAGAGTGTTGGATATGCCTCTACATTCATTACAGCTGCAGGTAATGATGGTACGATCTTTAATATTTCTGCCTCTGTTGTGAATAATGCATGGATAATTGATTCGGGTGTTACCGGACATATGACTTTTGATTCTAGACAAGTCCAAACCATACAGCCATCCACCATACTGCCAATAGAGAACCTTCCATCGTTATTGGCGAGGGTTCCATATCTCTCACAAAAAACCTAACCTAAGATACTGTGTTACTTATGTCATCCTTGAATTTTAACATATTATTTGTTGCTCAAATAACTACTACCTTACATTGTATTGTGATTTTTTGGTCCTCTCATTGTGTGTTTAAGGATATTCGAACTCGCAAGACGATTGGTTATGAGGTTAGACACAGAAAGCTCTATTACCAGGATTTAGAATCTGAAAGTTCAAGCACGTTGACTCAACCTCTATCTGTGAAAGGATCTAAGGGGGAGAATAAGATATCAGAAATTTGGTTATGGCATCGACGTCTAGGGCATGCTTCTTTTGGTTATTTGAATAAACTATTTCCAAATTTATTTTCGAAGTTGGATATTTCTACATTTTCTCTGTGATGTGTGTGAACTCACAAAAAGTCATCGTGTTTTTTTTCCTCCAACTCTAAGTAAAAGCTCTCTCTCTCATTTATGGTTATTCATTCTGATGTTTGATGTAACTCCCTGTTCCAGTTGTACGTATTTTATTACGTGAATTTTTGTACTTCAATCTTTAGATCAATTTTATTTTCTCTTTGGACTCTTTATCTAAAGTCAGAATATTTTTCTGATCAATTCTATAATTTTGTGATTTTTCGACCGGAGTTTAAATACAAATTTTAAACTCTGATTAATTAATCCTAATCATAATCCTAATCCTAATTCTTAATCCAATAGCTAACCTAACTCTCATACACCTTATTTTCTTCCTCCCTACGCTTCTTTTTCTCCCTCCCTACTTCTCCACTTCTGCATACATCAATCTCTCCCTCCCATTTTTCTCCTACAGCCTAACTCCTACTCCTGATTTCTCCTCCTTATTCCTATTTTCTAACCTAATCCCCACTAACCCCTCTCATTTTCCACACCTAACACTACACTACCTATATAATATACACATGCATACACACTTGCATGCACATGCATGCATGCTGTGTCTCTCCCTTTCTTTTTATATATATACACACACACATATCACACCTCACCCTCATCTCTACGTCTCATTCTTCACTTCTCCTTCTCTTTCTCTGCCTTCTTCACACCCGAGAGCTCAAGCAATACCCGAGCTTCACTTTACCCTCCACCTTCGAGCCGACGACTCCTTTTCTACGGTCCCGTGAACTCCAAAGAACAACCCGAACTCAATTCGAAAAACAACCTGACGCCGCGCCATCTCCTCATTGTTGTTGTCGCTCATCACCGTCACTCACCGTTGCTACCGTTGCTAGCTCTCTGCCGTCTTGCTGCCATTCTTGCTGCCATCCATTGCCGACGTCGCTTCTTCTTTCCGTTGTTAACACCACCACCGAAATCGTTACGTTATAAGGCAAGTACTTTGTACACACTTTTTGTTCTCGTACAAGCATTTTTCTTGGACTCATGGCAAGTAGTCTAGTTATCATCATGTTTTATTGTCAAATTCCGTTCTAGTCACTTGTTCCATGCTATATCAACTCAAGAGTGAACCGTTAACACATTTCGAATCGTGTTATCGAATATCGAATATTCAACCTTACTATCTCTAAATTTCTTGACCTTGCACTAAGAATTCGACCATGTTCCCAATACTGGATTGAAGGTTTTCTACATGGAAATTGTAGCCCATCGAGTCCTGAATCCAGAACATCTTACGGTTTCTCAATCGGATGTATAGATTGTGAGATATCGCGATTTTAGTACTGTCATATCGTGAATTTCTGAACCTACACAGGATTACTAACCGGTCTCTTGTACTGAGAATTCGACCATGTTTCCGACACTGGATCGAAAAACTTTCTACATGAAAATCGTAGCCCTTCGAGTCTAGATATCCAAAACATCCTATAGTTTCTCAATCCGATGTATAGATTGAGAGATATCGTAATTTTAGTATTGTGGCTCTGAATTTTCAGAATGCGCGCGAAACATCGAAACCAGCGAAGAATGGATTTGTACACATAGCTAATGTCTCTAGAATGTATCGTGTGAATATGCATTGGAACCGAAAAAGAGTCTAATTTCTAGAATCTTTGACGGAAGTGGATTTGCTTTTCTATAACAACGGAAAACTGAGTTTGAATGCAGATATGTCAAGTTGTCTAAAAATTCATCTCTACGTTTTTGCATATAAACCCGTTATTTTTCATATTTAATGAACTGAATGTATTATTGTTCTTATAATGATAACTTACATAGATATAATAGGTTGATAGAATGCATTTTATACCACTTGATAATTTATAATAACTACTCTTGATACATATATTCGTTTTACGTCTCATATCCATGATTACTGCCCTTGATATTTTTCTAGATTAACTGTGTAACCCCCATTTTCGATAATTAGTATTATCTGCGTAATTTCTATAAATTGAATTTTTGTAAATTTATTTAGTGTTGAATTCGTTTTCGATCTTTATTAAAGTATTTTCTAAACAAAAATTTTATTTATTTCGACTAATGTTGTATTTTGATCTTATCTTCGACATCTTATTGATCGGCTATTTATATTTGAGCTTAAAACAAATATATTATTGTTATTGGATTATTTTAATAAAATCTCTAAACCCGAATACTATTTTATTGTATAATTTATTACTATTATGATTATGATTATAAATTGTTATTTCATGATTTTCTATTTAAAATTCATATATTGGATTATTTTATTTTTATATGCCCGATCTGATTTTCTTGGCGAGTTCCAATTTATTCTTATTATTTCAATTGTGTTAATTATTTATTTAATTGGGTTGAAATTTTCGTTCAAGAACTATTTTTCTCTTTTATTGAGTTATCTATATAGTGGATTTTGTTTATTTGAATTATGGGTATTTTTATTTGAATCGTATTGATTTTGATCTATCTCCTAATTGAACCTTAATTGTACCCTATAAATGCAACGCTACTGTAACCCTAATTTCTGCACACAAATCGAAACCTAGCCGCCTAATCTCTCTCCTCTCTCATCTTTCTCTCTCCTCTCCCGTTTCTCTCTCCCCGTTCAGAAAACCACCCACTTCCCGATCATCTACTCCGACCGAATCCCCGACTCCGGTGACCTCTCCACTCCCGGCGACCATCCCCTCGGTCGCCGTCCTCCCATCGACAACCACCCCGAAACCCCCTTTCTCCTCTTCCGCTTCGAACGACAGCCAGAGCCCCAAAAACCCAGCGCTACTTTCCCTGTACACCGCCGACCCCAGCTATCGACGCCATCCGCCGTCGCGCCACCCCTTGGCGAGCGCCGCCCTCGCCCAGGCCACCACCAGACACCCCCGACCTCTATTTCCTCCGGTCGTCAACAGCCAGCCAAACCCCAATCTTCCCATGCTGCTGTCTTGATCCCGTCGACCATCACTGTAGCGCCGCCCGCCGCGTCGCGCCGCCACCAGGTCACCGCCGTCGTTGGCCGTGGCCACCGAAGCCCATGGCTGACATTGCTGCCATCTCTTTTGTTGGCTGTTGCTGATTGTCTCCTTGCTGTGAGTGGGTTCTCTCGTGCTATTGATTGCTTTGATTTTGGGAGCACGTATATTGCACGTGCTGCTTTGGGAAATTGCTAGTTCGCGAGTTCGTTGCTTCGGGATTCATATTCCATTATTATTGCTATTCGTTTCACCGGTTAACAGGCAAGTCACCGTCCACTTGAATTGCTATTCGTTTCAAATTCAAGTTTTATTGAAAATTCTTGCAAGTAGATCTTTTTGTTATCATATTGCCCTTTGTTGTCCTTTTCGTTGGGTTTATTGTGGGTTTACACGAGCTAACCCCAATATTCTTGACATCGTGCCACTTTGATTCTAAAGTTTGGATCTTTGATGAATGCATATAGAATCGTTAATAGGGTTATTCATACAAGTCACAACACAAATAATTTATTGTAGAGACATTCGTTAGGTTGTATGTCGTTTGATGATCGATTGATGTTGGATTTGTATAGGCGTGTGTTCTAATCCTTATTTATCATGTTTGGACACCTATGATGCTAGTTATACAAATTGTTGAATATAGAATCGAAACCCATCATGCTTAACTAATTTTATGTCTAAGAAATATACCCTAAGAACTATACATGTTGCTGACCTGAACTTGATTGCGGTTTTCAAAGCAGTAAATGACCTTAAAATAAAATATTTTCTAAATATGAGGTGTAGCCACGAATGTCTAGATGTCAATAGCATCCGGAATTTTCGAATTCCGAGTTTTGTAGCAAGAGTTATGCCCGTTTTACTGCAGCTGTGTTTTTACAGTCCAGAATTTTAGATACTACTTTTAAATGGATTAATAATTCCTAGGTTGTATTATTGCATGATTTAAGGAATGTATGTTGTATTTCCAATGAGTTTTTATCACTACTCTAACCACCTTATCCATGTTATCCACCTATTGTTTCTTTATTGATACTATTGTTCACCCCTTATTCCTTAATTGCATATTGTATTGTTGCATTGATAAATAATTAACAAGCCGGGGTTTAAGGGTTGACTTTTCGTAGTGGACAATATAGGAACTGTACTTGGAGGAGGGGCCCGTGTTTCCCTAAATAATGTTCCGGCTATTGTTTTATCGATGATTGTGGTTATGGCCGTAACCCAATCTATCGTGTATTGTATCGTTGCCGATGACCGTACCGTACACCGAAAGGTGAATAATGTTTAATGTTGAAGAGTACATGAACTATGGAGCCCACTACTAAAGTCTAAATCGAAATTGTTTGTATGTAGCAACCATGTAGTAAAAGGATAGATGCATGAAGTGCTACATTAGTTAGGATTTAAAATGATTAATAGACTTAAGGATCACACTACACCGACATTGCATATTGATCATCATTGTTCCTATTGATATCGAATATTGGCTATGTATTACCGTTATTGATTATTGATTATTGTTATTTAATGTTGCATCATTATTATAGCCATTTTATCGACTATCATGATTATTGTCCCATTTTATTGATTCCTATTGATCCATTGTTTCATTGTTATACCGTTATCCTATTGTTCCCTGCTTTCTCTACTTGCTGTCCATGACTTGCTCTAAGGACAATTATTTTTCTCTTTTTAGATGAAGAATTTACAGGTAATGAAGGAGATTTGCCTGCTGGACTTGGAGAACAAACATTTTGAAGATTTCTGCTTTTAATTTGCTTATCGTTTTAAATGACTTAATGTACTGAGACTTGTATTTATTTTTGGATTGAGATTATTATTGTTTTGGGCTTATGTCCCGGATTTTAGTATTGTTTCCAGACGTTGGATTATTATTATTGTATTTGGATATTATATTGTTTTATTCCAAGTATTTTTGTTCATGAGATCATTATTTTGCCTGCGCATTTACTCTATATTGATTATGTTGTTGAGTTAATCGATTAAACAGCTTATGGGTGACGTTAGTCATTCGCTGGGCTTTTGTCATGTACTCGTATTCCGTATTTTTGGGAAGCGGGGCGTGACAAACTGTCTTGATTACACCGTTCCACTAATCGTACCAACTGCATGTTCATAATTAATTATAAAGAAATAATAAGTCGGGGTCATAAGGGTACGACTTCATAGTGGACAATATAGGGGAGTATACTCGGAAGGGAGCCCGTGTTTCCCGAAATAGTGATTCTTGATTCTTGATTCTTGATTCTTGATTCTTGATTCTTGATTACACAATTCTTGATTACATAATTCTCGATTACATGATTCATGATTACATGTCTTGATACTATCACTGGAAGACCCGAGTACATAATCCTATAGAATTCACTACTTAAGTCTAAACGTCACATGATTGATATGCACCGAACTTGTGGTATGGGACACAGGATTGCGTGCATTAGATAAGTTAATAAAGCAGATAAACTTGAAATTTTCACTAAGCATGATTCTTGATTATATGACTCTTAATTACATGACTCTTGATTCTTGATTACATGATTCTTGATTACATGACTCTTGATTACATGACTCTCGATCTTTGATTACATGATTATCGATTAACTGAGCCTAGGTTATCAATTGCTTATACCTTGAAGTCTTGAATACACTAATTACAGTTATTACTTACATGAACATATTGTCCCAGTTCTTTGCTTCCTTCTATATTGTATTTGTACTTCTACTTCTTGTTTCTTCCATGTTATATCATGTTATATTACCCCTTTTACTGCTTGTTGCTACTTGCTGCCCGAAACTTGCTCTAACGGGTACTTTTTTTCTATTTTTCTTTGAGTTAATCATTATACAAGTACTGATGAACCCGCGGAACGGACTTTCTAGATGATCGTTCCTGCTTTATTACTACTTCATGTTGTTTTTCTTTCAGTCGCTATTTTATCTAGTTGTTATAGTAAACTGCTTATTGTACTGTTTTGATTATGGCACCTTGTATTCCCAGGCAAATTAACCCGATGTTGATGTATTATCCAGATTATGGTTATTCTATTTCCAGCTCATGTGATCATTATATTTGTCTGCGTGAATGTGTTATAAATATCTTGCTGAGCTTATAATTGTACAGCTTATGGATGATGTATATCATTCGCTGGGCCTCAGTTGCGTGCCTGTATTTTCGTATAGTGGGAAGCGGGGCGTGAAATTTGAGGTCCATCCAAAAACACTACTTTTGGAGGAGCAAAATGATTTGTGACATTTATTGATGACTGTACTCGTATGACTTGGATTTGTTTTATGAACTCTAAAAGTGAAGTTAGTAGTTTATTTCACAAATTTCAAAAGTGAGTTATGATGCAGTATAAATCGTAGATTCAAGTTCTTATGAGTGATAATGGAGGCAAGTACCTGAGTTCGAATCTGCAACAATATTTGGTGGAACATGTGATTGTTCACCAGACTACATGCTCGTATTCTGTAATGCCCGGCCATAATTCAGCAATTTTTCTATCAACTGCCCAATACAGGCTTACCTCATAAAAGGTACTATTGCTGATTCGTGACCGCCATAATTCAGCAATTTTTCTATCAAATGCCCACTACAGGCTTACCTCATAAAAGGTGTTATTACTGATTGGTGACTTCTAATCCCACATATATATATATATATATATATATATATATATATATATATATACTAGTTGAAATTTACCGTGCACCAAGTGCACGTGGCTTGGTGCACATAAATATTGAAAATTTTATCTAAACACACTTGCATTTAGCACACCCATATTCTTCAAACTACAAATTCGACTTAGTCAATCATTTTAATAAGCAAACCATAAAATTTAAAATTACTCCAACAACAATAAGCTCATCGAAATCAGATTTGAAGCAAGCATCAAGAGCCCAAAGCTAGACAACAACATAAAGATGTGGTCTTTGTATTTTTATAGGATTAATCGTCATTTTCGACTTTAACTTTCTTAAACATAGAACTAATAATTAATAAAGATATTAAAAAAGAACAAATTAGTAATTCCTAAACTGATATCATCGTATTTTTCATAAAATTAATTATCACTTTCGACTTTAACTTTCTTAAACTTAAAATTGCCTATAATTCTTTGTTCATCCTTTTTAATTTTGCATCCAGTCAATATTCTTGTAGTTGTTCTTCCATATGTGACATTTTGTGATTTGATCAAAAAAGTATACTTATCTCTACTGCATTTCTTGGTCCTTTTATTAAAGTCTTTAACATTTTTTTCCTGCATATAGAAATAAGAAATTAGCTCTTAATTATTTTTAACACTATGCGAATAACATATTATACCTTATTCTTAATGTATTTCTGGTCTTTTGCGGAACAGCCGATAATGCATCTTTCTTTCTCATCAAATAAAGTCAATTCTGTCTCTGCACTTGTATCTTTTATTGTGATTTTGAATACATATCTGAAACATGTTATTCTTAGTTGTTTTTTTTTTAATTTAAATAATTTGATTGAAGAATGGAAAGATGGAAAACTAACAATATGTTGTTTTGTATACCTTGGCACATATTCAACATTATTCTTTTTACATTTTCGACAGTAAGCTTCATCATTTTCAATATTGGCTTCTGTTGAACAGACTTTGCATGCAATGTACCATGGATCTCTAACGTCTTTGACACTTTTGATCAAAACTTTGCAATAATAGTATTTTGCCTTGAAATATTAAAAAAAAAATTGAATTTATCAAAATATTTATTGACATATAGAGAATTGAACAAAATATTTAAAAATAATTTCATTATTTATAATACTTCAGAAGAATCCTCGTCTGCACAATAGAGAATGTCATATAGTTTCACTTCTTCCACATCCATTACTTTTCTTTTGTTTATTTGCAAGGAATTACTTTATAATAAAATTTCATTACAGTTTATCCTAAAACAAACAAACAAAAAAAATATGGTAAATGATACTCGAAAAGGCAACAATTAAAGAATTAAATATACAAATAAATTATACCATTCTCGGATTTTATATGCTTCCGGTTCATTCAGATTTATCTCTATTGTAGTGTTGTTTGTTGATGTGAGAGAAAATCCTGTTAAAAAAATCAGTAAAAAATAAATAAAATATATAATAAATAACATTATTAATTTTTTTGTATATAATTACCTCCAAAGTTTGAGATTTTTATAGAGATAATTGCAATAATCGGTATGTTGGGTGATAATTCTTTCAGACCTTTTCCTTCATTGATTGCTAGTTCTCCCCATAATGTAAGTAAGATTGGTTTTGACCTTAAATTAAGACAAAGCGTATGAATTCCAAAACAATTTCGTAAATTATTGTACAATTTAATTAATTGATATTACCTGTATCGTACAACTGTAAGATTTGTAGTTCAATGTAATTTGTATTTGATATCATGTATCAGTAATAGACAATTATATATATATATATATATATATATATATATATATATATATATATATATATATATATATATATATATATATAAGATAATCTTTCATTGTGCACCACCTCTCCATGTGCAATTGTGTGCACTCGACCTTCCCACCTTCGTATCGACCATCCGAACAATTCACATTGATCTACACATCTAATTGTCTAAATATGTAAAATCAAATCATTTGAAATTCATTTGCACATCCATCATGTGATTATAAAAAACAATGATTTTCATCCATACAATTTTGTAACACTTCAATGGATGGGCAAATGAATCTCAAATGATTTGATTTTACATATTTAGACTAATTTACATGTGTAGATAAATGTGAACGGTTTAGATCGTCAATAGGAAGGGGCAGGAAGGCCGAGTGCACACGCCGTGTGCACCATAGGTGGTGCACAACAGAAGACTTCCATATATATATATATATATATATATATATATATATATATATATATATATATATAAATGAGTAACATAATTTTTTACCTTTAAAGCCAGCAGAAGATGTGTAGCGCCCCGGATCCCCGTTACCGGATATCCGTGACACTCACCAGAATCTTTGCCTTCAAATGCATCTCAACACAGCAATAACACGGAAATTTAAAAACTTTTTATTGCCAAATAAAGTCATTACATCATTGATTACAGCGAATGTCTTGTTCTTGACAAGAATACAAATTACATAAACTCAGTACATCTTATTACAACATATATCGCTCCTTTTGTAAAGTTAACAACTTCTCTCTCTCGAAATGGTAGTCGACAGCTTACTGCCGAAGCTCCCCTGAACGGTCAATCTGCTTTCCTGGGACTTGCTCCTCGGCTTGAGTGTTCTGCTGCACGACTCTGATATCCCTGCACCTGCTCGAAAGGTAGAATCAGTACCTAAAAGGTGGGGAACGTCAGTACTTCGACTGACGCAATACTGATAATAACAGCGATCCTCCAAACTGGCAATCACAAACCATTCTGAATGGAAAAGGAAACGTGCATCCTAAATTATGTAGTGCTTGTGTATGCCATGATCTAACAACTAAATGCACCAATCACAAGCCTATTCTAAAGAAAGAAAAACTTGGAATCTGGATTCGCATGCATCCCATACAACATGCGTTCCAGACCCAAGCATGGCCTAATCTAATGCACAAACAAGAATGCACACGATGCACCTACTCTAATGCAATTCAGTTGGGAACATATGCATCCCATATTACATACCTTTCCAAAATCAACTTCGATGGAAACGTATGCGTCCCATACTACATACTTTCCAAGAAGTTCGCCTCTCCTGATTGTAGGGTTCAATTCCTTGGCATGCATCCTACCCTTGTACCCATCCAGTTCCCAATAGATTGTCCGTCACCCAAGGAGGTTGCAGTGGGTCAGTCTAATTCCGCCCCTGCAGTGCCCAAGTAGTCACCGCCAGTTGGTACCCGCGTACGGACCTCCTCAGAAAGCCGCATTGAATCCGGTCCCACGACCATTTGATTCCTCACGTCCACCTATGAACTTATGCATGCGTGTTCACCCCAAATCGAGTCATGAACTTATATATGCCAAAAACACAAATACGCATGTGTGTTCACCCCA
The DNA here is from genome assembly GCA_017893485.1 of Hemerocallis citrina. NCBI lineage: Eukaryota > Viridiplantae > Streptophyta > Magnoliopsida > Asparagales > Asphodelaceae > Hemerocallis > Hemerocallis citrina. Next base: position 27,269,619 of record CM030363.1, read on the forward strand.
AATCGAGTCATGAACTTATATATACACAAAAACCCGCGCATAGGGATGCGAGCACCTCGGGAGGTCAAATCCTCCGGGCCTCCCGTACCTTACTTCGGCAAAGCTTTGGGAATCAACAGATCGAGATACGAGCCGAGGACTCAATCCATGAGTGCCGAAAACGTATCCCTACGACTGGAAGGTACAACACCGACTATAGTTTACTAGGACTAATGCAATTTTCCAACCCCTTAATAAACCATTCTAATCCCTGCCTTACTCTAATTACTTCGGGTAAGAATGAACTGCTTCCACACTTGCCTATCAACCTCTGGCCCCTGGCAATACCGATCCGTTCGCCACTTCCCCGGCTTGGAATTGTCCAGCATTATGGCCTACACTTGCCGCAGCCTCGACTGTGAATGTATATTCGCCCTTGTGAACTTATCTCACTGGCACGCTTGGACGTCCTACGCTCGGCAGAAGTTTATAATATAGGATTGATAGGTGCAGGGTATCCCTTACCCTAATGACTAACTCGAATCACACATCCCACTCTGGGAGTCAACAACCTCAATAACAAACATCAACCATCCCTAGACAAGAGTCATCGACTCTGGTAACACACAAGGGAAATGTCCTCACAACACTTAGTCAAAACCAAGACTAAGCGACCTACGGGGTTTCTGCCCGAAACTTTAAATGGTCATAACTCTCTCGATACGACTCCGATTGGAGTGTACGAGCCCAATCTGGAAAGGTGAGATTCTAGGCTACAACTTCCTAGTTGATCATGAACTTAAATTCAACCATCTAAGTCTTCAAAATAGCCTCTCAAGCTTCAGCCTGCATGCTTCCTGAGCACGGGCTGCACCTTACCAGTAGCACAAAACTCTACTCGTTCATCAGAACGTCACAAACCCAATTTCTATAGAAGGGTTTGGGTGTCCTCAACAAATCTCTAGTTTATCATGAGTTCAATTTATGCCATTAAGTCACCCTAACACACTCATCTCTCACCGATGCACCAATTCTCATAATGGGTCTCTCCAATTCAGAGCACTCAGATTCACTCTAGGTCTCTGTCCAGTCTTATAAAAATCACAGTAAATCAACCCTTTACTGGAATTGCCTCAAATTGGTCTTGTTGGAAAGATGTAGGTGTCTTCTACAGATCTCTAATGAATTAGGTTCTCAAAATGTGCTCTTAATGAGTCTCAATTGCCCAGTCTCTACAGGGTATCAAAACTGTCTGAAACCATCACAGTGCATACTCCTAAAATCATATTAAATTCCGTACTTGTCCAAATGACACAAAATTTATGGTGATGAAACTAGATATCATAGTAAACAATAAGCAAAAGACCTCATTCAAAACTCCAAATATACAGTGAGTTCTATCTATTTCAATTTAGCACAGAAACCATCAAGTTCTTCAGTCCAGCTTCAGCTACTGATTAAATCTCGATTTTTCTCATGCCTATAAACTCATCTAAATAAATTCCTGATTTTTTTATAGAATCTAAATGAATGCAGGAACATAGGGTAAAAATTTCATATCAATAGCATGCTTCAATAAATAATGAAAATTCCTACAACATCAGCCATTCTGTTTATCATTTGCTGAATCTGCCTTACGACACAGTTGCATCTTATGATTTTATTAAAATATCAAATGATCTCAAAAAAATCTGAAATAAATCACCAACTATCTAAACATGCATATGAACAAACCCTTAAAATTTCATGGTCTAATTCTTTATAGTTTGCTCTCGGGAAAATCCACAAAATGACATTCTGAATCAGTTTTTCTAGTTCAGTTCTGATTTCAACTTTCAACTCTTAGATGATCTCCCTAGTACATCCTATCATACATGCATGCAAGCAAAATCAATTAAAAGACAAGAAATGAAGGTTTAGAGAAACTCCCCACCCTTGGTTGTAGTAGAGGAATTGATCTTCTCAAGCTTCTTTCCTTGAAAAAATCCCTTCTTGAGTCTTCTTCTTCACTTTCTCTTCTTTCTCTCCTATTTCTCTTGAAGGGGTTTCTGAAATTTCCAGAGCAAAGATAGAGAATGGAGTGGAAAAATGAAGGATAAGGGAGGGGGGTTATGGCCGGATTTGAAGCTAGGGGTAGGCTTAGGGTGTAGGTGGTTTTGGGTCCAAAACCATGGCTTATAGCCCATTGGTTTGTGGTTGCTGTGTTGGCTGCCCAAATTAGCTTAAATGGGTTCCAACGAGTGCGAGACGAGCGGTTTAACAAGTGCACGCAATATATATTCACTGTAGTATCATAAAGTATTATATTTGCATGGGCATCGTGCTGAAACTAGCATTTATACTAGTATCGGTCCTCCTCGTTCTCGTGCATCTTTTAGAATGCAATCCTCCCATGAACCGTCCCGTAATCCTAACCACAAACCACGATAGCAAAATCAACCAAAATACTGTAATCATGCGCCTGCATATGGACAATATACATACATACATATATATTCAGGTATCGTACAATACGGGGTGTTACAAGATGTACTTTGAAATTCGTCTACAGTTGCAAATTTGTACCTATCCTTATCAATGATAAGATCTTTCTCAACTTCATCTACAACGCTTCCCAACTTCAAAATGATGTCAAATTTATCGTGCATTGGGTTATATCTTTTGTCAACATTTTTTAGTATTTCATTAGAAATTAAGTAAGTTTTATGCTCCTCAAGCATATGTTGGAGCGCTTCCACCGCTTCATTAAACATTCTCGCCAGTATTCTAGTTACCTACAAAAGATGAAAATTTAGTAATAATAATTATTTATGCATGTATATGTATGAATATTTTAACAATATTTAAAGTATTTTACCTCATCATCCATAAGTGCCACTTTTGAGATTTTTCCCGTGCCTTTACTATTTTTGTATTCTTTCACACGATAATGTTTCGTAACCAAAACTTTAATAGTTCACAATTGTTGATTTTCTTGTAAGGAATTGATAGAGTATTCATAGTGAGAATTGTCCATTGATATAGATAATCTGCAAAAAAAAAATATAATTATTAATAAGTTTATTTTTGAACATAATGATGTATTAAATGATCTTTGTTTGATTGTTCTGGAGGGTTCTCTAATGATACCTAATCGAAGAACCAATTCAACAAAAGAGAATCTAGATAAAGAAATAAAATCAGCATCATTAACGAAGAAACTTTAGCAAAATCCGAGCATGATCGTAAATTAATAAACTAGCATTGGTTCTTGTTGGTTCTTCTTGTTGATTATCGGCTAAGCTAGCTTCTTGTTGGTTCTTCTTGTTGATTTTCGGCTAGGCCAGCTTCTTGTTGATTCTTGTTGAAGCTAGTGTTTTTGGTGAACATAGCATGATTTGGGTAATTCCATCCCAACTAAATCATTGATGTTTCTGGCTCCAAAAGAAACCTGCGCAAGGTTTGTTCTGACCAATTCTTGTACAGATTTTGGGAATTCTGAAGTTTTTAGATCCAGGATCACAAATTTTTATTAGGCTGTGATTGGATTGTCTAGTGACTGTCAACAAGTGTTCTTAATTGGGCTGTGATTAGAAAGAGATGAGTTGGAGTGGAGATCTGGAAACCCATATAGAGACATCTCATTCATAATAATTTATTATTATTGTTGTTCTTGTCGCTCTTGCTGTTGTTGCTGATGTCTCTTTATGTGCGTTTGCTGAAAAGAAAGCAGGGATGAGAGAAAGATGAGGAAAATGCCGCTATGTTAGCCTGGTGTATCCTCATTCTCTACCATTCCTCTTTTTGGCTTCTATATTTGGTTTCCTTCCACGATGACAGTTCTTTAAAACTACACTTGATATGAGCCCTATTTTTATTTTTCTTCAATAAAAATGGGAGTTTTGGTGATCCAACAAACATGTACCCGCATACTTCTAAATGGCATTTTCTTTAGAAAGTCAGGCTCCAAAAAATCGATCTATGACTAGAATCTCCATTCAAAGCCCAATCAAAATTTGTCATCCTGAATCTAAAATCTTCTTTGAGCCTCAAACATCAATGGTTTAGTTGGGATGAAGAATTAATAGAAAAACATATATACTTAGATACTGGAAATTTTCATTTTCTTTTACTGTTAAAGAAGCTGAATTCATGCATCTGATTGTCATCTTAGCATGATTTTTTTACCAAAATGGGTTAACTGTCAACTAAGGATGCTGTATGTATACCAAAATCCTCCAAATCTGTACAAGAATTGGGCTGAACAAACCTTGTGCAGGTTTCTTTTGGAGCCACAAACATCAATGGTTTAGTTGGGATGAAGAATTAATAAAGAAACATATATGCTTAGATACTGAAAATTTTCATTTTCTTTTACTGTTAGAGAAGCTGAATTCATGCATCTGATTGTCATCTTAGCATGATTTTTTTACCAAAATGGGTTAACTGTCAACTAAAGATGCTGTATGTATACCAAAATCCTCCAAATCTGTACAAGAATTAGGCTAAACAAACCTTGTGCAGGTTTCTTTTGGAGCCACAAACATCAATGATTTAGTTGGGATGAAGAATTATTAGACAAACATATATGCTTAGATACTGGAAATTTTTTTTTTTTTACTGTTAAAGAAGCTGAATTCATGCATCTGATTGTCATCTTAGCATGATTTTTTTACCAAAATGGGTTAACTGTTAACTAAGGATGATGTATGTATACCAAAATCCTCCAAATCTGTACAAGAATTGGGCTGAACAAACCTTGTGCAGGTTTCTTTTGGAGCCACAAACATCAATGGTTTAGTTGGGATGAAGAATTAATAGACAAACATATATGCTTAGATACTAGAAATTTTCATTTTCTTTTACTGTTAAAGAAGCTGAATTCATACATCTGATTGTCATCTTAGCATGATTTTTTTATCAAAATGGGTTAACTGTCAACTAAGGATGCTGTATGTATACCAAAATCCTCCAAATCTGTACAAGAATTGGGCTGAACAAACCTTGTGCAGTTTTCTTTTGGAGCCACAAACATCAATGGTTTAGTTGGGATGAAGAATTAATAGACAAACATACAATGATTTCTTTTGGAGCCACAAACATCTGAGTGTTGAATGTTTTTTTTTTAAATTTTTTTAAAAAAAATTATATACCTACACCGGCGTTTTTACAAACACCGGTGTAGCTTCCAAACAAAATTACAACTCATACGGCGGCGTTTGTATAACGCCGATGAATGTATATCAGCTGAAAAATATGGCACTTAGAAATACCCATACACTGGCATTTTTACGGCCGCCGGTGTATACACAAGATTTACCGGTGGCATGAAAAAACGCCGGTGTAGACCCATAGTATTCCGCGACGCTCGCTTCGGTGACATTTGGACCGGCGGTTTTAAAAATGCCGGTGAATGTTTCACCGGCGTTTTTAAACGCCGGTGTAAATTAGAAAAAACGCCGGTAAATCCAGCGTGTGTTGTAGTTTGGTTGAAAAACATTCAATCAATATATATCTGAAAACTTTAAACTATTTTTAATAGTAAAACTGTTAGTTCATTCACTACAAGGAATTTGACATATAGTGACAGCAAAAATCCATGGGTAAAAGACGGAAAACCGTAGGTATAGCCCGTAAAACCTATGCCAACGAACATATTTTTCCGTAGTTTTTAATTAGCTATACCCACGGCACATTACCGTCACTATAGTCTATAGAGACGGTTTTTTCACCGTTGGACAAAACCTCGGTGTCATACCCACGGTTTCGTATCCGTTGGTATAGATTTTAACGACACCTCTTGTTTTCCTATACCCACGGTTGAAACTCCATTGCTATAGGTTTTAGCGATGGTTTTCGCATCCAAATATTTGAATATATACTCATTGCTCTATACACAATTTTTTCTTATTAATTATGCTTATGATAATTTAATATTTTCTTTTATAATATTAATCCAATTATAAACTAAATACACAATAAAATAAATAAATGTGTTTATGAAACAAAATTAAATGAAATTAAAATTTAATCATATTAAAAATTAATGAGGTATTACAAGCATGTCGAATTACAAAATAAAATTCACTTTGTTTAACACCAGAAATATAGCTCCTTAGTACAGAGCAAAAATCTAGTTACAATAATGATTGGTAACCCATGTTCCTGTCAGAATTAATGTCACACCCCGCTTCCCACTATACGGAAATACAGGCACGCAACTGAGACCCAGCGAATGATATACATCATCCATAAGCTGTACAATTATAAGCTCAACAAGATCTTTATAACACATTCACGCGGGCAAATATAATAATCACATGAGCTGAAAATAGAATAACCATCATTTGGATAATACATCAACATCGGGTCAAGCTGCGTGGGAGTACAAGGTGCCAGAATTAAAATAATATGATAAGCAGTTTGCTATAATAACTAGATAAAATAACGACTGAAAGAAAAACAACATAAAGTAGTAAGAAAGTAGCAACGATCGTCTAGAGAGTCTGCTCGTTGGGTCCATCAGTACCTGTATAATTATTAACTCAAAGAAAAAATAAAAAAAATTCCGTTAGAACAAGTTTCGGGCAGCAAGTAGCAACAAGCAGAAAAAAGGGTAATATAACAAGATATAACATGGAAGAAACAAGAAGTAGAAGTACAAATACAATATGGAAGTAAGTAAGGAACTGGGACAATATGATCATATAAGTAATAACTGTAACTAGTGTATTCTAGACTTCGAGATAAAAGCAATTGATAACCTAGGCTCAGTTAATCGATAATCATGTAATCAAGGATCGAGAGTCATGCAATCAAGAGTCATGTAATCAAGAATCATGTAATCAAGAGTCTTGTAATCAAGAGTCATGTAATCAAGAATCATATAATCAAGAATTATGCTTAGTGAAAATCTCAAGTTTATCTGTGTTATTAACTTATCTAATGCATGCAATCCTGTATCTCATACCACAAGTTCGGTGCATATCAATCATGTGACGTTTAAACTTAAGTAGTGAATTTTATAGGATTATGTACTCGGGTTTTCCAGTAATAGTATCAAGACATGTAATCATAAATCATGTAATCGAGAATTATGTAATCAAGAATTGTATAATCAAGAATCACTATTTCGAGAAACACGGACCCCCTTTCGAGTATACTCTCCTATATTGTCCACTTTTAAGCCGTACCCTTATAACCCCGGTTTGTTATTCTTTTATAATTAATTATGAACATGCAATTAGTGCGACTAGTGAAACGGTGTAATCAAATAGTTTAGTCAAGAAAAATATCAAGGGCAGTAATCATGGACATGAGACGTAGAACAAGTACATATATCGAGAGTAGTTATTATAGAATTAGCAAGTGGTATAAAATACATTTTATCAACCTATTATATCTATGCAAGTTATTATTACAAGAACAATAATACACTCAGTTCATTAAATATGAAAAGTAATGGGTTTATATGCAAAACCGTAGAGATGAATTTTTAAACAACTTGACATATCTGCATTCAAATTCATTTTCCCGTTGTTACAGAAAAGCAAATCCGATTCCGTCAGAGATTCTAGAAAGTACTCTTTTCCGATTCCAATGCATATTCACACGATATATTCTAAAGACAGTAGCTATGCGTACAAATTCATTCTTTGCTGGTTTCGATGTTTCGCGCGCATTCTAGAAATTCGGAGTCATAATACTAAAACTGTGATATCTCACAACCTATACATCCGATTGAGAAACTGTAGGATGTTTTGGATATCTAGTCTCGAAGGACTACGATTTTCATGTAGAAAGTTTTTTGATCCAGTGTCGGGAACATGGTCAAATTCTCAGTACGAGATACCGGTTAGTGATCTCGTGCAGGTTCAGAAATTCACAATATGACAGTACTAAAATCGCGATATCTCACAATCTATACATCCGATTGAGAAACTGTCAGATGTTCTGGATTCGGGACTCGATGGGCTACGATTTCCACATATAAAATCTTCAATCCAGTATTAGGAGCATGGTCGAATTATTAGTGCAAGATCAAGAAATTTAGAGATAGTAAGGTTGAATATTCGATATTCGATAACACGATTCGAAATGTGTTAACGGTTTACTCTTGAGTTGATGTAACATGGAACCAGTGACTAGAATGGAGTTTGACAATAAAATATGATGATAACTAGACTATTTGCCACGAGTCCAAGGAAAATGCTTGTACGAGAACAAAAATAGTGTACAAGGTACTTGCCTTATAACGTGACGATTTCGGTGGTGGTGTTAACTAAGGAAAGAAGAAGCGACGTCGGCAACGGACGGCGGCACAACAGCGGTAAGAATGGCGGCAAGACGGTAGCTAGCGAGCAACGGTGAGCGACGACAACAACAAGGTGGCGTGATGTCGGGTTATTTTTCGGGGTTCACGGGATCGTAGAAGCGGAATCGTTGGCTCGAAGGCAGAGAGTAAAGGAGAACTCGGGTGTTGCTTGAGCTCTCGGGTGTGAAGAAGGCAGAGGGTGTGAAGAAGGCAGAGGAAGAGAAGAAGGAAAAATGAAGAATTTAGATAAGAGAAGAGAAAGAGGTATGAGCTTTGCATGTGTGTGTGTATATATAGAAAGGAAGGGATAGAAGAGGTGTAGAAAAATCAAAGGAGGTATGTAGAAAAATCAAAGAAGGGGTGTAGAAAAATCAAAGAAGAGGTGTAGAAAAATCAAAGGAGGGGTGAAAAAATGAGAGTTAGGCATAGAAAGAGAAAATGAAGAGGGAGAAAATGAGAAGTTAGGCGTAGAATTAGGCAGGATTAGGATTAGGATTAGTATTAGGATTAATCGGGGTTTAAAATTTGTATTTAAACTCCGATCGAAAAATCACAAAATTATAGAATTGATCAGAAAAATATTCTGACTTTAGATAAAGAGTCCAAAGAGAAAAATAAAACTGATCTAAAAATTGAAATACAAAAATTCACGTAGTAAAATACGTACAACTGGAACAGGAAGTTACAATTAAGCTTCAGGCAACTTTAGAACTTTAGCATAATTTCCATTTTATATAGAACAGCTCCTCATTAAATAGGTTACGAGGCAACCAAGTATAGCTCCTGCGCAAGCCTGCATACAAATGTTGAAAAGATTTAGCAATTCCAATATTGAACGATACAACTATCATGTCCAGAAAGTTACATGCAGTAAGCTATGCCGAAATTGGAAAGAACTTTAACAACAGAGTGAAGAGCAGTGTTCCAACAAATACAAAACAAAAGAACACAACCAACATTCACATTTGAAATCACCTGCTGATCATGTGCAAAAATAAAGAGTAGTGTTCCAAAACAAGATCATGTGCAAAAATGCATAAAGCAAATTCCTTGAACATCTACTAACACATAAAATCAATTATCATGGCTTCCAACAAATAATGTGAAGGGAAAGATACAATAAATCTAGAATGCTCAAAATCAACCTCTCATTATGTATCCAAAAAGAAAAAAGATACAAACCAGTATAAAAAGTCCACAATAGCAGGGGAAAACATAAACATCTTAGGAAATGAAACTTTCAATAATTACATGAGCTAATAGAATCAAATTACCTGATTTTTCTGCATGCATTTCCATGATGTCCGCCTACAGATATTAAAGTAAACATAGGGAGGAGAATTAGTCCATGTTTTCATATACAAAAGCACACATTGCTAGTAAAACAAATCTTAAAGGTTAGGGATAGGCTCAAAATAGAACTTACTTTTTTGAATTATACAATCAATTATATAATTGATGATATAATGCCAGCCTCATCTAGACACGTTCATAATTATCACCTTATATTGTTCACATTCTTATTTGATCTTAGTTTCTATAAACAAGTACTACGTATGTCACCATCTTGTATATTTTTGGGATTGTCAAATCTTTTTGTGCATCATGTATGCATGTCTCGGTTAGTATATAGGTGAATGCAAGCATGAAGTCAGGAAATGTATTACTATTTTAAGCAAGAGAACCAAAAGATAACTGACACAAGAAACACCAGGGTTTGTCACAATCAACAGAGGATCCAAATGAACTAAGAATAAACGGTATAACTTTTCAGTAAGCAATAGCATTCATCACTATTACATCTTCAACATGTTTAATAATTGACAAGGTTAAAAGCAAATTAAAAATTGAACTTAATTTATCATCAATATCACCCGTATCAAGTATGCCTAATAACTGATATGGTAAAATGAAACTTTCTTGAACCACTCCTGGACATCTAAAAAGCTTCAAATAACTTGGTAAGCGAAAGAAAATATCTTACTCAGAAAAAATGAAAGAGAACTAGACATAGAGCTGTATTTGACAACAGAAATGTAGGTCCAATCCAACCGATCTAATAATTTGATTAAATAAGGAAAAGAAACTTCATAAAACAAATTTGTTTGCAGAGCTGGGACATTTCGTAGAAGTAAAGTGAAAACAGTAACCAATCCAAATGCAGCAGCAGCAAACCATTCTGGTACAGTTGCACATCATCATAATGAAGGAAATCTTAAATGTGATTTATCAGACATCACATAGGCAGTGCAAGTGCCAAAAAACACAAATACTCATAGAGAAAAGAAGTGATGCATTTAAGCCATGGTATGATATATCAACTGATAAATGTATGCATAGGCCTTATCAAACAGGAATTTTGCTGTGTGTTATCTTACAAAATCAGAACAACTTTTACTAAATCATCCAGAATCTTTAAAACATGTATAGTGAAAGTTTATATGGTAGAGACTATAACATGACAAGAGAATGTTAAAAAAATCAGTAAAGATCTGAAAGACAAAGGAAAAAAAAGTATTACCAATTGATTGAGGCTGCATACTCTGCTTTGGTACAACTACTGCCAATGGCTTATCATCCTCTGGATTAATAAGAAGGAAAATCCAATATTGATCTCCAAAAAATATCATGTTAATTGAATGTGCTGGAAATTACACAAAATAATGCTCCCATATTCAGGCTTTTAACTAATACGAAAAGGCGACGTTCAAATCACCTGCAACCGCTTTGTTATCTTTTCAAAACTAGTCTCTGCCTTCCCTCGTAGATTCCCCTTGAACAATACTCCTTGCTGTCAAAAAAACAGTTTATCAGTTGAGAATTAAATCAAAAAAAAATTATATTATAATAAGCTAGAACAAAATCAAAATATTGGCAATTAATTTACTTTGTATAATCATATTAACAAAGCATATAAGCATATAAGTTTTGGACTAGTATGCGGTGTTAAGCTTTGAATATTGTATGGATGTAAGCTTTAGGGCTGATTTATGTATTTAGTTTCTCTATGTTTCGTTAACTATTCATTAATGAAGCGATGACAGAGTCATCTTCCTTATAAAAAATACAAGCATATAAGTTATGTACTTGAAACTAGCCATATACCATTATTGGGTGCGGGTACACCCGAGTATGTTCTGGGTACACACAGAAGAGTGTCCTATTATTTCCTTTCCTTTCAAAATGTGGGTAACCCTGGTATCCCTGGGTAAGCCACTAGGTAAGCTAAGGAAAGATGAACAGTTATTTGCTGAGAATTAGGAAAGTTTTCATCTCTTTGCATAATGCTATTAGAGCCATATTTAAACCTAAAGGATGTACTAGCTAACATTGTCACACTTCAAACGGATTGTAGTCATACTCTGCTGTGTGTTAAAGGTATGTGTTGTTTTATGGTATGGAAAGCAGGCATGGTTTCTAAATTCTCCTCCTCTCTTTAGGAAAGAAACCAGGTTATTTTAATAGCTGTTCATTTATAAAACGTAGAAAACCATTTGTGGAATCAAAGTTTTCAGTTTGCAACATCATTTCAAAGAATAATATACACATAGACTTAAACAGCAATTGTTTATGCAAAATTACATAATTTAAATGAAATTACAACTTCCATTTCATTAATGTCCATTGGCACATACAATAGAAAAAAAATTCTATAATGTGGAACAGGGAGATTGTTGCTAACAGAACATGCTCAGGTACACTTATAATCATCAACTAACTGCATGCAACTGTATTTACAAGGATTTAGTAGCTAAAGTTAGTGTATGTGAGTGCCAACTCACAAGCTTGGGAATCAACATGATAAAGTTATACATGTGTAAATGTGCTGATTGTATGTTAAATATCAAAACAGTAACATTGATCTAGCATTTTAAATCATATCAAGTTGAAGTTGTGAGGAAGTTGGAAACAGCAAATATACATACATAAGCAACGAAGATATAACCAGTAACTACTTACAATACATGCCAATACTGTAGCAAGAGCAAATAAAGAACCTCCAGTCCCTTCTTGTAGACCTATCGCCACTACAAGAGCTGCACAGTAGCTGAATGTGAGGAAGGAATTCCGCCTGATGAACAATTGACGAAGTATTCCACAATACTGACTCAGCTCACATATCTTATTGGGCAATGCATCTCAAGATCCTCAAAGATATATAAGACTTTCCTACTACTTTTTTCTTCAATGCCAATTAAAGACAACCAATGTTCTGTGTTCACTCATCTATCATAAAAATATATCATGTCCAAAGCAATAATCACTTGGGAATGCATTTTGTTCTCAAGTATTAATTACAAAATCTCCCTCAGTTTTCCGAATTTGGGACAAAACACAACATATTTTAACGAAACAACCTCAAGAAAGATCGCATCTTTAAATTATTTATTTCGTTCAAACCCTAACTATTGAGAGAAAGAAGGCGCGCACCAAGTGGTGAAGAGCTTGAGGAATTGGGCGATGGAGAAGGCCAGCAACGCCGACACGAACGGCAGATTCGTCGAAAGAGGGAAAGCTCAGCCGCCGCCGCCGTTAGCCACCCCCGCCGCCGACAGAGAAGACGATGATACATCCGCCGTCGTCAACACCTCATCCATCGATGGAGGAGCAACGGCGATGATGGGAAAGGGACGATGACGACGACGTGGCAGAATGACGACGGCGACATGGTGATCCGGAGATTCAGGTGAGAGAGAGAGATGGGTGTGGGTGAGAGAGTGTATAAATTGGGGGATTTGGGATTTGGGGGGGAATGAAAAAGTTGGGGGCAAATGAAATAATTTGGGGGGTTTAATTGGCGATCGGATAACTAACTTAATTTTTTTAGTGGGGCGGACTATACCCACAGTGTTTTACCTCGTCAGTAAAACTTATAGTTACGGATTAAAATCTCTAAAGTTGTACGATACCTATACCCACAGTTTACTACACGTCTGTAGGTATATGATGCCTATACCCACGGTTCTAGTGACCCGTCACTACAGGTGTCCGTTGGTATATGTCAAATTCATTGTAGTGATTCAAATTCAAATTAGTTGTCTTATTTACAAATAAAATCTTTACAAATAAAAAAGAAACTTATATTTCTTATCATTATCTTGACTCTTACCTTCTCATGGTATTTTAAAATCTTTTATTGGTTTAAAATACATTCAATCAATATATATCTGAAAATTTTAAAATATTTTTAATAGTAAAACTATTAGTTCATTCAAATTTAAATTTGTTATTTTATCAAAAAAAATAAAAACTTTAATGTGTAAAATAAGCACAAATTCAAATTTCTACAGTTTTGTTTAGACTAATATAAATATAATTACATCTACATTATGCATATATTAATCTGTATTACTGAGAAATAACCACATTCACAAAAAGAAACTTATATTTCTTGTCACTATCCTGACTCTTACCTTCTAAAGTTTAAAATCCATATCCATATCTATATTTAAAATTTTCCTACCTTTCTATAAGAACTTTGGTACAATCAAAGATTTTCAATTAGTTCAATTCAATCCCGAACAGAGCTAATAAATTTTATGGTTGTCGATGTTAATTCCTAAAGTCTTATTGGTACTTCAAATGAGGATCCAGCTAACCCATCCTTACGCATAAGTAAGGTCATATGATCAATGGCCACATTCACATGTCACAAATATTTCATATGCTATGCACATAATTAAGAGTAATACTATAGATTCGATATTTCACTCGAGTAAGGCCAGGGACTGAAAGCCTTGCTCGTACCACAAGCAGAAATATTTAGGACTATTACTGAAGACCCACTCTAGTAAGCCTATACTTTTGATTATTATATGTAATACAAATGATTTAATTCTATCCTTCTAACATGTAAACTCCATAGTTTTGATTTTTGCAGGTATACAACACGAGTCAGTACTTGATTTATAGTAATATTGTCTTCATGAACCCAAGTGACTTAATCTGCTAGGTCCTAACTTAAACTATTAGGACACAGTATTAAAGTATTAAACATAAACGAATGAGAATGTTGTGTTCGGGAAAAAAAAGAACTAACCACCTGTAGTTGCTGATATAGCATATTCCTCGGTCCAATTAGCACAAAGAAAATCTCTCTGTTTGAATGAATAATATACATATCAGACAGTTGTATCCTTGGTTGAAGAACCCTAAGTGAGATGACAAATAATTATTGAGCAAGACTTTTACAAAACAGCAGCAGAAAATTGTGAAAACAAGTTTGAGAAATATTACCTTACGCCTTAATGCTATTCGATTCTGCAAGATCTTTGATCGGTCTCGATCTGAGCCGCTCAGAATGCCTAACCCTACATTCAAAATTCTTTCAATGTCATCTTGTGAATCAAGAGATTCACAAGTTTTAATAAGCCTGGTTACATACTTACATGTGATGTGAGGTCAGAAATATTATCACATCACCTACAAAAATACTGTGCATCCAGATCAATGCCTTCTCCAACCTTCCCACCCAGACAAGCACGAAGAGCACATTCCACGTGAGCAACATGGTCACAGATAAAATCTTCATCAACAATTGCTTCACATCTGATGAAACTGTAACCTCCAAACGACCAGTAAACAGTCATAGAACAGAGAATGCAGCAACAATCACGACAAAAGCCAGTTTCACTGCAACAAATATCACAAGATTGAGCTATGATAGAAAAGCCCCTTGCTTTTCCTCCAAGATTGCACATCTTGTTACCAGCTGTACAGTTTGCCGGTTTCATAGCTGATTTGGATTTCGTGGCCCCACCTTCTGAAGTTTTGGTAGATTCATATGTCACTCTGACCTCTCCTGCAAAATGCATGGCATAGCACATTTCTATAATTGACTTAAATGAGTATCAAACTGAAAATCGAACATATGGAGCGAAGTCATGTTGGACAACAAAGTTTCTAATATATCTTTAAAAGGTACATTTATAACTGTCAAAGACATTGGATGCTTCACTGTTCGTGCAAAAGTGAAATCATAGATGGAAACCACCATCTTGTTTCAGCAGGTGGATGAATCTTGAAGCAAATCCAATGCCTAACTTTTAAAATTGAATAAAAAGGTTGTTGAACTAAGTATTAAGAACAATGAATATTCCATAGTTCCGCAAAATTTGGAATTATATTGAAGTACTTAGGAAGTTTGGACAAGGTGTAACAATAGTACTTTAAGGAATAAGTAATACTATGAACCAATCCAAGTCAGGTTTCATATTTGTTTTTGTAAGATGGGATTTGAATCAGGTTCAATCTCCCAACAAAATACCTTGTCTACCCATGCCAGACATTGCAAGTTTGCAGTTTCATGGACACTTTCCGGACGTGTCACTGACACTTCTCACAGTATCCAAAATTTATAATTATCCTTATTACACACTTTTAGTTCTGACCTGGTCTTTCACAAATTGTGATAGATGGAACTACTATGAAATGACTTATTAGCAGATTAATCATTTCAAAAAGACAAATACATCACATATCCTGGATCAAGTTCAATAAGTTACCATATACGACAAACAAGTTACCTACTTTAAAGAAAGCCGAAGTAGTTCTTTTCCTTAAACAAAGTCTTGAACTATTAGTTTCATTGTAAGCACCAATGTGGTCATTACACATAATTATATTATTAGCAATAATTGCACACATTAACATTGGTGGTGTTATGTAAGTATCCATATTTCAAAGAACTACATACACGGAGTCTGAGTCGATCAATAATACCTAGAAGCACCTCAGTAATTCCATGCAATTAAGGGATATATTTGTAGGAGAAGAAGCTAGCATATCACGAGAGCATAATAGGGCAGTCACCCACTGGAGGGTAAAAGAAGAAGACATGGTTAAGGAACCAACTTCATATAGTACACACACTATATAGTACACACACAAAACCACATTAAAGAGAAGTATGTGTAACGCAGTATCAAAGTAGACCCCTCTCTCTAATTTCTCTCTTTTAGTCTACTTCTTCATATGTCTCAGACCACAAGGCTTTACATGCTATATAGCATGATAAATTTGAAAGTATGGGTAAATAGCGTAGGTTAGGATTTTTTGTTGGTCTAAGGAAAAATGGCCCTTGAGAAAAATAAGCTCTTATTCGAAATAGAATTATCCTTAGCATAGTATCCTAATTCTTCTGATTTTTTTTCTAAATGCAGGCGGGCCTAAGTCCCAACCCGGTATGGATGAACCAATCAACAACCAGACGATTGAACCCTATGCACTAAATCTCAATGTATAAAGGCCAGTTGACTATTCTATGAGCCAGTCAACTGGCAAATCAAGCAGTTAGGATATGGAGGGCACATGGCCGCTCCTTCAGGGTCCAGTAAAATGTGTTTCAGGGTCCAGTAAAATGTGTCTAGCTTGAGGCTTTGATATGTTCCTCCTTGAAGCTTATTTCATCAATTGAACAACATATCACATATTGGATTAATGTAAGAATATTAGCATTTCTAGATTCAACAAAATTCAATGTGAGTGCAAAACTTTGAAGCTTTCTAAAATCTCTAACTACACAAGTGTGATTGGCA
This sequence comes from Hemerocallis citrina, assembly GCA_017893485.1. Taxonomy (NCBI): domain Eukaryota; kingdom Viridiplantae; phylum Streptophyta; class Magnoliopsida; order Asparagales; family Asphodelaceae; genus Hemerocallis; species Hemerocallis citrina. The sequence goes on from CM030363.1 coordinate 27,286,428, forward strand.
GTTCAATATAACATTATGATAAATCATAGAATAATTTGACATTTTTCATTGGGCAGTTAAGAAGGGGCTAATTCTATATTTGTCCTTTTCTTTTCAAGTATTTAGGAGATGATAGCAACAAAAGATTGAACCCATTTTTTTAAAATTTCACATTCTTATGTAGTAATAGCAAATGTCTGCACCCTTACAGAATTCAACTTCAAATTTTTTTTATACCAAAAAAATGATCTCCTCCAAGCAAAATCCCATCAAGATGGGTCCTCTATGGAGCACAAGAAACTATTAACCTGAACATCATTTGATTCATTCCTCACTGGTTTAAGGTCGAACTCCAAGCCTAAGAAAATTTACAAGGGAGAGGGGCTTGCAATCATCCTAAACAGGGAATTGGCACTCTCCGTTTCTCCTAGGACACGTAAATGGTGTAAGACAAGGAGAAGATAAACGATGTATGTAGGAAAGTCCATTCAACTCTAAGACACATAAAGAAAGGAGCCAAGCAAAATGCACCCCCTCATATGAGGCATTTACATGAATATATCATTCAATATCTGAAAAATTTCCATTTTCGTACCCTCCATATATAATAATACAAACACAAATGAGGCATTACCCAAATCTACTTCTCATCCACTCTATTTAACCCCTTACATAATTTGAATGAAAAATCTGAGTAGCCTTAGATATTGACCCTATGAATTTATACCTCTTAGAATGACTATTAAGAGAAAAAACAGAGAAACAACTAAACCTAAAAGAATAAAATAAAAAATGCACAACCAACATTAGGTGATGGGTATAAAATTCAATCAACTCCATGATCTAGTAGTCACAATTTGAATGAGGAGAGCAACAAAATCAGATAGGCTACCAATTACTGGAGCAAGCAAGGTCAAAGTAGCCTACTTCTGTGAAACAGTAAGTAAGTTGACTAACAAACGAACTCAAATTGATTGATGGAAAACTAATTGCATGATAAACCAAGCTCAATTACACTAAACAATGGAAGCTTAATCCAGTAACACATTCTTCGAGATAAAAGAAAATTAATGTGATAAATGGACCTATCAAGCCAGTGCCCAGATAACGATGCTCTCTTCCCTACCTGTCATTTCCATACATCGCCTCCCTGGAGAGGGCCAATTTTTAAGAGCATAAGGCAAACCTGTACGAGATGAACCATCATCAAGAATAACAGGGAGAGCCACTGTGGGCTTCTCTTTTGAACCGTGAGCATCAGAAATATCAATGTCCTGTGAATACAATTCCATCGATTTATTCCTTCACCCATTATTCACAGCTGAGGGACCTGTAGAGCTAGCAATCCAATATCCCCTGACTGACATTTTAATGCAAAATTTAAAACAATCAGAGGTTGTGGGCATAGAGCTTGTCAATCATGTGATCATCACGTGAGGCAAAAGTTGATAGCTTTACCTGGTTCCAGGCGACCCATATGTCCTCTTCTTGGTCGAAGGAGTGGGGTAGACGTGCTTGGCGACGCTAGCACCGAGGATCTCGGCATAGCGGTCGTTTCGGCCGGGGGCGTCCACCTGCATGAAGGGCTCGGCATCCTTGTCATTCAGATCGAGGTTGACTCACGGCATGGCGGCGGCCGATTTGAATCTGAAACCCTGGCGCGAATCTTAGAAAAAGGGAATTCGATGGCTGCGAGGATTTTAGAGGAAGACGGAGGCGGTGCAAACGACAAGAAAGAAGGCAGTTCTTAATTCTTGGAGGAGGAGATGTTGTTGGATCTTCTTCGAAGCCATTGAAGAAATCCAAAATCCTATAAACTGAAGCACTAAATTTGATGAGAAAAAAAGGGAAGCTGTTGTTGGATCTTCTTCGAAGCCATTGAAGAAATCCAAAACCCTATAAATTGAAGCACTAAATTTGATGAGAAAAAAAAGGGAAGCGCTACAGCCAACCCTAACCCTAAACTCACCCAATCGTCGAATATAAGAGGAATAACATAAAATACTTATTGCACGTGTAATACACGTTCCCATTAAGATGTTTAATCTCAGTCTTTAATCACCTAGATCAATACAATATATGAATGGCTACGATCACCTCCCGACAGATTTTTTTTATATTTTTGCTTTTATAATAGAATATATATATATATATATATATATATATATATATATATATATATATATATAATCCCCAATACTCCCGATATGGGACAAATACAATCACATCCGTTGCCTTCTCTCTTCGCGGGAAACGCACAACAGACCAAACCAATAGGGGGCCCCACAATCATGTGGCAATGCAGCAGCAGCTGCTGCCTGCGCCCCTGGGCCCCACTGCCCACGTCAGCAACGTGCTGACGCTGCCAAGCAGCAGCAGCATCTGCTACTTCTCTATAGCCCCACCGGCCAACCATAAATCCCCCACAACACTTCCTATAGAAATTCTATAGGACACAACTCCAATTAATTATATATATATATATATGGCCCCACCGGGCAACCATAAATCCCCCACAACACTTCCTATAGAAATTCTATAGGACACAACTCCAATTATATATATATATATATATATATATATATATATATATATAGAGAGAGAGAGAGAGAGAGAGAGAGAGAGAGAGAGAGAGAGAGAATTGATCAGGTGCGAACTAGTTTGCACCTGACCAAGAGAGAACTTCTCCATGAGCCGTTGGATCGGCAATTTGATCTTGGAAGAGATCCAATGGCCTACAATTCTTCCACCCATCTCACTTAACGTCGGGGGTAGTTAAGTCATTTAACTACAATTCCATCTCTCTCTCAATCCTCTCTCTGTTCCTCTTCAGCTCTTTCTTTCTCCTTCTTTGTCTCTCATCGAAGCCCCCCGCACCCACTCCAAATTGTGCTCCAAACCCTATGCCTTTCGAAAGCCCCTTTCTCCTTCTCTCTCTCTCATCGAAGCCCCCCGACCTTTGAAATCCCCTAGACGCCTCGCTCTCTCCACCCCCACTCACCCTTCGAAACCCTAACCCTAGCTTTCCATCTCCTAGCGCCGAGCTCCAGCTTCCGATTCCCGACGCCCTGACGCTCCTCTATCTTTCCACTGCAGTTCGAAATTCCCTAGACGGCTCGCTCTCTCCACCCCTGCACGACCTTCGAAACCCTAACCGATCTCCGTTTCCATCTATAACTTGGATAAAGGTAAATTTCCAATGTTAAGTTTTTTTAAAATTGTTTATATACATCCAAAATCATTGTTTATTGTTTTGAATTTTAATTCCAATTGCTCCATCTTAATTTTGTGAATTATTGTTTATTTTTTTGAATCTTTTTAGAATCTTGATAAAAAATATATGTTTTTTACGACTAATTTATATAATTGTATGTTGTTTGTAGGTATGGAAGGCCAAGAAGGAAGTGCTAATGTCATGGATAATCCTGGAATTGAGCCACAATGTTCCCTTGTCCCAATTGTTGATGACCACGTGAAGTCCCACGTTGGTATGACTTTCAACTATTTAGAAGAGGCTGAGGAATTTTATAAAACTTATGGGAGGGTTGGACAATTTGAGGTCCGAAAGAGGTGTATGGGTTATTTCAAAATTTAATGAAGTTCATGATCATGGACTTACTTCACAAAGAAGGATTTAATTGTTGTCGGAAAATCGTATTGTTTCTAAATCAAATAAGGTACTAATGAATCAATTTAGCAATATAAATATTCCCACACATAAGAAAATGGTATTCTTTGAAAGTTATAATGGAGGGTTTAATAAAACCGGATGCACAGAAAGGGACATTCGTAATGTTAAGCGAGACTTGAGGGAAGAGTTGCAGGGTTTTTATGCACAGAAAGGGACATTCGTGTGTTTGGGTTTGTCGCATTTGTTCACCTCCATTAATACGAGCGAAATAAGTTAACTCCTCGAACTATGCAATGTGTTTTCATGGGATATGCAACGAATCAGAAAGGGTATCGTTGTTATCATCCACCAACTTAAAGGATGTTGTGTTCCATGAAGATGAGATGTATTTTTCCTCTGAGGTTGAACTTCAGGGGGGAGTACCGAGGTGAAGTTCATACTCTTGCCTATGATGAAGTGATTACCATTCAGAGTGAACAAATGAATACAATGGGTGAAATTTTGGATGTAAGTGGTGAAGATTTGGTTGAGGAGGAAGAAGAGAGAATAGATCTCCATGAGGAACTGCAATCGTCACCAAACCTCCTCGAAGATGAGCCATTGGGATCCATGCCATCGCTAGTGTCCTCTCCACCACCAGCACCATCAAAACCCCAAAACCAATCGTCATCGTTGTCTGAAGCTCCAAGAAGGGAACTCCTAAATCGTACCACTAGTGGTATCCCAAAACTTACTTATGAGCCTGATCCCACCAGTAATGCCAAGTATCCCATGGGTCAATATGTGTCCACTCACCGGTTGTCTGAATCAAATAAGTCATTTGTAAATCAATTATCTGTTGTATCTATTCTTAACACTGTGCAAGAAGCCTTAGCTGATCCAAGGTGGAAAGAAGCTATGGATAAGGAAATGAAGTCCTTGAAGAAGAATAAGACTTGGGAGATAGTCGAAGTGCCACAGGAAAGAAGCCGGTAGGATACAGAAGAATTTATACAGTAAAGTATAAGTCTGATTGTTCAGTAGAGCGATACAATGCAAGGCTGGTTGTCAAAGAGTACACTCAAACTTATGGAATTGATTATGAGGAACAATTTGCACCTGTGGCAAAGTTCAACACTGTTCGAATTCTACTGTCACTTGCTGCTAACCTTAACTGGTCGTTGGAGCAATTTGATGTGAAAAATACCTTTTTTGCATGGGGAATTGACAGAAGAGGTTGATATGGATCTACCACCAGGATCAAATAGACCATCCCAACACAGTAGTAAAATGTGTCGGTTAAAGAAAGCATTGTATGGTCTCAAGTAGTCGCCGAGAGCTTGGTTTGGGAGATTTACAAAATCAATGAGGAAATTCGGATATTTTCGGAGTATTTCATATCATACCCTGTTCCTGAAAGGGAAAAAAGGTAAGATTCCCGCTCTCATTATATATGTGGATGATATGATAGTAACTGGAAATGATCCTGGGGAGAGAAAGGCATTAAAGAGCTACTTGTCACAAGAGTTCGAAATGAAGGATCTTGTCCCTCTTAGATATTTCCTTAGTATCGAAGTTTCTCGCTGTAGAAAGGGTATATTTCTGTCTCAAAGAAGTATGCTCTTGATTTGTTGAAGGAAACAAGAATGTTTGTCTGTCAACCTATTGATATACCGTTGGAAGAATGACTGAAACTGTGGAATGATCCTGATCAGGTGCCTTGTGATAAGGAAAGATATCAGATATTGGTAGGATGACTAATGTATCTTGCACATATACGGCCAGATTTTTCATATGCCTTAAGTGTGGTGAGTCAGTTTATGCATGCACCTCGTGAACAAAATATCAATACAGTGATGAGAATACTGAGATATATAAAGTTTGCTCCAGGAAAAAGGTTCTTGTTTGCAAAACATGGTCACTTAAAGATTGAGGCATATACTGATGCCGATTGGGCTGGATATGTTGATAATAGGCGCTCAACTTCAGGATATTGTACGTTTGTTGGAGGAAATCTGGTTACATGAAGAAGCAAAAGGCAAAATGTTGTTGTACGTTTTAATGCAGAGACTAGGTATCGCAGAGTAGCTCTGAGTATAACTGAAGTTTTATGGCTTAAATTTTTGTTACAGGATTTATGTTGTGGTCCAACTTAGCATCTTAATGTGTATTGTGACAGTCAAGTGGCATGTGATATTGCAGTCAATCTAGTCCAACATGATAGGACGAAGCATGTAGAGGTGGATAGATTCTTCATCAAGGAGAAATTAGATGAGAAAATTATTGAGATGTCTAAGGTGAACCCAGAAGACCAACTCGCAGATATTCTTACCAAGACAGTTACGAATAAGCTCTTCTTGAAATTTGTGGACAAGTTGGGGATGTTCAATATCTATGTGCCAACTTGAGGGGTAGTGTTAAAATATTGGGTATGGTATAAGTTGTATATTCTGTTTTCTAATTTATAGAAATAGATTCTCTCAAATATCTCCTCTCCTTAATCTTCTCAAAAATTACTTGTACCCTTTCTCCAAGAAACTAATGTATATATAAAGAGATAAACAGTAAAAGAATGAAGAATGAAGAATAAGAAAATATGAATTTTCCCCAAATCTGATTTCAATACCAATAAGCTTAGAATATTCTAGCTGGAGAACCAGATATCCAATACTTGGTTCCAATCATGACGTGCTACTATATAGAGTTGCTAAGATCTTACTATCTATATATCACCACTGATGTAATAATGTCTCTATGTGATGTGACTGACTAGGAAATATACCTTTCTCGTTAATGTCAACTTTCATACCCAAAATTGTGTTAACTACTCATATGTCTTTCATGTCAAATGCCTTTGATAAAGTTAGTTTGACTTCTTTCACCATGCAAATGTAACTACCAGAAATCAACATATCATAAACATACTGTAACGCCCCGCCCCAGTACTTAGAAAATTTGTTTATTTATTTATTATTTATAGTACAACTGCCCACCACAGGCTGCCTCACAAAAGGTGGTTAACCAATTAGGTGACTCTTGATTATATTATATATAATAGTATATATTATCTCTTGAAATTACGGAGCGTTACATACACCCCCCTTTTAGAAACCAGCATCCTCACTGAGTACGAGGCATGCAACCTAGTGCAGAATCTCCTTTCTAGCCAATGTGGAGCGAGATCACATCTCGTCGACTGCAACTATAGTCCCAGAATACATCCGCCCGACCATGTTGAGCCCAGTCACAGAATACATCCGCCCAATTGTAAGTATAGTCCCGAAATACATCCGCCTGACTATATAGAGCCGTCCCACTTTTTTCCCACACTCGATGTCAAAAGTCGGCTCTGATACCATTTGTAACGCCCCGCCGCCAGTACTCAGACAATTTGTTTATTTATTTATTATTTATAGTACACTGCTCACCACAGGTTGCCTCTCAAAAGGTGGTTAACCAATTAGGTGACTCTTGATCATAGACAATTATATTTATTTTTAATTAATCTTCCAATTTTTCCGATATGGGGTCAATTTAATCAATCCCGCTATTCTCTCTTTGCGCGTGTTGACGTCAAACCCACCCTGGGCCCCACTCGCCACACACGCACACACGACAATGCCAGCCTCTCCCTGCTGAGTTCTTGGGCCCCACGCTGACGTCAGCCACGTCAACAGCAGCAGCAGCTGCTGCTGTCTTTCCATGGGCCCCCACCATGCAGCATTAAATCCCGTACAAATCCCCCTATAGAAGCTCTATAGGGCAAGCCACTCAATTCATTATATTATATATATAATACTATATATTATCTCTTGAAATTACGAGGTGTTACACGTACAAGCAAATTAGCGCAACTTTATCAGATTTTTGAAGAATGTATATACTGTTAAGTTTCGAAAGCAGTCACAGATTATATACACAGCGTAAAAATCACAAAATATCGAAACCTAGCCATGGATCCATGCGATAACCATAAATCGTGTTGAGGAATTATACCTTAAAGATGGATCTGGGGTCTCTAAAATATGCCAATCACAGCACTGCAAAGTTTGTGGTGCCTCTACTGTATCCATACGAACAAATTAAATCAAGCTCTCTCTCACGCCACGGTGCTAGCTGCGAGAAGAGGATGTTTCTTACGATCTCTCTCACATAGTTTCTGCGACGGCTAGAGTTTTCTCATGTATCTTTTTCACATAAACATATCTAGGGATGGCAACTGGGCCGGGTCAACCGGCGACCCACCCGCGACCCGGCCCGCCAACCCGGCCCGGTTAGTTGCTTGGCGGGTTCGGGTCGAACCCGGTGAACAGTACCGGGTCGACCCGGGTTGCAATTTACGTGAATCAAACTCGCGAAACCCGGCCCAACTCGCGAATTCAACCCGCCAACCCGCGGGTCGAGACTGTAGCGCCCCAAATTTCTAATATGATATCTTAGAAAATACGTGGCACAATCCCAGCATCAACTTCAATGTAACATTAAACACAATCAACTCCACTAAAAATTTTCAACTTTTATTACAACAACTTTTACAAAGCACAGCGGAATTCAAAACAACTCAAACAATATTTTCTGTCATTTACAACTCAAATTATCTCAAAACTGCTTTTACAAATTTACACAAAACTCTTATGAATCAATTTATCTCAAAAACCAACTCAAGCATCCAACCTCCAACTCTAAGCAACAACCTGCATCATATGAGGCTAGAGATGATCCCTAACCCCCAAAACTAAAGGGGTTAGCCATAAATGGTGTGAGTGACATAAAACAACAAACAACATTAATAATCATTAAGCAAGAATTCATAAGTAACATATAGTGATCCAAAATACATAAAATATGAGATAGCAGGAAATGTAACAACAAGTGATACTAAACCAAGTGTCAAGTGTAGAAAACTGGAAAAACACATGCATAAAACTAAGTCAGGAAAACACAAATTCTATATGTGGACTCTCTAATGCGTACTTGTCGAAGTCTATGCATCCCACTCTACATAGGTTCAGTGCAAGCCCTTAACGTCTCCACTTCATAGGGTTCAATCCCCCGCTATACAACTAATCCTATCACGATGACTACTACGAGATAAAGATAAACTGTGAGAATTAGCCCATGCCTGATAATTCCGGAGATAGATCCCACATCTCAGGTATTTTACCTGGATAATTCCGGAGATCATCCCACATCTAAACATTGACACATCATCACATGAATACCACACGTGCGTCGCCTCGACTCCGATAATTCCGGAGATCAATCCCACACCGCAAGTAATTACCTGGATAATTCCGGAGATATATCTCACATCGCAGGTAATTTACCTGGATAATTCCGGAGATAGATCCCACACCGCAAGTAAGTTACTTGGATAATTTCGGAGATTAAATCCCACATCTAAAGCCATACTGAGGTGCATAACTCATGTTCCCGTTCGTCATATCACCACTAGTGCATGTCCTTATTATTTTTGGTTTACTTAATTACTCAACGAATCTCCTAGAGTGGTGTACCCCACCGGCCTAAACTCAAAACTAAATAACTGAAATGCCTCTACGGGCCTCAACAAAATAACTCAACACTGGTATACTAGGGTCACACACCTCTAGAGACTCAAACTCAAATGTCTAAATCAAATTTCCACTAAACAAGTGGCTCAACTGAATATCTTAAATCAAATGGTTTAACTGAATGTCTTAATTTCAAATACTGAACTGAAGATCAAGTATAGACTGAATTATTTGAAAACCAATCATGTTGGATCCTGTAGGCTAAGCAACAAACACTAGAGGGGGGGGGGGGGGGTGAATAGTGTTTATCAAAAATAAATTGCGGAATAAATAATTTCTCTCGGCACAGTCGACTTAGTGGTGAACCAGTCGACTGATATAGCAAAAATAAAAGAAATTTAAACTCTCGATGCAGTCGACTTATAGATAAGGCAGGCGACTGATGAAGCAAAGAGAACAACTAATACAAGACTGATCAGGCGACTGATACGAAGCTGAGTCGACTGGCCAGACAAGTTTTGCAGAACTTAAATAAGTAAAAGTAAATGCAGACACAAGATAATCAAACACAGAGTACACAAGATATATCCTGGTTCGGTCCTCCCGACCTACATCCAGTCCCCAAGCAACCCACTTGAGATTTCCACTATTCTTGAAAAAATTACAAGAATACCCTACGGCGTTACGACAACAACCTTGTCTAACCCGTAGTCCTTTCTCTCAACCAGAGAAAGCAACCCACTCTACTACCAAGAGTGAAAAGACACCGACTCTACAACCAAGAGTCAACAACCACTCTCCAACCGAGAGCAAAGGTACAAGAAGAATTTTTACAATCAACCTATAGCCTTGTTGGTGTATGTGTTGATGCACGAGGCTAAATCACAAGGTTGACTTCTATACTCAGTCCAGAGCGAATTCACTGCTATACTGGACTGAATGTAGAGAACCAAAGTGTATGAACTTTGAAAGCTTTGTTTCTCACAGAAAAATCTCTTAAAAAATTTTTTTCACAGAATGCTCGGGTGTATGTAAAATCAAGTTATTCTTTTCTATGAGATATGAAACTCTATATAAGGAGTTTTGATCCCTGAACGTTGGAAAACAGTTACATAACTGTCAACCAACGGATCAGAACTTTTGATTTTGAAAAAATTTGATTTTGAAAATCAGAAAACGGTTAAAAGCTCTCGAACAGTCGACTGGGTTGCCATATGAGTCGACTGATCAGAGTTTGAATAATTTTAAACAGTTTTGTACTTATCAGTCGACTGGCAAAAGCTTAAGTCGACTGGTACTTAAAAGTTAAAATTCTTCAAACTGTTTTGACTTATTTTTGGGGGTTTTTAAGAGACACACATTATGAAATTTTGAGTAGTGTGTGTGTGTGTGTGTTGACAAGGCTTTACATCAGACTAAGACTCAACAAGAAATAAAATACAATGTTTACAAGACAAAATAATATAACACATTTGAGCTTGAAGTCTTGAGTCTTGAGTCTTGAATTGAAACTTGATCCTTGTCTTCTTCATCTGTATCTGTTTGAGCTTGTTTGTTTGTTCAGCTATAATTGTCTTTAGTCTCTGCACTGCAATGTCAGCTGTATAAGATAGATACATGTTGCACTGTGTTGTGATCATCAAAATCAAGAATCAACAAATCATTCAAAGGAACACTCAAGTTACAAGAACTCTTCAGTACCAGTCGACTTATACTGTAGTAAGTCGACTGTCCAGAGAACAAATATCCAAAATTTTACGAAAATAAACTAAGTCATGGCAGTCGACTTGAAAGCCACCAGTCGACTTAATCGAGACAAAATTCCAATAATTCTCAAGAAAAAATTCTAAGTACATAAGTCGACTTAAAGAGGTCATAGGTCGACTGTCCAGAAATGACGGTAATAATTTTACAAAATAATTTCTCAGTGAACCAGTCGACTGCCTAAGAGCTAAGTCGACTGTCGAGAACGACTTTTCAAGGAAACTAAAATACAGTAGCAGGTTCGTACCAGTCGACTGTACAGTAGACCAGTCGACTGTCGGCCTACAGTTTTTATAATTTAGATCTGAATACAAAATCAAACTGGAGTTTTCTAAAGATTCTTTGTTCATGAAATAATTCGTATTCAGGAAAAATAACAAATCTCAACAATTCCTCATTATGGATACATTACTCAAAACATCAAATATGTCAAAACTCAAGTTCTCATGTTCTAAATTACTAATTCTCACATTAGGGTTTCTCAATACTAAACTTCTTTCACAACTCTTAATAAAAATCTGATTTACAAATATAAGATCCAGATGCTCATCATCCGATCATAACTGATATGGCTAAAAATAGGGGTTTAATCAAGGCCGTCCAAATGGGACACGAATCCCGAGATTCAGGGGTGAAATAGTAATTTTACCTACAAAACAGGTCTGAAGCGGGTACTGGGTCTCCTTTTCGCAGATCCAGTAACCCGCGAACGGATCCACCACAACTGGGTGCGGGTTTCAACCCATAACAAACCCGGTCCGGCAGGATAGAATTAGGGTTTCTGATTAATATTAATCAACGGCCCAGATTCATATCTATCCTTTCACTGGGGATTAGGGATCACATTCCTTATCTGTATACACAGGAATTACATGCCTAATCTGTTCCCTGAGACGCCTATAAATACCCCCCACCCATCTCCATTAAGAGGTAATCAATCTTTCACCAGTTTTTGTGCTCTTTCATAGTCTTTCAGATTACTGACTTGAGCGTCGGAGGGTGCGTCGCCGGGAACCACCCCGGTGTCTCGCACTTTTTGCAGGTCCGTGGCGGGATCGACGATCAAAGACCGACGGAACAGGTACACAGGTTTACTATTCAGTTTCCCTAAGAATCCACAAATTCATCTGTTTGCCCCCACACCAAATTTAGCGGCAACAGATTGGCGCCGTCTGTGGGAAACCAACGAATAGAAACCTCTCCTCTTCCCCGAATACAGGTCTTCTCCAGCCATGCCGCCTCGCAAAGTCAGGTCAAGGGGGTCTAACCGAGTACCCAATCCTGACCAGCAAGAAGTCCTTCCTGATCCCGCTCAGCAACAAGGGCAACTTCCCCCTACCGTGGAAGAGCCGCTCCAACAAAACCTTCCCCCTCCTGATCCAAAGGGTCCTAACCCTCAGAAACAGCCTCTTCACCAAGAGAACCTCTCCATCCACAACGCCTCCACTGACTCTATGGCCTCCCATCATCCCCGAGCCTCTGGTCGCGACAATGCAGCCCCCAAACGCCAGAAAGATGATGACCTCCGTCGTCATCTGGATGAAAAGCGGGCTCGGGAGGAAGCCTCCCGCCAGCATGAGCGATCCCCTCGTCGCCGAGAGTACAGGAGGTCCCCCATCCGAAGAGGGAGGAAGGAGTCCCCCGATCATTACCGAAGAAGGCACTCTCCCGCAGGTCGGCAACAGCCCAGGAACAATGAGGCACCAATCACCCGTGCCGAGTTCCAGCAGTTCCAAGCGACCGTCCTGCAGGCCTTCAACCTCCGTCAGAATCCTATTGAACCGAAGCTCCCATCCCCTCCTCCGGTCCGAAGCCCTCGCCGATGGTCCCCCTCTCCTCGACCCGCTCCTACCAACTCCAGGCGCACCCCAAGTCCTCGTCGTTCCCGAAGTTACCATCGCCGCAGCCCTCGCTCTCCCTCATACGAAGACGAGTCCCATGGCTCGGCAGATTACCGTCGGAGAGATGACACCATGAACCGCCGTCTTAATGAAGTAGAAAAGCTTCTGGGTCAGATAAACCGAGAAAAGGAGTTTAAAGGAAGGACCCTACGTCCTAGCCGACCCCCTTTTTCCCGGACCATAGTGGATGCACCCGTCCCGTTCGGATTCAAACCTCCCCAGTTTGAGACTTACACCGGGGAGACCGATCCAGTTGACCACATCGAAAGCTTTAAGACTCTGATGCTCCTACATCAAGCTTCCGATGCCCTCCTCTGCAAAACCTTCCCCGCAACTCTCAAAGGACCGGCCCGAGAGTGGTATTCTCGTCTCGCCCCCTCCTCGATATTCTCCTTCGAGCAGTTCGAAACACTCTTCGTCACACATTTCGTGAGCAGCCGAAGGGCCGAGAAGACGAGCATCTCCCTATTGCACCTCCACCAGAAGAAGGGGGAAAAATTGAGAGACTACGTGAAGAGGTTTACGGCTGAGGCCAGATCCATAGCATCCCTGGACCAATCGGTCGCCACGGTAGCATTTCAATCCAATGTCCTCAATTCCAACCTTCGCTCCTCCCTCGCCAAGAAGCCACCACATGACTTTTCCGACCTTCTCCTTCGCACTGAAAAGTATATCCGGACCGAAGAGGCCGAGCAGCAACCCAACTGGGAGGGGTCTACCTCCGGGTTTAAGAGAAAGGGAGCAGAAGAAGAAGGAGCCAAGAAGCTCCAGAAGGATAATGCCGGTCAGCGCCGACCTCCCCCTAGATTTGAGAAGTTCACTCCCCTCACCACTAACAACTCCGCCATCTTCATGGAAGTCGAAAAAGAAGGGGTCTTACCTCCAGCTCCCAAGATGAACACCCCCGCCAAGAGAAGAGATAAAGAGAAATGGTGCCGCTATCACCGAGACCATGGGCATGACACCAACGACTGCCGTGCTCTAAGAAACGAGATCGAAGCCCTTATCCAGAGGGGGCAGCTGGCAAAATTCGTGAGAAAGGACCGAGCCGAGCTTCCTCTCCAGCCTCGGGGGGCTAACAAACGTCCGGAACGAGAAGAGACGCCAGATTTTGAGGAAGAGCGAGTCCTCCACCTCATCCATGGGGGTCCAATGGGGGGCTCCTCGAACTCCTCTCGGAAAGCTTTTATCAGAGAAGTGAACTCGGTCCGAGCCACCCCTCCTCCCAAAGGCCTCGGAGTGCCCGTCACCTTCTCTGACGAAGATCTCGAGGGTGTCCGCACCCCTCATTATGACGCACTCGTCATCAGTCTTCACATGGCCAATTTCAAAGTCGAGAGGATCTTAGTGGATAACGGTAGCTCCGTCAACATCCTCTTTCTCGACGCTTTCAAGGGCCTGAAGCTCTCTCAAGACAGACTCAAGCCCGCCGGCTATACGCTCCATGGGTTCACAGGAGTGCCGGTGACTATTGAAGGGGTGATTACCCTTGATGTCACAGCCGGCAAAACTCCTACTACCCGCACGGAGTCGATGGATTTCATGGTCGTAGATGTCCCAGCAGCCTACAACGTCATTTTGGGTCGGCCCGGCCTAGCCGCCCTTGAAGCCGTCCCTTCTGCCTATCATCTCAAAATGAAATTCCCCACCCAAGCCGGAGTAGGGGAAGTAAGGGGCAATCAGGAGCAGGCCCGCAAGTGTTATATGACCTCCACCCTCGGGCCCGTCCTCTCATTAGAAACACTGGAAATTTCCCAAGATGCCGCTCGGCCGACTTCCGAGCCGGTGGACGAATTGGAGGAGGTGTTCTTCTCAGAGCAAGAGCCGACCCACAAGTTCTTCGTTAGCAAGACCCTCCCGTCCGCCCTATACTCAGATATCGTAAAATGCATCCGAGCCAACCAAGACCTCTTCGCGTGGTCAGCCGCAGACATGCCCGGTATCTTCGAAGAACTCTTGTTCCACCGCCTGAGCGTTGATCCGGGGTCCAAACCGGTTCAGCAGAAAAGACGCAAGTTCGCCCCCGAGTGTCAGCTCGCTATCAAAGAGGAGGTAGACAAATTGTTAAAGGCCCGATTCATACAGGAGGTAAATTATCCTGAGTGGTTGTCCAACGTAGTAATGGTGAAGAAGTCCAACGGGACATGGAGAATTTGTATTGATTTCACCGACCTCAACAAGGCTTGCCCCAAAGATCCCTTCCCTCTGCCGAGCATCGACACTCTGATTGACGCAACCTCGGGACATGAGCTCCTCAGCTTCATGGACGCTTTCTCGGGTTACAATCAGATAAGAATGTTCCCCCCGAATATCTTGAAGACATCTTTTGTGACCGACCAAGGCCTTTATTGCTACAGAGTCATGCCATTCGGCCTAAAGAATGCGGGGCGACGTACCAACGCCTCGTCAACAAGGTTTTCCAGGCCCAGATCGGCCGGAACATGGAAGTGTACGTCGATGACATGCTTGTGAAAAGCGTCCGAGGCGTTGATCATGTGGCTGACCTCCAAGAAGCATTTGATGTTTTGAGGAAGCACAATATGAGACTCAACCTGAACAAGTGTGCGTTCGGCGTCTCATCAGGGAAGTTCCTCGGCTTCATGGTTAGCCAATGAGGAATTAAGGCAAATCCGGAAAAGATCAAGGCCATATTGGACATGGCCCCTCCTAGAAATGTCAAGGAAGTTCAAAGGTTGACTGGTCGCCTAGCCGCCATAGGGAGCTTTCTATCGAAATCTGGGGAGAAGTGCCTCCCGTTCTTCAAAGCCCTCAGGGGGGCTAAAGGATTTGAGTGGGGGCAGCAGCAACAAGACTCATTCGACCAGCTTAAAGCATACCTCGTCAATCCACCTCTTCTCAGTAAACCAATACCTGGCGAGCCACTCTACCTTTACCTGGCAGCTTCCGAACAGACGCTTAGTGCGGTCTTAGTCAGAGAAGAAGAAAGGGCTCAGAAGCCCATTTACTACGTCAGCAAAGTGCTTCGGGACGCCGAGCTCCGGTACCCGAAAGTCGAGAAAATAGCCTATGCCCTGGTAATGGCTGCGAGAAAGCTTCGGCCCTACTTTCAGTCCCATTCGGTGGTCGTTCTTACCGACCAGCCGCTGAAACAGGTCCTTCACAAGCCAGAGACTTCCGGCCGCCTCATGAAGTGGTCGATCGAGCTGAGCCAACATGATATAACCTATCAGCCTCAGTCCGCGATCAAGGCTCAGGCACTGGCCGAATTCATAGTTGAAACAACTATCCCCGACTCTGAGCAAGCAATGAAAGGACCACCCGTCTGGTCGGTCTATGTCGACGGATCCTCTTGTAACGAGGGAAGCGGGGCAGGGGTCATCCTGGCAGGCCCAGATGACTTCGCCCTCCAATATTCCCTCCGTATAAACTTCAAAGCCTCGAACAACGAGGCCGAATACGAGGCACTCATAGCCGGCCTTGGAATGGCCCGAAATGCAGGGGCACGACACCTGCGGATCTTTAGCGACTCTCAGTTGGTCGTCAACCAGGTCCTCGGCGAATACGAAGCCCGTGATGACAGGATGGTTAAGTACTTGGCTAAAGTGAAAAGCCTCATGGCACTCTTCGAGGAGGCCCTCATCCATAGAATCCCCAGAGAAGAAAATGCCCAGGCCGACGCCCTATCCAAATTAGCTTCCTCTTCCCTTCAAGGCCTCAAACAAACTGTTCTGATAGAAGTCCTCCTGAAGCCGAGCATAGAGGACGATGCGCTCGACTCCGTTGAAACACTGCCAGTCCTCCTCGAAGATAATTGGATGAAGCCCTTCGTCGAGTTTTTAAGAGACGGACTCCTCCCCCAGGATCCGAAGGAAGCCCGAAGGATAAGGACCCGAGCCGAGCGTTACATATTAATCGAAGGCATTCTATATAAGCGCTCCTTCACCCAGGTGGATGGTCGGCCCTACCTAAGGTGCCTCTCCCCCGGGCAAGCCGATGTAACACTTCGAATTTTTAAAATATC
The DNA here is from genome assembly GCA_017893485.1 of Hemerocallis citrina. NCBI lineage: Eukaryota > Viridiplantae > Streptophyta > Magnoliopsida > Asparagales > Asphodelaceae > Hemerocallis > Hemerocallis citrina. The sequence goes on from CM030363.1 coordinate 27,303,177, forward strand.
GAAAATGTCTGTTTTTATATATTTTGAGTGGTCAAAATTATTTTTGATATATTTTATTTAAATATTGATATCGGTATGGATATTTATGGTAGATTGGTATTATTGCTATATATTGAAGCCATGAGTTGAGATTTTATGTGAATAAATATTGTTTATTTTATTTTATAATTTTGAAGGATTATTGCGAGATAATTGCAATGTATTTTGTATTGTTGGTGCTATTGAAGAAAAGAGTTGGGGTTTACTTGAAATATTTTGGAGGTCTAGGGGTCTATTTGTAAATATCCATTTATAAAAATATTATTATTATTATAATTTTATCTCTACTACTATAATGGGAGAACACCTTAGTGTAATTTGTCCTCAACCCAAATATTTTCGAGAGTGGACCAGTATGGACTAACTTTGGGTAAATATTTTCGAAAGTGGATCAGTTTGGTAAATATTTTCCACAGTGGATCAGTTCGGAAATTATTTTCTTATAAACCCCCCATTCTTCTTCTTCTTCTCGGTTCTTTTCTCTCCCGATCCATACCGAAACCCATTCGGCATCATCGATCCCAACCAAATCCACTCTCTTTTCTTCATAATTTTCAAATTAATTCCATGGGATGGCTAATTGAAGGGTTCTCTACAACGTGGTAGCATCGGATTTTCGAAAGGATTCCGAAAAGGTATACCCTATTTTATTTATTCGTATAAAATTTAGTGTGTTTAGTTTTATTGAGTAGGATTATTATGGAAGAGTGATTTAGAGGTGTTGGAAGTGGAAGATTCAGGGAATTAGTGGATTGTTAGAAAAATTACAAGTTGTTAGTAAATTAGGATTTTGGATTTGTAAAATAGAGATATATATATATTAGAATTATCTCTTAGATGGTGTAAAAAATTTTAGTGAGCCATTAGAATAAAATGGGGAGTAGTGATTTTGGCATAAACTCGAATTATGGAGTTTATGAAATCGGGTAGAAAACTCGATCCAAATAATTGTAGAAAATGCCTGTGAGGGTGTAGAGTATTATGGAAGTATTAATATAAATTTAGGATGATTTTTATAGGCTTAAGCTCAATTAAATTGAGTGAAATAGACTATAGGTGAAAAGTGCACGCTGGGTGTTCGATGAAATGCCCGAGCGAGATTTAGTGAGAATTTGATGAGTTCGGAGGTGTAGTTGAGTCCCATTATTATTATTAATCCTAACATATGAGATTAGGAAAAAGAGGATTAAAGAAATTAGAAAATATGAATTTTTCTTATTAGAAAGCCTCCGATCAATAAGGGAATGTTTGTATGGGGACCCAAATTCGAAATCCGTCGATGTAGCTCGGCTACTTAGGTCATTTGTAACGTGTGGGTGAAGACGGATTCAAATTTGGAGGTCGTAGGTCGAGTTTTGAGCTTTAAACTAATCGGTTCTATAATTTTTCAGTTAGGAGGAAAAAGTCGAACTTCGACTGGCTACAGGACGGACGTGGGACATCGTTTGCTCGAGCCGTCAGGTGAGTACGTTGTGTTTTTGAATATTTTATATTGTGGCCAAATTTCGTGGCCTTTTGATATGTTTTGTGGGTGTTATGCCAAAAAATGAATTTTCGTTGAAAATACGGATTTTTAAGGATCCAAAATGGATTTTTGAGACATGTGATGAAATTAACTATTTTAAGTATATAAAACCTATATTATGGGTTAATGTGACGTGTTGAAGTATAAAAACTAAATATATTAAATTATTTATGCGTATTTTTACCCCGTGCATGTTTTGTGCATGTTTTTGGGGTATATAGGCCGATATAGGCAATCGGGTATATGCGGAGCCTGGTGTATGGGCTAGCATGTCATGGATGGATGTTATAAGATGTAATTAGACGAATTTAGTGATTGTGATCATGTTTTGAAGATCTGTGTAATTATAGTACACGTTTGTGCATGCTTTGGGGCATATAAGCCCTTATAAGTGATTTTACTTATATGAAACAGGATGTATGAGCTAGTATGCTATAATTAGATATTATAAGACTTAATTAGAGGAAATAAGTGGTTTTGGCCCCTTATGATGGGAAACCCGCATGTGTGATGTTTATTTGTAATATATATAGAGATGATCATGATGCGTGATGCAATAATTGACGAAATTAAATAAGTGGGTGCATGTTTACATTTTAATTATGTTTGAAATGAATTAATGGGCAATAATATGATATGTTGGTTTATATGATAAATGACTTGGTGTATGTTTATATGGGATTTAATGAAGTAGCGAATAGCATGGTATTCATAATGGGTGATGTTATGGTAAATTAAATAACATGATGGTTTCTATGTTAAATGACATGTGGTATGCATATATATATGATACAACGAGATGGTAATCAATATCGTGGATATCAGTTGTGCATCAAATGCAAGATAAAAGGTGAGATGGTAAGTGTTAATAAAATGTGTTTTTATTCACATGATTAAAGTCAAGAATGTGGCTATTGTGCAAATAAAAGCTGTGATGCTTTGTGTTTATTTAATAAGATGAAAAGATGATATAACAAATGGCTTTGTTGACCAGTACCTACAGCAATCCTGGGGGTTTGGGCTAGACCTCCTAATACCCAAGGACCGGCTTGGGGTAAGTGGACCCAAACTATGTTTGGGGTAAGTGGATTTTATCGCCCAAGCTATCGGCTTGAGGCCCGGCTTTCCCTCGATGACAGCTGTCGCGAGGAAGTACCCAGTTTATCTGGGGTAAGTGGTTTTTCCCTCCTGGCTTCGGCTGGGAGGAAGTACCCAGTTTATCTGGGGTAAGTGGTTTTTCCCTCGATGACAGACGTCGCGAGGAAGTACCCAGGTTACCTGGGGTCAGTGGCTTTTTCCCTCTTGGCTTCGGCCGGGAGGAAGTACCCAAGTTCTACTTGGGGTTAGTGGTTCCCTCGCTAGTTCGGCTAGGAGGAAGACGTAGCCTCGGACGAGTAAGACTCTGTGTGAGCATCGGGCCGCGTGTTTACTGGGCTGTCGGCTTTCAGTATGTTGGGATACTGTGGCTCACTGGTCGACAAACTAATAAAATAAATAAGTGTAAATAACAAATGTGGTAGTAAAGAAAGTGGATAGTAAATTGTGAATTGTGCGTGGAAAAGAAAGTGGATAGTGAAATGTGAACTGTGTGTGGAAAAAGAAAGTTGCGTGAATGAAGTAAATGTGAAAGTGCACGTGCTATGAGTTAATATATGAAAAGAAGTGATAGATGCCGCATGTGATTAATTTAAGATGGAAATAATAAAAGAGATGTGTTATCATGAATAATACGGAGTAATTGTATTATGTGTGTGATCATTAAAGTAAAATACAGTTGATATGAGTTGTACCTTGAAATTGTGTCAAGGAACTACCTGCCCGCAATTTCAGTGGAAATTGTGGGAACTACCTGCCTTGGCATAATTCGCAGGGTGAATGGATATAATAGTGGTAATGATTAATAGAAATGAGAAATAAAGTGAAGTGAAGATGATAAGTGATTGAAGTGAAATTAGTAATCAAGCTATCGGCTTGAGATGTGATGTGATATTACCCAAACTGTGTGTTTGAGGTACAGTGATGATTACCCAAGCTATCGGCTATGGGATGTGATATGTGGTGGCCCCAGAGTGTGTTTGGGGATTAAGTGAAAATGATAATAAGATTTATTGTTATAAGAAAAAGTAATTACTAAAGTGATATAATATGATGTGAATGAGCTATAAAACATGGTTTTAATGTAATGAGTATAAGAATTCTAATAAATGAGGTGTTAATGATGTGATGAAATGTGAGTAAATCGCATGGGCAATGAGATGTGGTAATTATGTCATGAGAAATGAAGGAATGTGGTAGTATGAGAATAGATGCATATGTTTATGATGTGATACTTTTATAACATAATAAAATAAATACCTGTTTTATGAGATTGGATATGATAATGGTTATTAAAGAAAGTATGTTGTGATATGAGTTTGTGTACTTTGGAAGTGTGTCGGGGAACTACTCGCCTGCTATTTCCGTGGAAATGGTGGGAACTACCTGCCTCGGCACAACTTCTAGGATGAATGTGTGTGTTGATGACATAATATAAGTAAATGAAACGCATGGCTAAATAGAGTTGGAGAAATGATGTAATAACATCATGTAGTTATGATAATATAAATAGTGAAATGCTGATATGATGATAAGTGTGGAAAGATGAATATTCGTATTATGCGAATGTAAGATAAGTATATTTATATATCTATACGAGGTTGATGTGAAGTGTATTATGAAATGTGGGAAGTATGGATAATTAAATAATTGAATGCAGGATTGGCAAAGTATGTGATTTATCACTGTATTGACGATGTTGTTGTGTTCAGGATTCAGGTGGCATTATTTTAATTTGGTATTTGTAAGTTTAAGTATTTTCTTTATACTATTTTAATTTGTCGTTAGATTAGTAATTATACTCACACCAGAAATGGCTAACCCCTTAGTGTTTCGGGGGGTTAGGGGAGTCTGAGGACTACCCTAGATCCCCCACTGTTGCAGGTTCTCATCAGTGCAGAGGTGAGGCGTGGAGTGGTAGTATACCTTTTTATTTTAAAAATTTGTATTATTTAGTTATAGGAATAGTGAAATTTATGATTTAAATTGTATTATGAGTGTATAAGCCTGTATATGACGATGATGAGTATAGTGTGAGGTGGTGTGGTATGTTGGTGACCCGTACCCATCTCGTCGTGGAGTACCAGGCTCTGTGGTAAGTTTTACAATGATTTTTCTAAGATTTTACCTCGTTTTTCAAAGAAATTCATAGTTTTTAATTGATATTTGATAATCCGTTATGAGTTTGGCCCCCAGAGCATTATATTATATTGCCTGTATGTATCTGCTCATTTTGGCCTGGGGAGCCCATGAAAATATTATGTGGTTTGTGAGCTACAGAATTTTGAGCAGAATTCCGTAAGCTTTTTGTGTTTCGGGGCAAAATTTACAGGGGAGACTCTGCCAAAATTTTTCCTGAAATATAACTTTCTTAGTTTAAGATTAAAGTGATATAGAAATTGAAAGAATTGAATTTGGAGACTTAGTTTTGAAAAAAAAAAAATTTGGGGTGTTACAGTTGGTATCAGAGCTTAGGTTAACTAGGAAAATGTTAATCCTAGTGATCTTGCCATGTGAGTATGGGTTCATTTTGCTTAGTCGGAGATAGAGAATGTGGTTTATGCGGGTGTTTTGTTGAAGAATAGATTCTATCGTGGAATGATGTGATCCCCATTAGACTTTGGTCTGACCTTGAGTCAGCATTTCTTTTCATGACCCTGTATATGGGTTGATCTCTGTAGAAATCCAGGTGTGAATTTGCACACTATTGGAGTATTCCATTATATTGATTGCTGGGTGCCGTAAGGGACTATTCCCAGGAGATCTGGCGTAGGTCCTATGGACATATGTTCTGTAGGTGTATATTTTATATATTGAGGAGTGATGTGTGGTTATGGTTTTATCCCATATTTGGGAAGATTGATTGGTTGTAGAAGGTTATGTAGGTCATCTGCGTAGTTGGGGAATGGTGCAGGGAGGATTCGGGTGAGACAGCCCGATGAAACCCAGTTTTGATTATTTATAATGCCTTGGTTGATGAAGATTATGCCCGTTGGGTTTGGTGGAAACATTTAATACAAAGATTGAGATTGTTGATGGGGTTTGCAAAGTTTTTGATATATTTGAAGAGGTTTTTGGTCCCCCACCTTGGTGAACTCGGGAGTTCAAGATTGATTTGATATTTGGTATGACTCCAATCTCTAAATCAACTTGTGGGATAGTACCTTAGGAATAGGTAGAGATAAAAAGAGTTTGAGGTGATGTTTCTGGAAAAGGTTATCGGTTCAAATGATATGCCGTGGGGCGCGCCGACAGTTTTGTAACAAGGAAGATAGCTCACCGAGAAGGTGTACTGAGGAAGGTGACTATTAAGTATTCATTGTTGAGAATAGATAATTGGTTGGATTAGTTGCGGGGAATGTCATTAATCTCCCGATGAGAGTTGCACACCGAGTACTATCAGATAATCCCTAGAGAGGGAAAACATCTCAGGAATTGTTTTTCGTACTCGGTATGAATTGTATGAGTTCTTAGTGATATCTTGGGACTGGCGAATGTCCCTGCAGTTTTTATAAATTTGACGAATTGGGCCTTTCACCCTTATATTAACAGGGTATGATTGTATATGTGAATGATATTTGGTGTATAGTTGCTGTATGGTGGAGCACTGATCGATAGGTTGAGACCAGAAGTGGTATGATAAGTCTGTAAATTGCTATTTTTGGGGGCGAGAAGTGTGAATTTTGGGACACATTGTGTCTGTTGAAGGCGTATTTATGGATCCAAAGAGAATTACAAATGGTGAAAAGACGGGAAGTAACCATCGGATGTGTTGGAAATTCATAGTTTCTTGGTTTTCACTGGCTATTATCAGAGGTTCATCCCTCGATTTTATATTATTGCTATACTGATGACTCATTTTCTTATAAAGAATGAGCCGTTGGTATGATCCGAACAGCGTGGAAAGATATTTTCAAGAGTTAAAGGAAGATTAACGACAGCTCATGTTTTGATCATCCCGAGAAGGGGGTGCATGTAGTACAGGATCAGGTGCAGTTTGATACGTGAAGGCAAGCTTGTGGCTGTTATATTGAGACAGTTGTGGTTATACGAGGTGCGTGAATTATTAAATTTGAAATTAGTAATAGTAAGGCATGTATTGAAGGTGTTGAGAAAATAGTTTTTCAGAGAATAATTCAACCTTTTCTGTGATTATAAGAGTTTGAGCACTCGTTTGTGTAAATGATTTTAGTAGGAGGCAATAAACGTGGCTTGAGTACCATGGTAGCTTGGTATGGAAATCAAATACCACATGGGGAAGAAATAAGGTGATGAATGCTATTAACAGAAAGAAGATGTTGGCTTTTAATGACCTCCCAGGAGTGGACGATGTTAAAGATCATTGGATCAAATTAATTTTATTTCAGTGGCAAAGGGCAGCACGATTGTAGATGTGGGCAATTGATCAATACAGATGTTTATCCTACTGCCTACAGCTGATTGGTTGAACTTGAATTCAAAATTTCTGTTGGTGACAGAGGATGCGAAATCGAATTCTAGAGGGGAAATCCTCGTTATTATTGTAGATTTGGTGTTCTTGATGTAGATGGCTTGTGGTAGCAGGTGATAGAGATTTCTCATTATATTCAGTATATTGTCTATCACGGTGGCATGAAGATGTATCAAAATTCTAGGAGAATATTTTATTGGTCCGGAGCGAGGAAAAACATCAATTATCAGGTGAGCATGGATAAGCCTCTTTTGAGGTGTGTAGCTGACAAAGAAAATAATTATGCAGATTCGCGGCAAAAGCCTTTTGAAGATAGAAATTGAAGATTTTGGGTATTCTTGAACGTATCCTTTATTCATGGAGTACGTCGTTTTAGAAACCGGGAAAAACTAGACCCGAGGTATGATGGCCCTGTAGAGTTATAGAAAGAATGGGAACTGTGGTATATTGTTTGAAGTTTATTTTGGAGATATCGGGTATTCTGGATGTATTTCTTGTTTCTATGTCGAGAAAATTGTGAGAGATCTATCTCAAGTGTGGAGCCGTTGTAGATCGAAGACAGCTGGATGTGGCATTGGATGTGATATCCTATGAAACTAGTGGTTATTGTAGGTCGATAGTGCGACAGACCAGACGACGAGTTGTTCAGCAGTTAATAGTGCAATGAAGTAGTGATGCTGATAATGTACCTAGAAATCCTAGGTAATGGTGTGAAGGAAGTATCCTGACTTTGTTCGGGGAGCTTTCTTAAACCCCGTAGCTCGAGGACGAGCTTCTTTTGAGGTGTGTAGAATGTAACACTTCGAATTTTTAAAATATCGAAAATGTCTGTTTTTATATATTTTGAGTGGTGAAAATTATTTTTGATATATTTTATTTAAATATTGATATCGGTATGGATATTTATGGTAGATTGGTATTATTGCTATATATTGAAGTCATGAGTTGAGATTTTATGTGAATAAATATTGTTTATTTTATTTTATAATTTTGAAGGATTATTGCGCGATAATTGCAATGTATTTTGTATTGTTGGTGCTATTGAAGAAAAGAGTTGGGGTTTACTTGAAATATTTTGGAGGTCTAGGGGTCTATTTGTAAATATCCATTTATAAAAATATTATTATTATAATTTTATCTCTACTACTATAATGGGAGAACACCTTAGTGTAATTTGTCCTCAACCCAAATATTTTCGAGAGTGGACCAGTTATGGACTAACTTTGGGTAAATATTTTCGAAAGTGGATCAGTTTGGTAAATATTTTCCACAGTGGATCAGTTCGGAAATTATTTTCTTATAAACCCCCCCATTCTTCTTCTTCTTCTCGGTTCTTTTCTCTCCCGATCCATACCGAAACCCATTCGGCATCATCGATCCCAACCAAATCCACTCTCTTTTCTTCATAATTTTCAAATTAATTCCATGGGATGGCTAATTGAAGGGTTCTCTACAACGTGGTAGCATCGGATTTTCGAAAGGATTCCGAAAAGGTATACCCTATTTTATTTATTCGTATAAAATTTAGTGTGTTTAGTTTTATTGAGTAGGATTATTATGGAAGAGTGATTTAGAGGTGTTGGAAGTGGAAGATTCAGGGAATTAGTGGATTGTTAGAAAAATTACAAGTTGTTAGTAAATTAGGATTTTGGATTTGTAAAATAGAGATATATATATATTAGAATTATCTCTTAGATGGTGGTAAAAAATTTTAGTGAGCCATTAGAATAAAATGGGGAGTAGTGATTTTGGCATAAACTCGAATTATGGAGTTTATGAAATCGGGTAGAAAACTCGATCCAAATAATTGTAGAAAATGCCTGTGAGAGTGTAGAGTATTATGGAAGTATTAATATAAATTTAGGATGATTTTTATAGGCTTAAGCTCAATTAAATTGAGTGAAATAGACTATAGGTGAAAAGTGCACGCTGGGTGTTCGATGAAATGCCCGAGCGAGATTTAGTGAGAATTTGATGAGTTCGGAGGTGTAGTTGAGTCCCATTATTATTATTAATCCTAACATATGAGATTAGGAAAAAGAGGATTAAAGAAATTAGAAAATATGAATTTTTCTTATTAGAAAGCCTCCGATCAATAAGGGAATGTTTGTATGGGGACCCAAATTCGAAATCCGTCGATGTAGCTCGGCTACTTAGGTCATTTGTAACGTGTGGGTGAAGACGGATTCAAATTTGGAGGTCCGTAGGTCGAGTTTTGAGCTTTAAACTAATCGGTTCTATAATTTTTCGATTAGGAGGAAAAAGTCGAACTTCGACTGGCTACAGGACGGACGTGGGACATCGTTTGCTCGAGCCGTCAGGTGAGTACGTTGTGTTTTTGAATATTTTATATTGTGGCCAAATTTCGTGGCCTTTTGATATGTTTTGTGGGTGTTATGCCAAAAAATGAATTTTCGTTGAAAATACGAATTTTTAAGGATCCAAAATGGGTTTTTGAGACATGTGATGAAATTAACTATTTTAAGTATATAAAACCTATATTATGGGTTAATGTGACGTGTTGAAGTATAAAAACTAAATATATTAAATTATTTATGCGTATTTTTACCCCGTGCATGTTTTGTGCATGTTTTTGGGGTATATAGGCCGATATAGGCAATCGGGTATATGCGGAGCCTGGTGTATGGGCTAGCATGTCATGGATGGATGTTATAAGATGTAATTAGACGAATTTAGTGATTGTGATCATGTTTTGAAGATCTGTGTAATTATAGTACACGTTTGTGCATGCTTTGGGGCATATAAGCCCTTATAAGTGATTTTACTTATATGAAACAGGATGTATGAGCTAGTATGCTATAATTAGATATTATAAGACTTAATTAGAGGAAATAAGTGGTTTTGGCCCCTTATGATGGGAAACCCGCATGTGTGATGTTTATTTGTAATATATATAGAGATGATCATGATGCGTGATGCAATAATTGACGAAATTAAATAAGTGGGTGCATGTTTACATTTTAATTATGTTTGAAATGAATTAATGGGCAATAATATGATATGTTGGTTTATATGATAAATGACTTGGTGTATGTTTATATGGGATTTAATGAAGTAGCGAATAGCATGGTATTCATAATGGGTGATGTTATGGTAAATTAAATAACATGATGGTTTCTATGTTAAATGACATGTGGTATGCATATATATATGATACAACGAGATGGTAATCAATATCGTGGATATCAGTTGTGCATCAAATGCAAGATAAAAGGTGAGATGGTAAGTGTTAATAAAATGTGTTTTTATTCACATGATTAAAGTCAAGAATGTGGCTATTGTGCAAATAAAAGCTGTGATGCTTTGTGTTTATTTAATAAGATGAAAAGATGATATAACAAATGGCTTTGTTGACCAGTACCTACAGCAATCCTGGGGGTTTGGGCTAGACCTCCTAATACCCAAGGACCGGCTTGGGGTAAGTGGACCCAAACTATGTTTGGGGTAAGTGGATTTTATCGCCCAAGCTATCGGCTTGAGGCCCGGCTTTCCCTCGATGACAGCTGTCGCGAGGAAGTACCCAGTTTATCTGGGGTAAGTGGTTTTTCCCTCCTGGCTTCGGCTGGGAGGAAGTACCCAGTTTATCTGGGGTAAGTGGTTTTTCCCTCGATGACAGACGTCGCGAGGAAGTACCCAGGTTACCTGGGATCAGTGGCTTTTTCCCTCTTGGCTTCGGCCGGGAGGAAGTACCCAAGTTCTACTTGGGGTTAGTGGTTCCCTCGCTAGTTCGGCTAGGAGGAAGACGTAGCCTCGGACGAGTAAGACTCTGTGTGAGCATCGGGCCGCGTGTTTACTGGGCTGTCGGCTTTCAGTATGTTGGGATACTGTGGCTCACTGGTCGACAAACTAATAAAATAAATAAGTGTAAATAACAAATGTGGTAGTAAAGAAAGTGGATAGTAAATTGTGAATTGTGCGTGGAAAAGAAAGTGGATAGTGAAATGTGAACTGTGTGTGGAAAAAGAAAGTTGCGTGAATGAAGTAAATGTGAAAGTGCACGTGCTATGAGTTAATATATGAAAAGAAGTGATAGATGCCGCATGTGATTAATTTAAGATGGAAATAATAAAAGAGATGTGTTATCATGAATAATACGGAGTAATTGTATTATGTGTGTGATCATTAAAGTAAAATACAGTTGATATGAGTTGTACCTTGAAATTGTGTTAAGGAACTACCTGCCCGCAATTTCAGTGGAAATTGTGGGAACTACCTGCCTTGGCATAATTCGCAGGGTGAATGGATATAATAGTGGTAATGATTAATAGAAATGAGAAATAAAGTGAAGTGAAGATGATAAGTGATTGAAGTGAAATTAGTAATCAAGCTATCGGCTTGAGATGTGATGTGATATTACCCAAACTGTGTGTTTGAGGTACAGTGATGATTACCCAAGCTATCGGCTATGGGATGTGATATGTGGTGGCCCCAGAGTGTGTTTGGGGATTAAGTGAAAATGATAATAAGATTTATTGTTATAAGAAAAAGTAATTACTAAAGTGATATAATATGATGTGAATGAGCTATAAAACATGGTTTTAATGTAATGAGTATAAGAATTCTAATAAATGAGGTGTTAATGATGTGATGAAATGTGAGTAAATCGCATGGGCAATGAGATGTGGTAATTATGTCATGAGAAATGAAGGAATGTGGTAGTATGAGAATAGATGCATATGTTTATGATGTGATACTTTTATAACATAATAAAATAAATACCTGTTTTATGAGATTGGATATGATAATGGTTATTAAAGAAAGTATGTTGTGATATGAGTTTGTGTACTTTGGAAGTGTGTCGGGGAACTACTCGCCTGCTATTTCCGTGGAAATGGTGGGAACTACCTGCCTCGGCACAACTTCTAGGATGAATGTGTGTGTTGATGACATAATATAAGTAAATGAAACGCATGGCTAAATAGAGTTGGAGAAATGATGTAATAACATCATGTAGTTATGATAATATAAATAGAGAAATGCTGATATGATGATAAGTGTGGAAAGATGAATATTCGTATTATGCGAATGTAAGATAAGTATATTTATATATCTATACGAGGTTGATGTGAAGTGTATTATGAAATGTGGGAAGTATGGATAATTAAATAATTGAATGCAGGATTGGCAAAGTATGTGATTTATCACTGTATTGACGATGTTGTTGTGTTCAGGATTCAGGTGGCATTATTTTAATTTGGTATTTGTAAGTTTAAGTATTTTCTTTATACTATTTTAATTTGTCGTTAGATTAGTAATTATACTCACACCAGAAATGGCTAACCCCTTAGTGTTTCGGGGGGTTAAGGGAGTCTGAGGACTACCCTAGATCCCCCACTGTTGCAGGTTCTCATCAGTGCAGAGGTGAGGCGTGGAGTGGTAGTATACCTTTTTATTTTAAAAATTTGTATTATTTAGTTATAGGAATAGTGAAATTTATGATTTAAATTGTATTATGAGTGTATAAGCCTGTATATGACGATGATGAGTATAGTGTGAGGTGGTGTGGTATGTTGGTGACCCGTACCCATCTCGTCGTGGAGTACCAGGCTCTGTGGTAAGTTTTACAATGATTTTTCTAAGATTTTACCTCGTTTTTCAAAGAAATTCATAGTTTTTAATTGATATTTGATAATCCGTTATGAGTTTGGCCCCCAGAGCATTATATTATATTGCCTGTATGTATCTGCTCATTTTGGCCTGGGGAGCCCATGAAAATATTATGTGGTTTGTGAGCTACAGAATTTTGAGCAGAATTCCGTAAGCTTTTTGTGTTTCGGGGCAAAATTTACAGGGGAGACTCTGCCAAAATTTTTCCTGAAATATAACTTTCTTAGTTTAAGATTAAAGTGATATAGAAATTGAAAGAATTGAATTTGGAGACTTAGTTTTGAAAAAAAAAAAATTTGGGGTGTTACAGCCGACTACGCCCTGCAAGAACTTCATGAGGGCATCGGCGGAGCCCACTCCGGCTCCAGAGCCCTCGGACGCAAAGTGTTAAACTACGGGTATTACTGGCCCACTCTCCTACGGGACGCCGAACGACACGTTCGGCAATGCATCTCCTGCCAGAAGTATTCCGACATCCGACGCCTTCCGCAAGCACCACTTACCTCCCTATCAAGTCCGATCCCCTTCGCAATGTGGGGGATGGATTTACTAGGGCCATTTCCGCCAGCTCCCGGACAATTAAAGTTCCTAGTCGTGGCAGTCGACTATTTCTCGAAATGGATAGAGGCTGAGCCCCTGGCTACAATCACCGAGCATAGAGTTGTTCAATTCTTCTGGAAAAATGTAATCTGCCGATTCGGCGTTCCTCGGGTCATAGTTACAGATAACGGAACGCAGTTCGCTGGGGCTGCCTTCCGAGCTTTATGTGAGGACCTCGCCATACAACACCGCTTCTCCTCCGTCTCTCATCCCCAGTCAAATGGCCAGGCCGAGAATGCCAACCGACAGATCCTCTCCGGCATCAAGAAGAGACTAGACAAGTGCTCCAAGGGCTTGTGGGTCGATCAGCTGCCCAATGTGTTATGGAATTACCGCACCACGAAGCGGACCCCAACAGGCGAGAGTCCGTTTAATCTCACCTATGGGTCCGAGGCCCTCATCCCGCTAGAAGTTGGGATACCCTCTCCTCGTTTGATAGCTTTTAAAGAAGAGCAGAATGCCAGAGAGCTCAGAGCAAGCCTAGACTTGATAGACGAAATCCGGGAAAGAGCGGCTATATGGCAACAAAGTTACCGGAGAAGAATTGAGCTCGCCTACAACAAAAGGGTCCGCCCAACAGACCTCAAAGAAGGGGATCTGGTCCTCCGAAAACTGGCCATCTCGTTCCCCGGACAGAAAAGCAAACTGGCCCCAAATTGGGAGGGACCATACAAAATTTCAAAAGTGATCCGCCCCGGTGCATACAAGCTAGAAGATCTTGAAGGCAGAGAAATCCCCAGGACTTGGAATGCCGACCATCTTTTGAAATACCAAGAGAAGGCAACTACGCCTATCTAAGTAACTCGAGATGTCGAACCACTCCCTTCCTGTTACTAGTAGTAATTTTTCCTTTATTTTTTCATTTGTAATAATGGCTAGCAACTTTAGAAGCAGCCGACCATTAGATATTAATAAATAAAGTTTTTCATATTTTTGATACTATCGCATCTCTCTGCCTTTAATTCTTTAACCACACGATGGTTCGGAGTCCAGCACTCGGCTCGACTCTTCTTCCTCGGCTCGTCTACAGGCGAGCCGGAAGTAGATCGCCGTTCGAAAATGCTCCTGCAGCCGTTGAATGGATCGGAGTCCAACACTTGGCTCGATTCTACTTCGCAAGTTCGCTCCTAAGCGGACTAGAAGTAGCTCGCCATTCGGAACTGCTCCTGCATCCCTTAAACTAACCACACGATGGTTCGGAGTCCAGCACTCGGCTCGACTCTTCTTCCTCGGCTCGTCTACAGGCGAGCCGGAAGTAGATCGCCGTTCGAAAATGCTCCTGCAGCCGTTGAATGGATCGGAGTCTGACACTTGGCTCGATTCTACTTCGCAAGTTCGCTCCTAAGCGGACTAGAAGTGGCTCGCCATTCGGAACTGCTCCTGCATCCCTTAAACTAACCACACGATGGTTCGGAGTCCAGCACTCGGCTCGACTCTTCTTCCTCGGCTCGTCTACAGACGAGCCGGAAGTAGATCGCCATTCGAAAATGCTCCTGCAGCCGTTGAATGGATCGGAGTCCAACACTTGGCTCGATTCTACTTCGCAAGTTTGCTCCTAAGCGGACTAGAAGTAGCTCGCCATTCGGAACTGCTCCTGCATCCCTTAAACTAACCACACGATGGTTCGGAGTCCAGCATTCGGCTCGACACTTCTTCCTCGGCTCGTCTACAGACGAGCCGGAAGTAGATCGCCGTTCGAAATTGCTCCTGCAGCCGTCGAATGGATCGGAGCCCAACACTTGGCTCGATTCTACTTCCCAAGTTCGCTCCTAAGCGGACTAGAAGTAGCTCGCCATTCGGAACTGCTCCTGCATCCCTTAAACTAATCTAACGACCGGATCTCTCCTATGGCTCGACTCTATCTCTCTGACTCGTCCTCAAACGGGCCGGAATTAGATACAAATCACAGTCCTGACGCGCCGAGCCGAGGTACCGGGGTACCGACCCTCGTATATGGCAAAAAAACCTCCCGAGACGAAACCACCGTCAGATCGTCTCAGAAAGTGTGCTAGGGCGTGATGAGCGGATCTCATTCAGCCACGTATCCACAAAACGACAAGATAGTGTTTTCTTGGGAACTGGACCCGCCTCAAGATCCGTGCAAACATCAGACGGCCCTGATCGCCTCACCTCGCTCGGCGGAAGTCACCCCGGTCCCCAAGCAACGATCAGGCCACGTGGGCGCAGTCGAGAAACAACTGCGCCTTAATAGCCAAACCAAGCCGCACCTGAAGGGACCGGGCTAGGCTCAGAAGCGCAGCAAAGGAGAAAATTTCGAGGCCAAGGAGTTCGGCGAGGTGAACACCAGCCTCGTGGTTCGTCTCGAGCCTACTCTAGTTAGCGCGACTATAGCACAAATAAGGTGACAGCCGAGGATAGTTCGGATAAAACAACTCCAATTCCATTAATAAATTTGATAGAGTTACAAAGTGGATTACAACAGCAAAAACTTGCAAATGGGTTACAACAACAAGACACGACCCGTTTGCTACTTTCGAGGTAGGGGTATGCTCCGGTTCAGAGACACTTTGGGTCGGCGTTTCCTGACCCCCGAACTCGTCTCCAGCCCGACGAACCGAGACGCCTCCTCGCCGCTGACCCTGACAGTTGCTCCAACCGAAGCACCGCTTGAAGACACCGCCACACCGCTTTGGGCGTCGGCGGCTGACCTGCCTACGATAGGAGTCCGGTTCGCCGCTTGATAGAACGTGATCCCTCGTTCGATCTCTTCGCGAGTGCACGAGGTGCTCCGGACGTTAGCCCTCACCGGCTGAGGCTTGAGCCGAGCAACTTCTTCCTCCAGTTCGACGATCCGATCCTTCAATGTGTCGTCCTTCACTATCACCTTAAACCGAGGAAGTTTTGCCGAACCGGGGTACTCGGCGCTGTCGGATATGACGCGACGTAAGTGGGTCACTTCGATACTCTTGTCGACCGTCACCCTTTGCAGCTCTTCCACCTTCTTCGCTAAGACATCTCGTTCGGCCGAAACTCGCGCCAGTTCCTCTTCCTTAGCGGATAGCTCGGCCTCGACTATCCGTAGGTGATGCAGCTCGACCAAAGCCTCGCTATGCCTAATCTCTAAGTTGTGAAGTATCCTCCTCGTCAAGTGAACCTCACCCTCGAGACGGTCCTCCCGAGATCGCTTAAACAACTCGGCTCGGCGCAGTTCAGCCGAGGTGTTGTGAGCCATCACGGCAATCTGAAATAAGAAAGGGACAGCATTGAAATATCACACTACCGAGCCAAACACTTGGACAAATTTCGAAGTCAAATTCCGGAGTCAAAACACTACACTACCAAGCCAAATACTTTGATAAATTTCAGAGTCAAAATACTTTTCATTCATCAAAAAGCGGTGGCCAGTCCGCAAAAGGCATTACAATGCTCAGAAGAAAAAACAACAAAAACTACAAAAAACTTAACGTGGGGATCAGGGGTCCACCTTCTTCGTCGCGTCGACCAAGGGCGCATCCACGGATGGCCCCTCGGTCCGCCCCTCGACCCGGCCGTCCGCCGAGGGCTCTTCGGCCACTTCCTCCTCGTCCTCCCCTTCGGACTCACCGCCCTCGACCTCCTCCTCACCGCCTGAAGGCGACCCTGGCCACAGGCGGTAGCCGACCCGCTCGAAGCCGGGGATTCGCTCTTGCACATGGTCAGTGCCGTTTGATAAGACCGCTCCATGTTCTCGGCCATGTGCTTCTTCGCTTCGGCCTCGACCTCCTTCTCCACTTCGGCCCGGATCTTCGCCGCCAGGGCCTCCTTCTCCACCTTCTCTTCGGCCAAGGACTTCGTTGCCGCAGCCAGCTCCTCGACGGCCTTGGCAGACTCCGCCTCGAGGCTCCCCTTGACTTTGTCCAGGTCGGCAACAAGGTCGGCCACCCGGACTTCCAAGGCCTCGGCTCTCCTCTGCTCGGCCTCGAGTTCTTTGACCGCCCTCACCTTCGCCAACCGGTCTTTGTCACTGGCGGCCCTCAACTCCTTCTCCTGCTCGGCGAACGTCTCGAGGAGATGGCCGAAGTGACAAGTGGCCTGCGAAGACAACAATGAGCGCACTAAGCAAACCGAGCAATAAACTTGGGAAAATTTTTTAGAAACAAGAAACTTACCGAGACGAGTGACCGAGCCACCTCGTAGGTGTCGTCACCCACCGTCCCCGCCTTCAGTGCGGCTCGATCCTTCGGGGTCACCAAGTGCTTGACGACCTGCACAGACATTTGCGAATTGCCGAGGAACCCGTCATGGTTCTTCACTCGCCAATTCGGCACGAACAGCTGCTTGTGCTGTTCGGTCAGAATTTCCTCGGCGTCCTTGGTCAGCGGTGGCGCCTCGATTGACAGCGCCGCGTTTATGTCGAAGGCCCCCTCTATCACACCTGGGGCCACGGAGGCCGAGGGCGCCTCGGCAACAACAACCTCGGACGGTGCTTCGGCAGTCGGAGGGGGAGGAGCGATGGTAGAAGCAACGGTGGGCGGCGGAGTCGAAGAGGCAGCCTTGGTCGCCCTCTTCCTCTTTCGACCCCCGGTCAACTTGGACCTATCGGCCATCATCGCGTTGAAATCAATCTTCATCGCTTCTGCGTCTGACAACAAAGAAGAAAACAAATCAGAAAGACGAACTAAAAACTTGAAAGAAAAACGAAAATAAATGAGATGTCAGGAGCATACTCGGGTCGATGGGGCTTAGGCCGGACCCGAACAAAACCTCCTCCGTCAAATCCCTCCAACTCAAGATCGGAAGAGCCATTATCTTCCTCGCCACATCCTCCTCGGCCTCAGACAAAACAGGGTCGGGACGCGCGAATTTCGGCACCTCCACCTTCCAACGGGTCGGAATAGGCCGAATCGCCTCGCCCCTTACTATGAAATACCTCTCCTTCCAACCCTTAATTGAGTCAGGGTTCTCTATAATCTTAACACCCTTCCTCGGCCCCAAGTAGTATCGATACTCCGTCTTGTGCTGCCGGTTTACTCGATACATTCCTCGGAAGACCGTGAGATCCGGCTCTACTTCGGCTCGGCAGCACTGAAGCAAAAAGGCGTTCACATGGCGGCAAGTGTTCGGCATGAACTGGGTCAGCGCAAGGCAGAACCAGCCAAGGATCTCAAGGATGAAAGGGTGCAGAGGGAAGCGTAACCCGGCATTCAAGGAGTCGACGTCGAACATGCACATGTCCGACGACGGCAGCTTAGAGTTCGCTCGTATCCCGAGTCTGGGAAGGATCAGCTTATACTCCGGAGGAATGGCGAAGGCCCTCCTAACCCGAAGTAGATCCTGCGAAGGCCCTCCTAACCCGAAGTAGATCCTTCTCGGCCAACAACGTGACGAGCTCGTCGGCTTCGGTGGGAAGGACCGGGTTAGGTTCCTCGATAATCTTAGACTTTCCATAGATCGCCTTCTCCAGCAGGTCGCCCTGATACTGCCTGACCCCCGAATGACCGGACAGGACAGAAGGATACCGTCCCATCTCGGGGGCTTGCTTCGGATACTCCACAATCACCTCCACTACGGGGGATCGGGCTTCCACCCTCCTCTTCTTCTTCTCCTTCCTCGTCTCAGCTATAGACGGTTCGGCAACCTGTTTACCCTTCCTCCGAATCTCCGACCTCCTCCTCTCCTCGGCACCATCATCGCCCGAAGACGAGGCCCTACTCCCCGAGTTCACTCGAGACATCTCTAGAAAGATTATTTAGACTAAGTGAACTGACCTTTTGAAGTGACGTTCACGGTCGGAGTGCTCTCGCCGGAAATCGCCTGGCCCACGCGACAGCTAACGGCAACGCCTTGGAGAGAAAAGCTCCGCTAGCAGCACTTAGAGATCGAAAGTAAAAACTTGAGAGTGAAAAGTAAGAAATGAGCTTGAGAGCGAGGGCGAAAGCTTATAACAGCTGACAAGTTGGGCCTCCTTGGGAAACGCAAAAAGCCCACTAAGAAGCCAAAGCGACAAGCGGAAAAGTTACGAAGTTACGAGAAGCAAGAAACTCTCCAAAAAACCAAGACAACGACTCGGCCGCCGGTCTGCCGAGACGGGCTGTCGAGCCGAGCTATCGAACAGCCCGGCTGGGCAACCGAGCTACTGCGCTCCTTCGAAACATCCCACTCGGCAACACGGCCAAACGGTCCTGATGTGCCGAACCGAGGTACCGGGGTACCGACCCTCGTATATGGCAAAAAACGGTCCGAGGCGAAGTCACCGTCGGATCTCTTCAAAATTTGCGACGGAATCTGATGGACGGTTCAGATCATGCCACGCCCACAAAACGACAAGATAACGTTTTCTCGTGATCTGAACCCCATCCTCATGATGCGCGCCATGATGAACGGCTCAGATCCGTCCACGCGTACCTCCCGAGACGCCTGCCACCGGCTCGCCCAGCCGAGCTACTGAACAGCTCAGCCAAGCAGCCGAGCCACTGGGCGCGGAGGCACTTCAAAACGTCCAACTTAGTACCTCGGCCAAACATTCCTGATGCGCCGAACCGAGGTACCGGGGTACCGACCCTCGTATATGGCAAAAAAACGGTCCGAGGCGAAGTCACCGTCGGATCTCTTCAAAATTTGCGACGGAATCTGATGGACGGTTCAGATCATGCCACGCCCACAAAACGACAAGATAACGTTTTCTCGTGATCTGAACCCCATCCTCGTGATGCGCGCCATGATGAACGGCTCAGATCCGTCCACGCATATCTCCCGAGACGCCTGCCACCGGCTCGCCCAGCCGAGCTACCAAACAGCTCAGCCAAGCAGCCGAGCCACTGGGCGCGGAGGCACTTCAAAACGTCCAACTTAGTACCTCGGCCAAACAGTCCTGATGCGCCGAACCGAGGTACCGGGGTACCGACCCTCGTATATGGCAAAAAAACGGTCCGAGGCGAAGTCACCGTCGGATCTCTTCAAAATTTGCGACGGAATCTGATGGACGGTTCAGAACATGCCACGCCCACAAACGACAAGATAACGTTTTCTCGTGATCTGAACCCCATCCTCGTGATGCGCGCCATGATGAACGGCTCAGATCCGTCCACACGTATCTCCCGAGATGCCTGCCATCGGCTCGCCCAGCCGAGCTACCAAACAGCTCAGCCGAGCAGCCGAGCTACCGGGCGCGGAGGCACTTCAAAACATCCAACTTAGCACCTCGGCCAAACAGTCCTGATGCGCCAAACCAGGGTACCGGGGTACCGACCCTCGTATATGGCAAAAAAACGGTCCGAGGCGAAGTCACCGTCGGATCTCTTCAAAATTTGCGACGGAATCTGATGGACGGTTCAGAACATGCCACGCCCACAAACGACAAGATAACGTTTTCTCGTGATCTGAACCCCATCCTCGTGATGCGCACCATGATGAACGGCTCAGATCCGTCCACGCGTATCTCCCGAGACGCCTGCCACCGGCTCGCCCAGCCGAGCTACCAAACAGCTCAGCCGAGCAGCCGAGCTACCGGGCGCGGAGGCACTTCAAAACATCCAACTTAGCACCTCGGCCAAACAGTCCTGATGCGCCAAACCGGGGTACCGGGGTACCGACCCTCGTACATGGCAAAAAATCATCCCGAGGCTCGTCATGATGCCGCAACCCTCGGACCGTCTGAACCGAGGCACCGACCCATCTAGCCGAAGAGTCTAGTTGCCGAACTGAGGTGCCGGGGTACCGACCCTCGTATATGGCAAAAAATCGCTCCGACGCGTATCAGCCGTTGGATCTTGTGAAAAAACGTGCTGGTCATGATGGACGGCCCAGATTTGGCCACGTCCACTAAACGACAAGATAGCATTTTATGGGGATCCACGCTGAGATGGACGACCCAGATGATGCCACGTACCTCGGAACCATCGAGCCGAGGCACTGACCATCCGAGCCAAGGCACTGGTCCTCGAGATACCAATCCGAACCAAGGCGCAGACCCGCCGAGCCGAGGTACCGGGGTACCGACCCTCGTATATGGCGAAAAATCACACCGACCCACATCAGCCGTTGGATCTTGTGAAAAAACGTGTTCGTCATGATGGGCGGCCCAGATTTGGCCACGTCCACTAAACGACAAGATAACATTTTATGGAGATCCACGCTGAGATGGACGACCCAGATGATGCCACGTACCTCGGAACCATCGAGCCGAGGCACTGGTCCTCGAGATACCAATCCGAACTGAGGCGCAGACCCGCCGAGCCGAGGTGCCGGGGTACCGACCCTCGTATATGGCGAAAAATCACACCGACCCACATCAGCCGTTGGATCTTGTGAAAAAACGTGCTCATCATGATGGACGGCCCAGATTTGGCCACGTCCACTAAACGACAAGATAACGTTTTATGGAGATCCACGCTGAGATGGACGACCCAGATGATGCCACGTACCTCGGAACCGTCGAGCCGAGGCACTGACCCTCCGAGCCGAGGCACTGGTCCTCGGCACGCCAGGCCGAGCCGAAGTACCGAGGTACCGAACCTCGTATACGGTAGAAAAACGTACCGAGGAACAGGGACCATCTGATCTCTCCGAAAATCGCGCTCCTCCCTGATCGAGGGCTCTGATGGCGCCACGTCATAATGAATATTAAAAATTCGGTTTTTATTTATTTAAATCATTTTATTTATCTAAAAAATCGCAAAAAATTACTAAAAATTCGGAAAAATTAGCTAAAAATTCCAGGAAATAATTAAAAATTCGGGGGATATTTCCAAGCCTCCGAACGAATAATTATTCCCTAGAACGCGCAGCTAAAGCCCCCGAACGACTAGTTGACGCATCGCGAAATCAGATAAATAGCCTGAAAAAATAGACAAAAACTCGATACACCATATGGCTTCAAGGAGGAGCAAGAAATTGCCTCACCACCCACTTCGGGATTCTAAAAACACCCATTCAGACTTCGATACAACTCCCTTAGCCACTAAAATAGTCGAACTACTCCTCAAAGACTGAATGACCTCAACCTTTGGGAGTGGGGGGCTCGTGATATGGCTAAAAATAGGGGTTTAATCAAGGCCGTCCAAATGGGACACGAATCCCGAGATTCAGGGGTGAAACAGTAATTTTACCTACAAAACAGGTCTGAAGCGGGTACTGGGTCTCCTTTTCGCAGATCCAGTAACCCGCGAACGGATCCACCACAACTGGGTGCGGGTTTCAACCCGCAACAAACCCGGTCCGGCAGGATAGAATTAGGGTTTCTGATTAATATTAATCAACGGCCCAGATTCATATCTATCCTTTCACTGGGGATTAGGGATCACATTCCTTATCTGTATACACAGGAATTACATGCCTAATCTGTTCCCTGAGACGCCTATAAATACCCCCACCCATCTCCATTAAGAGGTAATCAATCTTTCACCAGTTTTTGCGCTCTTTCATAGTCTTTCAGATTACTGACTTGAGCGTCGAAGGGTGCGTCGCCGGGAACAACCCCGGTGTCTTGCACTTTTTGCAGGTCCGTGGCGGGATCGACGATCGAAGACCGACGGAACAGGTACACAGGTTTACTATTCAGTTTCCCTAAGAATCCACAAATTCATCTGTTTGCCCCCACACCAAATTTAGCGGCAACAATAACCATACTCAAATCTTAACATGCATTTTAGCAATACGATTTCGTAAGTCAAGATCTACTCGATATTCTTAGATTCCACAAACATGATACAAACAACGATCTTTGCATTGTTCCCATGCAAAATACTAAATAATATTCATGTCAAACAAACAATCATAACAATCGATCACATCAATCAAACCACCACACAAAGTTCATATCATTCATACAACAAGACAAAACAAAACAATTTCATATCACTCACCTTTGGATTGAGAAAATCCACGAAAAAGCCTTCCTTCTTGTTAGATCAAAACTTCCTCTTGCTCCACCAAAACAAATCACCAAAATTCTGTATTTTCAGTATTGACGGCTGGAGAAAAATCCTTTAAATATCCGGGAATAGGTTTAGGATTTTACCCATTTTGCAAAATAATCCCTTCCAAAATACAACTTTACATATATAGGTCTAGTCTTGGAAATTCGATCAAAATTCATTTAAATTAGGAATTAAAAGGAAAATAAAATTCTAAATCTCAACCAATACTGTTCAAAACGACCAGGACTACATTTTTTTCATTTTAATCCCTAAAAATGTCAAATTTGCAAAAATGTCCTTCTTTTCTCAAAATTTGCAAATAGTTCCAATTAATTTCAGAAAAATCTGGAAAAATACTAAATAAATCCCAAATATTAAATAATGATTTTTCATGAAGAAAACTTAACTTTTCAAACTTCTCAAAAGGTATTTGCACGTGTTTTGCACGTGTAAAAAGATAAATTTTTCTGAAAATATTTATTAATTCCTCAAAAATTCATTTAAATTCATTTTCAAATATTTAAAATAATATTTGAAAATACGGAGTTCTACAGAGACCCGTTAGACCCGTACGGGTCGAACGTTCGACCCGTGATGGGTCGACCGTTGACCCGCGGGTCGTACGGGTCGAACGTTGCGCTGCTAGCCTGCTGCGCTCTGTCTGGGACAGAGCCGTTTGGAACTGCTCTTTGAGCCGTTGGGTTATTTTTTTTTTGTTTTTTTTTGTTTTTTCCCATATATTTAGCCTATAAATATCCCAAAAAATTTCATAAAAAATCACACCTCACTCTCTTACTCTCTTTACTATTATACATCATTTGTAAAGAATTTTTGAACAATTGTAGTATTCATCAAACAAGTCTACAATGAGGCATATACACGATCAAATTTCGGTCGTATCGGAATCAAAATTCAACGTCTTCAACGTCTTCAACTCTCTTCAACCCTCGTAAAATCTATTTCAACCTCTTCTCAACTCTTCAATTGCGGATCGGCAAAGCGCTACTCCATCTTCTCTATTGTATTCTTATTTTAACGATTTTTTTACATACGCGTATTCCACGGTGAACGGTATCAAAATATCTCTATCTCTCTCGTTAATTTTTTTTGCGTTGTAGTTAAAATTATTGTTCGTTTTTTGAACTTTTCTATCTCAACCTCTTGTTTTTTAGATTTTTTTGTATAATTCACCGCTCCTACATTGTATATTTTTTTTCACATACTTTAGCACATTACTACATTATGTCTAGATCACACGGTAGCGGTCGTAGCGGACAAGATTCCTCCTCCTCTTCACGTAGGCCACCAATTGTCCCAACTAGTGAGCCCGCCCAAGATTACATTGATCCTACTATGGAACAATGGGGTACACACGACGAAGTTGTAGGTGACATACAATTAGAAGAAGAAGAACAACAACAACAAACCGAAACCACACAACTCCGTAGTTGTAGGAAAAGTAGAGGTGAAACTAGCGATTGGCATAAGTTTTATGATTATATCCCGGACGAACATACTCCGGGTATAGGTTTGAAAGTGTGTAAAATATGTAGTAAAACATACAAATTCAAGAGGGGTGATGGCACCGGTACAATTAGTAGGCACATCCAACATAATCATAAAGAACTTCTTGATCAAATACAAGGCCAACAAAAAATCAACCCTAGGACCGGTCAAGTTGATAGCCGCCCTTATGATCCCGAACTTGTTCGTCGAGAAATGGCTCGATTAGTCATTAAGGAAGAGTTACCATTTTTCTATCCCAAGAGTAGGAACTTGGAAAATTTTAATCAAACGGCCTTAAACCCTAATTTTAAAAGAATTCCGAGAAATACTTGCAAATCGGATTGTTTTAAAGTGTACATGGAAATGAAGGACGCTTTGATTGCAATTTTATGGAGTTTAACTTGTAGGGTTAGTTTAACTTCGGATTGTTGGACGGGTGTCAACAATATTTCAACGATGGAAATAACCTGTCATTGGATCGACATGATTGGATTCTTCAAAAAAGAATCATATCACTTGCGGTGTTGCCGTATCCCCATAGTGGCGCTGAAATAGCAAACCGTCACTACAAAAGATACTCGATTTCCCGGCGTTATTTTACGTCTTTACCGGCGTTTTTTACGCCGGTGAAACTTTCACCGGCGTTTATAATAGCGCCGGTCCAAATGCCGCCGAAGCAAGCGTCGCGGAAAAGAAGGGGTCTACACCGGCGGTTTTTGTGGACGCCGGTAAATGTGATAACTACACCGGCGGCCAGAAAACGCCGGTGTATGGGGGTCTCTGGGTGTCGTTCTTTTACCCCTAATATACATTCACCGGCGGTTTACGACCGCCGGTGTTTATCAATTCACCGGCGTTTATAGAAACGCCGGTGTAGAATGAATGTATACTGGCGGTCGACGACCGCCGGTGTATGTGCGTTTATGAGTGCCCGGGTTTCCCTACTTATAATCACCGGCGCGATCAAAAAACGCCGGTGTAGTTAGGTACACCGGCGTTCGTAAAACGCCGGTGTACCTCGGTGCCGTTACAACTGACGACATACACCGGCGTGTGTGGGAACGCCGGTATATCGCACACTCCAACAAATTGATTAGATAGACCGGCGTTTTTTAAAACGCCGGTCTAGCTATGCCCGTTTATTTTCGATGCTCCGGTTTTCCGTTCGATTTCAATTTACAGTTTCATTTACAAAACCTGTAAACTAATTCACAACTTATTCAACCAATTTCGTTGCATATTACTGCGCAAATCACAACCAAACACAAGAATAATTAAACATAATAAAGTTTCACACGTGTCATATCAACGTCCAAATTCATTGATTAATTAACAGTGTCATAATCAACAAATTAATATAGGGACTAACATCCCAAATATCCAAACAAACCAGTCTGACAAATATCCAAAATATCCCAAATTAAAAGACTGACATAACTCTCATAAAAAAAAAACCAGTCTGACATAACAACAGCAAGGAGGAGGACATAAGAACAACAACCATACAGCAAGGAGGACATAAGAACAGCAAGGAGGACCGCAGCTTCATACCCCTCGAGTAGCTTCAGTTCTGATCATCAGAATTTCCTTCATCTGGGCGACCGCTCTATGAAAAAAAAAACCAATAGTTTAATTCAACAGTAGACCACAATACAGAATATACATATTTTTTGAACTTGCAAAAAGATCTACCTGTATCTTAAATTATAAGATCATAGTGCCAATTGCAAATGGAATTGTTAATGATATATACAGAGGTAAAATAATTACATTGCAATGCTAAAATCTAGTACTTAATTTTGTTTTTAAATATATCTAAAATAACAAAACAAATGAAAATTCAGTATCTAACTTGAAACCTTTATATTCTCCTCTGATTGGGAATATCCACTATCTAAAACAGTAAAACAAATAAAAATTCAGTATCTAAGCATGTCTTTCATGGATTGTTCAGACAATCCATGAAACTGTCATCGTGGACGGAAACCAAATATAAGAAAAATAAGAAAAAAAAGATAGGGCTCATATCAAGTGTATTTTTAGGGAACTGTCATCGTAGAAAAAAACCAAATATAGAAGCCAGAAATGGAAACAAAAAGAAGAATGGTAGAGACTTTGGATACACCAGGCTAACATAGCGGCATTTTCCTCATCTCTCTCTCATCCCTTGTTTCCCTTCAGCACACGAACACAAAGAGACATCAACAACAACAGCAAGAGCGACAAGAACAACAATAATAATAAATTATTATGAACAAGATGTCTCTATATGGGTTTCCAGATCTCCACTCGAGCCCTCTCTTTCTAATCACAGCCCAATTAAGAACATAGACAACAGCCACTAAACAATCCAATCACAGCCCAATCAAAATTTGCCATCCTGGATCTTAATGAATTAAGCTTCATTAACAGTGAAAGATAATGAGGATGCTAGCAGCATACTTAGTTTGGAAGTGAACCCATTTTTTGTTAAAAAATCATGCCAAAGATGGCAATCAGCTTCATTAACAGTATCTGAAAATGAAAATTTCCATTATCCGAGCTTATATGTTGCTATACTAATTCACTGTGCCTAACTAAATCTAAAACCCAATTGTTGTGCATATCCGGAGGATTTTGGCATACAGCTATAGCATCCTCAGTTCATAGTGAACCCATTTTGGTCAAAAAAACATGCCAAGAAGACAATCAGGTGCATGAAATCAGCTCCACTAACAGTGAAAGAAAATGGGGATGCTAGCAGCATACTTAGTTTGGAAGTGAACCCATTTTGTGTTAAAAAACCATGCCAAAGATTGCAATCAGGTTACTTTAACAGTATCTTAAAATGAAAATTTCCATTATCTGAGCTTATATGTTGCTCTACTACTTCTTTAGCCCAACTAAATCTAAAACCCAATTGTTGTGCATATCCGGAGGATTTTGGCATACAGCTATAGCATCCTCAGTTCACAGTGAACCCATTTTGGTCAAAAAAACATGCCAAGAAGACAATCAGGTGCATGAAATTAGCTTCACTAACAGTGAAAGAAAATGGGGATGCTAGCAGCATACTTAGTTTGGAAGTGAACCCATTTTGTGTTAAAAAACCATGCCAAAGATTGCAATCAGGTTACTTTAACAGTATCTTAAAATGAAAATTTCCATTATCTGAGCTTATATGTTGCTCTACTACTTCTTTAACCCAACTAAATCTAAAACCCAATTGTTGTGCATATCCGGAGGATTTTGGCATACAGCTATAGCATCCTCAGTTCACAGTGAACCCATTTTGGTCAAAAAAACATGCCAAGAAGACAATCAGGTGCATGAAATCAGCTTCACTAACAGTGAAAGAAAATGGGGATGCTAGCAGCATACTTAGTTTGGAAGTGAACCCATTTTGTGTTAAAAACCATGCCAAAGATTGCAATCAGGTTACTTTAACAGTATCTTAAAATGAAAATTTCCATTATCTGAGCTTATATGTTGCTCTACTACTTCTTTAGCCCAACTAAATCTAAAACCTAATTGTTGTGCATATCCGGAGGATTTTGGCATACAGCTATAGCATCCTCAGTTCACAGTGAACCCATTTTGGTCAAAAAAACATGCCAAGAAGACAATCAAGTGCATGAAATCAGCTTCATTAACAGTGAAAGAAAATGGGGATGCTAGCAGCATACTTAGTTTGGAAGTGAACCCATTTTGTGTTTAAAAACCATGCCAAAGATTGCAATCAGGTTACTTTAACAGTATCTTAAAATGAAAATTTCCATTATCTGAGCTTATATGTTGCTCTACTACTTCACTGTGCCCAACTAAATCTAAAATCCAACTGTTGTGCATATCCGGCCGGAGGATTTTGGCATACATACCTATATACCATCCTCAGTTCACAGTGAACCCATTTTGGTCAAAAAAACATGCCAAGATGACAATCAGATGCATGAAAATAAGCTTCACTAACAATAAAAGAAGATGAGACATCAGCAACAACAGCAACAACAGCAACAACAGCAAGAGGGAACCAAATATAGAACAATTGGGTTTTGAATGGAGATTGTAGTCATAGATCAATTCTTCATTGAAGAAAATTACGAATAGGGCTCATATCAAGTATAGTTTTAAGGAATTGTCATCGTGGAAGGAAACCAAATTTAGAAGCCAGAAAGAGGAATGGTAGAGAATGAGGATACACCAGGCTAACATAGCGGCATATTCCTCATCTCTCTCTCATCCCTTCTTTCCCTTCAGCACACGAACACATAGAGACATCAGCAACAACAGCAAGAGCGACAAGAACAACAACAATAATAAATTATTATGAACAAGATGTCTCTATATGGGTTTCCAGATCTCCACTCCAACTCGTCTCTTTCTAATCACAGCCCAATTAAGAACAATTGTTCACAGTCACTGTTAAAGAAACATATATGCTCAGATTATGGAAATTTTCATTTTCAGATACTGTTAAAGAAGCTGATTTCATGCATCTGATTGCTATCTTTGGCATGATTTTTTAACCAAAATGGGTTCACTTCCAAACTAAGTATGCTGCTAGCATACCAAAATCCTCCAAATCAGTACAACAACACGGCTGAACAAACCTTATTCGCAGGTCATACAATGTCATCTATACCATGTTATGTGCCAAAGTGGGATTGGTCATACAATGCATGAACGACACGTATTAGTTGTTTGTGAGTATGCAATAGGGTGCAGCTATGAACAGGGCTCATATCAAGTGTAGTATTACGGACTGTCATCGTGGAAGGAAACCAATTTAATATAGAAGCTATATATGGAGCCAGAAAGAGGGATGGTAGAGAATGAGGATACACCAGGCTAACATAGCGGCATTTTCCTCAACTCTCTTGATGAACCCAATAATATTCACATTTAGGAGCAATAATCTTAGTGCAATTAGACATTTAAATGCTCTATATGTGGTATTTTACTCTTCTTTTCTCTTTTCCATAGGAAACAACCAAAAGCAGAAAAACGAAGCAGATTCCAGACTAATACAGACTGAGAGGATGATATACAGGGAACTGCAGTGCAACAGTCGACTGGCTCTTCACCAGTCGACCGTACAGAGAGTTTGCTGGGGTTCGGTGCAGTCGACTTACCTCCAACACCAGTCGACTGGTCGTCGGCGGAGTCAGAAGATAAGAACAGATGAAGATGCATCTTCATCCAAACCCAGGCTATATGCGAATAACAACTTCTCCAACAAATAAAAGCTAGAGACAGGGGATTGGCAAGAGCACGTGGTTAGCAGATAAGGACGAAAAGAAGAAAAGAGAAAGAAATAAATCGCCGATCAAATAAAGAAGGAAAGAGGAGGACTTTCCTGAAAAAGTGGCAAACCCTAATTCTCGTGCCGTGTTCTATAAATATCAATCAAGAGGCATTATTTTGGTCTCTCCCCACCAGCCGAATCACAGAGTTCCAGAATCATCAAGACATCAACCAAGAGCATTAGTCTATCAGCATCGAAGAAGGAGAGAGGAGATCAAGTACTCCGAAGGGAACAAGGCAGTCGACTGAGTGACAGCCAGTCGACCTATCTGCCGGACTTCATCAGTTTATTTCTCCTCTTTTTAGTTCTTTTATGTTAATCATGTATTCTAACTTGCTAATCAATAAAAGTTTAATTATGTGGAACTAATTTCATAGTTGGGTAGATTGAAACCGTAGTTATGTAATGCTGCTATTCTTCTGAGTGCTATTCTGTTACTTATTGATTAAACCTGAGAGTATTGGTATAGATTTATAATAGACAAACTTGTTTAGAAGTTCTAAGAGCAGTCGACTGAGAGTGAGAGCAAGTCGACTGCCATACAGAACCTGAGTTTATCAAGTTTGTGCATTATAAATCTGAATCTGTTATATGAGTATAGAGACGACCCGTATCTCGTGCTCATAACTTGTAACACAGGAGTCCTTAGGGGTTCTTGGTTTAATCAACTTGAGGGATCTAGATCTGATACCAATTTCTAGAACTCTGAGTTTTTGTTCGTTTCCATTGTTCTTATGTTTTCTTTAAGTGCAACTTAGTAGATACCATGCTAAACACTTAAGGAAAGAAACGAATTAGAGTAGATACCATGCCTAATTCTTGGCTAGGAAAACAATACTTTAAGGAGTAGATACCATGCCCTTAAAGGAACGAACATGAGTAACTAGAATAGTAAAGAAGGTGACTTAGCATTACTGACTACAGGTGGAAATCAAAACCCAACTACTTGATAAATATTTGTGATTCAGAACTCCTTGATATAGTTTTTAATCTTTTTATTTCTTTAGAAACAACACTTTAAGATCCTTATTTCTATTTTATTGGTTAGTAAGTTAAATTCTACAATCTCTGTGGGATCGACCCTTGCTCGTCACTACGCTTCTCTAAACGATTCGTACACTTGCGAGGTTTTTAATTTGTGTCTAGTTTAGATCATCTAGATAGCACAACAAGTTTTTGGCGTCGCTGCCGGGGATTGTTAGCATTTTAACTTACAAATCAGTAAATCTTTTCTTTTATTTTCTTTTCTTTTATTAATAAATATTTTCTTCTAGGTCACAGGATTTTGGTGGATGCACGGAAGGAGATCACTTCGTCCATAGCTACTACCTATTGACGCGGAAACAGAACGCACTTTGCACAGACTAGGTCGGCTGTCTGCGACCAACCAGTCGACTGCTACACGAAACCAGTCGACTGCACAGAGACCCAATTCACGAGCAATAATGGCTGAGGAAGTACCAAATCGAGTACCAATGCAGGACAAATTCACGCCTAAGAATATTGAGCAACCTTCCTGCATTGCGTATCAACCTAATGTCACAGGAAATACGCATCTCTCTCCCCAATTACTTAGCATGGTTCCCCACTTCAGTGGCAAACCAGACGAAGAGCCTCACCTCCATCTGCGAGACTTCTTTGATCTTTGAAGAACACAAAGTGTCCAAGGGCTTACTCCTGAACAAATCAGGTTAATCTTGTTTCCATTCTCTTTAAAACTTAATGCTAAATTGTGGTATAATTCTTTGGAACCAGGATCAATTAATTCATGGGAGCAATTGGCAACAAAATTCTTGAAAGAATTCTTTCCAGCCCAAAAGACCAAACAACTGAAAAGGGAGATTCAACTCTTCCAACAAAAAGATTGAGATTTATTCTTCGAAGCATGGAAGGATTTCAAGAACAAGCTTCTCAAGTGTCCTACGCACAACATGCCTAAAGATGATCAGGTACAAGCATTTTATGAGGGCTTAAATGATACTAACAAGGAAATTGTGGATTTAGCTTGCAACGGGATCTTGATGAGGAAAAGTGGTGAGGAGGCCATCGAACTATTTGAAGAACTTAGCGAGAACTCACAGCAATTTTCAACAAGGGGAAGAGGCATTTCTAAAAAACAGGGAGTTTACGAAATTTCTAGTAGTAATAACATACAATTAGAAATGGTAAACATGAACAAAAAAATTGATATGCTTGTTAATGCAATGACAACAATGGGCAGTGTAAAAAATCAAACAAAAGAAATTTGTGCAATTTGTTCTCATTTTGATCATACAACTGACACATGCCCCATGTCTTCCTTCACAGATCAGGAGCATGCAAACTATGTGGGACAAGGAGTGTTTCCACCAAAGAACAACCCATTCTCAAACACATACAACCCAGGGTGGAGGAACCATCCAAATTTCTCATGGAGCAACAATCAAGGCACTCAATCTTCGCAAGGACATGCACGGAACTTCTAAATGGGAAGTGGGTTTGATAGGCCAGTTCAAGAACAGAAGAATTTGGATTTTGAATCCACCGTTCTTCAATTGCTCCAACAACAATATCAAACAAGCAACCAACAAGGGCAAGCAATTCAGAAATTGGAAACTCAAATCGGACAAATTGCGAAGGAGTTGAGTGAAAGAAAGGCAGGAGAACTTCCTTCACAAACCATACCAAATCTTAGAGGCCAAGAACAGCTCAAATCAGTAACAACTCTGAGAAGTGGTAAGACAATTGAAAACAAGGTTGGAACACACACAGAAGAAGCAGAAACACAACCATCGAAAGTTTGGGGTTCCAACAAGGTAAATGAAAAAGAAAGAACAGTTTTGCCACCATTCCCTCAAAGGTTAGTCAAGCAAAAGAAAGAACAACATTTATTTGACATCTTTGAAACTCTCAGAAAGGTAGAAATTAATATCCCCCTATTTGATGCTATTAAACAAATTCCTTCTTATGCCAAATTTTTAAAAGAATGTTGTACTCACAAAAGAACATTTCAGGTTAGGGAGGATGTGGCTTTGACAGAGGAAGTGAGCGCTGTTTTGTTAAGGAAATTACCTCCTAAATTGAAGGACCC
Source organism: Hemerocallis citrina (assembly GCA_017893485.1). Lineage (NCBI taxonomy): Eukaryota > Viridiplantae > Streptophyta > Magnoliopsida > Asparagales > Asphodelaceae > Hemerocallis > Hemerocallis citrina. Next base: position 27,336,231 of record CM030363.1, read on the forward strand.
AGGTAGTTTTACCATTCCTTACAGGGTTGGTGAGCACTTCTTTGAAAAGGCACTGCTAGACTTGGGGGTGAGCATCAATCTTCTTCCTTAGTCTGTTTATGAAAAGCTAGGATTGGGGAAACTCAAACCAACATCCATCACTTTGTAGTTGGTTGATCGCAGCATCAAAAGACCTAGAGGTATTTTGGAAGATGTCCTAGTTCAGGTAAATGATTTCATTTTGCCTGCAGATTTTGTTGTGTTAGACATGGAGGACTCTTCAATGCCATCTTCGTTACCAATCATCCTAGGTAGGCCCTTTATGAGTACAACTGATATAAAAATTTGTGTTAAAAAGGGTACTATAAGTATGAAAATAAATGGAGAAAATGCTGAATTTAAAATGTTTGATACACTAAAATTACCACATGATGACCATGAATGCTATAATGTTGATGTGGTACAGGATATTGTTGATCAAACATTTCAGGTACATAGCATTGAACCACTACAAGCCGCAATTACACAGTCTCTAACATTATCCTCATGTTGAACAGGAACACGATGACTGGAGGATAGCAGAAACAGTACATCACCTTGAAACCCCAAAGTCATATACAGGTAAGCTTGCACCTGCAGTTGAAAATTTTGTGTCTGATAACACTTGTGTTACTGCAGGCCAGTCGACTAGTGGACAGGATAAGTCGACTGTCCCAACCGCTATCAAGATGCCAGACATGGAGCTTAAGCCGCTGCCTGAACATCTGAAGCACGCATATTTGGGTGAAAACCATATGCTACCTGTGATAATTGCTGCAAACTTGAGTGCACAGGAAGAAGAAAAGCTGCTGAGGGTACTGCGAGAACACAAAGGTGCAATAGGAAGGACCATTGCAGATATCAAGGGAATAAGTCCATCCAAATGCATGCATAAAATACTTCTTGAAGACAACGCAAAACCAAGCAAGGAAGCACAGAGAAGGCTTAACCCACACATGAAGGAAGTGGTAAGAACAGAGGTCTTGAAGCTATTAGATGTTGGCATCATCTACCCTATCTCAGATAGCAAGTGGGTGAGTCCTATACATGTGGTGCCTAAGAAAAGTGGAGTCACAGTGGTGAAGAATGAAGAGAATGAGCTTATCCCTACGAGAGTGACCACAGGATGGAGGGTATGCATTGACTACGGGAAGCTGAATAACGAAACCAGGAAAGATCACTTCCCTCTTCCTTTTATTGATCAAATGTTAGAAAGATTAGCAGGATATAGTCATTATTGTTTTTTAGATGGTTATAGTGGCTATAATCAAATTGCTATTGCTCCAGAAGATCAAGAAAAAATCACTTTTACATGTCCTTTTGGTACTTTTGCATACAGGAGGATGCCCTTTGGATTGTGCAATGCACCAGCTACATTTCAGAGATGCATGATGAGTATATTTTCAGACATGGTGGAAAGGTTCATCGAGGTATTTATGGATAATTTTAGTGTTTTTGGATCTTGTTTTGATGAATGCCTTAACCATTTGCAGCTTGTACTTAAGAGATGTGAAGAATGCAATTTAGTGCTGAATTGGGAAAAGTGCCATTTTATGGTACAACAAGGTATTGTCTTGGGTCATGTGGTGTCAAAAAGGGGCATAGAGGTGGACAAGGCAAAAATTGACATCATATCAAAGCTACCCCCTCCTACTACAGTCAAGGGTGTTAGGAGTTTTCTTGGACATGCAGGGTTCTATAGAAGATTTATAAAAGATTTCTCAAAAATCTCCAAACCCCTTTGTGAATTGTTGGCTAAGGATGTTGAGTTTGTATGGACAGAAGAGTGCACAAATGCTTTTATTACATTGAAAAATCTTCTCATTTCTGCACCTATTGTCATGGCACCAGATTGGAACCATCCTTTCGAGCTTATGTGTGATGCAAGTGATTATGCTTTAGGAGCTGTTTTAGGTCAGAGAATCAATAAGGTACCCCATGTTATTTACTATGCTTCTCGAACTTTAAATGATGCACAACTTAATTATTCCACTACTGAAAAAGAAATGTTAGCTGTCATTTTTGCTGTAGAGAAGTTTAGATCATATTTGATTGGTTCTAAAGTTATTGTTTTCACTGACCATGCTGCTTTGAGATATTTGTTTGCTAAAAAGGATTCTAAGCCTAGGTTGATCAGATGGGTGCTGTTGCTTCAAGAATTCGATCTTGAGATTAGAGACAAGAAAGGAAGTGACAATGTTGTGGCCGATCACATGTCCAGATTACTGCATGAGGAAGAAAGAATTGTGCCCCCACTTAATGAAAATTTCCCAGATGAAAATTTATTTGAAATAAATATACAATTTCCATGGTTTGCAGATATTGTAAATTATCTCACTGCTCATGTTTTCCCTCCAGGTATGACACTTCAGGAAAGAAAGAGACTGGTGGCCATGTGCAAGCACTATTATTGGGATGATCCCTATTTGTTCAAATTTTGCCCTGATCAAATTATAAGAAGATGTGTGGCAGAGGAAGAGCAAATGAGTATTCTACAACATTGCCACCAATATGCATGTGGAGGACATTTTGGACCAAAAAGAACATCACTCAAGGTATTACAATCTGGTTTTTATTGGCCTAATGTATTCAAAGATGCTTTTTCTTTTTGCAGGACTTGTGACAAATGCCAAAGGACAGGCAAAATCTCTTCTAGAAATCAAATGCCACTGCAAAACATCCAAGTAATCGAGCTGTTTGACGTTTGGGGAATCGACTTCATGGGTCCCTTTCCTAAATCATTTGGTTATTTATATATTCTTGTGGGTGTGGATTATGTGTCTAAATGGGTCGAGGCTGTCCCCTCAAAAACTAATGATCACAAAGTTGTTGTCAAGTTTTTGCAGGAGAACATTTTCACTAGGTTTGGTACACCACGAGCAATAATTAGTGATGGAGGGAGCCACTTCAATAACTTTCCATTTGCTTATTTGATGAAGAAATATGGTATTACACATAGAGTGGGTACTCCATATCATCCTCAAACTAGTGGGCAGGTGGAGATTAGCAACAGAGAAATCAAGAGCATTTTGGAAAAGACAGTAAATACAAGGGGAATGGATTGGTCGCTATGCTTGAACGATGCATTATGGGCCTACCGAACAGCATACAAGACACCCATCGGCATGTCACCATACCGTTTGGTTTTTGGAAAAGCCTGTCATCTGCCAGTGGAGTTGGAACACAAAGCCTATTGGGCCATTAAAAGGTTCAATTTTGATATGAAACAAGCAGGCGACAAAAGAAGATTGCAACTGAACGAGCTTGAAGAGTTGAGGCACGACGCATATGAAAATACAAAATTGTACAAGGAAAGGACCAAGTTGTACCATGATAAACAGCTAGCAAAGAAGGAGTTTTATGAAGGACAGAAGGTATTGATATACAACTCAAGATTAAGACTTTTTCCTGGCAAGCTTATGTCAAGATGGTATGGCCCATACATTGTTACAAAAGTCTTTCCACAAGGTGCATTGGAGGTTCATAGCAAAGAGAAAAATCAAACATTCAAGGTGAACGGGCAGAGGGCGAAGCCGTACATTGAGATGAGTCTAGAGCCGCACGAGGAAGATGTGAATCTTCAAACCATTCAATACACCGCATGAACTCATCAAGTCTAGCTGAAGACAGAAAACACAGCGCTTATTGGGAGGCAACCCAATTTTTAAGGGGAGTACTTACACTCTCTATTTATTTATTTCTTTAATCACTTCTTTATTTCTTTACTTTATTTTCTTTCCTTCAAACTAGTTGGTAACACATGCCTATATCTTAAGTTTTGTGCGAACATTGAGGACAATGTTTTATCTAAGTTTGGGGGTATTAGTTAGTTACATTTGGAGTCTTTTGATTTTTTTAGGATAAACAATTTCTTATAAAGTAAGAGTAAGGATACTTATTTATTTTAGGATTGTTGAGTTTCATAATTCCTTACAAAATTATATGAGTCATGCGATTATACATAAAAAACAAATGTGATGCTTTTTCTAGTGATTATCCTCTTTGATCTAGTCCTAAACAGAGTTTAAGTAAATAGAGTAAAAACGAAAAATATATATATATAAAATATATATATATATATATATATATATATATATATGAATAAAGTCAATCTACTCCAATGTTTTGAGTTGCTTAGTAACTAGAGGTATTCATCACCAGTGTTTACCTTTACGTCAAACGACAACTTGAAATATGAGTATGCAATGCACTTAAAGTTTGTGACTTGTTGAGTAACCGGGTGGATTCATCACAAATGTCTTGCACTCGCGTCAAAAGGCAAGTGACAACTTAGACAAGAGACGGAACTTAAAAAAAAAAAAAAAAAAAAAAAAAACTCTAGTTTGCTACTCGGTTTGCAGTAGTGAGAAGGGATAATCACAGATGGAGTGTTACATACTATAACTATAATTAATTGCATGACAAGTGTGGTTGAGTTTGGAGTTATGAATAGATAATTGCACTAGAGAAAGTGGGTATGCTTGTTTTTATTTTATTTGCAAATTGTTTATAATTTTGATTGCAAAATTTTGATGCTTGCACAATGAGACATTTTCTTGGAGTGATGGGTTGAGACTATTATTTTTCCCCTTGTTCATAATTTCACTTTTTGCTTGAGGACAAGCAAAAGCTAACTTTGGGGGTATTTGATGAACCCAATAATATTCACATTTAGGAGCAATAATCTTAGTGCAATTAGACATTTAAATGCTCTATATGTGGTATTTTACTCTTCTTTTCTCTTTTCCATAGGAAACAACCAAAAGCAGAAAAACGAAGCAGATTCCAGACTAATACAGACTGAGAGGATGATATACAGGGAACTGCAGTGCAACAGTCGACTGGCTCTTCACCAGTCGACCGTACAGAGAGTTTGCTGGGGTTCGGTGCAGTCGACTTACCTCCAACACCAGTCGACTGGTCGTCGGCGGAGTCAGAAGATAAGAACAGATGAAGATGCATCTTCATCCAAACCCAGGCTATATGCGAATAACAACTTCTCCAACAAATAAAAGCTAGAGACAGGGGATTGGCAAGAGCACGTGGTTAGCAGATAAGGACGAAAAGAAGAAAAGAGAAAGAAATAAATCGCCGATCAAATAAAGAAGGAAAGAGGAGGACTTTCCTGAAAAAGTGGCAAACCCTAATTCTCGTGCCGTGTTCTATAAATATCAATCAAGAGGCATTATTTTGGTCTCTCCCCACCAGCCGAATCACAGAGTTCCAGAATCATCAAGACATCAACCAAGAGCATTAGTCTATCAGCATCGAAGAAGGAGAGAGGAGATCAAGTACTCCGAAGGGAACAAGGCAGTCGACTGAGTGACAGCCAGTCGACCTATCTGCCGGACTTCATCAGTTTATTTCTCCTCTTTTTAGTTCTTTTATGTTAATCATGTATTCTAACTTGCTAATCAATAAAAGTTTAATTATGTGGAACTAATTTCATAGTTGGGTAGATTGAAACCGTAGTTATGTAATGCTGCTATTCTTCTGAGTGCTATTCTGTTACTTATTGATTAAACCTGAGAGTATTGGTATAGATTTATAATAGACAAACTTGTTCAGAAGTTCTAAGAGCAGTCGACTGAGAGTGAGAGCAAGTCGACTGCCATACAGAACCTGAGTTTATCAAGTTTGTGCATTATAAATCTGAATCTGTTATATGAGTATAGAGACGACCCGTATCTCGTGCTCATAACTTGTAACACAGGAGTCCTTAGGGGTTCTTGGTTTAATCAACTTGAGGGATCTAGATCTGATACCAATTTCTAGAACTCTGAGTTTTTGTTCGTTTCCATTGTTCTTATGTTTTCTTTAAGTGCAACTTAGTAGATACCATGCTAAACACTTAAGGAAAGAAACGAATTAGAGTAGATACCATGCCTAATTCTTGGCTAGGAAAACAATACTTTAAGGAGTAGATACCATGCCCTTAAAGGAACGAACATGAGTAACTAGAATAGTAAAGAAGGTGACTTAGCATTACTGACTACAGGTGGAAATCAAAACCCAACTACTTGATAAATATTTGTGATTCAGAACTCCTTGATATAGTTTTTAATCTTTTTATTTCTTTAGAAACAACACTTTAAGATCCTTATTTCTATTTTATTGGTTAGTAAGTTAAATTCTACAATCTCTGTGGGATCGACCCTTGCTCGTCACTACGCTTCTCTAAACGATTCGTACACTTGCGAGGTTTTTAATTTGTGTCTAGTTTAGATCATCTAGATAGCACAACATCTCTCTCATCCCTTCATTCTCTTCAACACACGCACACAAAGAGACATCAGCAACAACAACAAGAGGGGGTTGGTCCAACAATAAGTGTAGATTATAATAAACGAGATATCTCTATTTGGGTTTCCAGATCTCCACTCCAGCCCTTTCTTTCTAATCACAGCCCACTTAAGAAACATAGACGAAATGCTTATAGACGACAGCCACAATGCAGACTCACAAACACTAGCACGTGTCTTTCATGCATTCAAGACCATAATCTCTTTAAAAATACCAATTTAAAGACTTACCGATGTTTTTTGACAGTGGGCGGCGTGCTACCCTCACTCTCATATGTTTGACTGCCACTATTATTTAGTGGCTGCTCATCCCCATGGCTCTCGTTGCCATCATTTATATTTACCCTCTTTCCACGCCTCGGCATGTTGTACCTGTCAAGGATTCGATAACTTCCTTAGAGATGCAAATTTAATTAATAACATGTTTATAATAACTATCATAAAATTTGTACTTTAGTAGGATTAACAAACCAACATAATTATAAAAAAATGTGATTTGTAACAGATTAAATTACAACGATAGTTTTGGTTTAAATGACACTAAGCATAGTTTAATGTAAATAATACCAAGCAGTAGAAAATAGAAAGATAATTAAACCGGTGTATTAAATCAACAATGAACATATTCGAAATTACAGACATAATATTACAACAAGATTTAAGACAGAAAATTATAGACATATAATAAACCCAGTTGAAAATCATGTAAACTACAATACGACATCTTCCAGTACATCGCCCTCTTCTCCATCCTTGCGGAGCCAAGTCCCGCAAATTCCAACGTCGGTTGTGTTTACATCAAATACAGGAAACTCAGAAGCAATGTAACTGTTCATGACTTCACCGTCTTCATCTTCTGAAGTATCGCCCAGTTGGAATACATCTCTTGGTTGCATAGGGAGAGCCACATATGATTTTGGCAGGGTTAGATCTTCAATGTAGAACACTTGTTGCACTTGGGATGGAAACACAAATGGCTCATGGCTAATGTGTGTACCGATGTGAATCAATTTTGAGAAGTTTACAACTGTGAAGCCAAGCTTGTCCTTGTTGTTAGCACAATTCCTATCAAACTCAGCCCAATCCCTACGAAATAAGACAACACGGAAATGACCAAAATAATTCAACTCAATGATATCCGTGAGCACTCCATAGTAGTCGAGATCTCCATCTGCAGGCCTCGTGTCCGATTTGGAAGCATAACTTCTAGTCTTAGACGTCACTACCATTCCACTATTTTGAGACTTCAAATGACATTCACGATCCTTAGTACGAAATCTAAAACCATTGAATATGTATCCTCCGTATCTTTTGACCATCTTATAAGGACCTTTGGCAAGTACTTGTATTTCAGATGACGCACCTTCAGGACCCAAAGAATATACCTATTAATTTTGCGCAAATCGTATCAGCACCATAAAAAATGTAGATAGAATGAAGATTAACTCGCATAACTGTAATTCACCTACATGAGATTCAAACCACTTATGAAATTTTTCATTCATCAACTTGTTTTGTTCACGTGGTGGTAGTCTTCTTGGTCTAGCCCTTCGTTTGATGTCCCTGACAAATTCGCTAAAAAACAAGCAATTGAAATAAGGAATAAAAAAAGTAAGTTAATATCGAACTCCGCGGTCTTCACTGTATTCGATTTAAATTCAAAAGCAACTTACCTTCGAAATGGTTCCACTGATGCATGGTGGTCTAGCACATATCGATGTGCCTGTTCCCACGCTAAGTTATCTAGCTCAAATGCATCAACTTTACCAACAGTAGTGCCAGCGGTATCAAAAAGATATTGAGCACCATCAAGGTTGTAAATGTCTGGATTTCTACGTGGTCTACTAGAAGATGTCTCCACACCCGGCAAATACCTGGAAAAAAAATGTGAGCACTCCTCTGATAGATATCCCTGGGCTATTGACCCTTCAGGATATGCTCTATTTTTCACATAACCCTTTAGCCGGTATAGGTACCTGAACATGTACAATTAATGAATTAGAGCGGATTAAGGGATTAAAAGAAATGAGCTTTTGAAAATTCAATTTCGTAAGATGAATGAATTCTTTTACCTCTCAATGGGGTACATCCACCGATAGCGAACAGGACCGCCGATTCTGGCTTCACCAGCAAGGTGGATTATCAAGTGAATCATTATAGTGAAGAACGATGGAGGAAATATCATCTCCATTTTACTAAGTGTCAATGCCGCCTGCTGCTCCAATTGGTCCAGATCTTCAACATAAAGCATTCTTGAGCAAATACCTTTATATATGCTACAAAGATCTTTCAGGACAGTAGTGACTTGCTCACACATTGAAGACCTTAGGGCCACAGGAAGGAGATCCTGCATTAGGATGTGGTAGTTGTGTGACTTTAGACCCTGAAGCATCTTCTCTTTAAAGTTGACACATCTTGCCATGTTAGAAGAATAGCCATCAGGGACTTTAAGTTCCAGTAGTACTTTGCAAAACAATTCCAACTCCGATTTTGACATTGAATAGATTGCAGGAGGTAGGAGTACTTTCCCGTTCGGCAATTCTTCTGGGTGCAACTCATGTCGGATGCCCATTGACTTCAAATCAAGTCGGCCATTGAGAATGTCCTTTGTCTTCCGATCATCTCCCATAACTGTTCCTATACAATTTTCATCGATATTTTTTCCGATATGCATCACATCTAAATTATGTCGCAGTAAGTTGAATTTCCAATACGGCAACTTGAAGAAAATACTCATCTTCTTCCATGCACCTAAACTCGTCATGTTTTGATCCTCATCTTCGCCATATAGATCGGTCTCCTCACCTTGCTCCGGCCTTGCCCTTTTCTTGCCCTTTGTCCTGACTTCTGGTTCTTTTCCATATTTGAATTGATGACCATCTACCCACCTCAAAATATCTGAACCAGAAGAAGACCCAGGAGCATGTTCCCACTCGTCGGTACCATCAAATGTCGCTGCCTCTGCCCAAAATATATGTGTGTCAGGCAACCATCTTCTATGACCCATATAGCAAAACTTTCTGCCATTATACAACCACCTTGAACTAGTTTGGTCAGCACAACATGGACATGCATAACGTCCTTTAGTAAGATATCCAGATAAATTTGCATATGCTGGAAAATCATTGATTGTCCAAGACAACACGGCCCGAAGAGAAAATGTTTCTTTAGCCACGGCATCATAGGTTGGAACACCCACCCACAACTTCTGAAGTTCATCTATTAACGGTTGTAGGTACAATCTATATCATTTCCAGGACCTTTTGGTCCAGGAACTATCATGGACAAAATAAATGAGGACTGCTTCATGCATTTCCAAGGCGGCAAATTGTATGGTATCAACACAACCGGCCATATGCTGTATGTACTACTCATTTGCCTGAAAGGGTTGAAACCATCACTAGCTAGTCCAAGTCTCACATTTCGAGGATCTTCCACAAAATCAGGATATCTTTCATCAATTTTTTTCCAAGATTGAGAATCAGCAGGATGTCTAAGAATCCCATTATTAGTGCGACCTTCAGCATGTCATTTCATATCAGAAGAAGTTTTCATAGACATAAACAACCTTTGTAGCCTAGGAATCAGAGGAAAGTAACGCAGTATTTTGGCAGGCTTCTTTTTCCTACTTCGCTTAGTAGATCCACTGGCTCTCTCGTCTTGATTTGGTCTTTCTTTCCATTTCGAAGAACCACACACTTCGCAATTCTCCAGACTTTCCTTACCACTCGTGAAACGCATACAGTCATTTGGACATGCTGCTATCTTCTCATATCCTATATCGAAAGAACTTAGGAATTTTTTGATTTTATAGGCTGAGTTTGGAATACAGATTTCAGGAAATGCTTCATTCAACAATTCAAGTAGCATAGTGAAGGACTTAGCAGACCACCCGTTTAAACATTTAATCTGAAATAGTCTGACAATGAATGAGAATTTAGAAAATTTGGTGCAATCGCGGTACAACGGAGTACTAGCATCTTCAAGTAACTTAGCGAAGGATTCTTGCTGCTTATTATTTTCAGGGGTGGGGCCAGACATTTCCTCGTCCACCCCACCACCAATCTGGTTTGTTTCTGTTGACTCATTGTGAACTTGGGTTGTTGGGTTATTGGTGTGGAAAGGAACATTATGAATCCCCATGGCATCTTGTAACAAAGCATGCATCTCATCGGAAACGCTTAAGTCTTCGTTCACTAAGGGCTCAGCTTCATTTTCTAATACAACCGGACGAACAGGAGCTGACGTATGATCCTCTCCATGACAAAACCACCTTGTGTACCCTTGAAGAAAACCGTTGACAATCAAGTGTGTATGTACTACGTCACATGACCTCAGCAGACAATTTGTACACCGGAGGCATGGACAAAGGATTAGGTTGGGATCACGGGAATGTCGTTTGGCAAAGATAATAAAATCTTTAATACCATCACGGTACTCCTTGGATAATCGTGGTTTACTAATCCAACTTCTATCCATTATATCAATAGCACACAATCTGAAATTAAAATTTGATATATTAAATAGTAATAACAGTAAAAGGCATTTTGTATATTAAATTTCACCTATTTGAAAACCATCCCTAGCTGCAAATAAATAAACGATATAATCTTTAACTGTAAAATAAAGAAATTGTGGTTCCAAAAAATGTACAAAAAAAAAACTACATCTTAACATAATCTACTCTATTCACATAACCCTAAACTACCTTTTGTGGAAATTATCACAACCACCTTAGTGGTATTTTATCGCACACCCTGTGTTTGAGCATAAAAAAAAATCGACTATAGTCTCCCCTGTATTTGGCTTTCCGTTCAAGGAGATGATGATGGTAAAGGGTGTTTTGCTGATGAAGAGGAATCGGCCGAATAATGAGCGCGTCGTGCTGTAACTACGGTAACAAGAAGATCTGATGACTCATGAACTATTCTGTTTATGGCTACTAATAATCACTTATCTCATAATAATAATAATAATAATAATAATAATAATAATAATAATAATAATAATAATAATAATAATAATAATAATACTAAACAAAAGAAACTAATATGGCTACTAATAAGTTTTTCTAAAATAATTCTTCATCCCAACTAAATCATTGATGCTTGTAGCGCCAAAAGAAACCTGCACGAGGTTTGTTCAGCCCAAATCTTGTACAGATTTGGAGGATTTTGGTAAAAAACATGCCAAGATGCCAATCAGATGCATGAAATCAGCTTCATTAACAGTAAAAGAAAAATGATAATGTCCAGTATGTAAGCATATATTTTTCAGAGTGAACCAATTATTGTACATATCCGGAGGATTTTGGCATACAGTTATAGCATCCTCAGTTCACAGTGAACCCATTTTGGTCAAAAAAACATGCCAAGATGACAATCAGATGCATGGGATAAGCTTCATTAACAGTAAAAGAAAATGAGGATGCTAGCAGCATACTTAGTTTGGAAGTGAACCCATTTTGTTAAAAAATCATGCCTAAGATGGCAATCAACTTCTCTAACAGTATCTGAAAATGAAAATTTCCATTATCTGAGCATATATGTCGCTCTAATAATTATTTAGCCCAACAAAATCTAAAACCCAATTGTTGTGCATACCCGGAGGATTTTGGCATACGTACCTATACCATCCTCAGTTCACAGTGAACCCATTTTGGTCAAAAAAATATGCCAAGATGACAATCAGATACATGAAAATAAGCTTCACTGGAAAAGAAGATGAGGATGCTAGCAGCATACTTAGTTTGGAAGTGTACCCATTTTTGGTTAAAAAGTCATGCCTAAGATGGCAATCAGGTTATCTAACAGTATCTAAAAATGAAAATACCCATTATCTGAGCGTATATGTTGCTCTACTAATTCTTTAGCCCAACTAAATCTAAAACCCAATTGTTGTGCATATCCGGCCGGAGGATTTTGGCATACGTACCTATAGCATCCTCAGTTCACAGTGAACCCATTTTGGTCAAAAAAACATGCCAAGATGACAATCAGATGCATGAAAATAAGCTTCACTAACAATAAAAGAAGATGAGGATGCTAGCAGCATACTTAGTTTGGAACTATACCCATTTATGTTAAAAAATCATGCCTAAGATGGCAATCAGCTTCTCTTACAGTATCTGAAAATGAAAATTTCCATTATCTGAGCTTATATGTTGCTCTACTACTTCTTTAGCCCAACTAAATCTAAAACCCAATTGTTGTGCATATCCGGTCGGAGGATTTTGGCATACGTACCTATAGCATCCTCAGTTCACAGTGAACCCATTTTGGTCAAAAAAACATGCCAAGATGACAATCAGATGCATGAAAATAAGCTTCACTAACAATAAAAGAAGATGAGGATGCTAGCAGCATACTTAGTTTGGAAGTATACCCATTTTATGTTTAAAAATCATGCCTAAGATGGCAATCAGCTTCTCTTACAGTATCTGAAAATGAAAATTTTCATTATCTGAGCTTATATGTTGCTCTACTACTTCTTTAGCCCAACTAAATCTAAAACCCAATTGTTGTGCATATCCGGCCGGAGGATTTTGGCATACGTACCTATAGCATCCTCAGTTCACAGTGAACCAATTTTGGTCAAAAAAACATGCCAAGATGACAATCAGATGCATGAAAATAAGCTTCACTAACACTAAAAGAAGATGAGGATGTTAGCAGCATACTTAGTTTGGAAGTGAACCCATTTTTTGTTAAAAAACCATGCCAAAGATTGCAATCAGCTTCATTAACAGTATCTGAAAATGAAAATTTCCATTATCTGAGCTTATATGTTGCTCTACTACTTCTTTAGCCCAACTAAATCTAAAACCCAATTGTTGTGCATATCCGGCCGGAGGATTTTTGCATACGCACCTATAGCATCCTCAGTTCACAGTGAACCCATTTTGGTCAAAAAAACATGCCAACATGACAATCAGATGCATGAAATCACCTTCATTAACAGTGAAAGAAAATGGGGATGCTAGCAGCATACTTAGTTTAGAAGTGAACCCATTTTTGGTTAAAAAATCATGCCAAAGATGGCAATCAGGTTACTTTAACAGTATCTTAAAATGAAAATTTCCATTATCTGAGCTTATATGTTGCTCTACTACTTCTTTAGCCCAACTAAATCTAAAACCCAATTGTTGTGCATATCTGGAGGATTTTGGCATACGCACCTATAGCATCCTCAGTTCACAGTGAACCCATTTTGGTCAAAAAAACATGCATGCCAAGAAGACAATCAGATGCATGAAATTAGCTTCATTAACAGTGAAAGAAAATGGGTATGCTAGCAGCATACTTAGTTTGGAAGTGAACCCATTTTTTGTTAAAAAATCATGCCAACGAGGGCAAACAGGTAACTTTAACAGTATCTTAAAATGAAAATTTCCATTATCTGAGCTTATATGTTGCTCTACTAATTCACTGTGCCCAACTAAATCTAAAATCCAATTGTTGTGCATATCCGGCCGGAGGATTTTGGCATACGTACCTAGAGCATCCTCAGTTCACAGTGAACCCATTTTGGGTAAAAAAACAAACATGCCAAGAAGACAATCAGATGCATGAAATCAGCTTCATTAACAGTAAAAGAAGATGAAAATTTCCAGTATCTAAGCATATATTGATCTATTCATTCTTCATCCCAACTAAACCATTCATGTTAAGGAAATCAAGATGCATACTCTGAAAAAACATGTTTTTTTTTGAAAAATAAGGGAAATCAAGAGATGATACCGAAGAGAGAGAGAGAGCGGGGCGACGAGCGCGGGGGCGTAGGAGAGAGAGAGAGAGCGGGGCAATCGCCGATTCACCTCCAAATAGAGAGAGGGAAGAGGGAAATCGAAAATGACGAAGGGAAGAAGGGACGATTTCGAAAGGTCGAAGGCCGTCGAAGAGGACGAAGCGGCGGAGGCAAACGCGCGGGAAGAAGAGCGAGGAAGGAGGGAAACGAAGCGCCCCTTTTTTTTGGGGGGGGGGGGGGGTTTGGGAAAATGGCGAGCGAAAGATTAGGGTTCGCGGGTTTTATCGCAGCTTATTCACCGGCATTTCAATTAGACACGCCGGTGAATGTGTCCGTATATTCACCGGCGTTTATTATCAAAACGCCGGTGAATAATACACTTCACCGGCGTTTCTAAATAAAACGCTGGTGAATACGAAGATTGACCGGCGTTTTAAAGCGACCGCCGGTGTATAACCATTCCATCTGGCGCCCCATTCCTATTCGCTCCCTACCCCGGCACTAGTGGTAAAACGCCGGGGAATATTCACCGGTAAAACAAGTATCTTTTGTAGTGCGTATTATAGAAATTTGCGATGTTTTTCATATTCGCGATAAAATTATGTCTATTAGTTTTGATAATGTATCTAACAATAATGTAGCAAATACTACTTTAAAATCTGTATTAAACCCTCCATCTGACAATATTTTTCATGTTAGATGTGCATGTCATATTATAAATTTATGTGTTCAAGATGCATTAAGAATAGTCGATCCATATATAGTTAAAATTAGAAATTGTGTACATTTTATTGCATTAAGTCCAAGCATTTTACAAGAATGGAAAGCTTGGTGTAGGGTTAGAAATGTTCCTTTTAGAAAATTTCCAAAGGATTGTAGACACCGATAGAATTCTACTTTTGATTTACTAAATGTTGTCACCGATTATAAAGTAGTTGTAAATGATTTTTGTATCGCAAAAAAAATGCACAATTTTGAAATGACTCCCACCGATTGGTTTTTTACCGAATCTTTGTTGAAATTTTTAGAACCTTTTAAAACCACAACTTTAAAATCTTCAAAAACATATGAATCTACTTCTAGTAGCATTTTTATTGAATTAGTTAGCATGATGCAAATATTTAACGAAATGTTAAATGATCCCTATATTAGTGACATTGTAAAACCTGCATCTACAAAATTTTTGAAGTATTATTTTCCTCCTCCTATGTTGATTTGTGTTGCTACTGTTATGAATCCTCGTATCAAATTAGAAGGTACGAAGAATTTGATAGAAATATTTTTTGGATATTTAGAGGTAAATGTAGAATTAACAATTGATTGCGCTACTTTTTTAGTTCAGTTTGAATCTACATTAAATAACTTGTATGATTATTATGATAGACGTTTTACTTCTAGTAGTACAACTTCTGTAGTTAGTTCTTCTTCTGGTAGTTCTAAAGGTAAGGGTAAAAGTAGAATTGGTGATAGAACATTTAGTTTACTTGAACAAATTCAATCTAAAAAACCTAGGACTAATCAACCAAATGAATTAAATTGGTATAACCAACAGGATACTGAGCCTACTCTTTCTGCACTAGATATTTTACAATGGTGGAAAGAACATGAACACACTTTTAGTATTCTGTCAATTATGGCTAAAGATTTACTAACTCCTCCTGTCTCTACAGTTGCTTCTGAGAGTGCATTTTCTACAAGTGGCAGGGTTCTATCTGATTACAGGAATCGGTTGAAGCCCGAGGCGTTAGAGATGCTCGTTTGCACAGAAGACTGGCTGAAGGCTAAAGATAGGACGCAAGGGAAAGCACTATCAAGTTCCACAAGTGGGAGCAACTCGCCCGAAGAACAACATCAACAACAACAACAACAATAGCTTTGCTTGTTATGTCAAATTAGAAAACTTGTACTCAATTAAAATTGTATATAAGAAATATGTTATTGTATAAAACTTATTTGTGAATTGAATTCTTCATTTCGTTATAAATTGTTAAAATTGTATAACTTAAATTCATATGAATAATATTTCAAAATTTGTTGTCAATTTCACTCTGTCAATCTTATTATTATTATTACGATTTTTATTGTTTATTAGTATTATTACTTACTTAGTATTATAATAATTATTATTATTATTTTAACTTAAGCTACCAAAATAATAATAATAATAATAATAATAATAATAATAATAATAATAATAATAAAATAATTAAACGGGCCAATCCGCGGGTCGACCCGGCCCAACCCAGGTTGAACCCTAAAGGGTTCACGGGTTGGGTGGGCCACCCAAACGAAAACTTAGCCCGGCCCGGCCCGGCCCGTATAAGAGTGCAACCCGGCCCGGACCGGCTAAGTATACGTGCCTACCCGTACGGGTTGGGCCCGGCTCGGCCCACTCGACCCGTTTGCCATCCCTAAACATATCATATATATAGGTGCATAAAATTAACCCTAAGAAAGTGGTGATGCGGTTGGACTTACAATCTGACCTATGTCAAATTTGTGTATGGACCTTCTAACTTTAGTTGGCCCATTTAATCTAATTAATTACCCAATCATGTCAGGAGTCTAAGTCATACTAGGATTCCCAATTAAATTCATCTCATAAATTTAAATCCCAATTTTGATTCATTTTAAGTGTGTGACTGTCACGCCCCACTTCCCAAAAATACGGAATGCAGACACGTGACACGGCCCAGCGAATGACTTGCGTCATCCATAGGCTGTTAATGATCCAACTCAACAATATAATTAAGAAGTAATACAACTACGCATGCAATGAAAGAATAATCACATAAATAACAACATTGGATATTAAGCATAAAAATAACCAACATCAAAATAACCCAACATCTGGAATATAAGAACTTACCAAATGGCTCGAGAGGCTCATGCTCCAATCTTAGAAGAACTGCTCATCAATGCCTCCTGACAATTCTCCTTGTTCACCTGTAACTAGATCAACTAGTGTGGAAAATAAAATGTCCTTAGAGCAAGTTGTGGACATGTAAGTAAAGAAACAAAAAAAAAAACAATGACAATGGCGGTACAGCAATGAATTCAATGAACGATGAAATCAATAGTATTGAACAGTGACAAAGCGATAATAGTACAATATGCAATAATGATGATTTATCACGATAACGATAAACAATAACAATAATGGTAACAATAACGATAGCACTGTTCAATAAAGATAACAATATGCAATGATAATGTGACGAAAGTCATAGTCTATTATTCTATTTTTTTAATCCTAGCTAATGCACGTACTACTGCGTCCCATGTGTGCCGTACCACAGGTTTGATGCATACAATCAATTTCGTTTAGACTAAGGTAGTAGATTCTATAGTTCATGTACTGGGTATGATGACGTAACGGTAATAACACTGGACATGTGTAATTTCTTACACGAAGCCGATAACGATAAAACACTGGATCTGTGTAATTTCTTACACGATGCCGATAACGACAAAACACTAGATATGTGTAATTTCTTACACGATGCCGATAACAATAATAATCACTGGCCATCATCCGAGTATAGTCACTATATTGTCAACTACCCTAGTCAACCCTTAACCCCGGCTTGATTAACATTCTTTATTCAATTAACATACAATAATGCAATTAATACGGGATGCTAGAAAGATGACAAAACGACCCTAAGATCATGCAATATACTCTATACAAGTAAATACACCAAATATAACATTATAGATTCAATTCTATATTATTAAACATAGGAATCCAATTCTGGACAGCAGTAGGTTGTTGTACCAAAATCAGAATTTCCATTGCTACAGGATAGCAAATGTGGATCCGTCAGAAGTTCTTGAAACTAGACTCCTGCCCGGTTCCAATACATATTTAAAGTCTACATTCTGATAACGGTAGCTAGGAGAAATTTAGCGTTCTTTACAATTTTAGTTTCTGGCTGGTTATTGATGTTGGCTAATTTCAGTTGTAAGGGCAGTAAATAATCATTGTAAAAATCAGTAAAAATAACTTTTGTCATCCTAAGCATGTTATCAACTAATCTAGGGTTTATCAAGGCAGTATTTGATCATTGGTTCACTTAATTCAACAACCTAGCATGGTATGTACATGAATCTGAAATTACAGCGCAGCAGTAGCAAAAGGGTCATAACTCAGGCAATATAAGTCGGAATTCGAAAATTCTAGATGTTATTGAAAACTAGACACTTAGGGCTACGTTTTCTATTCAGAAGTGACGGATTTTAATGACATTATCTAGGTTGAAACAGCACAACAATGTTCAAGTTGGTGTAAATTTCCAGGGTGTCAACATATTCTTTTTGAATAAAACGATTGAAATGTTAAGAACGAAGAATTGGGGGTTTAACAATCATAAATCACAGCAAGCCATTCCTATGTGAGCATGGTATTAAGTTATATAATCTCCATAACTATACTAATTACAAAAAATTAATTTATCATTATCAATCACATGAACAATCAACCCTAATATACAATCTACAATAGTTGTGTATAATGTCATGAGATGAATTGTAACAATAATCCCATATTCTTATATTCAATAACTAACTACATGAGTGCATGTAAGAACCCTATACATTAGAGGCAAAAAGACGGCACGAAGTCAAGACTACCACTTGGATTCGCTCGTGTAAATCCGTGGTATCCCAACGATGGTTAACAATAACAATATACGATATTCAAAATGAATCTACTTGCGGAATTCAATAAATGATCTCGAATATGATTGTTGTTCTATCTAGATACCTAAATAAATAGATAAACTAGACACAAATTAAAAACCTCGCAAGTGCACGAATCGTTTATAGAAGCGTAGCAATAGCAAGGGTCGATCCCACAGAGATTGTAGATTTTAACTTACCAACCAATAAAAAGAATAAGAATCATAAAGAGTTGTTCTAAAGATCTAAAAGGAATAAAAAGATTAAAACTAAATTAAGAAATGCTGAATCACAAATATTTATGTAGTAGTTGGGTTTAGATCTCCACCAATAGTCAACAATGCTAAGTTACCTTCTGAACTTCTTCTTATTACTCATGTTTGTTCCCTTCAAGGGTATGGTATCTACTCCTTAAAGTGTTGTTTCCCTAAGCCAAGAATTAGGCATGGTATCTACTCTAATTCGTTTCTTTCATTAAGTATTTAGCATGGTATCTACTAAGTTGCACTTAAAGAAAACATAAGATCAGTGGAAACGAACAAACACTCAAGGTTCTAGAAATTGGTATCAAATCTAGATCCCTTAAGTTGATTGAACCAAGAACCCCTAAAGATTCCCTTGTTACAGGTTACGGGCACGAGATACGGGTCGTCTCAATATGCTCATATAACAGATTCAGATAGATGGTAATGCAAACTTGATATTCTCAAGTTCTGTATGTCAGTCGACTGGCTGTCACCTCAGTCGACTGCTCTTAGAGCTTCGAAAACAAGTTTGATTATCATAAATCTATATCAATTCAATCAGATTCAATCAATAAGTAAAATAGAAGAATTCAGAAGAATATAGCACTACATAACTACGGCTTCAATCTACCCAACTATGAAATTAGTTCCACATAATAATACTTTTATTAATCAACAAATTTGAATACATGGTTAACATAAAAGAATAGGAAAGAGAAGGAATAAACTGATGTAGTTCGGTCAAATAGGTCGGCTGGCTGTCACACAGTCGACCGGCCGCTCTTTTCTTAATGCTTGATCTCCTTTCTCCTCCTTCTATGTTGATGCCGTGCTGCTCTTTGTTGATGACTCTGGAACTCTGCGATTCGGTGATTCAGGAACGTGGGAGATGGCCTCCCCAGTAATGCTTCTTGGTTGGTATTTATAGAACACGGCTAGAGAATTAGGGTTTGCACTTTTCTTTTTATAGAAAAGTCCTTTTTCTTTTTATTTATTTCCTTCCTCATTGCTCTGCGTATTATTTCTTTCTCTTTTCTTCTATTCTTCCTTTTCTGTTTTGCTTTGGATTAGATTTGAACGGATCTTCAAATATCTTATCTTTTAACTCTGCCGCCTACCAGTCGACTTGTCTTCGAACCAGTCGACTGTGTCGAGACTTCTGAAGATTTGATCATCCAAGTCGGCTGTTGACAATCAACTCCTCTGGGAAGTCGCCTGTTGTAATGGACCAGTCGACTGATGATCTGCACTTTCCTGTGTATCATCTTTAACAGCCTGAATCTGCTTCGTTTCTCTGTTTTAGGCTGTTTCCTATGGAAAAGAGAAAATAAGAGTTAAATACCACATATAGAGCTTTTAAATGTCTAATTGCATTAAGATTATTGCTCTTAAATGTGAATAATATTGTGTTCATCAAATACCCCCAAACTTAGCTTTTGCTTGTCCTCAAGCAAAAAGTGAATTTATGAACAAGAGGATACTAATAATAATAGACTCTCAACCAAGAATTCTTATTATGTGAGCATCAACATATAAAAATATAAACAATTTCAGATAAAGTAAAATTAAACATATTTTCTTTTCTCCAGCGCAATTGTTTAGTCATAATCCCCAAACTTAATCATATTTGTCATGCAATTAATTTAATTATAGTATGCGACTACTTAATCTGTGATTATCTCCTTTTCTCTACTACAAACCGAGTAGCAAACTAGAGTTAGTTTTTTTTTTTTTTTTAGTCTCTTCTCTAAAATTGTCACTTGCCTTTTTACGCGAATGCGAAACATTTGTGATGAATCCACCCGGTTACTCAGCAAGTCACAAACTCTAAAGTGCTTTGCATACTCATATTTCAAGTTGCCGTTTGACGTAAAAGTAAACATTGATGATGAATACCCCTAGTTACTAAGCAACTTAAAACATTGGAGTAGATTGACTTTATTTATTTATTCTTTTTTTTTATTTTTTTATTACTCTATTTACTTAAACTCTGTTTAGGACTAGATCAAAGGGAATAATCACCAGAAAAAGCATCACATTTGTTTATTGTGTATAATCACATGACTCATACAATTTTGTAAGGATTTATGAAACTCAACAATCCTAAAGTAAATAAGTATCCTTACTCTTGCTTTATAAGAATTTGTTTATCCTAAAAAAAAAAATTCAAAAGACTCCAAATATAACTAACTAATACCCCCAAACTTAGATGGAACATTGTCCCCAATGTTCGCGCAAAGCTTAAAATATAGGCATGTGTTACCATCTAGTAAGAAGGAGAGACTAAAAAGAAATAAAAAGATGAATAACTAAAAAAAAATGAAAGGAAAGTGTAAATACTCCCCTGAAAATTGGGTTGCCTCCCAATAAGCGCTGTGTTTTCTGTCTTCAGCTAGACTTGATGAGTTCATGCGATGTATTCAATGATTTGAAGATTCACATCTTCCTCGTGCGGCTCTAGACTCATCTCCATGTAAGGCTTCGCCCTATGCCCGTTCACCTTAAATGTTTGATTTTTCTCTTGGCTATGGACCTCCAACGCTCCATGAGGAAAGACTTTTGTAACAGTGTATGGCTCATACCATCTGGACATAAGTTTGCCTGGAAAAAGTCTCAATCTTGAGTTGTATATCAATACCTTTTGTCCTTCATAAAACTCCTTCCGTGCTAGTTGTTTATCATGATACAACTTGGTCCTTTCCTTGTACAGTTTTGCATTTTCATATGCGTCGTGCCTCAACTCTTCAAGCTCATTCAGTTGCAACCTTCTTTTGTCACCTACTTGTTTCATATCAAAATTGAACCTTTTGATGGCCCAATAGGCTTTGTGTTCCAACTCCACTGGTAGATGACAGGCTTTTCCAAAGACCAACCGGTATGGTGACATGCCGATGTGTATTTTGTATGCGGTTCTGTAGGCCCACAATGCATCGTTCAAGCACAGCGACCAATCCTTTCTCCTTGTGTTGACTGTCTTTTCCAAAATGCTCTTGATTTCTCTGTTGCTGATCTCCACCTGCCCACTAGTTTGAGGATGATATGGGGTGCCCACTCTATGTGTGATACCATATTTCTTCATCAAAGAAGCAAACGGAAAGTTATTGAAGTGGCTCCCTCCATCACTAATTATTGCTCGTGGTGTCCCAAACCTAGTGAAAATATTCTCTTGCAAAAACTTGACAACAACTTTGTGATCATTAGTTTTTGAGGGGACAGCCTCGACCCATTTAGACACATAATCCACACCAACAAGTATATATAAATAACCAAATGAGTTCGGAAAGGGACCCATGAAGTCGATTTCCCAAACATCAAAAAGCTCGATTACTTGTATGTTGTGCAGTGGCATTTGATTTCTAGACGAGATGTTGCCTGTCCTTTGGCATTTGTCGCAAGTCCTGCAAAAAGAAAAAGCATCTTTGAATACTTTAGGCCAATAAAATCCAGATTGTAATACCTTGAATGCTGTTCTTTTTGGTCCAAAATGTCTTCCACATGCGTATTGGTGGCAATGTTGTAAAATACTCATTTGTTCTTCTTCTGCCACACATCTTCTTATAATTTGATCCGGACAAAACTTGAACAAATAAGGATCATCCCAGTAGTAGTGCTTGCATATAGCCACCAGTCTCTTTCTTTCCTGACTTGTCATACCTGGAGGGAAAACACGAGCAGTGAGATAATTTACAATATCTGCAAACCATGGAAAATTTAAGCAGTGAGATACCAGTCGACTGGTCCTATTACCAGTCGACTGTCCCGATGATATGTTTATTTCAAATAGATGTTCATCTGGGAAATTTTCATTAAGTGGGGGCACAATTCTCTCTTCCTCATGCAGTAATCTGGACATGTGATCTGCAACAAAGTTGTCGCTTCCTTTTTTATCTCAAATCTCAAGATCGAATTCTTGAAGCAACAGCACCCATCTGATTAACCTAGGCTTAGCATCCTTTTTAGCAAACAAATATCTCAAGGCAGCATGGTCAGTAAAAACAATAACTTTAGAACCAATCAAATATGATCTAAACTTCTCTACAGCAAATATAACAGCTAACATTTCTTTTTCAGTAGTGGAATAATTTAACTGTGCATCGTTTAGAGTTCGAGAAACATAGTAAATAACATGGGATTTCTTATTGATTCTTTGACCTAACACAGCCCCTAGAGCATAATCACTTGCATCACACATTAGCTCGAAAGGATGGCTCCAATCTGGTGCCATGACAATAGGTGCAGAAGTGAGAAGATTTTTTAATGTCATAAAAGCATTTGTGCACTCTTCTGTCCATACAAACTCAACATCCTTAGCCAACAAGTCACAAAGGGATTTGGAGATTTTCGAGAAATCTTTTATAAATCTTCTATAGAACCTTGCATGTCCAAGAAAATTCCTAACACCCTTAACTGTAGTGGGAGAGGGTAGTTTTGATATTATATCGATTTTTGCCTTGTCTACCTCTATGCCTCTTTTTGACACTACATGTCCCAACACAATACCTTGTTGTACCATAAAATGGCACTTTTCCCAATTCAGCACTAAATTGCATTCTTCACATCTTTTAAGCACAAGCTGCAAATGGTTAAGGCATTCATCAAAACAAGATCCAAAAATACTAAAATTATCCATAAATACCTCGATGAACCTTTCCACCATGTCTGAAAATATACTTATCATGCATCTTTGAAATGTTGCTGGTGCATTGCACAATCCAAAGGGTATCCTCCTGTATGCAAAAGTACCAAAAGGACATGTAAAAGTGGTTTTTTCTTGATCTTCTGGAGCAATAGCAATTTGATTATAGCCACTATAACCATCTAAAAAACAATAATGACTATATCCTGCTAATCTTTCTAACATTTGATCAATAAAAGGAAGAGGGAAGTGATCTTTCTTGGTTTCGTTATTCAGTTTCCTGTAGTCAATGCAAACCCTCCAACCTGTAGTCACTCTAGTAGGGATAAGCTCATTCTCTTCATTCTTCACCACTGTGACTCCACTTTTCTTAGGCACTACATGAATAGGACTTACCCATTTGCTATCTGAGATGGGGTAGATGATACCAACATCTAGTAGCTTCAAAATCTCTGCTCTTACTACTTCCTTCATGTTTGGATTAAGCCTTCTCTGTGCTTCCCTGCTAGGTTTTGCATTGTCTTCCAGAAGTATTTTGTGCATGCATTTGGATGGACTTATTCCTTTGATATCTGCAATGGTCCATCCTATTGCACCTTTGTGTTCTCGTAGTACCCTCAGCAACTTATCTTCTTCCTGTGCACTCAGGTTCGCAGCAATTATCACAGGTAGCGTCTGGTTCTCGCCCAAATATGCATGCTTCAAATGGTCGGGCAGCTGCTTAAGTTCTATGTCTGGAAATCCCGGTGCAGTCGACTGGTTCCTGGTTGTGGCCTGGTCAGTCGACTCATCATGTCCA
Organism: Hemerocallis citrina; assembly: GCA_017893485.1. Classification (NCBI taxonomy): domain Eukaryota; kingdom Viridiplantae; phylum Streptophyta; class Magnoliopsida; order Asparagales; family Asphodelaceae; genus Hemerocallis; species Hemerocallis citrina. The sequence goes on from CM030363.1 coordinate 27,360,657, forward strand.
CTAGTCGGCTTGTATAGTCCACCAGTCGACTTATCTGCAGAAACAAAAATGTCATCAGTCACTAATTTTTCAAACACAGGTGCAAACTTACCTGAGTATGACTTTGGAGTTTCAAGGTGATGTACTGTCTCTGCAATCCCCCAGTCCTCGTATTCCTGTTCATCATTAGATAGAGTTAGAGATTGTGTAATTGTGGCTTGTAGTGGTTCAACGCTATGTACCTGGAATGTTTGATCAACAATATCTTGCACCATATCAACATTATAGCATTCATGATCATCATGTGGTAATTTCAGTGTATCAAACATTTTGAATTCAACTTTCTCTCCGTTTATTTTCATGCTTATAGTACCCTTTTTAACACAAATTTTTATATCAGCCGTACTCATAAAGGGCCTACCTAAAATGATTGGTAGAGAAGATGGCATTGAAGAGTCCTCCATGTCTAACACAACAAAATCAGCAGGCAAAATAAAGTCGTTTACCTGAACTAGGACATCTTCCAAAATACCTCTAGGTCTTTTGATACTGCGATCCACCAACTGCAACGTGATGGATGTTGGTTGGAGTTCCCCCAATCCTAGCTTTTCATAAACGGTGTATGGGAGAAGATTGATGCTTGCCCCCAAGTCTAGTAATGCTTTCTCAAAGAAGTGCTCACCAATCCTGCAAGGAATGGTAAAACTACCTGGGTCTTTTAATTTGGGAGGTAATTTTCTTAATAAGACAGCGCTCACTTCTTCTGTCAAAGCCACATCCTCCCTAACCTGAAATGTTCTTTTGTGAGTACAACATTCTTTCAAAAATTTAGCATAAGAAGGAATTTGTTTAATAGCATCAAGTAAGGGGATATTAATTTCTACCTTTCTGAGAGTTTCAAAGATGTCAAATAAATGTTGTTCTTTCTTTTGCTTGACTAACCTTTGAGGGAATGGTGGCACAACTGTTCTTACTTTTTCATTTACCTTGTTGGAACCCAAAACTTTTGATGGTTGTTCTTCTGTTTCTTCGGTGTGTGTTCCAACCTTGTTGTCAATTGTCTTACCACTTCTGAGAGTTGTTACTGATTTGAGCTGTTCTTGGCCTCCAGGGTTTGGTATGGTTTGTGAAGGAAGTTCCCCTGCCTTTCGTCCGCTTAATTCTTTCGCAATTTGGCCAATCTGTGTTTCCAACTTCTGAATTGCTTGCCCTTGTTGATTGGTTGTTTGATGTTGTTGTTGGAGCAATTGAAGAATGGTAGATTCAAAATCCAACTTCTTCTGTTCTTGAACTGGCCTATCGAACCCACTTCCCATTTGGTAGTTCCGTGCATGTCCTTGTGAAGATTGAGTCCCTTGATTATTCTGATTATTGCTCCAGGAGAAATTTGGATGGTTCCTCCACCCTGGGTTGTATGTGTTCGAGAAGGGATTGTTCTTTTGTGGAAACACTCCTCGACCTACATAGTTTGCATGCTCCTGATCTGTGAAAGAAGACATGGGACATGTATCAGTGGTATGATCTACATGAGAACAAATTGCACAAATTTCGTTTGTTTGATTTTTAACTCCACCCATCATCGACATTGCATTAACAAGCATATCAATTTTCTTATTCATGTTTACCATTTCTAGTTGAATGTTATTGCTATTAAAAATTTCGTAAACTCCCTGTTTTTTGGAAGGGCCCCTCCTTGTTGAGAATTATTGTGAATTCTCGCTGAGTTCTTCAAATAGTTCAATGGCCTCTTCACCGCTTTTCCTCATTAAGATCCCGTTGCAAGCTGAATCCATAATTGCCTTGTTAGTATCATTTAAACCTTCATAAAAAGCTTGTACCTGATCATCTTTAGGCATGTTGTGTGTAGGACATTTGAGAAGTTTGTTCTTGAAATCTTTCCATGCTTCGAAAAATAAGTCTCCATCCTTTTGTTGGAAGAGTTGAATCTCCCTTTTCAGCTGTTTGGTCTTTTGGGCTGGAAAGAATTCTTTCAAGAACTTTGTCGCCAATTGCTCCCATGAGTTTATTGATCCTGGTTCCAAAGAATTATACCATAGTTTAGCGTTAAGTTTTAAGAAAAAAGGAAACAAGATTAACCTGATTTGTTCAGGGGTAAGCCCTTGGACGCTTTGTGTCCTGCAGAGATCGAAAAAGTCTTGTAGATGGAGATGAGGCTCTTCATCTGGTTTGCCACTAAAGTGGGGAACCATACTAAGTAACTGAGGAGATAGATGCATGTTCCCTGTGACATTAGGTTGATACGCAATGCAGGAAGGTTGCTCGATATTCTTAGGCGTGAACTTGTCCTGCATTGGCACTCGATTTGGCATTTCCTCACCCATTGCTGTATGTGAACAAAGTCTCTGAGCAGTCGACTGGTTCGTAGCGACAGTCGACTGGTTTGCTGCAGACAACTTGCCTAGTCTGTGCAAAGTGCGTTCTGTTTCTGCGTCAATAGGTAGTAGCTCTGGACGAAGTGATCTCCTTCCGTGCATCCACCAAAATTCTGTAACCTAAAAGAAAAATATTTATTAATAAAATTAAAAGAAAGAAAGAAAAATAAAAACTTTCTGCTGATCTGTAAGTTAAAATACTAGACAATCCCCGACAACGGTGCCAAAAACTTGTTGTTCTATCTAGATACCTAAATAAATAGATAAACTAGACACAAATTAAAAACCTCGCAAGTGCACGAATCGTTTATAGAAGCGTAGCAATAGCAAGGGTCGATCCCACAGAGATTGTAGATTTTAACTTACCAACCAATAAAAAGAATAAGAATCATAAAGAGTTGTTCTAAAGATCTAAAAGGAATAAAAAGATTAAAACTAAATTAAGAAATGCTGAATCACAAATATTTATGAAGTAGTTGGGTTTAGATCTCCACCAATAGTCAACAATGCTAAGTTACCTTCTGAACTTCTTCTTATTACTCATGTTTGTTCCCTTCAAGGGCATGGTATCTACTCCTTAAAGTGCTGTTTCCCTAAGCCAAGAATTAGGCATGGTATCTACTCTAATTCGTTTCTTTCATTAAGTATTTAGCATGGTATCTACTAAGTTGCACTTAAAGAAAACATAAGATCAGTGGAAACGAACAAACACTCAAGGTTCTAGAAATTGGTATCAGATCTAGATCCCTTAAGTTGATTGAACCAAGAACCCCTAAAGATTCCCTTGTTACAGGTTACGGGCACGAGATACGGGTCGTCTCAATATGCTTATATAACAGATTCAGATAGATGATAATGCAAACTTGATATTCTCAAGTTCTGTATGTCAGTCGACTGGCTGTCACCTCAGTCGACTGCTCTCAGAGCTTCGAGAACAAGTTTGATTATCATAAATCTATATCAATTCAATCAGATTCAATCAATAAGTAAAATAGAAGAATTCAGAAGAATATAGCACTACATAACTACGGCTTCAATCTACCCAACTATGAAATTAATTCCACATAATAATACTTTTATTAATCAACAAGTTTGAATACATGGTTAACATAAAATAATAGGAAAGAGAAGGAATAAACTGATGTAGTTCGGTCAAATAGGTCGGCTGGCTGTCACACAGTCGACCGACCGCTCTTTTCTTAATGCTTGATCTCCTTTCTCCTCCTTCTATGTTGATGCCGTGCTGCTCTTTGTTGATGACTCTGGAACTCTGCGATTCGGTGATTCAGGAACGTGGGAGATGGCCTCCCCAGTAATGCTTCTTGGTTGGTATTTATAGAACACGGCTAGAGAATTAGGGTTTGCACTTTTCTTTTTATAGAAAAGTCCTTTTTCTTTTTATTTATTTCCTTCCTCATTGCTCTGCGTATTATTTCTTTCTCTTTTCTTCTATTCTTCCTTTTCTGTTTTGCTTTGGATTAGATTTGAACGGATCTTCAAATATCTTATCTTTTAACTCTGCCGCCTACCAGTCGACTTGTCTTCGAACCAGTCGACTGTGTCGAGACTTCTGAAGATTTGATCATCCAAGTCGGCTGTTGACAATCAACTCCTCTGGGAAGTCGCCTGTTGTAATGGACCAGTCGACTGATGATCTGCACTTTCCTGTGTATCATCTTTAACAGCCTGAATCTGCTTCGTTTCTCTGTTTTAGGCTGTTTCCTATGGAAAAGAGAAAATAAGAGTTAAATACCACATATAGAGCTTTTAAATGTCTAATTGCATTAAGATTATTGCTCCTAAATGTGAATAATATTGTGTTCATCAATGATACAATATAATTCGAATAAGATGACTTGCCTTTAGATGACGTTAGATCCGATATATTGAGAATAACTGGATCGGAATCCTGGCAACACGGCGACGAGCAAACGATCACGATCGGGCACGGATCTCGTTGATCAAGATGGTGATCAAGATGAAGATCAAGCGAATCTAACGGCCAAGATCAAAAATAAAATATATAAGAATTAGAAGAATACCATAGGAGAAAATATACCATGACTCACAATTTGATGAATGAGAACAAAAGTGGATCAAATGTTTAACTCACCAACGAGGCGATCGAGACGATCAAGGGCTGAGATCAAATGTGATCGGTTGATCAGGCGGCTGAGATTGAAGATCACGATCAAGATCAAGTTGAAGATCAAGATGACGATCACGATCGTGATGATCAAAAGAGATCTGACGGTCAAGAACGAGATCTTGATGATGATGATCGATGCAAATTTAACGGCTACGATCGACAGATCAAGAAGTGATCACGATGAAGATGATCAACGATCAGACGGTTGAGATCAATAGCTGATGATGTTGATGATCTGATTAGACGGTGGTGGATGATCAAGATCAAATCAAACAGACGGCTCACAATCGAAGTATCAAAACCAACCAACAGCACACCCACGAGCATGGTGGCAGACGGCGGGTGGCAGGACAGCACGGTGGCAAGGCTGACAATAGCCGACTATCGACGTGGGGAACACAGCACGGCGACTATCTTGCTGGCTGGAGGGCAGTGTTGCGGCAGCCTTCGACTAGGGAGCACTGGGGGTTGCGACAGGTGGAGCGCGAGGGCGGCGCTGGCTGCCAACTATTGCAGAGAACAAGGAGAGGGGCTGGCAACGGGAGGAGCACCGGCGGGGGACAACACCGGACAGGGAGGCAGCACAGTGTAGCTGCGTTGGTCGCTGTCGCTGGCTGAGTGTTGCTGCTGTGGTGGTCGCGACGGCGGAGCAATGCAGGAGGGTCGCGGCGGTGCATAGGCGGCATTGCTCAGGTGAGGCTGATGGCGGAGAGTGCAGGGCTGGAGACTGTAGGGGACGCACTGCTGGTGCCGGGGGGAAGCCGAGGGATGGACGGGAGAGAGAGAGATAGGAGGTGATCGGGGAGAGAGGGCACAGGGAGAGAGAGGTAGAAGATGAAGTGATGGCTAGTGGAATGGATTTTAGGGTTATGATAATAAGCTGTATATATATATGGTAGGCTAACGGGTAGGGTATAGGTAAACGGGTATTATATAGGGAAACGGATATGGGTATTTTAAAACAAAGTATGGGTTTAATGTGTAATGGGTTTGGGTTGTTGGGTTTAAATCATAAAAATAAAATAGGCTATAGGGTTTCCAAAATATACATATAACATACAAATAATGAAATACACATACATAAATATGTTCGGGCTTTACAAAAATAATAGTAATAATAATAATAATAATAATAATAATGATAACGATAAAAATAATAATACTAATAACAATTATAATAATAATAAAAATAACAAAATAATGATACTAATAACAACGAGAATAACAATAATAATAACAACAACAAAAATAACTAATAATTATAAGGATAAAAATAGCAATAAGGATAATAATATGATTATATAATAAAATATAATTTCATTAAAATAACCCAAATAGCAATAATACTAAATATAATAGCCAATCAATAAGAATAAAAAATAGAAATTAAAATATACCATTATTCGAAACAAATATAGTTTTCGATTAGAAAACGATTTAACAAAAGATCTTAAACAAATTTAGCACAAAATAATTTTATATAAAAAAATCAAACTATAGAAAATATACGGAAAATAATAATTGTCAGGAATGGGGGTTACAGTGACCCTGTAGGTTCCCATTATGTTGATATTAATACTAAAATCCTATTCTAGTGTTACAAATAGTGATCGGTATCTAGCAATACATCATTGCTACTCAAGTAACGAGAATGTCAGTGATTTGACATAACCTATTGTGACCAATGTTACCATGTAGTCTAGTTCTTTTATCCAGATATCTTAATTGACAACAAGCATAGAGCGTGTCACCCTTATATAGTTCAATCTTTGGATTCTTGATGTCTGAGTAGACTTACTAAAATAAATGAGACCAATATCTCATATTGACTCATTTGAACACGACCATATATTTTGCAGTCTCACTCAATCAAGGGGCCCATAAATATCGCTTATGTTATGTAGGAGGGACAAATCCTATCTAAGTCACTCACATCCCTCTGCATGATTCGTAGTATATCCAATAGTCGACTTTATAATCACCTTATTACAGACAACATTTGACGGCATTAAAACATATAATTTCTCATGTAGGGGACCGTAGTGACTTCAAGTCAAAGGACTATATATACCATGGTCACTGTGAGAACTGCTTATGACATTTATTTAACGATCCATGCAACGTTCTCATGGTGGGTCAGTCCAGTACATTATTACTCTAATATGTACCCATGTAAAGACTTGATATCTCATATCCATGATCCGTGAGAATGGTCATCAGTCTACGCACACACTAGTCTCTATGTATTATCGTTGTCCTAATTCACAATAATACTTGACTAGGGACATTTAAGAATAGTGTTCTAATATCAGCCAATAGGATCTTACAATCAAGTCTTGCACTAATATCCCATGGCATTGAACTTACTATTCTAAAGACTTTATTATGTTCATTTAATTAACAATGAATAAAATGCCTCAATAGAAAATAAATGTCATGAACAATGCAAACTAGTAATGTCAATACACAACTGGCCTCTTGAGCATACACTAATATTTACATTTATATGACAAACTAGCAATAAAACCTAGCTTTCCTAATAGTCATATCAAACTTCTCGTGCCATAAATTAAGTGTTTGTTTCAGACCATACAAAGATTTAATTAGTTTACACACTTTGTGCTCTTGACCTTGCATGATAAAATCATCAGGTTCTTTCATATATAATTCTTTATTAAGGTCACCATTTAAGAATGTTGTTTTTACATCCATTTGATAAATAACAAAATTTTCAATAGATGCAAGGGCCATAATGATCCTAATGGTGGCTTGACGACAACATGTGAATATACATCAAAGTAATCAATAACATATACTTAGATAAAACCCTTAGCCACTAAACGACCTTAAATTTATTGATGCTATTATTAGAATTTAGCTTCTTCTTAAATACCCATTTATAGTCTCTGGCCTTCGCTCCGTTTGGTAGATCTACCACAGTCCAAGTGTCATTTTGCAATAGTGAATCCATCTCATGATCTATTGCCTCTCCCCACAAACATGAATCATTAGATCACAATGCCTCATCATAAGAGGTTAGATCATTCTCTAAGTGACATGTGACAAAGTCGTTCCCATACTCTTTACATGTTCTATGTCTTGTCGAAGTTATCTTACTTTGTTCTTGACTTTCTACTGTTAGACTAGGTTCTATGTCCATGTCAGAATTAATGGTTTCAGTCTCTAATTGGGAATTTGATATAGGCTCTATGTATCCAGATAAGGTGATGCGTTTGAAAATAAACGACATCCCTAGACCCCATTAAAAAATTATTTGATAGATCTAAAAATATATCATCAGCGCTATCTCTACTGTACCTAAATATACACATGTTACGGTTTATGTTCCTACTGTAGACATTCAAAGGTCGGATATTTAAACATATACGGTATAATCCCATGTTCTTAAGTCATTACAATTGAGTAGATGTCTGTGTCAAATCTCGTGTTATGTGGTAGAAAGTTTGGCATATGGAAGTCTGTTAGAATGTAATTAGATGCTTATGCAACTTTCTTCAAAAAGACTAAATGGTAAGCCTGCTATTGAATCATGGAATTTAACATTGTTGTTAATGTCAAGTTCCTACATTCTACAATTTCATTTGATTAATGCGAGGAAGGAGCAGTAATTTTTTAAATATTTCATGTTCATTATAGAATTATATGAATTCTCAAGACATATACTCTCCATTCTAATAATTCTAAATCCTTTGATTTTCTTATAAAGCTAATTTTCCCACATATTGTTTGAATATTTCTAGTACTTCATTTGTATATTTCAACAAATAAATATGACAAAATCGAGAATATTCATAAAAGTAATTAAATGCTTCCTACCCTCCCACAAAAGCCAGAGTATATGAATTCTAGAAGTTGTGTGTTCTAGTCACCATTCTGAAAAATATTTTCTAGTTAATTAAATTTTGCACATAATCCTAATTTGTCAAAGACAATGTTTGAATCTAAATTTAATTCCTCTCATGTTCTTATCTTCAAGTGGTTCTAAGTACGTAAAAAAGCTTTTGATCCATCAAAGAGCTCCGCCATTGGTTCATTCTTCATCATTGTCGAATGACAGTCACATGTATTTACAACTTTGCACTCAATTTGTCGAACATAGAAATTACAATGAATAAAATAAGGATTAAAAACAACTAATGGGAGAAACATCCACCATTACAGAATGCTCCCACCTATGTTACAAACATTTGTCACATAAGCTATACATCAATTTCAGTTAGAATTAACCATGAGAGAAGCATTGTTTATTATCTCATACAATAAGATTAATTGAAATTTGCGTACACATTATGATCAAGCGTGCTCACTGTCCTACACATGTCATCATCTATTTAAGAGTAATGTGGTCTTAACAACTGCTAATAATTATTAGAGATTAGACAGAACATACCTAAACTTCACGTTAGAAGTGTTACCAGATTCGTTGGAGAAGCATGCCATATGCAAACTTATTTATCCTTCAAGTACATTTACTCTTCCATAGTCGAGAGGATTCCACAGACTCTAGCAAATATTTGCTGTAGGCAACAGTCCAAGTTTCCCACAATCATTTAAAATAGTCAAATCAGAAGTTGAATTTAATATGTTACAACTAAAGGTATTACTTTGGTTTATAAAAAATAATTTATATTTTGAGTTACAGTACATAGTAAGAAGTTTAACATGGTATAAAATTAAAACTAAATATCCATTATGCTTATCTTAGAATTTGAAGAATTCCCCAACATTGATGAAATTTCATGATCTCTGATTTCTATGCACAGCTTTAGTAAAAACGAACTTTCCCGGTTCTCCGAAGTTCCAATTGGGGCGTATGACCCCTAATTTCGAAGGCGACTCGAAGATCTACAAGTTCCGTTCAAATTTTAGTTTACAATTCATCCGTCTTCAAAATCAAAACGTGCACTCTGAATGTGTCAATCCAGATTCAACCATGTTCTAAACAGGTGTGAATCTGTTCTGGGTCTGGGTTTGAACTCAAACCGTTTGGATAGGTTTAGATCAGATTTGAACTCTAAGTGAATCGGGTTTGGTTCTGGTCGGGTCGAACTCAAACGGGTCAGATCTGGTTGGGGTTAGGATCCGACAGCCAAGATTGGACCTAGTCGTGTTCGCATTGCAAAGGATCGGGTTTGGTTCGAACTCAAAGGCAGGACCGAGTCTGATATAGTTGGATCGAGTCAGGTTTGATTCGGTGGAGATCCGAATTCCAAACATAAAGGAGGGCTAGGGATTTTTTAGCAAACCCTAGCAGCAATAGTGGCAGAAGGACAAGGGCTGCCCTTGTTGGTCGTTGAAGGCAGCAACGGCTGGGTGCGACGCAGGAGGCGACGACCAGACACTTGCAGCGATGGCGCAGGGAGCTGCGCGTGTGTGAAGGCAAGCGAGGGGCTGTCACAGAGAGCTATGATCGGAGAAAGAGGCAGCGCGGGATGCTGCGGTGCTCAGTTGCTGGGTCAGCTCCAGTGAGGTTGACAAGATCGATGGAGGAGAGAGGAGGGGTAGAGGATGACAAAGACGAACCCAACGATCCCTCTCTTGCTTGATATATAGAATTGATCCATATAATGCTTCGAGATGGTGAAGGATGTTGAATATGAAATTAAAGTTTATGTTTTGTCAGCTATTGTTTTACTAGAAGCATTATACCTACATATTCTGCATACCTAGCAAATGGCTCCCATATATAGCTAATACCTACTTGATGAGCTTATAGGCAAAACAACATTTGTCCAATAAGTCTACGTTTCTGATATTCATGACTGGATCTTACGTATACATCATGCATCCTATAAAAAATAATAATATAATTATATTACAACTGATATGGTTAAAAATAGAACCAAATTAGGACCGTTCAAATCGGGCACGAATCTTAAAGCTCTCAGGGGTAAAACACTAATTTCACTTACAAACGGGTCTGAAATGGGGACTGGGTATTTCTTCAAAGCCCAATAACCCATAAACGGGTCTATCCTATTGTGTCAGGGTGACAACCCATTACAAACTAGCCCAGTTCATTTAAAGAGTAATTCAAATTCATGGTTATCTCTAAGAGATGATTTAAACCAAATCTCTTATCATGAAACGATTTAAACTCTACATCTTGTCCAAAAATACCGGGACATAGGGATAAATAATTATCTCTAAACTGTCTCTAAAGACAATTATAAATACTGCTCTCCCCTACCATAAGAAAGGTTATCAATATTTTTCCACATAAACGCTCTTTCATAATTTTCCTGATTACTGACTTGAGCGTTAGAGTGTTCGTCGCCGGGATCCATCCCGGTGTACCGAACATTTTGCAGGTCAATGGCAGCGGCAAGGAACTAGTCAAACGCCGGTGAAAGTCAACAGGTTTACCTTTATTATTTCCAAAAGAATTCACAAATTCATCTGTTTGCTTCCACACCAAAATCAGCAGCAACAGATTGGGGCCGTTTGTGGGAAACGAAAAAGAAATCCAACCTTACTTTATCAGCGAAAGTAGTTTCAAACCATGCCTCCGAAGGAGAAAGGGAAGGCAACGGCCTCCAGCTGAAGAGCCACTCCCCTTCCTCCTCCTCCTCCAGTCCAATATATCCTTCCTCAACTCAATCAGCAAGTTCAGCAACCACAACCTGAACAGCCTCTTCCTCAACATGCCCTTCTAGGGTCTCGGGGGACTGCCTTGGGGGGCTCTCGTCGAAGTCGTCCAAAACAACACCCTCATCATGAACATGTTTCGGTCTACAACCCCTCAACTGACTCTGTAACCCTTGTATTTTCTTTTCTTGTATTTTTGTATGTATTTATTTTCTCCTGGTTATTCATTCTGATTGTATTCTTTTGTCCTTTCTGAACCATGTAATTGTTTCTTTGTTCTCAATAAAATCCATCTATTTCGTCGTTGATTCAGTTCTGTAATTTCCAATCTTCTTGATTGAAATTCTTCTGCCAATTATTAATCTCTAGATGTATCGTTTAATTCTAAATTTATTTTAATTCATGGCCTAATTAGTTTTTAATTGATTTCTACCCTTTCAGATCCGTTTTCTAACCCAGTCTACCCTATTTAGACCCAAAACCCTATAATCCGCCCTATTGGATCCTAAACCCGCTACCCAATACCCTCTTTTACCCAGTCTCCCTCAAATCTCTCTTACACATTCTCCTTTATCTCCCTAACTGCACGGATCACCCCCCTCAATCCCATGATTTTCTCCCCCGTGTTTCTTCAAATCCTAACTTATCACAAATTTGCATTTAAATCATAATCTAACTAATCTCATCTTCTCCTCCTATTCAACCCATTACTGTGCAGACCTAAACCCTAACCTCATTCAAATAACCAGCTGCCTACTGTTCATAACCCCTCCCCCACTGTTCACCCATCTTGCACCTCCCGCTCGTCCTCCCTCGACTCCTTATCGAGCCTCGCGCCCCTCTGTCATCGCGACCTCACCTCCGCCCTCTTTCTCCGATCGCCGTGTGCTCATCTAGCTGCCAGTGCACAACTACCACCGCCTGCCATTACCGCCTATGTGTCATCGCCTGTGCCTCTCCATCCCGCCGTCGAGCTACCCTCAATGCTATAGCCCGTCGTGTCACCGTCTACCGAAGTGCATCGCAGTCACCCCTAGTCGCCGCACCTTCCCCTGTTTTCCTGCCGAAACAGAGCAACACTAGCAACCACTTCTTCTCTTTCTCTCAATCGTCGTCCTACCCATCATCACCGCGACTACACCACCAAACCACCCTACCGCCGCCATCATGGTAGTCATCGAAGCCAGCAACCCCGATCATTGAATCCCCGATTGGTGATCGAACAGTGAGCTTCACTTTGGATCTGGACCGCCCGATTCCCTCGCGATCGTGATCATCACCCTCACCTTGATCTCTTCTTGATTGAGATCAGATCTGGACCGTCCAACCCTGCAACTCCTATCGCATTCTTGGATCGTGTGTCCGTGCTCATGTGCTGGGATCCGTTCCCATTATTCTTTCCATCAGATTCATCGTCTACACCCAAGGCAAGTAACTTGTATATATTTTTGTTCGTATACAAGTACAAAATACCGCATGTAGTCTTGCTCTCGTCTGTGTGTTCGTTCTCATGATGGTCCTTTGAAAATCTTGATCTCATTCGTTTGATCCATTCGTAGTCATGATCAATCACAATAAGTTGTCACATACACTACATGAAACTAATTAGATCTAGATAGATTCTTGATGTATATATATACTTGTTCGTGGTCTATTGTATGTTGTAGATTTTGGTTCCATGATTGATGTGCTAGACGTGTTATCTCGTAGTAGACTTGTTAATACACATGCCATGTTGATTTGAATATCTAATATATCATGTTTTACATCATACTCTAATTTGTATCTATTGTAGATGAGTTGGTTGATTAAATGCATGAAAGAATTTCGTTTTTACTGCTGCCCTGATTTGGTACAACAATTTAGACCATGTTAAGGTCAGTAAAATGAATTATTTTATGAACATGATTTGTAGGCCTCGATGTATATTTTTCAGAACTTTCAACGGATCTTAAATTCGATTTTTTATGTGTGAGTTATTGCTGTTTTACTACAGCTGTGTCGTAATTTCTAGATTCGGATTAATGAGATCGCTGCATGTATTATTCTTTTAAAACTGATGTTAAAAGTAAAATTTGGACTTAGTATTTTTCTGGGTATGTCTAGACATGACTGGGATCAACCCCTAATTTTTTTGGAATTGTTTAATTACTTTTATAATTAGTTTCCTGCTTGTGAAACCAATCAATATATTTTCCAAACTGCACGTTGTTCAGTAAAGAACTCTGTTTCCAACCTAATTCTAGTCAATTTTGATTAAAATTTTGTGAATATGAAATATAGCCTAGTATGTCTAATTTATAACCTTTTTCATGGATTTGAATTTCAAGTTTTATTTTGTGATTTAGCGCTATTTTGGTACTGTTGTGTCAAAAATTTCAGATTCATAAATTTGCTGCATCATTCTGTTTTCCAAATTAAATTGACTATGCTATCTGTAATGGAATTTTATGAAATTTTATTTTCTGATACTAAACATGCTAGGGAACCTTCCAGATTTTTCTTAGATTTAGTTATGCTGTTTTTATACCTTTTTCATGCTTATAAATAAAACTTTGCGATTTCTGGTTGAACATGAATTCTGTATAAAACGTTGTTTTGGACTTGTGTATATGCGCTGGATTCGGCTGAGATTCTAGTTTCTAGATTTTTTGATGGATCCAGATTTGCATTCTTGTGACAACGGGAATCTCAGATTTGGTGCAGTAGTGTCTTGCTATTCAGAATTGAAAGTCTCGTTGTCCTAGTCTATTATGAGTTATTTGCCACCCGTTCATGTCTTCTATCCACCATGAGCTTGTTCCTTGTTCCTTGTTCCTTTTCATATTTTTCTTGCCCTGTTTGTGCACGTCTATGCCTGCTTTGATAATAATAACAAGTAACCAAGCTGGGGTTTGAGGGAAAGACCTTAGTAGTATACAATATAGGTAAGTGTACTCGGAAGGGGGCCCTTGTTTCCCACTTGATGCTTGATTCATGAACCTGTTATACTATTGATTCATGAACTTGTTATACTATTGATTCATGAACCTGTTATACTATTATTTGATTCATGAACCTGTTATACTACTATTGATTCATGCACCTGTTATATTATTATTCGATTCATGAACTTATTATACTACTACCTGATTCATGAACTTGTTGTCTGTTACATGACGCCTAAGTACACGGTCCTATAGAACCCCCCCACTAGATCTAAACGTAACTTGCATGTATGTAGCAACCATGTGGTAAAATTTGGGATCATGAAGTGTTACCTAGATAGGATTAAATATAAGACTTGAGAATAACATGATCACTTGCACGTTCCTGTTACCTATACATGCTACCTGACACCTGTTACATGTTTACCTGCTTGGATGCTACTTGATACTTGTTACATGTTACCTGCACCATGTTATCACATCATGTTACCTGATTCTGTTCTTGATTAAGAGTCAGTTGCTATATTTTTCTGTCACATCCCTTCCATGCTTACTTCAGTACTTGCTTCTTGTTACTACTCTGTATTTTCCTTATCTATTTTCATACTTGTTGCTTGCACTACATGCGGCCCGTAACTTGCACTGACGAGCGTATTATTTCCTGTTTTCCTTTCCTTGCAAATTGTTAAATTTGCAGACTTTGGTGACCAGCTGCCCGAAGGAGTAAGTGACCAAATGTTCTAAGATTGGCTAGAGTTCCTTCTTGGATTATTTTTCCTGTTTTGAATAAAATTGTATTTATTGCTACTTGGATTTTGTATTTGGCACTTTGTCCCAGAACTTATGACTTTTTTCCAAATCTGGTTTATTTGAGCTTAAGGATTCTTGTTTTCAAGTAATTCTGTTGGTTATATTAATTTGTTTCATGCATGCGTGGATGGTTATTCCTGTTTATTTCTTGTTTATTCCGGTGTATTATTCTAAATATCCTTACAGCTCATGAATGGTGAAAACCATTTGCTGGACTTTTGTCGTGTATCTGTATTCTGTACTCCTTTTTGGAAAGTGGG
Source organism: Hemerocallis citrina (assembly GCA_017893485.1). Taxonomy (NCBI): domain Eukaryota; kingdom Viridiplantae; phylum Streptophyta; class Magnoliopsida; order Asparagales; family Asphodelaceae; genus Hemerocallis; species Hemerocallis citrina. Next base: position 27,375,784 of record CM030363.1, read on the forward strand.
GCATGACTGTCACGCCCCGCTTTCTGAAAATACGGAATACAAGCACGTAACATTGGCCCAGCGAATGATTTTTATCATCCATAAGCTGTTTAGGAATCTTTACAACATATCACAATATAATCAGAGTCAGAAGCCAGAAAAGTCAACCACATGCACATATGAACTAAATACCAACAATAATACTTGAAACCAAATATATATATATATATCTCAAATAGTCATGATCTGAATAAGTCAAAATCCCGGGTCATACTGCCCAAACACAAAGAATACAAGTAACAGATACAATGTTCAAAATGAGCAACAGGAAATAAATGAAGATAACAAAAGCTCCAGCCAACTAGAACTCTAGATCACATACTCCATCGGGCAGCTGACTATCCTGATCTGCAATTCCAAACCATAAATTTGAATTACATAATTCTGGATGTTTTGGAAAGCTATGACTCCCTACTATAAATCTCTACTTGATCATTCTTCCAAATTCTCAACACATAAATCCAGAATTACGTGAATTCACTGTTGCAGGAGAAGGAAAAAGGAAACAAGTACCCGTCAATTACAAGTTATGGACCACTTATAATGTAGGATACAAGTACAGGGGATAGATAATTCTAAGAAACAAGCATAGCATGGTATAAGAGTGTCAACAGAAATATAATATCTAACATGAATCAAGCAAATAGAATCAAGCAACATGGTATACAAACCGGTATAGGTAACATGTATCAAGTGTCAAGTGAACAGGTAAACAGGTAAACATGTATCATGTATCAGGTAACAGGTATACAGGTAACAGGTAAACAGGTAATCATATAACAGGATAATTAGGTATACAGGAAATCAGATTATGTCATGTCAAGTCTTGTTATTTTACTATCTAGGTAGCACTTCATGCATCCATCCTTTTACTACATGGTTGTTACAGTCAAAGCAATTTCGTTTTAGATTTCATAGTGGACCATAGAGGGCAGTGTATTCAGGGACAAGTAATCCAAATCATATACCAAATTCCAAATTAACCAAATCATATACCAAATTCCAAATAATCCAAATCATATACCAAATTCCAAATAATCCAAATCATATACCAAATTCCAAATATGGGAAACACAGGCCCCCTTCCGAGTACACGTTTCTGAATTATCCACTACTAGATCTTTCTCATTAACCCCGACTTGGTTATTTATTATTATAATCAGGCATGCATATACGTGTCACAAAACAAAGCAAGGATAACAGGGAATAAACATGTATCAGGTTCAGGGTGCAAGATAAACAAGTACAGGTACAAGATAACACATAACAGGGTAAAACAACTAGTTTTCTAATTCAGGACAGCAAGACAGTGTTGTACTAAAATAGTGATTCCCGCTACTACAAACATCCAAATCTGGATCCGTCAAAGGATCTGGAAAATAGACTCCCACACGAATCCAGCGAATATAAATAAGTCATATAGTAATTCACAATATCTTAACTCAAAACAGGTTTGAATCCAGAAAACATGTTTAGTCAGAAACCAATAAAACGAATTCTCAGTCAGGTAAACCGCATCAAAACCTCTCAAATAAATTCAGGAAAAATCTGGGGTATTCCCCTATATGTCTAGAATCAGAATATAAAGTTTCATAATATTCCAGTAAAATTAGTTTAGCATCAAAAATAAGAAAACATTAAGAAATGATACTTTGGAAAATCTGGAATTCCCAACACTGCTGTACGAAAACTGAAATATCTCGCAAGCCGTGAAACGAAATCCAAATCCGCCAAAGGGAGATGAAAATAGAAAAAATATATTAACTTTCATTTTTTACAAATATTTTTCATATAGTAAAATGAATCATCGTGAAAATAAGATTCTTTACATAACAGTAAACAAAATACAGCAAGTATGACTTTTGTAAACATGCATGAAACGGCATATAAGACTCATCAATAAAATCTACCAAAATTCTGGGTAATCCCTAGATAGGTATAGAAAAACTGACCAAAATTTCAGATCAAAATAATATGTGTAGCACAAGTAACAAAATAATTTAACCAACAAAATCGTCGAGAAACGAAATCTGGAAACATAATACACCTCTGCAGTAAAACAGTCATAAGTCACTCATACGAAAACGAAATCGAGCAAGGTCAGAGGGGTTTGAAAATAGACAAAATTCTCTAAAACTCATGTTTTATACTGAAATTAAGATTTTGAATTTAATATGGTCTAAAATACAATTCAAAACAGAACATTGACAAAATACAGATTTTCCTCAAAAACCAAAATCAACATCATTCAAACGAAACTTGATCCAAACACAACCAAACATGAAATCTAGTCTACCAAGTTTCCAAAAATCATGAATTAGGATTATTAACATATCTCAATCAAGCCTATCACATGGTTCTCAACAAATACCCAAATTCTCACAAGAAGTCTCACATACATGATCAAATCAAGAACGGGCAAAGCCTAAGTTAATTTATATCCATATTGTGTCATGAGGCAACTATGGTCAAGTTTTCACAATAGAGACAAAACTCATCAAAGATAACACAAACAAGAGTCGTCTCTAGAACCAACTACACTATAGGTGATATTTTTAACTTGTATCAAACAAAGAAATTGGAGTACAAGTTACTTGCCTTAACCGAAGATGAAGAACGACGAAAATCAAGAGTAACGGAAATGGATGCCCGACAACGAGCAAAACCCACGAACGAAAATCCACGAACTAATGAATCCAAGCAAACTTGAGCGAAAATCTCCACACGAACAAACTCCACCAAAAGAGAGATGATCCAAGAGGGATGATGACAACAGTGGCTTGCGACCACAAGAGAACACCAAGGGAGAGAGACTAGAGTGGTATATGGTGGTGTAGGAGGTCGGATGGATGAGTGGATGGAGTGCGGCCAAAGAGAGGGGGGTCTCGGCCTGGGGGGTGGGCGTCGGGTGTGTGCGGGTTGGAGAGAGAGAGAGAGAGACCGGGTGCTAGGGTTTAGATGTTAGGGTTAGGGTTAGGGTTTGAGGGGAGAGATATAAATATATATAAAGAGGATTAGGGTGATTGGGTAATTGGGTTGTGGGTAGATTAGGAGTAGTAATATGATTGATTAATGGGTATTGATATGGATTAATTGCATAGGATTTAAAATAGGATTGGGAATAGGATTAGGGTTTTAAAATTAGATTTAAATAAAAGATCAAATCGAATAGATAAAGTAATAAATAAAAGTGGATTATATATCAAAATATATATTGATTTACAAGATAGAAATTATTTGAAATACTACAAATACAAATAACAATAGAAATAGATTTTTTAAATCAACAATCAAGAGTAAAAGATAAAATAACACGAATAACAAAAAAAAACAATAATCATAATGAGCATTAACAAAAATAATATTAATAATACATAAATCAACACATAATAAGAATAAACATAATAATCCAAAGCATAATAAAAATATTTGTATTATAAAAAAAAATATCATTGGGAACTAGTTATAAATAAACTATTGATTAAAAATAGGTTTTAACAGAAGATCTAATAATACATTTTAACAAAGAATTTAAAAGCAGAAAAATTAATGTACAAAAATTTTAAATTTAGAAAAATATACATAAAATACGGGTTTGGGGAAACAAGGGTTACAGTGACAGACTCTATGGCTTCTCAAAGTTCTCCAGGGCCGGATCTTCGTCAAGTAATTCTTAACTGCCAGCAAGGAGTCAACCTTGGAACTCGCTTGAATGAATGGCGAGCCCTTGAGGGAGTCCCTCAACATGAACGCCCAGGGGCCCCGAGAATCCGGACTCCCCATAGGCCGAGGACCAAAAGATCCCCTCCCCAGAGGAGGCGAAGAGAGTCCCCTCCACGTCATCGACGGAGAAGTCATACTCCAATAAGCCGAGCCACACCTAGGGACCGCCAAGATGGAGGGGCACCAATCACTCGGGCCGAGTTCCATAACTTCAAAGAAGATATCCTGCGAGCTCTTAATATTGCCACGAGTCAGGATCAGCGTGCACCTAGCCATCCCCGTGCCCGAGTCATGACTAGCATATACCTAGCCCTCACCATACCGCCACTCTTGAAGGAGAGTCCCGAGGGTCGACCAGATTTGGTCGGAGAGATGACTCGGTCCACCGCTGTCTCCATGAGATGGAGAGGTGCTTCAACAAGATCAATCCCGAAGAGGAACAACGGACCAATAGGTTCCGCTCAAGCAGACCCCCCCTTTTCCAGAGCCATTATGGAAGCTCTGGTCCACGAAGCCTTCAGGTCTCCCCGCTTTGAATCCTACAATGGGAAGTCGGACCCGGCCGATCAAATCGAGAGTTTTAAAACTCTGACGATAATTCATCAAGCCTCGGATGCGCTCCTCTGCAAGGACTTCCTAGCAACGTTGAGGGGAGCAGCACGAGAGTGATACTCCCATCTATCCCCAGCCTCCATCTTCTCATTCGAACAATTTGAAGAGCTCTTCCTCACCTACTTCGTGGGCAGTCGCCGAGCCGAGAAAACGAATGTGTCATTGCTAGCCCCGACCAAAGAAAAGGTGAACGCCTAAGAGATTACGTCTGGTGCTTCACTATCGAAGCCCGGTCTATTGCTTCCCTCAACCAATCAGTAGTGTAACGTCCCTGCCCCGAGCTCGGACAATTTATTCAATTTATAAGATAAATTAGATACTATGTAGTACAACTGCCCACCACAGGCTGCCTCTCAAAAGTTGGTTAACCGATTAGGTGACTCTTGATCATTGGCCTTCATTATTTATATTAGATTTTATTACAGTAAGTTACCGATATGGGATTAATATCACATACGTTACCTTTACTCCCGGATGAAATATACAGCGGAAGCACATGCACCCGGTGGGCCCCCAATGGATTTAAGCCACATCATCAAGACATGCTGCTGCTTCATTCCAACGTGGGTATATACCTTTTTCAAACTATATATATATATATATATATATATATATATATATATATTCATTTATATATATATATATATTCATTTATATATATATATATATATATATATAAATGAATATATATATATATATAAATGAATATATATATATATATATATATATATATATATATATATATTTTTATTATTTTTTTAACACGGGGTGTTACAAGTAGCCTCTGCAGCATTCAGGCACAACGTCACTAATGCCGACTTCAAGGCATCTCTTGCCAAGAAGCCTCATCGGGACTTCTCGGAACTCCTTCTTAGGAGCGAGAAGTACATCCGCGCAAGAAGCTCTCAACCCCCCTCCCCCCCCAGTCCTGAGGAAACATCTTCCGGGAACATACGGAAGAATACAAGCGAAGAAGGGTCTCAAAAATTCCTGTAGGACGACAATGCCCAGCGCCGCCCAGCTCCTCGTTTTGAGAAGTTCAACCCCCCCCCCAATGCTAGTATATCAGCAGTTCTTATGGAGGTAGACAAGGAAGGGCTACTCCGCGGTCCTCCTAGAATGAATACCCCTGGCAAGAAAATGAACAAGGATAAGTGGTGCCGTTTTCATAGGAACCACGACCATGACACGGATAATTGTCGGGCTCTCAAAGAGGAGATCGAAGAACTCATACAGCAGGGATACATGGCCAAGTTCGTCAAAAAAGACGGGGCCGATCTTCCACCTCAAGGAGCCAACAATCGAACCGAGAGGCCCAACGAGTTCCATGACTCCGAACCTGGGCCATCCTCTACCTTATCCATGGAGGTCCAATGGGGGGAGAACCAAAATCATGCCAAGAGGCCTTCACCTTAGCGTAGAAGTAGGTTTTCAGTTTTCAATAAGGCCGATACTTGTAACACGGTCAAAAGCATGTAATAATGGCTCGCCCCATTGAAGCGGCCACTTAGTTTGTCTCAATAAAATTTAGCTTTTTCTATTGAAAATTATTGCATTTGCATCATTTCTATCTCTTTGAGTCACATCTACGACTCGTTAAACGGTAAGTTCGGAGTCCAGCTTGTCCTACATTGCTGCTCCCACAACTTACTAAGCTAAAAAAAATAGGTTTGCAGTCCAACACTTGGTTTGACGCCGCTTTAGTCGCTTGCGAACAAACAAGAGCCGAGCAGCTCACCATTCAGAATTGCTCCTAAAACTCGTTGAAATTCTTAAAACAATAAATTCAGAGTCCAACACTTGGTTCGATGCCGTTTTATCCGCTTGCGAACAAGCAAGTGCGGAGCAGCTCACCATTCGGAATTGCTTCTACAACTCGTTGAAATTCTTAAAACAACAAGTTCTACAACTCGTTGATAATCCCGTAATAAGTAGTTCGAAGTTCACAATCATGGTTCGAAATTGCCTTCACAGCTTGCAAGTATGCAGTTTCGGGGGCTCAAAACGAACGTTCATACTACTCCCCCTGCTGGTTAAATTTTGCAACAAGCAAGTTCGGAGCTCAACTCTTTCCTAGAGTTACTCCTCAAACATGTCTTCCAAATGGCTCTCTCTTAGAGCTTGGTGATGCTCTTCACTCCGCTCGCCTCCCGAGCGGCCTTCTTCTCAATGGGTTCGGAGCTCAACTCTTCTCTAGAGTTGGTCCTCAAACTTGTCTCCCGAATGGCTCTCTCCTAGAGCCTGGTGATGCTCTTCACTCTGCTCGCCTCCCGAGCTGCCTTCGTCACAATGGATTCAGAGCTCAACTCTTCCCTAGAGTTGCTCCTCAAACTCGTCTGCCAAACGGCTCTCTCCTAGAGCCTGGAGATGCTCTTCACACTACTTGCCTCCCGAGCAGCCTTCTTCTCAATGGGTTCGGAGCTCGACTCTCCCCTAGAGTTGCTATTCAAACTCACCTCCCGAACGGCTCTCTCCTAGAGCCTGGAGATGATTCTTCGTCCCACTCGCCTCCCGAGTGGTCTTATTCCAACCGAGTTTGGAGCTCAAACTTTCCCCTAGAGTTTCTCCTCAAACTCGTCTCCCGAACGGCTCCTCTGTCTTAGAGCTTGATGATGTTCTTCTCCCCACTCGCCTCCCGAGTGGCCTTCTTCTGAAAGAGTTTGGAGCTCAAAACTCTCCCCTAGGGTAACTCCTCACACTTGCCTCCAAGAACGGATCTTCCCATGAGTCTTACGAGGATTTTCCTAGCTCATCTTCTTAGCCCATATGATTGGAGCTCCTCTTCGAAGATTCCAAAGACCGAAGCTCTTCTCAACTTGACAGAAATGAAGATATTGTGGGCCTATTTTGACCCTAAATACGGGTGATTCTTCAACTGACCTCCAAAGATAAATTGTAGATCTTCGAGTCAGCTTCGAAACGAGAGGTCAAACACCCCGATCAGACATTCGTAGAACCAGAAAAGTGGGTCACAACACAGCTGCGCCGAAAGTAAAAATAGGGAAATCATCGCCTCAAGATTCACGCTTGGTCTTGATTAACGACTCTAATCGAGCCACGTAGCTCGGATCCAAAATTCGAGCGTTCGAACAACCGAGCGTGAAAATTGAAAAAATCATCGCCTCAAGATTCGCGCTTGATCTTGATCAACGGCTCTGATCAAGCCACGTAGCTCGGATCCAAAATCCGAGCGTCCAAACAACCGAGCGTGAAAATGAGATAAATCATTGCCTCAAGATTTGCACTTGATCTTGATCAACGGCTCTGATCGAGTCACGTAGCTCGGATCCAAAATCCGAGCGTCTGAACAACCGAACGCGAAATTGGGGAAAAGCTCCTCCTCCCAATTCACACTCGATCAAGATCGACGGCTCAGATTCGCCAAAAAACAAAAAGGAAAAGGGGGAAGGGCTTAATGGGTTGGGTTCAGACCCATTACCCACATACATATCCGTTCCTCTTCTCCTCCACCCTTCTTCAAACCTCTGAAAAACCAACTCCAACTCGCCGAGAACCCAACTCCGAAAGCCTTGTTGTCGAGCTCTAAGCTGGTGTCGAGCTCCTCTAAATTTCATCGAACTTCGTAGTCGAAGCAAACTACCCCTTCGCTGAGCTCCTCCCTCGCAAGGCTCCTTCCTCGCCGAGCCACTTCGCTGCGCCGGACATCTATCAGCTAGCTTCTGTACAATATCAGAGTTGGGATGCCTTAGCTTCATCCATGCAATGACCAACCAGTTGGTAATATATCTGAGCCTTCTACTTCTAAGTGATAAGCCTAAAGAGTCTGCATGATCCAAACCTACACATTCAATCTCCACATCGGTTACTTCGACTTCCTTCGAGCTCGAAGGCCGATCAATATTCAAACCAGAGAAAGGACCAGAGAATGATCGAGAAGTTTCTAAATTTGAGACAGTACCTGAAAAATCATTGAAAGAAGTTGTAATTGGGACTATACTCACAACCCCAATACTCCTAGCAATCACCGATGACTCCAGAACCGAACTGCTTGACTTTTTGATGAATAAGCTAGAAAATCCAGATGGGTTTTCCCCTATAACTTTGTAAAAAGAGCAGATAATGAAATCTGGCTGAATTAGAGAGAGACCCAGTGTATCCAAATCCTTTGGACCCAACCCACATGCATCAAGAATAACATGCCAACCATTCTCCTGAGCTAATTTTATCCATAGATAAGGAATTAAGGATACCTAGCTCCACTCATCCTAGATTGAAGTGGGAACACAAAAAGGCCTCTCCTCCTTTTCAGTGTCGCCTTTAGTTTACTAGATTGAACCCTGAGGCTTGGTCAAGAGAAATCTGCAGAGCTAACTTTAGCACCTCTCTTCTCGCCAATCTCCACCATCAACCTGACTGGCTGACTCCCATAATCGTATACAGTGGGAAGACGATTATACGATCGAAATGGGTATGTTTCCGCTAAAAGCTTGAAGGAAGTAGCTCTGTTGACATTACAAATCATGCTATAGTCGTCCTCACTTATATTGATGAAGCTCATGATCAGGGCCGGCTCAAAGATCCGGGTTGCCCTAGCCAAACTCATATTTTGTTGCCCCCTCAGTAAAAAAAAATTAATACTAACAACAAAAAGTAAAAGTAAAAGCAAATAAAATAAATTTATGCAAAGCCATGGAAAGCATCAAATGTACACTAAGCCATAGAAAGCAACTTATGTAAAAATATTTCATGATTTAAAATAAAAATGAATTTAGAAACTGAAAATTTTGTAAATTTCAACAAAGTTATGGAACCCAAAAACTAAATCTACAAGCATAATTTGAAGCAATCATAGAACCCAAGAACTAAATCTACTTACCACACTGTTGCAGCAATGACAGTATATTCCAGAATCTTTTATATACCCATCAAGTAGTTTTTGTTAATAAAATGAACTTGTTAGTGAAAAGGAAGAAGCATATAATGGTAAACTTAAGCAATAAAAATAGTAATTGATTAATAAATACTTTGTCTCGAATATAATACCTACTTTGGTTCCCTCATGTAAAATGTCATCCATGAACACCAACCTGTGGAGGCCCAGATCCCTTCACAAATGATAATTCAGAGAACTAAGTTTAAGTTGAAGCACAAGATTTGTGGAAATAAATGCATATTAATTAAAGATACTCACTTTTTCTGTGAAGATGTCCTCCTATATAGGCCAACACAAGTGTACATACAAATCAATCTAAAATATGTTAGGTATGTTGTAAGGACCTATCTTTATGTTGCAAGGATATCTTTTTGATAAAACCATGATTACATTGTTTTTTTTATCTTCAACTACACCATAAAGTCAAACAAAATATGATTACATTTGCAAAATCAAAATTACATTCGGATTACAATTTGGTTCAAAGAAATATGCTCCTCCTTGCATTTTTTGAAGCAAATTCTTCAATTAAGTCATCATACTTGAGCTTCTCCAAAAATTCATTCTCGATTGAGACCATAACCAATCCACTCAATCTTTCTTGTGATATGGTGGTCCGAAGGTAAGTTTTTATCAACTTTAACTTAGAAAAAATCATCTCCGCCGAGGCAACCGTAACCGGTATAGTCAGCAAAATTCGATAAGCAAACCATGCACTTTGGAAACCACCTTCATCCCAATAAGATCTTATAAAGTTAAGGATGTCAATTGATTTGCTTATCTTCTTTGGCAATATTTTTTCAACTCTCTAAGATCTTGAAATAACTCTTTCTCATAAATATTACATTGTTGATCATGTTCCAAGAAGCTTTGTAGTTTAGTGCAATCCCCCCTCAATTTCTCTTCACTAACACTAACGAACTTCACATTAAATAAAAATCCAAAGATTTCTTCATAGAGCTCAAGTTCCTTTGCTTCTTTCATCATGTCTTCAAAACCATATTCTCTAAACTTTTCAAAGAAAATAATGAGTTCCTTTTGAATAGTAATTGTATCCTCTAAATTCATATTTTTTTGTTGAAGTATTTTGTTAACACGATTAACTTTGTCCAAGATTTTGTACCAAACACATAAACTAATGAAGAACTCAAAATCCTCTAAAGTATTTTTGCACAAACCTTTAGCTTCCGCCATCACAACATCCTCTTTAGAACTATTGACAATTTGAATTAAAGCATCTCTCAATTCCGGTGCTTGATTTCTTATTGCTCTAACACTTTTAATGTGACTTTCCCAATGAGTTACGGATAATGTTTTTGGTGTTAAACCCGTCACATATGTTCTAAGAATATCCCACCGATGTGTGGACCCCGAAAATAAAGTATAAATCTTTTGCACATATGCAAAAAAATTCCTAGCTTTTACACAAGACTTTGCCATATCACATAATGCAAGGTTTAAGCTATGACATCCACATGGTACATAAAAAGCTCTAGGATTTATGTCAAAAAGTCTCTTTTGTACTCCTTGATGTTTACCTTTCATGTTCGACCCATTGTCATAACCTTGACCTCTTATATCATCAATGTCAAGTTTAAATTCAACCAAAGTATCTTCAAGCCGTTTGAAAAGACCAAGTCCCGATGTATCATCAACCTTTACGAAGCCAAGAAAAAACTCTTCCACCTTAACTCCACTTGCAATACAAACAGAACACCTTATTTTAACTCATTTGAATAGACAAGCCACTTCCTTTCATTTTTCTCTCAATTTGAAAAATTACGTGTGTAAAACTTGGATGAAAAACACCTACCACTCTTTTCGTCTCTTGGAAACTCATCATTCTCCATTAAAATCTTGATAGGGCCTCTGTGAACCAACATTACTCTCTTCGAATCATTGATACTTCCCCACAATCCCGGATCGTAATTCACATCAACATCTTTCGTAAAGTCCAAGATGGTTTTATTATGCTCCTCCCTAGATTCTTCATTTACTACATGAATACCTTCATTCATAGGCTCATCATGATCTTCATCACTAGCTTGTCCTTGAGCTTCTTCATCTACATCAATATCTTCATGTTTATCAAGAAATCCATCAATGTCTTCAACACTAGTGTCAATAGCTTCTCCAACTTGACTCGAATGTAGAGATTTTTGACATTTTGCATCAAATAATTTAGAAATTGAGCACACTGGTGATTGTGCAATTATATCTTTGCGTTGCTTGACCCTCCTATTATGAGATCCGGAATTTTGTTTCCAAAATCTCACTCGGTTCTTGTCATTTTCATCCTTTGTCATAGTACCTATAGAATATCACAATAAGAATTAAACCTCACTCGGTTCTTGTCATTTTTAAAAACATGAAAAGTATAGTAAAATAAGTAATATCCCTAAAACAAATATTACTACTTAATATGCAGTAATATTTGTACTTCTCACCTTGCAGATCTAGTTAAAAAATACTGCTTAACATATACGCATATCAATTTTATTTAATTCTCACCTTGCAAATTCTTCTACAAATGGTTACTTCCCTAGTTCAAATTTTCAGTGCTACTAGAGTCACTGTGGTATGTTGGTCACAGAAAATGTCTTGCGTTTGGTATACTTTCTCTTATGAACTTAATGTGTTTAGGTATCATCTTACTATTTTCTAACCTGAAGTTTGTACTTCTATAAGTTGTGCTTCTAGTCATCTACATTCAAGCATTTTTCTGTAAACATGGTGAAACTAAAAGGGATATTTATCTGAAAATGAGTCAAAATGAAAAGACATCAAGTTTGTAATATTCGCTCACCATAGAATTCTATGAATGGTGAGGGCACTAAGAATGGAACTGTTATCAGTGCCAGCCACATTAGGATCTTGGCAAGCCACCATTCAGAGTGCCATGAATTCTGGTAATCATTCAACTTCTTAGTGCCGGCTGTTGAGGGGCATAACGAAGAAGAATATCTAACTCAAAGTTAAAAATTATGCACGCCTAAAGATTTATGTGGTAGAAAACTAGAAATAAAACATCAAATGATCAAATGACAGACTGAAACTGTAAGTTGTATAGTAAACCAGTTAACTGGATTGAGAAAAGTGACGACGTTAACTGGGGCAATGCAAAGTTTAATATCAATTTGTTTTGAAATGAATAGAAGGGCCCACCATTCAAATGAATTAAAAGCATTTGGAGCATGTCTGCTACCTTAATCTGCAAAGAAACACGTCTAATAGCTTTCCTCGAACAAACCCTTAACACTGTTATCCTTCTTCCTTCATAGTAAATCGAGTTCTAGTAAATTTAAGAGTGTTAAACTAAGTAAACCCATTGTCATAACCATCACAGTAATTCAGTAAATAACTGTAAATCACATTCATATTAAATAAAAATCCATAGTTAATCACATTAAAATAAGAAGAAGACGAAGAGAAGAAAAGTAGATATAATACATTTTGACGGAGACCGGAGAGGAAGGACCGAAGGAGATTAGGGACTTAGGGTTTCAATTAAGGCTAGGATTAGGTTTAGGGTTTTGATGGAAAGGATGTCGTCGGCCCGTTGCCCGTCGGAGACTCGGAGCCTCGGTGGAGAAGCAGTACGATCGGAGGAGCGGAGGAGCGGTGGAGCGTGGAGGATTTCGGATTTCAAATCGGGGATGGGAGAAAGAGAACGAAAAGAAAAAGGGATCGAAACTGGAAGAGGAAGAGGTGAAAGAGACATGTGTAAAAAAAATGAAACTTTACTATAGACCCTTTATAAATTTAATTTTACTATATAAATATATATATTGATTTTTTTAAAAATTTTGTTGCCCCATTGAAACGGGGTTGCCCAAGCCCATTGGCTTGTTGGGCTTACCCGTGGGCCGGGCCTGCACATGATCCTCTTCCTAATTGCTGATTCCAACCCAGTCTTCTGGTTCCCATACTGAACATGAGTCTTGAGGCACACTAACTTGTAAGATATGCTGAAGAAAGAGGATGGCTCCTTCCTCGCCGAGCTCGACCTTACCTTCACTTCGTCGAAAACTCGCCGACGTCGAGCTCCAACGCCGAGCTCCATCCCCTCCTCGCCATGCTCCTTCCTCGTCGAAGCTTTGTCAAACTCCCTTCTTCGCCAATTCACAAAGCTCCAGTGACGATCTCCCCTCCTTCACCGAAGCTCTGAGCACCTCGCCTAGCTCGTCGCCGATCTCCATCTCCAGTGCCGAAGCTCCAAGTTGATGTCGAGCTCTTCCAAACCCATCACCTTCAAGGCTTCAACCAAACTCTCCCTCCAATGTGCCTAGCTCCAGTACCTCCGTCGAGCTCCGAAACTGGGCTCCGAGCTTGAGCTCCCACTCTTCCTCGAAGAACCCATCGAGCTCCATCCAGTACCGAGCTCCATCGCCTTCGCCAAGCTCCACCTCCGCCGCTTTCGTCAAGCTTCGTCTCCACATCGATGAGCTCCTCTCGTCGAGCCCCCCTCACCGAGCTTCTCCCTTCAAGCTCTGGTGACCTGGCTCGCCCTCAGCCGAAGACGACGTCGAAGGATGGAGATGAAGGAGGAAGAAGGAAGAAGGCATGAAAGAAGGGGGGAAATCCATGTGGCGGTCAACGGTCAACGTTGATCGGCCACGTGGCGCCATCTCTTTCATTCTCAGCGAACCGCTTGGCCATATCCGAGGGTCCGAACAACCGAGCGTGAAAATGCAAGAAAACACCTGCCTCCCGATGTGCACTCGGCTGATCGTGATCAACGGCTCAGATTTTGCCATGTCATCAAGGTAATTTCTTTTATTTAATTATTAAATCGAATTTTTTATTTAAAATTTTCGAAAAAATAATTAAAAATTCAAAAAAATTAATTAAAAATTCTTTAAAAAAATTTAATTCTGGAAAAATAATTGTTAAATTACAATTATCAATTAAAATTTTTGAAAATTAATTATTAAAATTCGGAAATTGGATAAAAAAAATTCAAAAAATGATTAAAAATTGGAAAAATTCAAAAAAATATGGAAAAATCACAAAAAATCCAGAAAATTTTATAAATAATTTTGGGTATTTTACAAGCTCAAAAAGACACTGTTACATCTCCAACAAGATCCAAACTTTCTCGAGAACTCCGATAAATTCTATTAGCCATTGAAAACGGACAAAACTACTTCTCAAAAGCTGTGAAACTCAGTCTTCAAAAGTAGGGGGCTTGTGATATGGCTAAAAATAGAACCAAATTGGGACCTTCAAATCGGGCACGAATCTTAAAGCTCTCAGGGGTAAAGCAGTAATTTCACTTACAAACAGGTTTGAAATAGAGACTGAGTCTTTCTTCAAAGCCCAATAACCTATAAATGAATCTGTCCTACTAGGTCAGGGTGACAACCCATTACAAACCAACCCAGGTCATTTAAAGAGTAATTCAAATTCATGGTTATCTCTAAAAGACGATTTAAACCAAATCTCTTATCATGAAACGATATAAACTCTACACTTATCCAAAAAAATCGGAACATAGGGATAAATAATTATCTCTAAACTGTCTCTAAAGATGACTATAAATACCGCTCTCCTCCCACCATAAGAAAGGTAATCAATATTTTTTCACATAAACGCTCTTTCATAATCTTCCTGATTAATGACTTGAGCGTCGGAGGGTTCATTGCCGGGATCCATCCCAGTGTATCGAACATTTTGCAGGTCAACGGCAGCGGCAAGGAACCAGTCAAATACCGGTGAAAGTCAACAAGTTTGCCTTTATTATTTTCAAAAGAATCCATAAATTTATCTGTTTGCTCTCACACCAAAATCAACAACAACAACAACATGACATAAGATGCCTATAACCTCAAAAATAGTTTCATGTTGCATGGTGCTATGCTCGTCAAAGTGAAAGAAAGTAATAGAATGATGAAATTATTGAATTATAGTTTCACACTTTCACTTCATTTCCACAAACAGTCACAAGAAGTCAAGGCCGGCCCTAGCCTAAAGCTACCCAATATAGGGCTTTAGGCTTCCGTTTTTTTTTAATCTAAAGATAAGGCCTCCCGCCTCCTCACCTGCCTGGCTGTCTCTTTGGTTTCTAAGAAATATTGCCTCTTTGGTTTTCCAAAAAGGCCTCTTAGAGAGACTCTTCATCTAATTCCAAGTTTCTTTTTCTCTCTCGACTTCCTCTCCCTTCTCTTTCCCCGATGCTCGCCCTTCTCTCTCCCTATCGTCTTCTAATCCTCGTCGTTAAGGCGTCGAGCCTCACCACCGAACCATCGAGCGAGTCCCCTTGTCGGTCAAGCCTCCATCATTGCCTGTGCCTTCTCGTCGCCATCGTCAGCGCCCTCGCCAGTGCCTCCCTTGTCGACCAGACCACTACCCTCGCCACTTACCAGCGGTTGGGGAGGCTAGGGTGCCCTTCTTTTCGTGCACTGCGTCGGAGTTTGTGGAGTTGTTTGTTGGTGTAGGGGCATCGAGGGTGAGGGATTTTTTGAGAAGGCCAAGTCGAAGCCGCCTTGCATTGTGTTCATTGATGAAATTGATGCGGTGGGGAAGCATAGAGGGGTGGGGCTTGGTGGTGGGAATGATGAGAGGGAGCAGACGATTAATCAGTTGTTGAAGGAGATGGATGGGTTTTCGGGGAACAGTAGAGTGATTGTATTGGCAGCGACGAATAGGCCTGATGTTCTTGATTCGGCATTGCTGAGGCCGGGAAGGTTTGATAGGCAGGTGACAGTGGATAGGCCAGATGTTGCTGAAAGAGTTAAAATTTTGCAGGTATTGGATCTTATTGCATTTCCTTTGCCTTTGTTTAATGGTGATTTTCATAGTCTTTATGAGTAATATCTATGTAAATTGCACAAAACCTTTGTAGTTGTTATAATTTTGGATTTAGGGTAGAGGAGATGTTACTTATGTGGTGATTGAGGAGGTGGTAGTATGGAAGATCAAGTGGTCATGACAATGAAGCTTGATTAAGGTCACGACATGGTTGGATGATTGTGGGTTAATGTTAGTAGTGTCATGGAAGAGGAGTTGCTAGCTATGTGATTATAGCTACGGCTATGGTGGTCGATGGGATGTGCATATGGCGATGTGAAGGATTAGGTAATGTCAGTGGTGGTGTGGGAAGACGTCAGCTTTTGGGTTAGGTTTTGATGACTATCTAGGTGTAGTGGTGGAGGAGAAATAAGAGGAGTAAATGTGGTCTTGGGGGTGGTAAAGTAGGTGGTTGAGGATTGTATTAAGGTTTTAGGTTTGACATAGTGAGTACCACGGTTTGGATTTGTTTATTATGAGTTAAGATAAATAATTTAATGATTCGCAGTGGGAGGTTTGATCCCATGTTTATTTTTCTGTTAGCATAATATTCATAGATATCAATTTGATGAATATTTACCCTCTGATAGCTTATGTAAGTTTACTACTTAGCCCTTGAGGAGAGGATCAAGTGAGATGCACATGGCCAACTTTTTACTCGATACAAATTACATGTTGTTGGAGATAGTATTGGTAAATCTAGTGTGTAGGAAGGATATCAGTATGATCTTCCTTCTCCTTGCCTTCTCCTTGCACGATCTCCGGGAAAAGCATTGAGATTGTGTAGGGGGCACAATGTTCAGGGAGGTCCTTACCCCTGGGTTAGATTTATTTCTAGAATTGAAAACTTTAAGAGAAATTATACAAGTGAAAAATGATACAGAAATTGACATACTTAATTATATTAAAAGACTTGATTATTTTCCAAATGCATATATTGCTTATAGAATAATGTTAACGATGCTCGTAACTGTTGCTTTGGCGGAAAGAAGTTTTACAAAACTAAAATTAATAAAATCTTATCTAAGATCAACAATGTCTCAACAAAGATTAAATGGATTTGCTTTATTATCAATTGAAAAAGAAATGTTAAATGAAATTGATTACAATAATACAATAAATGATTTTATATCATAAAAAGCCTGAAAGATAACATTTAAATAAAAATATATTAATTTTAACAAAATATTATTATAAGGTTTTAAAATGCCTCATTTCAGAGTTCGCTGTAAGTCTCAATAAGTGTTGGGTCGGCCCTGCACGAAGTGATAAAATGGAATAACCGTTAGCGGAGAGTTTAACCATGAGTTAGTCTAATTATCAACCGGTTGAGAGTTAAACAATCAGTAGGTTTTCATCTTGAATTAGTTTCACTTTGTTTAACAACACACTCAAGCATAGGTGATACAAGGGAACGGTCACTAGTAGAGAATTGTGTGGTGAGTTTGTCTAATCAAATGATCAACATAGTTTATCTTCATTTATCGTGAAATCTATGAAAAAATATAAAAAAATTGCACATCAATAGATACACAAAATATGTATATTAATAGATTTGTTAAGGATACATGTAAGCTTAAATATTATCTCTCAATGTATATCATACCACATTCTCTCTATCCTGTTGGGATTAGGGCATCAACCAACGCCCGTTGACACAGCGGAACTAATAGAGCAATGAAGAAGTCGAAGTAGATGGGACGAATAAATTGAGCAAGCAAGTAGATCCACCAAACTAACACAAACACAATGATGACTTATCATGGTTAGCTTTTGCTTAATCCGGAGGGAATATAGGGGGATCTGATATTCAACTAGAAGAGATTAAAAGGAGTTATTGATTCACTCAAGACAAGGAATTAAACTCACTCACCAAGAATTATCTCTCTCTCGAGCCTCTCTTTGCAACGGAGAAAATAATCTATGAAGTACTGTCTCTCATATTGGAGAAATTTACAATATATATAAAAGAATAGAGAGAAAACCTAGGTCTAATCTTGATTCTCAGTCGTCCGATATAACCTGGAAAAGAAGCAACTGAATAGGAGCCGCACAATCTAACTTGGAGTTGAAGAATGGGCTGAAACGACCTAACAAATCGAAGCCCAAAAACGAACTCAGCGCCGCGGTTGGTCGACCGTCCAACAAGACCGGTCGACCGTACCACTCTCTGACATTCCCTGTACTTCGAGCGGTCGGGGGGCGCAGTCGGGGGTGCGGTCGACTGCAACTATGCCTGCACCTTACTGCTGCTGTTTTCCCTTCTACTTACTTCGACGCTTCGACCTCCGTTCTTCATCTTACCTTCTTCTAATCTGAACAACGAGTATATAAGACAAAATTCTAACAAACTCCACCTTGGATTGCATACGTGTGCTATCACATGATGTATTACTCATCTCCAAACTCTAATGAATTCTACTTGCAAAAAAAACTTAGAATAATAGCTTCTTCTTCTAGTTGAACTGATCTCTACCCAATCTCACCAAATTCAGTATACCCCTTCAAGAATACACCTCCATAGATGTACTCACGAAGTTGCCAAAATCTGCACGAACTCCACCTACCCTTAGGCTTTCTCCACCTCTCGACGATATTCGAACGTCGTGGTCTCGTCTCGATGATTCTAGTTGCGAAAAATTAGCTGAGCTTGCGGGAATAATGAAAAAAGAACTATCAACCCCTGCGCAAGATTTTTGAATTTCCCAAAGCTTGTAGAGATTGTGTTGGCTTGGCCCAATCACTCTCATACCTCTAATCACTTCACGACGACCTTGAAAAACAGACAGAACTCCACCTCGAGCTATGTACCTACAGCCCCGTGCATCAAGAGTTCCCAAGGAACCAGATTTCGTTTCAGCAGAGGAATATGCAAAACATCCCTTAAAGTGAACATATTTAGACCTGACATCTTCAACTCAACTGTCCCTTCACCAACTACTTCACAAATCTCCTTAGTTCCCGTTGTCACACAACACCCCGTGGTAGACTTATAAGTAGAAAATAACTCCCTCTCAGAGCAAATATGAGATGAACTCCCTGAGTCAAGAAACCAACTAGAATCCACTTCTAAAGAATTTGAAACAAGAAAACACAAACCACCTGAATCAAAGGCACTAACCACATTAGCGACTGAACTTTTGTTCTTGGCACTCTCCTGATTCTGTAATTTTAAATAGTCTTCTTAATATGCCCTGGCTTTTTGCAATATCAACAACGGATCGAATCATTTTGCAAAGCACTTTGTCTTCCCCCTGAAGGACCATCCACTGCTAGATAACTTGGGAAAGGCGATGATTTTTGAGTCTCTTTCCTAAGTTGATTTTCCTTCAATTTGTTGATTACACCATCTACCAAAATACTCTCCTTGGCAGATCTACCGTGTAGCATGGTAGTGATCAAAGGCTCGTACGAATCCGGCAATGAATATATCAGGTTGAAAGCTTTATCTTCCTCACACATATCTGCGTTGATTGCCTTAAGTTCAGATAATACCTTATTGAACTCTGTAATATAGTCTTGGGGATCGGTACCTTCCTTCATAGATAAACGGAACAACTTCCTCTTCCAATGCATCCTATCTAATAATGACGAACCAGAGTAGTCAGCTATGAGTTTTTCCCACAAACTCGACGCATCAGTTTCTTCAAGAAATCTGCACTTGACCTCATCCGCCAAGGATAATCGGATCAGACTTATGGCTCTTTCACGAATATCTTCCCAACCGTCATCCTTCATATCAGTTGGCTTTTCTTTCTTCTTAATGGCTAACTGCAACAGTTCTTGAACAAGAACATCATACATGTTAGTCTTCCAAAGATTGAAGTTGATCTTTCCATCGAACTGCTTGATCTTCAAAATACTGTGACCTGTCATCTTAACCAAGGAACTCCGCAACCTGAAGCTCTGATACCAGTTGTTGAGATTGGGGCATCAACCAATGCTCGTGGTCGCAGCGAAACTAATAGAGCAATGAGGAAATCGAAGTAGATGAGACGAATAAATTGAGCAAGCAAGTAGATCCACCAAACTAATACAAACACAACAATGACCTATCCTGATTAGCTTTTGCTTAATCCGGAGGGGGGGAATTTAGGGAGATCTGATATTCAACTAGAAGATATTACAAGGAATTATTGATTCACTCAATACAAGAAATTAAACTCACTCACCAAGAACTATCTCTCTCTCGAGCCTCTCTTTGCAATGGAGAAAATAATCTATGAAGTACTACCTTTCATATTGGAGGAGTATACAATATATATAAAAGAATAGAGAGAAAACCTAGGTCTAATCTTGATTCTCAGTAGTCCGATATAACCTGAAAAAGAAGTGACTGAATAGGAGCCGCATGATCTAACTTGGAGTTGAAGATTGGGTTGAAATGACCTACCAAATCGAAGCCCAAAAACGAACACTGCGCTGCGGTCGGTCGACCGTCCAACAAGACCGGTCGACCGTACCACTCTCTCATATTCCCTGTACTTCGAGCGGTCGGGGGGTGCGGTCGGGGGGTGCGGTCGACCGCAACTTGGGACAGTCGACCGTAACTATGCCTGCACCTTGCTGCTGCTATTTTCCCTTCTACTCACTTCGACGCTTCGACCTCCGTTCTTCATCTTAGCTTTTTTTAATCTGAACAATGAGTATACAAGACACAATCCTAACAAATCCCTCCCTCTCAATGCATGTATCTCATAACACAAATTCACACCCGAGAGGGTCTATGTGAAACCATCAAATTCCTGCAGGTATAATGCGAATCGAATTATTCCAAATGGCATGGAAGCAAAAGTAAATGCCATTCTTCACTCACGGTCCTACTATCAATCTAGTAGACCAAAATTCGAACAAATTAAGCCTTTCACTTCAAAGGTGACAATTCATAATATTGGAAGAGGGCTTTTGTTTTACTTCACTTTTTAGATAGATCAGGTGTTCAATTCTAACTGCGGAATAACTTAACAACGACGACAAAATGCAAGAACAATAGAATCAAAATAAGAGAACAAAGAACAACCAAAAGTAACACACAAGAACACACAAGATTTTTTTGAGGTTCACCCAAAATAATGGCTACTTCCCTGCATAGAGGCACTCATGCGATTTCCACTAGAAATATAAAGAATAAGTTTACAAATCTCTCAAGATCTCACTCTTAAGGTGTCGGGTTTCACTCTATCTCCATCTCTCTCAATGACGGCTGGTAGATCTCTATTTTCTTTTCAGTTAACCCTAAAATTGTACATAATACAATATATATTGGTTTTCTCAACTTTCTGTAATACCCCGGACCCCCGTTTCCAGACATCCTTGACACAACCAGAATCTTTGCCTTATAATGCATCTCAACACAGTAAATAACACGAAAATTTAAAAACATTTTATTGCGAAATAAGTCATTACATTATTAATTACAAATGTATATTGTTCCTGAACAAGGAATACAAATTACATTAACTCATTACAACTGATTACAAAATATTTAAACTTCTTTTGTAAAAACTATCAGCTGTCTTGCAGAACGGCAATCAACTGGTCATTGCCGAACTTGCTGAGTGGTCAATCTGCTTCTCTGGGACTTGTCCCTCGGCTTCAGCCTTCCGCTACGCGACTCTGATATTTCTGTAACTGCTTGAATGGTAGGCATATACACTACCACTCCACTGGGATGCTCTGCTTGTCTTGAGTTTTCCTATACTCGCGACCCGGTATCCAGCACCTAATTGAGTAGGCACGTCAGTACTTATATGGATGCAATGCTGATAAGAAACAGCGATCTCCAACTAGCAATCACAATCAGCCTTTAATGGAAACAGAAATGTGCATCCTAATTTCCTAGTGTCTGTGTATGCCATGACCTGAAGTTTAATGCATAGTACAAAATGCACAGAATACAGATGCACTTAGTCTAATGTCAGCAAGACTCTGGATACGCATGCATCCCATACTACATACGTTCCAGATCAAGCCGTTTCCTCCAGTTTTAGGGTTCCGAACCCTCGTCATGCAATATATTCCACTATTGTACTCAACCTGTTCCTGATAGATACAATCATGGCTGGTACATCCTGTAGTTATTACTGCTAAACACGGTGGTGTCTTTATTTGCCACTAGTGCCCCAATCCCGTCTGGATCGCACCAAATGTCGTGACGATCTTACAGATATACAATCGCATATCTATGGCGCCGAAGATCCATGGGACAGTAGCCTATGGTCTGTTCGTGTCCACTTAAAATAAGAATATGACGACCTCAAAGGTCTAAGCCCCCTATCCGACAAGAATCCTCCTATTCTTACCACGACACTTCAGAAATCAATAGTGCGAGATACGCACAGCAGTATGTATCCCTAATGATAGAAAGAGACAATCCTGGTTATCACCACCTAGTGCTGGCTCTTAGAACGAGTCGAATTATAGGGTATCACCCCTAACACCAACTCGATCTTCAAGCAAACAGAAATGAAAGCTTAAATAATACAGTTTACTGAAAATACGTTTATCACTCAAATTATGCACAGTGCCTTATGAACAAATGTTGAGCCTGACTGGTCGTTCAAAATAGCAATTAATCACGAAGAATCATTTATCGATTTTCCAATACCTTCACACGTCTTCGACCATATCCCGAGCCTGTGACTCTTAGAAAGTAGTCCATCGGCGCTCAAAAGATGCATAAAAAATTTGTAAATGAAGGTAAATATACACAAACACCAACACCCGACCACTGACAAACTCAGACATCAAGATATTCTAGACGAGGCAGATAACCTAGCCTATCAACCCCTAAACACCGGCAATCCAATCTCCATCAGTCGCCACCACCTCCGTCTCAGATCCCATCCAGTATCCCGATTCGCGGTCAACCTTCTTTCGGTAAACGAACTGACAGCGCACAGAAAAAATCACTCTCTCTAGGTGGAAAGAAATAAATCACAATACTTGCCGACTAGGTTGATAGTCCTAGGGTATCACAACCTAAACTTGCTCCAAGCTATATTAGCTACGAACCACAAACAACAAATTGACCATAAAGCTTTTCTCCCAACTTACTCACGTGTCCACCATGAGTACTAAGCACAAGAATCTCATATAAGTCCCAAATGAAGTGCTTAATAGGGATAACCATCCAACATCTTAAAACTCAAATAACCTTGTAGTCATAAATCCTGTAGCGTGTAGAACATTCCATAATTGATGCTATACTGATAGGAATCCAACAAAATTAGACTTTTTAGAAAGGTGGAAACTTCTACTAAAATTTTCTAGTTGAAACTCTCTCAAATTCCCTATAGAACTCAAGTTCTCTGAGTTAACACATGCTTGAAGTCGATCAAGATAGCAGGTTGTTGAACTTGTAATATTCATAACTTCCAAAATATAATTCGGAATTGTATGATATTACTTATTCTGGAAACCTAAGACCCTAAACTATAAGTCTCTAGTTAACCATTTCTTCAAATTCAGCCATCTAGGGGCTATACAATCTTAATATGCTCTCGGCTTTGCATTTCTTCCTAAAGCTGCATCTTGTCATCAACGTACAAACTTGTTTACTTGTCGGAATTACTTGATTTTGGATTCTTTGGAAAGGTGGGCGTGTATAATACAACTTTCTAGTTGAACACCTCATCAGATTTATCCACTAAAGTCCTCAAAAACTCCAATTTCTATCAGGTGCACATATAGGAAAAATTGATTCATTTAACAAACAGGGTCTCGACTGAGACTGGTTCTGCCCCAATCTTAGAAAAATCATAACTTTTGCTACACAAAATGAAATTGCCTGATTCCAGATATTTTGGAAAGCTATGACTCTATAATACAAATCTCTAGTTGATCATCCTTCCAAGTTATTAACACATAATTCCAGAATTACACATATTCACAGATCATGCAATCTGAGCTAGAAAATGAACACAGTTTAGTTAAAATTCCCTAACAAATCAACCATAAGTTCAAAGCTTATGGAATTTGAGATTCTGAAACTACTCATATACCACTCAATTGTGTCCAAAAATTGCATCTAGATTCATACTACAAAGAGAGTTATGACCCTTCAAACATAGCATAAAAATTCTATTGCTTTTCAGACAGGGTCTTTATCTCTATATACAATTTATTTTTGAAACTTCATCGAATGCTATCTAAAAATTCTAAAATCTTAGAATCATGATCTAGACACATACCACAATCTAAAGTGAAAATTTCATTGCAATATCATGTACCCAAAAGTAGCTATGAATTAATGAACATCAATCTTGAAACAGTCAGATTCAGCTTCTGGTTTTCAGACCAGTTGCTAACTCATAATTTTTTGAGGTATCAAAAGATCTCAGAAAATTACAAAATTTGAAACTATAGTTTTAGACATATACAAGAGCATCCAGAAAATATTTGAACTTAAGGTACCCTACCATTTCTGAGTTATGATTTTTGAAAGACACACCAAGTTATCACACAACAGTAGTTTTCAGTCTTGCTTACTGTCCGAAATTGGAGTAGATGTTTGGGCTACTAAACAAACTCAGAAAAATATGAAAAAAATAGAGGATACTCTAACTCATCCTACAACATGCCACACAAATTTCATAATCAAATTTTAAACCATTTGCAAGTTAAAATTTTCTAATTACAAACATACAAAAGTAGAAGAACACTCATCTTTGGAGTTGATGCACAAGTCTTGGCTCCTCCTCCTTATCTCCAAAGCAAAAAAAAATGAAGCTCTATTTTTCTCATACTCTAATTCTCTTATTATTTCTCACTTTCTTATCTTTTTTTCTAACAAGAAGAAAAATGAAGAAGGATAGAAGAAGAAAATGAATGGAACTTGAAAAAATGAAATGGAGAGAAGGGGGGGGGTTAAATGACCGGGATTTGGAGCAGGTAGGGGTGGGGGTGGGGTGATGAGGTGGAGGGTGGAGATGGAGGGTGGGGTGGGTGAAGAAATGAATGGTTGAGATGAATGCCAACACACAAAAATTTAGGAGCTTCTTGAGTGTTCTCATTCTTTCATGAAGATCTCTTCATGGCACATTTGTGGCCATTGGATCTTCATCAATCAAGATGATACACTCATCCTAAAGTAGGGTTAGTAACCCTAGGTTAGTTTTTCCTAACCTTAGGTTTAGCAACCCTAACCCTAGGTCAAACAATGTATGGTTTATTATAATTCAAATCATTATAGGTATCCATAGAAAAATACATTCAAATATTTAGATTATAGGTTATATACGGACATATTCATATACAAAGCAATTATAGATCATATATCGTATACAATCTAATACGATCCAATCAAATATATATATAGTGATATATATATACTTACAAATAGGGTATTTATTTGTAAATTACAAAAATATATTTTATAAAAATTATTATTTTTCCGGAAGATTGTCTTGTCAAAACAATCGGGACAACACACATAGTTTAATTGAGAAGATATCACGAATATACCTCATCGGGTTCAGAATAACTAATATATCTGAAATTTCTCAATTGAAACTAATAATCATTAAAAAAAATACATACTCGCGTGAAATTCCCACTGTGCACGGATTATGATGCAAAATAGCAATATACTATTTTGTGGGGTATTACACTTTCAATCTCAGCCGCTCATCAAACAGCGTCGGACGGTCGACCGCAACACCATGTCGGTCGACCAGTTCTCTCCTTTGATTGTACAGGGTCCAACAGAGTGTAGGTCGGTCGACCGATCGCCTCTTCAAGTTACAGGGTAGAGGCAGAGAGCGAGACGATTGACTACACGGTCGACCGTACATTGCCTGGGATGCGGTTGGGGGGTGTGGTCGACCGCACGGTCGACCGCAACTCTGCATGTAGCTTCAAACTACTCTTGAACTTCTCACTACCACTTCGACTCCCCTTCTCGTCTATCTTCTTCAACCCATTATCTTGTATTGGATCCACAAACCCCAACAATCTCTCACTTGGAGACATATACACGAAGTCTCTAACCTGTTCTTCATTCTTCCATTGGCCTAGTCTAGTCTTGTGCCTCTACGGGTATCCTCAACAATTAACCTGGAGACAATTCGATAGCGGTATAGCAAAACTAATGTTTCCTGCTATCTACCACCTTAGTGAGCATGTCCACCGGATTCTTAGTGCCAAGAATCTTAGTTAGCTTTAACCATTTCTTCTCAACCGTAATTCTAATAAAATGATACCTCAATTGAATGTGCCGAGTCCTAGAGTGATATGCCAAGTTTTTTGCCAAGAAAACTGCACTTTGACTGTCACACCGTAGTTCACCTATGGGTTGCTTCCTGTCCAACTATTTCATAAGCTCCGAAATCCACAACATGTCTTTCGTTGCTTCTATAAGTGTCATATACTCTGACTCCGTGGTTGAATGTGCTACAACCTTTTCTAACTGCGAAGCCCAACTAATAGTTATTCCTTCAACTATAAACACATACCCTGTAGTACTTCTGCAGCCATCACAATCGCCCAAAAAATCTGCATCCACATAACCATGTATATGCAAAGAATCTCTTTCAAAACAAAGAAAGTGATCTGAAGTACCTGCTAGATATCTAAGAATCCACTTTACTGCAACCCAATGTTGTTTACCTGGATTCTTCATGTAACGACTGGCAACACCCACTGCTTGTGCGATATCTGGTCTTGTAGACACCATCGCATACATCAAACTCCTAACGGCTGAGGCATAAGAAATAGTAGCCATTTCCTCTATCTCTGCCTCTGTCTTAGCACACAAGTCTATCGATAACTTGAAGTGAGCAGCCAAGGGACAAGTGACTGGCCTCGCGCCATCCATGTTGAACTCTTCAACACCTTCTTCACGTAGTCCGCTTGAGATAACCAAAGCTTCTTGCTTCTCCTGTCTCTACTAATCTTCATGTTGATGATTTGTTTTGCTTCACCCAAGTCCTTCATTGAAAACTCTGAAGCTAGCACCTTTTTGACTTCCTTGATCTTCTCCATATATGAACCTGCTAACAACATGTCGTCCACATACAATGCCAAGGTAACTATATCATTGTCCTCATATCTACGAACATACACACAATGATCCGTTTCGCATCTATCGAAACATTTTTATCTCATTAAGTAATCAAACTTCAAGTACCATTGCCGCGATTTTTGTTTGAGCCCATAAAGACTCTTCTTTAATCGACACACTATGTCTTCTTTCCCTTTTGCTTCAAAACCTATGGGTTGTTTCATGTACAGCTCTTCTTCGACATCACCATAGAGAAATGTGGTCTTAACATCCAACTGCTCTAAGTGCAAGTCTTTAAGTGCCACAATACTAAGTAAAATTCTAATTGAAGCCATCTTCACAACCGGTGCAAAGATCTTAATATAATCAACACCTTCTCTTTAAGAGAATCTTTTCACAACAAGCCTTGCCTTGTACCTCTTACTACCATTTGCCTCATCTTTGACTCTGAAAAACCTATTTGTTCATAAGAGCATGCTTTCCTACAGGTAACTTGGTCAACTTCCAAGTTTGGTTCTGTTCTAAAGAGTTCATCTCGTCATTCATGGCTAACTCCTACTGAATTCGAGCATCATCCCTCAAAGCCTCCTCATTAGTCTATGGCTCTCCTGAATCCGTGTACAGAACATGCTCGTGAACAATACTAGATGATGGATCAAATATCTTGATTGGCCTGCCCACTCGTGTCGATCTCATCAAAGTGGGCAGCGGTTCACCGACCGGTTCATGCTTTCCAAACTGTTCTGGCTGTACCTGTTCATCTTGGACAATCTTCTCATTCCCAGTGATCTCACCATGAGCCTCCTGTACTACCTGTGGTACCTGTACCTGCTACTGCACTGTAGGGCCCCCACCACTAGGGCTGCCTTCAGAATTTGAATCTGAGTCTGAGTCTAAACGCTAATCTGACTCTGAACTAGTTGTACTGTCTTGACCTGTGTACCTGTCTTTGTATAAGATCTCTTCATTGAACACTACATTCCTGCTGTAAATGACTTTATTATCCACAAAATCCCAAAGCCTGTAACCATACTCATCGCCATCGTAGCCAATGAATACACACCTCCTAGACTTAGAATCCAACTTCTTTCTTTCTTCCCTGTCAATTAGTGCATATGCCATAAGGTCATAAACTTTCAAATGCGAATAATTGACAGTTTTACCTGACCATAGTTCTTTTGGAATGACCCCATCATGGGCACTAGACGGGCAATGGTTAATCAAATACACTGTTGTATCCACTATAACTGACCAAAGATGGATCGGAAGACCCGCATGAAGTCTCATACATCTCGCGCTTTTGAGTATCGTGCAGTTCATTCTTTCTGCTACACCATTCTCCTATGGAGTCTTAGGAACTGTCTTGATTCCTCTGATACCTTCTTTAGCCAGACAGTTAACAAACTCTTTGCTTGTGTACTCACCTCCATTGTCTGACTTTATTGCTTTCACCTTGCAACCTGTCTCTGTAACGCCCCGAATTCTAAATAAGACCGAATTTGAGATTTCACAGGATCTTTACTTCACTTCGTACAATTTTACAAGAAATTTAAAATTTTTTCAACAATATTAGAGTTCAATTACATTTCATTTACACAACGGAAGAATGAAAATTTACAACATTGATAGCAATATATAACTTGTACAACATTATCAAATAAGTCATCGATTACATCATAATATCTTCATAGCATAGTCCATTACCTGCATATCAACCTGTGGGCACGTCAGTCACTTGTAACTAACAAAAGTGTTATACTCGGCTATCATCTCTATGTCGTACATATAATGTTCTCATTAATTTAACAATCACAACAGATTTGAATGAATAGATAAAGTGTTAAATTGTGACTACGCTAAACATGTAAGTGTATGCCATGCCTTAATGCCTAATGCACATATTTTTATACTAAAATGATACTAATGCACATTTGTTCGGATTCTATGCATCCCATACTACATAGGTCCGAGGGCAAGCGTTTACGTACTCCACAATAAAGGGCTCGATCCTTCGCCATGATAACTACGCAGTAATAAGACAAGGTTTAGATCATTCCATGAATTTGAATCCCAGCCTCAGAGTCCACCGCTGACTATTATAACAGATCCCACATCGTGCGAATCATCTCGCAAGTGACCCTCTAGCCCCGGTATACGTATATACATGGGAGTATGGCAAACTACTCGCCTGACTACTCAAGATCCCGGAGTCCACCGCTGACCCGTCCTCATAGCCCTGGATTTAAATATAAAAATCCGTCTCCCACAGAGCAACCTCAGTCCACCAACTGGGTCTATAGCCTCGGAGTCCACCACCGACTATATAGAGCACCCCACTTACGTTTGCCCAGGTTTACTACATCTTCACTTATGTGCTTACTTAATTATTTCAAGACATGAATAATTTTCCAAACCTAAAATTAGTTTTACCTTCTACCGAACTTAATCAATATTTATCAAGATGGCTCCA
Organism: Hemerocallis citrina; assembly: GCA_017893485.1. Classification (NCBI taxonomy): domain Eukaryota; kingdom Viridiplantae; phylum Streptophyta; class Magnoliopsida; order Asparagales; family Asphodelaceae; genus Hemerocallis; species Hemerocallis citrina. The sequence continues at coordinate 27,405,313 of CM030363.1, forward strand.
TGGCTATATCTCAAAAATCACATTTCTACATCTTTTATTTCAATAGTGCCGGTACACGAGGTCTTACTAATTCTAAATCACAATCTTTTCATGTACGAGATTTCTATAAGTACACATACCCCTTTAATAATCATGTCTTAAACCTAGATAATTTCATCCTTCAACTTATTCACAAAATAATCAATTCTTCTCACTATTCATGATCTATTTATTTATTCACATTCTTTTTGAACCAACATTCATTTACTCGGCTATTCTCTCTATGCCGTACATATAACGATCTCATTACTTTAACAATCACAACAGATTTGAATGAATAGATAAAGTGTTAAATTGTGACTACGCTAAACAAGTAAGTGTATGCCATGCCTAAATGCCTAATGCACACTTATTCGAATTCTATGCATCTCATACTACATAGGTCTGAGGGCAAGCGCCTACGTACTCCACAATAAAGGGTTTGATCCCTCGCTATGATAACTACCCAGTAATACGACAAGGTTTAGATCATTCCACGAAATTGAATCCCAGCCCCGGAGTCCACTGTTGACTGTTATAATAGATCCCACATCGTGCGAATCATCCCGCAAGTGACCCTCTAGCCCCGGTATACGTATATACATGGGAGTATGGCAAACTACCCACCTGACTACTCAAGATTTCGGAGTCCACCGTTGACCCGTCCTCATAGCCTTGGATTTAAATATAAAAGTCCGTCTCTCACAGAGCAACCTCAGTCCACCAACTGGGTCTATAGCTTCGGAGTCCACTGCTGACTATATAGAGTACCCCACTTACGTTTGCCCAGGTTTACTACATCTTCATTTATGTGCTTACTTAATTATTTCAAGACAAGAATAATTTTCCAAACCTAGAATTAGTTTTACCTTCTACCGGACTTAATCAATATTTATCAAGATGGCTCCATGGCCATATCTCAAAAATCACATTTCAACATCTTTTATTTCAATAGTACCGGTACACAAGGTCTTACTAACTCTAAATCACAATCTTTTCATGTGCGAGATTTCTATGGGTACACTGTACACATACCCCTTTAATAATCATGTCTTAAACCTAGATAATTTCATCCTTCAACTTATTCACAAAATAATCAATTCTTGTCACTATTCATGATCTATTTATTTATTCACATTCTTTTTGAACCAACATTCATTTCAAGAACCCAATTTCACTACATGAATTGTTACAACAAATCTAAATTATCACCATGTTTCAATTCACAAAATATTTCTTAAACATGATACAAGTGTAATTTATTCTTAAAAGATCAATTTACAAAAATACTACTTCTCACCACATAATTCTATTCAAAAAATATTTTATTTCTTTTTACACTTCAAAATATACAAGAAGCTATCTCTTAATAAATTTTCATTTCATTTCATACTATTACTAAGGTTTCCTTCTATTTTTAAAAGGCCAATTCATGAAAAAAATCAAAAGTGAAATAAAATGAGGAACCTGGGTTGAACCCATGCCCTTAGGGTCAAATCCGGTCAACACCCAAACCCGGCCCAGCTAGCCATTAAGTCCATTGTGGACTTTTGTCATATACCAAAAGTAATAACACTTTATATATACAATACAATTTTGGGATTTTGTTAAAAGAATTAAAAACAAATGCGACTATCCAGTTTCGAACCCAAAATCACTTGCAAACAGTTGCTCTGTATTGTACAAGCTAACCAGTAAGTCCAAGTGTATTTTCTATTCAAGAGTTATAATAATATGCTTTTGTTCATACAAATTTGAATTTAATTCTTTTAAAAATAATTTCTTCTTTTATTGTATTGAAACAAATTTTCTATTTTTGATTGAGATAAATATGTTAAACAACAATTTCAAAGTTCAAATTTAAATTTAAGAAATATATCTTCATTTAAAAAAATAATTTTTCCTTTCTTTTTGCATACAAATTTCATCTTCCCCAAACCTCGAAACTAAAATCATGTTTAGTAAACTAGTTCATATACTATATTATACTAGTTACAATTTTGTGAATAAAACAAGCATGTCTCTTAATTAATCAAAGGATCTCATTCAAGCAAAATTGTATTTTTTTCAACCTATGTCGACATAAAAAGCTATTTTTTTCTCCTTTCTTTTTCTTTCTTAATCATCATGTCGAAATATGCCATTCTTTATCATGTTCTAAAAGAAAATCACACATTCAACACAACATACAAATTTACAAAATTTTTTAACATGATTCATATAATTACTTTCTTTAGTTGAATTCTCTTTTTAAATTAGCATGGTAACAATTTGTTCACTAATTCTCAACATGATCATTACATATTGTGTTAGCATGAATTCTACTTATTTCTCACTCAATTTATATCACTCAATTTAAACTAATTAGCATGCAAGTCCTACTTTAGAAAGGAAAGAGATCACCCACCTTAATTGGATAATGAAAGCCACTAATGAAAATGACTCCTTCTAGCTCCTAGCTCCACTAGCACTTCCTTGCTCCTAGCAGTGGCTTCTCCTCCTAGCAACTCCTCCAAGTAAAAGAACTCTCACTCTCTTTCTTTTCTTTCTTTCTTCCTTTCATTCTTTTCTTTCTTTTGATTTTGAGAATATTTTTTGTGCAAGAGAAAAGTAGGAAATGGGGGCTCTATATATAGGGTTTTGTGAGGGTCTAAAGTACAAAAATCCGACCTTAATAACTCTTCAAATTTATTTTACAACTCTCTACTTTTCTAACTCCTAAAACCTCCATCTCTTCATCTCCCCACTCTCCACCAACTCAACCTCCAAACTTTTCTCCTCCCCCTCTCAAAACTGGCTTCCCCCTTGCCCAAAAAATGGTCCAAATTTGTGTGTGCATGCACACATGCACAAACAAATATGAACACATTTCTATAATCCTAAATGTGTACAAAAAGTTGTAACTTGTCATGTAATAGTCCAAGTTCAACTTAATTTGTGTTTTTATTAGTGGGCTTGCTACATGGGCTCATTATTAATTAATTTATTTAGTTATCTAGTGAGCTCTTCTCCTAATGGGCTAGATTTTAATCTATAGGTCCATGGATCAAAGGATGGCTAATTAAAACTTATGCATGCTAAAAATTTGTAAATGAGAACAACAAAATGAGAAAAAAAATTTGCACGTGCATCATATGTGCAAAATTTTTTTAAAATGCATTTTTATCAAAATAGGGGGAAAATAAATTTTCGTTTTATAAAATACATAAAATAAATAATTTAAACACATAGAAAATATTGTACGTAGCGATGGAAATACGTGCATCAAAAATACGTAAAAAGCACGTAAAATGCAGAGATTGAAATTTGATATTTTTGTTGACTCAAAATAGTGTAAAAATCCATACAGGAAGTGCATAAATAGTCGGTGATCAAATATGTGCAAAATACGTTACAAAATACACGTGCGTAACACACGAGGGCAAAATTGTAATTTCCAATTTTGCGGGGTGTTACAGTCTCATTCTCGACCCTAGCCTTCCAAGCTCTGAATGTCTCAAATACTTATGATTTCTCATGAATTGCATAAACCCAAACCTTTCTTATATCATCATCGATGAATGTGACGAAGTATCTCTTACCACTATAAGAGAATTCCTGAGCTGGACCTCACACATCTTTATGTACTAACTCTAGCTTCCCAAACTTTTTCTCATGCTCACCCAACTGAAAGCTAACTGTCTTTTGTTTGCCCATCACAGAATTCTCACAGAAATTCATTTAAACCTTCTTTAGCCCCAGCAAAAGATCTCTAGAACAAAGCTGTTTGACACCCTTTTCACCAAGGTACCTCAACCTGACATGCCATAGAATTGATGAGTAACTATCTGCTGATGCTGTAGCAATGCTATTACTTGAATCACCTCCTCTGAGTAAGTACAACGTGTCACCACGCTTTTCTTTTGGCATCAACCTGGCACCTATTGTTACCTTCCATTCTCCATGCCTAAAAGTTATTGTGAACCTTTCTTTGTCTAGTTTTCTAGTTGAGATCAAATTTTTCTTCAAGCTCAGAATATGTCTTGTGTCATTCAAGACCAATTGCCCACCATTGCGACCTTCACTTTCACTGTGCCTCTATCGACAACTGGATATATCTACCCATTTCCAACTGAAGCTGCACTAAAATTACCTATCCTGTAATCCTCAAAAACATCCCTCATGGGGGTACAATAATAAGAAGCACCTGAGTCTATACATCAATCATCTTGCGTAATATTAAATCCAGTAAATAAACATAATTCATCTTGACGGGGTTTACTACTTACCACATTGGCTACCTGTGACCCTGCTTGTGCTTTCTTATACTCCTCGTATTGGTATCTCTATGTCCTGGCTTCTTGCAGTTCCAACACTCATATTTGCGATGTCTTGTTCTTGACTTGGACCTGTAATTCCTGATCTGTAACTTCCCTCTGTTGTTACTTCTACCACGATTATGAACTGACTACGTGGCATTGCTAGGATATGACACTGAAGTCTATCTATGCCTTTTCCTCCTTGCATCCTCATTCATAATGTTGCTTATAATATCCTTTAGGGTTATCGTACAGTCATGGTGCTTGTAATAATCTGCTCTACTGTGCCGTAACTATCGGAAAGACTAGATAGCAACAACAATGATTGTGCCATTTCCTCAAACTTTAAACCCGACGATTCTATCTGATTGTAAACCATACAGAAATTATTGATGTGCTCAGTAACTGAACCCCTTTCCGACAACTTCAAGTTTTTTTGTTTTTTTTTTGAAGAAAAGTTGGAATCTGGCCTCCCTGTTTCATTAATAAGAAATTAATAAAACATACTCAGAGTACTGAGCCCATTACAACATCCTACAACCAGAACGAAATTACATCAACTCCATCCCGAACATGGGGGGTGGGACAAAATAAACATAACCTCCACCCCGAACATGGGGGGTGGGACAAAATAAACATAAAATGAACACCGAGTAGCCACAGAGATACGTCATATCCCCCCAACAAAACCTGGAGCGGTGGGTATCAAGGAGCCTAGTAGCCATCAATCGATCGTCGGCCCGATCTCAATCTCCTCATCATCAAACTCCTCTACCTAAAAAATACTTGCAATCCTTCTCCTGGGACCTGCTGCTGCCACATTAGTCCAAAAAAAATAAAATGCATAATGTGAGTCAAATTGCTAGAAATACTACTGCAAGATCTTCGAAAATAAAGATTATTTCTGTCTAGCCATAAAACCCAGGTCATTGCGGCGATAGCTAAATACCACGCTTCTCTCATAGCACCCCTCTCCGTTGCGAACTTTTGGCCTACCCACAGTTCCTCGTAAGTACTTGGGTATTGGGTTGTCCCTAGGGCGCTGAGTACTTCTACGAGTACCGCTTTACACCTAGGACACTGAAGAAAAAAATGGTCTCTAGTTTCGAGGGCGGCGCTGCAGAATCCGCATTGGGAGTTCACACTCAGTTGGTGCTTAGTGAGGTTTTCTCTAATCAGGATTGCATCATTTAGTGTCGACCATAAGAAAGCTTTGATTTTTAGCGGAGCTTTCGTTCTTCAGATTATGGCAGCCCACTTTGGGGTACACCCCCTAAAATGGATGCACTTGTACATGAAGCGAACCTTGAACTTGCCGTTCTTCTCCACTTCCCAGGATTTTTTATCGAGACCCTGGAGCAGCCAATTCTAGTGTTGGAGATGTAGGCCTGAAGTTCCGTAAGTCTGAGCTGAGAGCCTATGTCAAGCGGTTGTTTGAACGAGGGATTCCAGATGCCTCTTTCCAGGCTTCGACCACCGTGCAGTGTGGTTGTCTCGCCTGCTCGTATAAGTCGGGGAACAGGGTTCTTAGCGTGTAGTCAGCACACCACTTATCCCACCAAAACCTAGTGAGTTTGCCGTTACCGATAGCTGACTTGACACAGCTAGTGAAGGGTTCGTATGCCTTAGTGATGCCTTTCCAGAACTAGAAAACCCGCGACCCTATCCTGAAGCCCAGATTTCTTGTTCCATTCCCATGCATATAACCCTGAACAAATTGTCGGCACCCTTCTCCATTAGGGTGGAACACTTTCCACCACTATTTGTCCAGAAGTGCCAGATTCATATCTCGTAGGTCAATTATATCTAGGCCTCCATGTATCTTTTTCATGCACACCTTCTCCCACCTAATGAGGTGATAACCCCTTCAATCCGAGTCAGCCTCTTTCCATAAGAAACGTTTCCGAGTCCGATCAATTCTTTGGATTACCCATCACAGCATTTCAAAGAAGGATAGATAATAGGTGGGGAGGTTTAAGAGGACTGCATTAATAAGGGTGACTCTCTCACCCAAGGATAGGGCTTTGCCTTTCCAACCTGCCAGCCGTTTCTCAGTCCGGTCAATAATTGGCATTCAGTCCACCTTTTTTAGCTTCCCGGGTCTTAGTGGCAATCCAAGGTAGTGAATGGGGAAACTTTCTGTGGAGCAATTGAGTGTTGTGGCATATTCAAGAGCCTCTGTTGGAGTCAGAGCAATGGGGATGAGAGCACTCTTGTGGAAGTTAATCCTGAGGCCAGACCAGGCTTCAAAGCAATACAGAATTTATTTGAAGACGGTAGTTTCCCCTAGGCTTTCATTGCCAAAAAGAAGAGTATCATATGTATATTGGAGTATAAAGCAACCTTGACGATTGGCTCCCTTAGCCACTGGTGTAATCCAACTTGCTCTACTGCACTTGGTCATCATGGATCTTAGCACATCTGCCACTATGGTAAAAAGGAGGGGTGAGAGCGGTCGCCTTGTCTAAGCCCCCGTTTGCAAGAGAATGGGTGGCCTGATACTCCGTTTACCAAAATCGCCGTCCTGCTGGTGGTAAGGCAGGTGTGGATCCATCTGATCCATCTGTCCCTAAAACCTTTCCCAACAAGCGCTTCCAACAGACAGTCCCAATCAACAGAGTCATAGGCTTTCTCGAAATCTAGCTTAAGGAGGTAACTCTTAGAGTTCGAGGTGTGGCAATGATGGATAGTCTCTTCAACCGTTGCGATACTGTCCTGAATATATCGACCTTTGATGAATCCCGTCTGGTCTTGACTAATGGTACCATCCATAACCTTTCCCAGTCTGATAGCGAGTCTTTGTAATGATCTTTACAGAGCAGTTAAGGCGGCTTATGGGTCGGAAGTTTCCAACTCGTAGAGAATCTTCCTTCTTAGGAATCAGTACAACCTCTGCGTAGTTGAATCTCCCTAGTTTGAGTTTATGTTCGTTGAAGTCTGCGAACACCTTCAGTAAGTCACCTTTGATTTTTTTCCAGAATATCTGATAGAACAGTATCGGGAAACCATCTGGACCTGGGGCTTTATCTTTTCCAAGTTGTTGGATAGTCTTCTAGACCTCTTCCTCAGTGAAGGGTGCTTCGAGGGATTGCAGACTAGGATCGGAGTTGCTCGCATGGTCTTGCCAGAAGTCGTGTTGGAGAGGGACCCTGAAGTCCGCTTTATGCTCAAACAGGCATTTAAAATGGGATTGGAAAGTCGTCTTAATATCAACATCACCTTGTACCATGCCGGAGTTCGAAAGGATCGAGTGAATGAGGTTAGATCTACGTCTGCCATTGGCAACTCAGTGGAAGAATGCAGTGTTCGCGTCTCCTTCTTTGAGCCACGAAATTCTGGACCGTTGTTTCCATTTGGTTTCCTCTATCCTGTAGAGTTGGTCAATTTTCTGTTTGAATTGGAGCAGTCAATTCCGCTCCTCCTGCAGCAGATCCCTAGTTTTTTCAATTTTTTCAAGTTCCTCAATTCCTTCTAGCAGGGACTCCTTTGCTCTTCAAATCAGCGCAATCAGGTCCAGTTCCATTTCCTGAGTTTGTCCCTTAGCCTGCTAAGTTTCTCACACCAAATAGCGGATGCCTCCCGACCCTTGGTTGGATGAGACCAACTCTCGTTAACCATATGGTGGAAGCCTTGGATTTCTAACCAAGCTTTCTCGAACCGAAACTTTGACGGATTCCTGGGTTGGTCTTCCCTGGAGGATAAGAATATAGGCACATGATCTGACGTTGGTTTAGGGAGAGATTTGGCCGATGTCAATGAAAATTTGGTCTCCCAGTCCGTAGAGACCAGAATCCTATCTAACTTGGCCAGAATGGGTGCCGCTTGCATATTCGACCAGGTAAAGAGCCTATCTGAAATGGGGAAGTCCACCAATTCCAGTTCCGTGATGACTTCATTAAACGCTTCCCTGTCTGGGGTGCTAGATCCTCTACCTCTGTGTTCTGAGGCGAATCTAGTGATGTTAAAGTTGTCCCCCACCACCCAAGGGTGCGGTCATTTAGCTTGGATCGCTCTTAGTTCCGTCCAAAAGGCCGTTCTAGCGGCAGAAGTATGCGGTCCATAGACCACCGTGATCGTCTGAATCCAACCGTCTGATTTTCGCTTTAACACAACCGACAAAAAGAATTGCCCGTGGAGCTCGTCAATATAACCAAATAGGTTGGGGTTAAAACCAAGAGCGATTCTCCCAGAAGCCCCAACTGCCGGGGACATTCTCCATTTAAAAACTCGAGTACCCCCAACTCTATTAAGTCTAGATGTGTGAGAAAGTTTGGTCTCTTGGAGACCAACAATATTAGCCTTTGACCTGGCTTTGACTTCCTTAACAATTTCTCGTTTGCCCTGCCTACCGAGGCCTCTGACATTCCAGAAAAGGGCCTCCATTAACTACGGCTATGGGGGAACGTGACTCAATTTGGGCGACGAGATCGAGTTATGGTTAACCCTATCGGTCTCCCATCCCCTGATCCTATTCAGGAGAAACGCGTTTCTATCGGTATCGCCTACCGCAATACCACAAGTATTGGCTAGACTAAAAATTTCATTATCAGTCATGAAATTGAAAATAGATGCTAAGAAGGAACGCGTACCTCCGTCGCCAGTCTTAGCGGATTTAGCAGCCGCTGCGATCTCCAGATAGTCATCTAGGGACTCCTCATTTGTCCTCCGTCGCCAGTCTTAGCAGATTTAGCAGCCGCTGCGATCTCCAGATAGTCATCTAGGGACTCCTCATTTGTCCTCTTTGCCACTTTCTGAACTGTGAAACTTGAGCCTATCTGTGAAGAAGGGTATGTGGACGGAACAAACTCTGGGGAAGTGGCGCAAAAATCAACATCGAAATCATAATCCTCTGACTCCATAGACTCCCCCTCAGAGTAGACCATGTCAACTTCAAGGTTCAGCCTGTCTTCCCGATTGTCTTTGATGCGGTTTGTTTTTTGTCGCAGTGTGGATGCACCAGGTGTAAGTTCGGACTCAATTTGTAATGAGGGAAGAGTGCGGCACGGGACGACGAGCGGGAGGCTCGCTTCGGTGCTTGAGGATCGGCTCGGATCGCCTCGCCTCGAGTACCTGCAGACGGTCCTGAAACACCGGGGTTTATCCCGGCGGCGGACCCTTCGACGATCTAGTCAGTCTCTGTGAAAGAGTAGCAATAACTAGGGAAATTTGGGTGGCAAAAGATTGATTACCTGAAAAGGTGGGTGAGGGTCTGGTATTTATAGGGAATTACAACCGGGTTTGGATCCGCTTGGGGGCCGGGTCTGAACCCGAAAGCCCATGGGCCTGACGTGGCAGAAGGCCCAGGAGGTTTAGGGCTGACGTGGCAGTACCAAGAGTGGTATAGGGCTGACGTGGCAAAGCCCTTGGTGGTATTTGGAGCTAACATGGCAGATCATGGGGCTCCTGTGCTCCTGGGAGAATCTGGTGGCCTAGGTTGTGCCAGGTCATCTTCATTCTTTACCAGGCTGGGCAGACGGCCCGTGGGCTGTCGTGGATCGGAGGCCAAGGGCCATCGAGACTCGTCGGATACGAGGAGACCAGGTTTGTGGGGGTGAACTTGAGGTTCGGCGCCGACCCTGTAGTGGCTCGAAGCCGAGCCAGATTGTTATTTTTCCCATTTTTGAGTGAGAGCTGTACTGGGCCCTGGTTGGGCCCCAAACCATTTTTACCCTACCACACAAGCCCCCCACTCCTGCGGGGGTGCGGGAGCTAGCCGTGGAGGAGTGTTTGTGGTTGTAGAATTGGGATGGCGAATCGCTGGGCCTTCATGAGGGGGCTGCCCTGATGTTAGAACGAACCTCGAGCTGGCGAGGGTTTATGGGCCGACAAGGGTGATGGCGAGCTGTTGAGACTTCCTGAGAAGATTACTCTGGTGCTAGACCGGACCTCGAGCTTTCGAGGGATTATGGGTCGGCAAGGGTGATGGCGAGCCGTTGAGTCTTCCAGAGAAGACTACCCTGGTACTAGACCGAACCTTGAGCTGGCGAGGGATTATGGGTCGGCAAGAGTGATGGCGAGCCGTTGAGTCTTCCGGAGAAGATTACCCTGGTGCTAGACCGAACCTCGAGCTTTTGAGGGATTATGGGTCGGCAAGGGTGATGGCAAGCCGTTGAGCCTTCCTGAGAAGACTACCCTGGTGCTAGACTGATCCTCAAGCTTTCGAGGGATTATGGGTCGGCAGGGGTGATGGCGAGCCGTTGAGTCTTCCGGAGAAGATTACCCAGGTGCTAGACTGGACCTCGAGCTTTCGAGGGATTATGGGTTGGCAAGGGTGATGGCGAGCCGTTGAGCCTTTCTGAGAAGACTACCCTGGTGCTAGACCGAACCTCGAGCTTTCGAGGGATTATGGGTCGGCAAGGGTGATGGCGAGCCGTGGTGCCTTAGAAGGTTTGAGTGGAGTGGTCCGCCGTCTTTGCGGAGCATTGAAGGCGCTCCGGGATCTGTGCGATGTTCCAATTTCCTAGGGGCATTAATGGCACCACCTAATGAATGCATGGCGCATGGGCTTCCGTCGATTGGCTTTCCCAATGTCATAATGGCCGGTCTATAGGGGAGGCTATAAGTACCCCTCTCCCCACAGCGGTTCGATCACAGCAAGGGTGGTCCATTGGCCATCAGAGGTGTCTGCTTCGGCGGACGTCTGTCTCTTGCAAAATTTTAACCCTGGTCGTGTCGGAGAGGTGGTTACTCTGCCGCCCGGATCTTCTCTTGGATCTGATGGCCCTGATATGGTAGCCAGATCTAGGAGAGATCAGGGCGAGAGAGGTAACGACCGAAATCCGGACCGGTAGATAAGAAGCCTCGGATTGGTGGTGGCTTTGCTGTCTGGATCCTTTTTCGGGTCAGACGACCCTGACACGGTTGTTTGGCCCGAGAGAGATCCAGACGGGAGGGGCATCAACCGTATTCCGGACCTGGGGCTGAAGAGCCTCGGACAGATGGGTCGTCTCCGATTGGAGGTGGGCCGATCTGTTGTCCGATAGGGCTCCAGGCGATGGTGGCTTCTGTCCCACCCTCGAACAGTTCGGGGTTTCGGCTGTCGAGGCCGTAAGCCCCGGGCTGCTCGCGGGTGAGAGGGGAGTCGACCGAGCCCTGGAGCCCGGGGCGTCTGTCGAAGGACGGCGCCTTAAATCTTAAGTAAAATATTTTCTCCGCTGAACACTTCATCCGAACCGACCCCTGTGTCTGGCTGCCAGCCTGGCACTGGGTGACGTCAGCAGCGCACGTTTCGAGGACGTGGCGCGATTTTCCAGGCGGCAGTTACACGTCAATCGGTGAACAGTAATTGCGGAAATCGAGGAGTCGTTTTCATCCTCTATAAATGTCCCCACCTCTCCCCCTATCGCCCACTTCTTTCTCGCTCCTTTCTTTTTCAAAAAATCTTTCAACACTTCAGCGCTCGTCCCTACAGTTTGCTGCACCAGGCTCGTTCTTCAGAAGCGACCCCAGGTTAGTTGGTAAGCCTGCTTAGTTTAGGCACAGATGAACAGGGCTCAGTCTGGCTCGTCAGCATCGACGTCTAGGGGGGAAGTGAAACCCGCCTCCAAATCGACTTCGTGGCAGGAGCCCATGCTTGAGGGGGAGTCTGTACATAATGTGGAGCCTTCCGATTCGATTTCGTGGGAGGAGCCGGTAGGCGAGGAGGAGCCAGTGTATAATGTGAGGTCGTTGCGATCTCGGAAGCCTTTTGTGGTGGAGAGTAGCGAATCTAAGGAGGGGAGCAGTAGTTCAGATGAAGTCCAGATTCTAGGTTTGGCTTCCGAAGAGGAGGGTGACCCCGATGGGGGTGAAGCCGATGGGGCTTAGATAGGAGGTCAGGGTGTGGGCTCGAGTTCCATGCCGACCGGTCTGGGGCGATTATCTACCCCCTCGTCGGAAAGAGCCAAGAAGAAGAGGGTTCCGAAGAAGAAGGGGTCGAGGACCGGTGGCTCGAGCCAGGCGCCTGTTTACCGTAACTTGATGACAGGATCGCCCGTACAACCGAAGCCATTCCGTCGGTACCCCGACGATCTTTCTGATAAGGAGCTTTTTGGCGTCCAGCCGTCGTCGCCGAGCCGGAAGAGGGTGAAGATGGATACACTTCCGACTGTTCTGGAGGCAAGTGACTAGGAGGCTTTGCAGCTGGCGTACCACATAGGGTCCAGCTACGAGCTCATGTTGCCGAGCTCTACCCTTCGTCCGACCGACCCCCTGCCTGATTGGTATTGCGTCTTCCCCGTGGACGCCTTCATCTTCGGACTGAGGCTGCCAGTCCACCCATTTGTTCGGGAGGTGTTGAACTGGGCGTCCCTGGCGCCGATGCAGTACGGGCCGAACTCCTGGAAGCAGATCATCTGCTTCGTGCTGATGTGCGAGGAGCAGAAGGTACCCCTACGGCTGAATGTGTTCTGAGCGATGTTGATGATCAGCTCGTCGGCTGAGGGTGTTTACTACATTTCGCCCCGGAGTAAGGGGAAGGTCGTCCACGGTCACCCGGACTCCATCAAGGATTGGAAGAAGAAATATCTGGTGATCCGGAGTGAGGAACCTTGGAACATTCCTACTCGATGGAACCACTCTAAGCCGAGCTATAAAACGTCGAGGCCGAGGGACCTGACGGCCGAGGAGTGGAGGTTCGTCGAGCGCCTCCGTCTGTCACACAGTATCAGCTGGACGAAGGTGACCGAGGGTCACCTGGCGAGCGTCGGACTGAGCCCAGCCGTTATTTGTATGTAGTTGTTTCTTTCTTTTGGCTTTGTTGTTTCTCCGTGCTCATTGTCCTTACTGGATCTTCTTGCAGATATGGATCCTGAATCGATCAAGGCAAAGAGGCTCGCCATGAAGAAGGAGAAGGCCGAGAAGAAGGGGGAGGCGACGAAGAGGCCGAGGGAGTCGTCCCTAGCCATCCCGGAGGGCCAGCTCGAGCCGAGGACCAAGAGGACTCGCTCGGAGACGAGCAAGGGCGTGGCTACTTCGAGGGGCCAGGGCCAAGCGAAGGCATCCGATCTTGACAAGGGGAAAGGTCCCTTGGTCGAGGTCGAGGAAGAGGACCCGGTGGTGGAGATGTTGCGGCAACGGTGAGCACTGGATTGGTCGGTTCGGATGGGGGACTGTCTGACCGAGGAGGCCCAGGCTGTTAAGGTGGTGGAGAAGTTGGCAACCCCTCGAGACCGCAAGGAGATGGAGAGCGAGCCCGTGGAGGTGGAGTTCACGCGCCTGGCGCAGGCCACCGTGCTGGTAAGCTCGTCGATCCTATCTCCCTTGTTAATTTTACTGCGGAAGTCTTTTTCTTATCTACATTTGTTGGTCGCAGGCTTGCGTGCAGGGGGCTAACGTAAAGAACCTCTACGAAGCGGCCCTGGTACAAGAGCGAGCTCGGGCGGATAAGAGCGAGCGGGAGATGAAGGAGATGCAGATCAAGCTCGAGGGCTCGCACAAGAGGGAGCAGAAGATGAAGCTCGAGCTTGATGCCAAGGAGGCGGAGTGGGGGAAGAGGGTGGTCTCCTTGAAGGAGAAGTTCGCCAAGGAGAAGGAGGAGTTGACGAATGCGGGTCAAATGATGGTGATCAAGGCCCAGGACGAGTGTTATGCGAAGGCCCTCAGTCACGTGAGGCACTTCTACCCGACCCTCGACCTGTCCAACTTCGATTATGACATGGAGATCGAGGGGACACCGAAGACCCCCAATGAAGAGGGGCCCGTTGATGACCCGACTGCCGACCCCCCTGTGAACCCAGCCGATGTTGAGGTGGGGAAACAAGTTGTATAGTTTTATCTTTCTTTTTCCCTCTCTCGATTGTATTTGCCTTCCGCGGACTGGCCACCGCATTTTTTGTATGAAGTACTTTCATTTATAAAAGAAGATTTTTGACTGGCCAAGTGTTTTGACCTCGGATATTTCCGAACCTCCTTGCTTATGTGTTTTGAGTTGGCTGGTTCTCTTGTAGGTTGCGGCTCCCCTTTCCGAGGTGGACCCCCGTCGTTCCGACGTGGCGTGGCTCCGCAGCAAAGTTGAGGCCCTGGAGGCCACATTGGTTCGCTACCGAAAGGGGGCTCGTGACACTGATGCGGCCTTTAACTATTATCGGAATAAGTCTGAAGCCTTAAGTGAGGAGGCGAGCCGGCTGAGGAGGGCGATGGTGGATCGGGACCTCGGCGGTGTCGGTCTTGGACATGCCATGTCGAGTGCCTCGGTGCAGAGGCCCTCTTCTGAGAGGTTACTTCGCGATGTCATTGTGGAGAAGGAGATGGAGATACACCGTTACAAGACGATGCTGGGTGTCTCGACATCTTCCTCAGTGGGTTGGCGAGCGGAGGGGATTCCCTCTGCGCTGCTGCTGTTGGAGCGTATGCGACCAGTTGATGCCCAGAGCTTCGTGGCTGGTGTGTCGACCGTGGCTGAGCCTAAGGACCATCATGACGAGGAGAGGGCTCCTAGTCGCTCGGTCGGAGTGGCCCCGCCCTTCGTCGGACCCGAGGGGCCCTAATATGGCGGCTTCCTCCAGTTTGAGATGAGTGGAATGGTCCTGTAACGGTCTTTGTTTGTTTTCTCAGAACCAAATAAAGGAGTATGAATACAGAATTCTTTTCCTTCTTTGCTCTGGTTAGTAGTGTAGTGAATGATGGCGGAGGCGAGGTTCGGCTCCGTCGATCCGTGAGGGATCGACGCGGGGCATTAGGAAGACTCCCTGGTCTAAAGCCGGGTCGAACCTACCGAGACGTTGGGGACGATACCGGAGTGAGGACTCGGGTGCCGATCCCATTGCCCGGTGTTAGGTCGGAGCTGCCGAGGCATTTGGAGTTTGACAAAAAGAGATTTCTTTCATACAAGATAGGGAGGGTCGCTGAAGCGGCCCTTTACACATGAAAGCTTACAAAAGATTTTATTTACATTAACCAAGCTATAACCTATGTTCGCTCTTCCAGGAACTTCATTAGGTGCTCGGCATTCCAGGGTCGGCTGATGAGCCGGCCGGCCATATCTGCCAGTCGGTATGTACCAGGGCGTACAGCCTCAACTACACGGTATGAGCCTTCCCAGTTGGGAGCCAATTTCCTCTTCTTGGTCGGATCAGAGACGGACAGTTTTCGTAACACGAGGTCCCCCGCCTTGATGTTTGTGAGGTGGACCTTCTTGTTGTAAAACTTCTCGATCCGTTGTTGGTAGATGCTTCTTCGGATTGAGGATTTCTCTCTGACTTCGGCGAAGAGGTCCAGGTTAGCCCTCAAGCCGGATGAATTGTCAGCTTCGTCGAAGGCCATGATACGGGGAGAAGGCAGGCCGACCTCGATGGGAATGACTGCCTCCGTCCCGTAGGTCAAGGTGAACGGTGTCTCTCCCGTGGGGATCCTCTTGGTGGTTCGGTATGCCCATAGCACGCTAGGCAGTTCCTCGACCCACAGCCCTTTGAGGGAACTGTCGAGGTGCTTTTTGAGGCCGTCGAGGATTTGCCTGTTTGCGTTCTCCGCTTGGCCGTTGGACTGAGGGTGGCAAATAGCGGAGAAACGCTGCTGGATGCTGATGTCCGCGCAAAAGGTTTGGAAGTTCTGACCTTGGAATTGGGTTCCGTTGTCTGTGACGAGGACCCGAGGGATTCCGAACCGGCAAATGATGTTCTTCCAAAAGAACTGTTGTACTTGGCGCTCGGTGATGCTGGACAGAGGCTCGGCTTCGAGCCACTTGGTGAAGTAGTCGATGGCGACTATTAAGAATTTCTTTTGCCCTACCGCTACGGGGAAGGGGCCCACAAGGTCCATGCCCCACATGGCGAATGGGGTATGACTAGCCAGGGATCGGAGATTGGCTTGAGGAAGCCTCTTGATAGGGGAGAACCTTTGGCACGAGCCGCATCTCTTGACTAGGTCTTGCGAGTCTTGGAGCATGGTCGGCCAATAGTACCCCTAATTCAGGGCCTTCTGAGCGAGCGTCCTGCTCCCCATGTGGCATCCGCCGATCCCCTCATGAAGATCTTTCAGCACGTCGCTGGCCTCGTCGCTGGTGAGACAGTGGAGGTACGGCTTGCCGTCGGCCAAGGTGTATGAGCGTTTGAAGAGGATGTCATCAATCATGACGAACCTTTCAGCTCGGACCCTGACTCGTCTAGCTTCGGCTCGGTCTTCAGGAAGCTCGGCATTGATTAAGAATTTTCGGATGGGAGTGGTCCAGTCGTCTAGACTGGCGCCTTCCTGGACACACATTGCCTCCTGGTCTTGATCGTTGATACTTGGCTTTAGGAGGATTTCTATGAGTACCATTTGGTCGAGACCCTCGAAGGAGGAAGAGGCGAGTTTTGACAACGCGTATGCTTGAGCGTTCTGCTCCCTAGGGACTCGAATGACTGCGGAGTGGCAGAAGGACACTAGGAGACGTCGGACTACTGCCAAATACCTCACCATGTGTTCATCGTGGGCTTCGTATTCTCCGGTGATCTGATTGACCACAAGCTGAGAATCGCTGAAGGCCCGGATTTGCTTGGCTCCGGCTCGATGTGCTAGGGTCAATCTGGCGATCATGACCTCGTATTCCGTCTCGTTGTTAGAGGCCGAAAAGTTGAGGCGGAGGGAGTATTGAAGTAAGAATTGGTCGGGGCCACGAAGGATGATGCCAGCCCCACTCCCCGTTTCGCATGATGATCCATCGACAAAGACCTCCCAGGTGGGATTCGAGGCCTCGGTGCAGGGCTGCTCGGAGACGGTGCACTCAGTGATGAACTCGGCGAGGGCCTGCCCTTTGATGGCCGTCCTCGGCTGGTAGCTGATATCGAACTGACTCAGCTCAATCGACCACTTGACTAAGCGGTCGGAGTTTTCGGGCTTGTGAAGGACAGTCTTCAGTGGCTGGTCGGTCAGTACTTGGACGGAGTGGGCCTGGAAGTAAGGACGAAGCTTCCGGGCTGCCATGACCAAGGCATAGGCCACCTTCTCTATCTTTGCGTACCTCGTCTCGGCGGGGAGCAGAACTTTGTTCACATTGTACAATGGCCTCTGGACCCCTTCTTCCTCTCGGACGAGGACGACACTGAGTGCGCTATCCGAGGCAGACAGGTAGAGCCATAGTGGTTCGCCTGGCTCGGGCTTGCTGAGGAGAGGAGGGTTGGCTAGGTACTGCTTCAGCTGTTCGAAGGCCTCTTGTTGATGGGTACCCCACTCGAAGCCCCCCTTTCCGCGTAGAGCCTTGAAGAGGGGAGAGACTTCTCCCCTGACTTGGAGAGGAAATGGTAGATTGCAGCCAACCGGCCCGTGAGCCTCTGAACCTCTTTGACATTCCGGGGTGGGGCCATGTCAATAATGGCTTGGATTTTCTCGGGGATCGCCTCGATGCCGTGCTGGCTGACGATGAACCCCAGGAATTTCCCAGTGGATACGCCGAAGGCGCATTTAGCCGGGTTGAGCCTCATATTGTGATGTCGGAGGACTCCGAAGGCTTCCTCGAGGTCGGCAACATGGTCCGGCCCGGCTCGGCTCTTGACGAGCATGTCGTCGACATAGACTTCCACATTGCGGCCGATCAGGTCTTTGAAGATTCTGTTGACGAGCCGTTGGTATGTGGCTCCGGCGTTTTTTAGCCCGAAGGGCATAACACGGTAGCAGAAGAGACCCTGGTCGGTGACGAACGAGGTCTTGGAGATGTCCGGTGGAAACATCCGGATCTGATTGTACCCTGAGAATGCGTCCATGAAGGACAGTAACTCATGCCCCGAGGTTGCGTCGATCAAGGCGTCGATGCAGGGGAGGGGGAAAGGATCTTTTGGACATGCTTTATTTAAATCCGTGAAGTCGATACAGATCCGCCAGCCCCCGGTTGCCTTCTTCACCATGACGACATTAGCCAACCACTCGGGGTAGCTGACTTCCTGAATAAATCGAGCCAACAAGAGCTTGTCGACCTCTGCCTTCACAATTTGCTGCCTCTCCGGCGCGACTTTGCATCTCTTTTGGACGACCGGCTTAGAGTCTGGGATGACGCTCAGCCGATGCATAATCAAGTCTTCGGAGATCCCGGGAATGTCGAAGGGCTTCCAGGCGAAGAGATCAGTGTTGCGGCGGATGCAGGAGATTATGCCTGGCTTCAAGTCCTCGGGGAGCGAGCGGCTCACCCGGAACCACTTTGATTCATCCTCGGTGCCGAACGGGACCTCCTCCAGCTCGTCGACAGGCTCTGGGGCGGGACCGTCCCTCTCGGGTTCGAGCTCAACGGCATCGAGGGGGAACACACCCCCTCCGACGGCGGTCATGTAGCATGACCGTGCTGCTTCCTGGCTACCTCGGACTATGCCGACCCCTTGCAGGGTGGGAAATTTAAGCTTCAGATGGTATGCCGAAGGTATTGCTTGAAGGGAGCATAGTCCGGGTCGGCCGAGTATGGCGTTGTAAGCTGCTTTGACGTTTACCACCATGAAGTCCATGGACTCAGTCCTCTTGACAGGAGCCGATCCCGCGGTGACGTCGAGAGTAACAATCCCTTCTATCACGACAGAGATGCCAGAAAACCCATGCAAGGTGTACCCGGCTGGCTTGAGTTTGCCTCTGGATAGTTTGAGATTCTCGAAGGACTCAAGGAAGAGAATATTTACCGAGCTGCCGTTGTCGACGAGAATTCGTCGAACCTCACAATTAGCCATGTGGAGGCCAATGACGAGGGCGTCACAATGAGGGAGGCGAACGCCTTCGAGGTCCTCTCCGAAGAAGGAGACAGGCACCGGTTGCAACTTGGGCGAGGGGTTGTCTTGGACAGCATTCACCTCTCGGATGAAGGCTTTTCGGGAAGTATTTGATTCTCCCCCATTGGCCCCCCGTGGACACAGTGCAAGATGAATGGCGTATCCGCGGCTCCCTCGGGTTCGGGATCCCGACCCTGGATGCGGTTCGGAGTAGGGTTCGGAGGCGAAGGCCTCCGGTTCCTAGCATCTCGCCGATCCCGTGGGCCTTCTCTGGTGAATTCTCGGAGGTACCCTCGTGAGATGAGGTCCTCAATTTCGTCTTTCAGGGCCCGACATTGGTCGGTTTCGTGCCCATGATCTCTGTGGAAACGGCAGTAGAAGCGCTGGTCTCGCTTCTTGTTGTTGTTTGATCGGGGAGGTAGTCGGACAATGCCTTTGTCTTCGATTTCTAAGAGGATGGCGGACACGTTATGTATCAAGGGAGTGTACCTTTCGAAGCGAGGGACCGGAGGTGCCCTCTTCGTGTCGACCCCTTCCTTTGCTGTTTTCTTGGCAGGTTCGGCATCATCGACCCTACGCTTGCCCTTCCCCACGACTTCTTTGCTGCCCTCTGGGTTCAGTGCTTCCTCAGCTCGTATGTACTTCTCGACCCGGTTGAGAAGGTCAGGGAAGTCCAGAGGTGGCCTCTTTGCCAAGGAGACCTTTAGCTGGTTGTGGCGGACATTGTGCCAGAAAGCTGCCGAGGCGACCCCTGCGTCGAGGGCAGAGACAGATCTGGCCTCGGTTGTGAACCTCTTGACGAAGTTACGGAGCGACTCCCCCTCCCTCTGACTGAGGTCGAGCAGGGAAGCGCTCATCCTTTCGCTCTTCCGGCTTGTGATGAAGTGGGCCAGGAAGCTGGCTTCTAGCTGGTCGAACGAGAAGATCGAGCCAGGGGTGAGTTTGGAGAACCAATCCCTGGCCGGACCCCGGAGGGTGGCCGGGAAGGCTCAGCACAGCAGGGGATCCGAAGCACTGTGAATCATCATGAGGGTTCTGAAGCCCTCCATGTGATCAGCTGGATCACCCTCGCCGTTGTAAGTCTCAAACTGCGGAGGTCGGAAGTTCCGGGGGATCTCTGCTTCTATGATGTTGACGGAAAATGGAGGTCGAGAAGGCCTCCGTCCTTGGACTAGGTTGGGATTCCTGTCGCCGATGCGCTCGATTCGATTCTCCATCTCTAGGAGGCATCGGAGCACCTCGTCTGTGCGCTCCGGCGGGGGAGTCGGCGCACGAGTGTGGCTTCTCCCTTCGCTCATTTGAGGGGCTCGGCCGTAGGTCGCGGACCTCGGCGCTCCGTGGAGGACCTCCAAGATTTCCTCTCTGAAGCTTCTGAACTCGCCCCTGTTGACCCCGTCGTGGTCGGAAGGGTCGGGTCGGGGCGTAGGAATTCGGATGATGCGGCTGAGTGCCAACGGCCTTTCCCCTTGTGTGGGCCTGGAGTGGTTCGAGACCGAGTTGGAAGCGGTCCCTCCCTAGCCTGGCTAGCCCTTCTGTTCACAATGACCCGACGAAGGTCGGGTTCGGCGACGTGTGAAGCGCTTCGCTGGGGTCCGGGGTTTCCACCCGGGTTATTGGATGCTTGCCCTCCGTCGAGGGCCCCCTCGGGAGGAGGCCCGTCTGGTCGGGCGGAACGGGCTGATCTTCGGGCTCGGGGAGCCATGGGAGATTAGGTCGAGGGAGAGCATTGGTGGCGAGGCTCGGACTCACGTCCGTACCGGATAAAGTTTCCCACAGACGGCGCCAACCTGATGCGGTTTGTTTTTGGTCGCAGTGTGGATGCACCAGGTGTGAGTTCGGACTCAATTTGTAATGAGGGAAGAGTACGGCACGGGACGATGAGCGGGAGGCTCGCTTCGGCGCTTGAGGATCGTCTCGGATCGCCTCGCCTCGAGTACCTGCAGACGGTCCTGAAACACCGGGGTTTATCCCGGCGGCGGACCCTTCGACGATCTAGTCAGTCTCTGTGAAAGAGTAGCAATAACTAGGGAAATTTGGGTGGCAAAAGATTGATTACCTGAAAAGGTGGGTGAGGGTCTGGTATTTATAGGGAATTACAACCGGGTTTGGATCCGCTTGGGGGCCGGGTCTGAACCCGAAAGCCCATGGGCCTGACGTGGCAGAAGGCCCAGGGGGTTTAGGGCTGACGTGGCAGTACCAAGAGTGGTATAGGGCTGACGTGGCAAAGCCCTTGGTGGTATTTGGAGCTGACATGGCGGATCATGGGGCTCCTGTGCTCCTGGGAGAATCTGGTGGCCTAGGTTGTGCCAGGTCATCTTCATTCTTTACCAGGCTGGGCGGACGGCCCGTGGGGCTGTCGTGGATCGGAGGCCGAGGGCCATCGAGACACGTCGGATACGAGGAGACCAGGTTTGTGGGGGTGAACTTGAGGTTCGGCGCCGACCCTGTAGTGGCTCGAAGCCGAGCCAGATTGTTGTTTTTCCCATTTTTGAGTGAGAGCTGTACTGGGCCCTGGTTGGGCCCCAAGCCATTTTTACCCTACCACAGTCTTCATCACTTTGGTTTGCCAACTGCATAGTAGGCTCTCCTAAAGTGGACCCCTCAATGAGCCCACAACTTGTCTTCGTTACAATCTGAGTAGTGGGGACACTCATAATAAACCCCTCAATGGGCCCACTATTCGTCACAAGCCGTTGTTCATTGTGCAAAGCTGTTGTTATACTTGGTTCGGATTCAATAAATTACATTTTGGGCACCTCTTTGGGCCCATTAACGCAAAATAAAGGGGAACCCCTGCTCAGACTCGATAATCTCTTTTTCTCCTCCGCGAGATATTATACCCCCTCTTGAAAATGCGCTCTGTCTCAGGGCTTCGACAACTTCAAGTTAACCAACTTCTTTAGCTGTAGGATCTGGTTCGCTGTATTCGGCTTCTCCAACATGTCTGTCAATATCTCTGTTGCCTCCTTCGCGGTTCTTGCTTTCTCAATATGAAATGGCGCCTTCCTGCTCAACAACAACTGAATCTGCCCAAGCGCTTTCTGATCCAATCTATTCCAGGCCGCCAATGCAACCGAATCGATCTCTGCCCCTTCTGGCTTCAAACCAAATAACGGATCATCTAGATCCTTCTGTCGGAGATACGCAATCATTTGGATATTCCACATTGTGAAATCCATTCCATCGAATTCCTTGACACTATAAGGAATTTGACATATAGTGACAGCAAAAATCCGTAGGTAAAAGGCGGAAAACCGTAGATATAGCCCGTAAAACCTATACCAACGGACATATTTTTCCGTAGTTTTTAATTATCTATACCCACAGCACAATGTCGTCACTATAGTCTATAGCGACGGTTTTTTCACCCGTTGTGCAAAATCTCGGTGTTATACCCACGGTTTCGTATCCGTTGGTATAGGTTTTAACGACACCTCTTGCTTTCTTATACCCATGGTTGAAACTCTATTGCTATAGGTTTTAGTGATTGTTTTCGTATCCAAATATTTGAATATATAACCATCGCTGTATACACAATTTTTTCTTATTAATTATGCTTATGATAATTTAATATTTTCTTTTATAATATTATTCCAACTATAAACTAAATACACAATAAAATAAATAAATGTGTTTATGAAAAAAAATTAAATTAAATTAAACTTCAATCATATTAAAAATTAATGAAGTATTACAAGCATCTCAAATTACAAAATAAAATTCACTTTGTTTAACACCAGAAATATAGCTCCTTAGTACAGAGCAAAAAGCTAGTTACAATAATGATTGGAAACTCCTGTTCCCATCAGAATTAAGCTTCAGGCAACTTTAGATAATTGCCCAGACCCCCTCAGCGAGCTGCTTGCATAACCGAAGGAAGTTGACATCGGGAGTGGGAACTAGTGGTGAGAGTACCTGGAACTTGGCGCGCATCTAGTAACATAGGAACAAAAAATAAGATGTTTTTTAGTATGATAAATATATACATTTGCATAGAATTAAGTTCATTATTTGACTCTGGAGTGCACCATTTCTAGTCCCGGCAACACCGCTGCAAATTATGTCAGTTGTAGCGGTTCTTGCAATCACGCTGGAGAACATATCAGCCCAACGGTTCTGGTGGGAAAAAAAGATCATTGCAATATCAAAGCTTTAATTTTAAACTTCACATACATAACCAAAAATAAAATCACATATGCTTGTTTTAAGCATGCTAATAAAAGATGCAAAATGTAAGGTGGAGATCATCTAAAAATGTTCAACCAAATCGATTTAACTGTTCTACCAAATAAATCTTTTCTACTATATTATAGTATATTTTTTATTTTATGAAATTGAAGTTTTGGAGAGTCAATTGGGCTTACAGCATCCATGAAAGTCTCGACAACGGCGGAGCTATTGATGATCACAGTTGCAGAATCCGTGGTCGCCTCTGAAACAAAGTCAGCTGGCTTTGGTCCGATAACCCGAGGGAAAACATGCAGGTACTCATCATAGTTGCGTGTCTCCTTCTTTTAGACGGGCATTCTCGATCCTCAAACAGAGGACCTTGTCAAACAGTGACTAATGAATCTAATGAATGCCAAAAACAAAATAATGTACCTAATGAATCTTGCAATATATGCGTCAACTTGGAGTTTCTGGATATGCATTGAAACAAACACATTAGTCCGAATTATAAGCCAAAAAAGTAACTATTTTTAGTTCGGTATTTGGTTTGTTCCACACCTATATGGTACATGGCTGTTTTTGGAGGCAAGAGCGGATATTACATCTCCAAGAGCTGAAAGTGATCTATTGATGTTTTGAGCTTCTTTAAGCCTCTCTCCTTGCACATCCGTCTTTGCAAGCCTTTCACTTCCTGCCAAATCTACGAGCCAAAGTTTGCTCTTTGTAAACTCACCACTCATCAAATTCTTTGCCTTCACCATGATACAAAGAATGCTGAAAATTTTAACAAAATAGAAAGGATAAAATTGTCAGAGACATTAGATAAATAGGAAAATGAAATAATGCACAAACAACTTACTAACCAATGAGATCGACTACTATGTTCATTGACGTTATTAGAACCAACCGCTCTGGCATTACTTCCAGCTTGCAATACATCCCAAACCTCCTTTATGTTTCCAACTTCAGCCTCTAGTATGCTATCTTAAGAACCTCTTCAAAGTAATCATAAAATTTATTTACAACCGAGAACTAATTGTGATCAAAATACAACTTTGGGAATCAGAGTGGTTTTGCAAATTCTTGTCTCACTTATGAACATTACTCTAGCAACCAAACTTAAATGCATTACCAGGTAAGTGGGTTACATGTCACTATATTTATTCACTTAATATAATCAAGTAAATTTCTAAGTGGCTTTACAAATTGTAAGTGTAGCGCCCCGAATTTCTAATACGATAACTTAGAAAATACGTGGCACAATCCCAGCATCCACTTATATGTAACAATATTCACAGCCAACACCACTAAAATTTTCAACTTTTATTACAACAAACTTTTACAAATCACAGCGGAATTCAAAACAACTCAAACAATATTTACTGTCATTTACAACTCAAATTATCTCAAAACTGCTTTTACAAATTTACACAAACTCTTATAAATCAATTTATCTCAAATATGCCTCAAATATCCAAACCTCCAAACTCTAAGCAATAACCTGCAACATGTGAGGCTAGAGATGATCCCTAACCCCCAAAACTAAAGGGGTTAGCCATAAATGGTGTGAGTGACATAAAAACAATCAATATAATTTAATCATAAAACATTAAGTCATCAACATGTATTAACCACAATGATAAATGAACAAGGAATAGCAAAGATGTAAAGCATGAAAACGTCATAGAATGAAAACAACAAGTGCATCTAGTCTAAAGGTCAAGTGTAGGAAAACTGGAAAACACATGCATAAAACCAAGTCAAGAAAACACAATTTCTATATGCGGCCATTCTACATAGGTTCGGTGCAAGCCCTTAACGTCTCCACTTCATATGGGTTCAATCCCCGCTATGCGACTAATCTTAACGCGATGATTACTACGAGATAAAGATAAACTGTGAGAATTAGCCCATGCTTGATAATTCCGGAGATGGATCCCTCATCTCAGGCATTTTACCTGGATAATTCCGGAGATCATCCCTCATCTAAACATTGACACATCATCACATGAATACCCCATGCGCGTCGCCTCGACTTCGATAATTCCGGAGTTCAATCCCGCATCTCAAGCACCACTTGGATAATTCCGGAGATATATCTCTCATCTCAGGTAATTTACCTGGATAATTCCGGAGATAAATCCCTCATCTCAAGAAAGTTACTTGGATAATTCAGGAGATCAAATCTCTCATCTAAAGCCGTATTGAGGTGCATAACTCATGTTCCCGTTCATCATATCGCCACTAGTGTCTGTCCTTATTATTTGTGGGTTATTTAATTACTCAACAAAATCTCCTAGAGTCGGTGTACCCTACCGGGATAACTCAAAACTGAATAACTGAATATGCCTTAACGGGCCTCAACAAAATAACTTAACAAATATCTCAACACCGGTATACTAGGGTCACCTACCTCTAGAGACTCAAACTCAAAGGTCTACACAAATTCCACTAAACAAAAGTGGCTCAACTGAACATCTTAAAACCAAATATTGAACTGAATATCTCAAAATCAAATACTGAACTGAAGATCAATTATAGACTGAATTATCTGAAAACTAATCATTCGAAGTAACACTAAAGTTTACACAGATCCTTCAGTACCAGTCGACTTATACAGTGGTAAGTCGACTGTCCAGAGGACTATGCCCAAAATTTCACAAAAATAGACTAAGCCATATCAGTCGACCTCAGAGGTCACCAGTCGACTGCATACAGGCTAAGTCGACTGTCCCGAAAGGACTGAACAAATCTCACACAATCGAATTCTCAGTGAACCAGTCGACTGCACAAAGGCCAAGTCGACTGTCCAGTAAGAACTGAACAAATTTTTACTAAGAACGTTCTCAGCAGACCAGTCGACTGACAGAAGTCTAAGTCGACTGTCCCGAACAATTTTCAAAGGTCTGAAGGTACAGCAGTAGAGACGTACCAGTCGACTGCTTAGTAGGCCAGTCGACTGTCGGCCTACAGTTTTCATTTTAGGTCTAAATTCAAAAATCCAAACTGGAGCTTCTAAAGATTCATTGTTCATAAAAGATAGTTGTTCTCAGGCAAAATAATCAACCTCAAATAAACTCCATTAAGTATACATCACCCAATCATCCAAATGTCGAAATTTAATTCTCAAGATCCATAATCACTAATCTTCCAATTAGGGTTTCTCAAAACTAATTTCTTTCACAACTATGATCAAAATCTGATTTGTATACTCTAGACCCAGATATTCACCATCCGATCCCAACCCTGATCAATTCTTAACATGTTTTCTAACATATAATCTCATAACTCAAGATCTACTCAATATCCACAAGTTTCTCAACATGGTCCAATAATAACAATGGTTTACATACATACCACAATATAAGATCCATATCATTCATATACAAAACAAGAAAACGTTGTCATTCACATAATTCAAAACAAACGATTTCATAACACCCACAAAATCAAACAATAACACAAACAATGTCACTCACCTTTGGTTTTAGAAGAATCCACGAAAAAATCTTCCATTTGCTAGATCCAAAAATCCTCCTCCCGATCACCAAGAAAATAATATTTTAATAAATCTGGAGTTGTGCAGCGAATGACGGCTGCACACCCTCTTTTATACAGGCCGGGGTTGAAAGGAATTAGGGTTTTGAAGTACCTTTTGCAAAATAGTCATTTTTCAATTTATTACTTCACATATATAACCTTTCTTAGTTAAAATAAGTTAAATAAATCAAAATTAAATAAAATCCTTTTACCACTAAGTTTTCCAACAACCCAGCACTGCCCAGAGATAAGAAAATCCCGAATTTACACTCAGGGTGGCGATTTTGCATAAAAGCCCTCCCTTTTGCAATATTTGCAAATACCTCATAAAATATTCGTAAAAATTCAGAAAAATCCGAAATAATATCTAATAATACCTATTATATTTTTCAATCAAAATATTTGACTTTTACCTTCCAGAAAAATATTTGCACAAAGTTCTACATGAATTCCATATTTGCAAAAACACCATTTTTGTTTAAATCTTCACCAAATCGACTTTAAATAAATTTCAAATATATTTAAATTCAAATGATGACCATGGAGAACCAAAATATCTGTAAAAATGAATTTTCATAGTTTATTTAAGATCCAAACGTCTTTTTACATAAAAGACCCTCTCTTTCGAGATATTTGTAAAAAAAATAGTTTCTTTATTCAGAAAAATCCCAAAATTTAGAATACACTCCATAATAAGTATGAGAACTTATTAGAAATATAAAATTGTATTTTTACACCAAAATTATTTGCACGTGTTTCGCACGTGTAAAAAGATAAATCTTTTAGAAAATATTTATTAAATTTCCAGTAAATCGTTTTAATTCATTTTCAAATATTTAAAATAATATTTGAAAATACGGGGTTCTACATCACTCCCTCCTTAGAAGAGTTCTGTCCTCAGAACTACTGCTAATGGAGTCCAAACAAACACATCAAGAAGGAATGAAAACTTATGGATAGAAATATAATTTAAAGAAATACAATCACACAAGGGAATGCATTTCAACAAAAATGTACAACATACAGACGAATCACAATAATGCAAAGAATTTAGAAAATCAAACTTCCGCTGCACAACTCTGATAACTGCCACCGGAAGCCATGCTGCCACAACTACTGAACTCCTGCATTCAACTCTGACCTTCCACATTTGTTCCAAGAATCAGTGGCCACTCCCTCCTTAGAAAGGACATGACTAAGGATAACCACCTCAAGACCTTGCCTGAAAACACCTTAAACTCCACACTAAGACTAACAAGAATTGGGCGACACAATTGCATGCAAGAAAACAGTATTAATAAAACTTTGGTCTTTATTCCATTAATCCAAATAAATCTTGTTACATGAAGAAAATACTCAATCTTCAATTATTCCAAATAGAAGTTTTATTTAATACAAAAGAATGAATTTCCAAGTTCTTGCACACACAAGTCACATTCCTGAGTAATCTGCATCCTCATCAGTCAATGCGGACTCTCGCCCCTTCCTCAGATCCTTTCTTTTCCTTGCATTCTCTTTCTTCAGCTGTGGACAGATTTGTCGAATATGCCCTTCTTGACCACAATGAAAACAAGTTTGCTTCGCCAACTTCGAACATGCTGACCTGTAGTGACCTGCCTCCCTGCAGAAATAACAGATCACTTCCCGAGCTGCTGGTGCCTTCTGCACTGGATTGCTGAGCTTGATTTGCTTTGCCGACTTCGGACATATTGACATGTAATGACCTGCCTCCTTGCAGAAATAACAGGTCACCTCCCGAGTTGCAGGTGCCATCGGCACTGGGTCACTGAACTTGACCTGCTTCGCTGGGGATTCCTTCCCTTCCTGATCTGATGCTGACCTCCTCCTCTTGAGAGACTCGTCCTGCTTGGTGGGATCAGCGTTAATGAACACCTGTCCAATCCTATAATCCCGTTCCTGGTTCCGAATTTGCGCCAAATTAACTGCCATCAGCGCATCCAGAGTCTGATGCACCTTGGCGAATTCAGCCTCAAGGTCAATTCCCGTTCCTCGAGAACTACCAGATCCGTCCTCATTGTTGTCCTCGTTCCTGGGTCTGGATGCAACCATACTGATCACTACAAAACGAGGGTAAAGTTAGAGAATCATACACGTATTTCGCATTCACATCCATACCCTATGGCAAAACCACAACCATACCCCAAACCAAAACATCATGTTTCAAACGGAATGAAATATATGCTTAAGCACAAATGCAATGGGAATGAGAAAATACGTATGTAGTGTAGCAAATTTACACAATAAATATATCATAAAATATATATACCATAGTGTAGGGATTAAACAAAGGTAACATGATATGCATAGTAAGTATGTTGAAATATGTAGCACATATATAGGAATTTGTAGGAAGTAATCAAGAATGTAATGATAATAAATTTTAAGCAAAATATAAGTAGTAGGTGCACATAGTACATTCGAAAAGTATGAAGTAATAAATTTGATAAGTAGCTTTTAAATAGTGGGAAGAAATTATAACAAAAGGCGGTCAACTATAAGTAATAATAAGAGTATCGAATATAAGGTGCAAAAACATAATTAAAGATTTAAATGTGCAGAAACATATCATATTTATATGAGTAAAATATTGCAATCAAGTTTAAATGCTCCAAAAATAAATAAGGCATTACAAAATAATGGAAAATATATATAGTATCGAAAATCCAAGTATATATAATAAAATGAATGTAAATATGCAAAACAAAATTTATAGTATAGCAAAACAATAATGGGAGGAAATAAAAGTAGCAATAGTAACTTAACAAGTGGTAATTCAAAACTTTAATGTAATATGTAAAAGTAATTTCAAAGTATACAAGTAACGAAAAAGCACATGGAAGTGAGATAAACAAGATGTCAAGAAAGAAACTGGTAAGAATCGCAAAATAAAATGAGCTTGTGGTATGCTAAATGATGCACTATTGAATTACAGCAAAAGTTGCCAAATAATAACTTGGACAAAAGAATGAGAGGTAAACCAATAGTAAAGTCAAAGAAATAGTTTTAAAAGGAAACAAGACGATTAGTAAAAGTTTAATGTTTGCACTCCTGTATAGAAATAAGAGTGAGCACAAAATTGAGGTGTACAAATATACAAGAGAGCAAATAATTTTAAAAGAATCTAACGGAAGATAATTAAATTCTATAACTAGGAATAAATAAATAAATAAAAATTACTTTGGCGAAAATCCTATAATCCAGAAATTATATGCAGTGGGTAGGATAGCAAAACATATAGTAGATCATGAATAAGTAAAATAGAAATTATATAAGTTGAAAGGGTGATACTTTACATAAATAAATATCGAATACACAAAGTGAACAAAACATGTCAAGAAGAGCTAGTGAGAAAATATTTGCTTTATACAAAAATAATCAATACACTTGCGATAAAGAGATTTCATTCAAGTCTAAGCATACAAATAGCCTAAATCTCATTACAGGTCTTCATGACCAAACAATCAAATCACACACATCAGATGTCCACACTACTAATCGGAATGGATTTAACGGCATATCTATCCCGGCGTCTGGGCCTAAACGCCGCTATAGGTCGTCATTATAATTTTGTTTTTAATAGCGGGCCTCTATGACGGCGGTGATATATTACGCCGTTATATATTATATATATAACGGCTGTTTTATATATACACCGCCGTTACAGATCACAAATAGCTAGTCCCTGTTCATTTCCCCCAAAAACGCTATTCATTAAGCTATTCATTTACCCTAATCCTCCCCCGCTCCAAACTTCATTTCCCCCCAAAAACCCCGCCGATCGAATTAATCCTCCCGCTCCAATCTTCATTTCCCCCCAAAAACGAAATTCTTCTAACCCTAACTACTCACGCGCCGCTCCAAAATCTCTCTCTCTCTCTCTGACCAGTCGCGCCTCTCCCCATTCGGCTTCGTCGCCCTTCTCCATTCAAGAAGAAGCTCCTTGTGGATTCATTATCTATTTGATTGGTACATTTCACATCCTCCTAGTTCTGATGTCAATTTCAATTTTTCGGGATTAGGGTTCTCTTAGTTCTCTTAGTTCTGATGTTAACTTCTCTTAGTTCTATTATCTATTTGATTGGTACTTCTCTTATCTATTTGATTGGTACTTCTCTTAGTTCTGATGTTAACTTTGCTTAATTTGAAATGGTGGCCATCTGAGAAGTGTGATTATGGGACTTGTAGTTGGGGATGTGGGTTTTTCTTTTTCTTTTGAAATGGTGGCCATCTGAGAAGTGTGAAATGGTGGCCATCTCCTAAATCTCGTGAGCTTTTTTTTTCTTTTCAACACAATCTTTATTTTTTGGGGACATTGTGGTTTTGGGGATGTGGGTTTTTGTTGGCATTGGTGATTGAATAATGGGTTGGTTTGTGATATGGGATTGATTGTCTTGATTTGGTAGAAATTTGTTAGCCCATTTGCTATAATGTTATCTTTTAGTTGAATGATCTTTTGTATGAACTGAGAAAATATAATAGTTGATTGTTTTATATTTTGATTTTAGACAAATTGCTATGTAGTTTTCCCCAGATTTTCCTTTTTTTATTATATTTAAAAATAAATAAAAAAACTTATACTCAAAGAGGATAACCCAGATTTTAGTGTTGCTTGTACTATTGTGATATGGGTTGGTCTAGACAAAACAATCCCATATCACAATAGTACACTGTATACTGTATTGTGGAAGATTTTAACAGATTTTAGCAGATACACTGTATATGTATTGAGAAGTATATTAACCCAGACATTGTGGAAGAGAAGTATATTAACCCAGATTGGTTTGTGATATGGGTTGGTCTAGACAAAACAAAAACACAATTAAATGAGCATGAATCGCATGATTCATCTTAAGTCTATTATACATGGGAAAAATCAGAAACAACTGTGGAAGATTCTGCCACAACAAAACAAAATGAGTACTTAAAACTTCAATCAATTAGATAAAGCTTAGAGATGAGTTAAAAGGTCTCTCAGGGAAAATGATTACCTGGTCACAACACACAAGTTTTTGTTTTTCTGAAACGAAAATGATTACCTGGTAATATTGAAAGGATGACCTAGATACAAGTCAAGTTGCCTTGAATAGCAGCTTTGTCTTTTTGTTCTGGAGACAGATGTTAGTGTCAATTTTTGAGTCAGCATTGGCATTGATCAACAAATGTTGTTAGTTTAATAAGAAAAATTAAAGGTATCTGCTTAACTAAAATTGTTGGCATATTGTGATGATTTGTGGTTGTTTTAATGTCATTATTTGTTCATATGTTTGATTTGTTGATTAAAATATAATTAGTCTGAATTTTTTTGAAACAGGTGACATATGGCTAGAACGAAGAGAAAGTTGCCAACAATAGTTGTCAACCAAGACGATGCCGTAGAGCAACCTAGCCGAGGACTTTCTACTGAGCACCCGACGGACTATCTTGAAGGTTCGGCGGATGGGGGTGCTACTACAGTCGGGGGGGGTGAAGGTAGCACTCCCACTACTTTGAGGAGGTCGAGGGGGCCGACGAAGATGAAGGAAATCTGGAAGCTCCCAAATAATAAAAAGGTATTGGTGGAATGCAACGAACACAATCAACCATTAAGAGATGGCGGGAGTAAGCTCGCGAAGTTTTGCGGTGTCATAGCACGAAATCCGCGTATCCTTCCCCTAAGCTACGAGAGTTGGTCAAAAGTACCAACGATGACTAAGGTGACGGCCTTCGATGCGATTAAGGTATGTTTTCAAAAATTTCCTTACAAACCCAAATTTTTTTGTTATACTTTACTGCATTCTTTACTGACAATCACAATGTCAGTAAAGAATGTCAAAGAATAACAATTTTCTTGTTATTCTTTACTGCATTCTTTACTGATTGAATAATTCTTTACTGCAGTAAAGAATAATTCTTTATCCAGATAGGAATTTTTTTTGTATGCAGTCTGATTATTCTTTACTGCATTCTTGTATGCAGTCTGATTATATACAAGTATTCCTTACTGCAACAAAAAAATTCTTGTATGCAAAGCAACATTTCTTGTATGCAGTGAATCAAATACATTTCTTGTATGCAGTGAATCAAATACATTTCTTGTATGCAGTGAATCTTGCGTCGAATCTTGCAACTACATTTTAGGATCAAAGCAACATTTCTTGTATGCAGTGTGATGAAAAAAATTTAGGATCAATGCTTATATGAATCACATACAAAAAATTTTGAGTTTTGAGTGAGAGCTTAACAAAGACCCAACAATAATAGTATAAATTCAACATGCCCAAAACCTACTCTTTGTAAAGGAATGAAGACCCAACATATCTGAAAGGGAACAAAATACTCATTCTGTTAACAAAATACACATACAATAATTCTTTATCCGGACATGTCAATGCCTTCTATTAACAAGTCCTCACCTGTAACATAAAGAAGTCATGTACTTTCCATCTTATTAGGATTGACTGCTTCCTCACCTATATAAATATATACTAAGAGAAAAAAACACGGACTAAGTAAACATCAGTCATGACTCAAATGGAAGAATTGTTTTCCTGTGTCCAGAGGAATTGCAGTCATACTCAACCCAGAAAAAGTGTTCAAAATAGAACTGGTCTAACCAAACTACATGATGCATCCTTATTCATGATTATAGCTGGCATACCGGGTGTTTTTAATGCAAGTTTTTTAAGGGAAAACAACAAGTTAAAAATTAAATACTATCCTAAAACTAGTCAGTCATGAATCATGACCATTTTTATGCTTGGTTACACATCACAGAGTTTGTTTTCAGATGTATTCAACAATTATCTTGATTAAACTTTGGTGACACACAAATCGAATCTGGTAAAACTTAAGTATTCATTTTCAAATGTTCTGATTACTTGATTACGTGGTACCATGATGCAAAATTCTCAGTTACGACTCTAATTCACAACTAATGGATATTGTATCATGTTAACATAGTTATACTGTCTGAGAAATTTGGATCAAATGCAACTTGATTTGTCTTAACCTTCTGAAACATATATGAGCCGGGTAATTTTTACTTGGATTACCATGAAATTTGTTATCATCTCTTTTCGGAAAAAATGAGAAGTTCCACACATATAGAGTTCACGTTAGTCGGTGGTTACATTGTAATTGAAGTTGGTGATCATTTGCACTAAATTAATACTCAAGTAATATAAATAAGAAGGACAATGACAATTCAATAAACGTGTTTAATTTACAGCAGCTTTCCAATGTTTGAAGAAGTGGGAGAAAGAAAAAAAGCCTGGAATGCATCCAAGAAAAACAATACACATATGTCGCGTTTTATACTTTCCAGTTTTATAGTTTTTACTCTATTTCATCTTCAATATTGTAATGCTCCATCATCTTTCTCATTTTGTAGCAAAAGTTTGCAATGCCTGACGGTTCTGATGGATGGCTCAATAAATCGATTTCGAAAAAATGGAGGGATCACAAGAGCTTCTTGAAAGGAAAATACTATGATGAGGAGAAGACCGAGGTCGAAAATGCAAGGTCAGTCCCCGAATGCGTGACGCCACAGGATTGGCATTTTCTTGTCAAATATTGGAAATCGGAACCTGGAAAGGTAATCATATTTCATTGTTTATATCTTAAATTGATGATATAAATTATTAATTTTGGTAAACATAAGCATTTATTCCAATTATTAAAATGGTATAGAGGAAAGCTGAGATTGGTCAAAGTAGCCGTAGTCAGTTGAAGATCAAGCACACTACGGGGAGCTGCAGCTTTGCTATTGTGCAGGATGAGATGGTAATGGAAATTTTATTTTATAGCAAGTTTTTTTTTTTTTTTTTTACCAATTACTGTGTTGGTATGATTTAACTATTTCTTTTGACTCATATATAGGATACGACAGTCGAGGGAGAGAGTGTCGGTGAGGTAGATTTTTTTGAATCTACCCACACAAGTAAGGATGGGACATATCGGGATGAATTTGCAGCTGAAATAGTGGTATACATGAAACTTTCGAATTCCAATTTCATTCTGCAACAAAAAATTGGATAATATTCACAACTCTAATTTGGATTTTAATTTGGTCATAACTTACAAAATTTCAAACTAATTTTCAGCCCAATTTTTGATATTAATGTATTGTTTGCTCTCTTTTCTAGAAAGAAGCTAGAAAATTGATTGAAGAGAGGTCGACATCTTCAGCAGATCGATTAACCATCCAGCGTGAAGCTATGACTGATGTGAGGGGGAAAGAGCGACCCGGTCGTGTGCGGGGAATGGGATTGGGGCCAACACCCTCACAGGTATACATATATATTTATAATCTGCTTTTGGTTGTGGATGAGGTGTTTGAGTAGTAAAGGCATCAGCTTTTGGGGAATGGGTGGGTGGTCATAGTACTCAAGATGTAGGACGGACTGATTGACATGTAGAATTCGTAGGACATAGTTAAATGTATACAAGAAAATGGTGAAGAAATTAAGGAGCTGACTGGGTTCATTGGGTTATAAATTTTGAGCTGACTGGGTTCATTAATTATTCTGTTCAGGATCAAACTCCATTTCTTGTTAACAGTATTTGCCACAATTTTGATCTTATTGTGGGCTAGCTTGTGGACAGTATTCACATATATTTCATTGGAAAGATATGTGAATGCTGATATGAATGCCTGAGTCAGGAAGAAGAAATTGAATCAACATAATTTTGTGTTCTGTATATGACATTGTCTAAAATGCTGCTTTAGAGGTGCATCAGAGGTCAACAGATTGTTCCTGAAAATTGTTGTTAGATATCAATATATTACTCTTTTGGTTTCCTTAAGGCCGTTCCTAGGTTTGTCACAATTATGCATTGGTTGTCAATTGGAAGTTGCAACCATCTACTTGCAATGAATTGAATACGTAGTTGTGTGCGACAACACTCATCCAAACACCCCATCAATTAGGTGTAGCAGGGTGAATGTGTATGAAAAAATTCAGTTAACTTTAACCAAAATTCAGTTAACTATAAAATTTCTCTTCTTTTTCAAGGGTATTTTTCCACATACTAAGTTATTAACTCAATGCACATCTCCCCTCTAAAATTGTTAGGCAGACATGAAGTGTAAAGTTTTTCTTTTTCTTTGATTCATGATGTATGAGTATAAGAATTGTACTTCATGTCTGCCTAATTGAACTATGTTCACATGATGTATGCTATTTGCAGCAGCTTCCATAAGCACAGATGCTGTATCAGTCTGCATATAAATATATGCACACACCTATTCATAAATATATGCAGCAGCATCACCATTTCAACTGTTAATAAGATTAGCAACAATAATATTACTATTACCTTGTTTTCTAAATTCATGCATACAGTTACATATACCCTGAAAAAAATATGTTGAATTTAGAAAGGAGGGTATATATCTTCCATTTTGGAACTAAGTGATCCATAAACGAAAATGGTTCTAAGATATGAATTAAAGTTCTAAAACAACAACAGTAAGGAAGGATCAATATGAGTTGTAAGCTCTCTGCAAAGATAGAGCTTTGTGTTCTCTTTTCCTTTGAGAAATTTATATAGATGCTAATTCTATATATATATATAAGACCCTGTGATGGTTATGTCTTTTAAACTTGTATATATATAGATGCTAGTTCATATTAGTTATATAGCTAAAAACTAAAGGAAAACAAAATAATCTATATATTCTATATCATCTTCAGTAACATATATATAAGTATGTTAGGCATGGGGGACACATAAGAAACCATTAGGGATATACATAATTACCCAACTTTTGTGTTTATTGGACATCACCTCACTACTCTCGATCATCTATATATAATAAAAATTTAGTGTAACTAATGTATTGAAAATTTTTAAAACTAGTTTCTGGGTCATCATCATTAACATGTTATCTTACTATATATCGTCTGGATTGCTATTATTTCTATCAGTAAAGAGATAATAGCAATGCAGATCAAATATTTGTTCTATGACTTGGTTTTTCTTTAAATTTTTTTCTGCTAGTTACTTGGTTTTTCTGTAATATACCTGCAATACGTTAAAAGCTTTAGTTTCAAAATCCTTTAGTTTATTTGGTTTTCCTTTGATGGTTATTTTGTTTAAAAGGTATTTGGTTCTTGTTTTAAAACTAGTTTCTGCTTCATCATCTTGAACACATCACATGGTTTCAATCACAGGTATTTGGTTCTTGTGCATCTGCCTCCAGTCGTACATCCTATCCGGATGTGTTCAAGATGCAAGCCAAGATGCAGGAAGAGATTGACGGCTTGAAAGATATGATTGTTTCTTTAATCTCCCAACAAAACCAGAACTCTAACAATCCAGTACATGGAACTGTAAGTATTCAACAATATTTTATGATATTAGTATGAAATTTAACTATTGCATTTTACTTGTGTGGTGCCTAGTGTAGTGAATAATCTAATAAATGACACTATTGTGAATTATACAGAGCCAGCGAATTCCATCGACTTCTAGTCACGCACGTACATCTGGGCAAAATATCAGTGGGAATCAAAGCAATGCTGAGCCGCTTCAGTAGACTTTGCCATTGTTGAGTTAAATTTGGACTTTAGTCTTTTTATGTTTTGTTGAAACTGAATTTATGCTTTGTTAAAGAAATTGATGTATAACAAGTATATTTCTAACTCTTCGTATGGCTATTTTTAGACAAGTAATTATTGTTTATTGTGGTCCATGATTATATAGTTGTTTATTATGCTGCTATTAGTGTTTTTAAGATTTGAACGTTCAAATTTAATATGACTAAAGATATTTTGAATTTGTGACATTTTTTAAATAGTGGGGAAAAACCAGAAACCCCATATCAATCAGTTTTGAGATAAATATGCCGGGAGGATCCACCAATCGTGGTGAATTATTAAAAAAAAAAGAACCAAACCCGGCGTAATAGACCTACGAATTGTAACGACGCTTTTTAAAAACGCCGCCATAGGGCTACGGGTTTTAACGGCGGTTTAAAAATGCGCCGTTACAAGATGTACACATATAGCGGCATTTTTAACAAACGCCGCTATAGGCATACAACCTACAACGGCGCTTTTCGCGAGCGCCATTACAGATCATAGGCCTATAGCGGCGCCTTTTAAGACGCGCCGTTGTAGACCTATGGTCTGTAACGGCACTCTAGAAAAGCACCGCGATAGGCCCATGATCTGTAACGACGCTCGCTGCAACGGCGCTGCTCGCGGCAATATTTAAAACGCCGCTACCATCTATGGCGGCATTTATAAACGCCGCCATAGACAGAAAAAAACGCCGCTATAGGCTTTCCGATTAGTAGTGCCACCAGGGTACTCACACTTCTAATATCCACCTAGGTACTCACGCTCTAGTGTCCACACCTAGGTTGGTTTTCATACTATGTCTATTATTACTATTGAAGCATGCTCTGATACCAATCTGTAGCGCCCCGAATTTCTAATACGATAACTTAGAAAATACGTGGCACAATCCCAGCATCCACTTCAATGTAACAATATTCACAGCCAACACCACTAAAATTTTCAACTTTTATTACAACAAACTTTTACAAATCACAGCGGAATTCAAAACAACTCAAACAATATTTACTGTCATTTACAACTCAAATTATCTCAAAACTGCTTTTACAAATTTACACAAACTCTTATAAATCAATTTATCTCAAATATGCCTCAAATATCCAAACCTCCAAACTCTAAGCAATAACCTGCAACATGTGAGGCTAGAGATGATCCCTAACCCCCAAAACTAAAGGGGTTAGCCATAAATGGTGTGAGTGACATAAAAACAATCAATATAATTTAATCATAAAACATTAAGTCATCAACATATATTAACCACAATGATAAATGAACAAGGAATAGCAAAGATGTAAAGCATGAAAACGTCATAGAATGAAAACAACAAGTGCATCTAGTCTAAAGGTCAAGTGTAGGAAAACTGAAAAACACATGCATAAAACCAAGTCAAGAAAACACAATTTCTATATGCGGCCATTCTACATAGGTTCGGTGCAAGCCCTTAACGTCTCCACTTCATATGGGTTCAATCCCCGCTATGCGACTAATCTTAACGCGATGATTACTACGAGATAAAGATAAACTGTGAGAATTAGCCCATGCTTGATAATTCCGGAGATGGATCCCTCATCTCAGGCATTTTACCTGGATAATTCCGGAGATCATCCCTCATCTAAACATTGACACATCATCACATGAATACCCCATGCGCGTCG
Source organism: Hemerocallis citrina (assembly GCA_017893485.1). Classification (NCBI taxonomy): domain Eukaryota; kingdom Viridiplantae; phylum Streptophyta; class Magnoliopsida; order Asparagales; family Asphodelaceae; genus Hemerocallis; species Hemerocallis citrina. Next base: position 27,444,216 of record CM030363.1, read on the forward strand.
CCTCGACTTCGATAATTCCGGAGTTCAATCCCGCATCTCAAGCACCACTTGGATGATTCCGGAGATATATCTCTCATCTCAGGTAATTTACCTGGATAATTCCGGAGATAAATCCCTCATCTCAAGAAAGTTACTTGGATAATTCAGGAAATCAAATCTCTCATCTAAAGCCGTATTGAGGTGCATAACTCATGTTCCCGTTCATCATATCGCCACTAGTGCCTGTCCTTATTATTTGTGGGTTATTTAATTACTCAACAAAATCTCCTAGAGTCGGTGTACCCTACCGGGATAACTCAAAACTGAATAACTGAATATGCCTTAACGGGCCTCAACAAAATAACTTAACAAATATCTCAACACCGGTATACTAGGGTCACCTACCTCTAGAGACTCAAACTCAAAGGTCTAAACAAATTCCACTAAACAAAAGTGGCTCAACTGAACATCTTAAAACCAAATATTGAACTGAATATCTCAAAATCAAATACTGAACTGAAGATCAATTATAGACTGAATTATCTGAAAACTAATCATTCGAAGTAACACTAAAGTTTACACAGATCCTTCAGTACCAGTCGACTTATACAGTGGTAAGTCGACTGTCCAGAGGACTATGCCCAAAATTTCACAAAAATAGACTAAGCCATATCAGTCGACCTCAGAGGTCACCAGTCGACTGCATACAGGCTAAGTCGACTGTCCCGAAAGGACTGAACAAATCTCACACAATCGAATTCTCAGTGAACCAGTCGACTGCACAAAGGCCAAGTCGACTGTCCAGTAAGAACTGAACAAATTTTTACTAAGAACGTTCTCAGCAGACCAGTTGACTGACAGAAGTCTAAGTCGACTGTCCCGAACAATTTTCAAAGGTCTGAAGGTACAGCAGTAGAGACGTACCAGTCGACTGCTTAGTAGGCCAGTCGACTGTCGGCCTACAGTTTTCATATTTTAGGTCTAAATTCAAAAATCCAAACTGGAGCTTCTAAAGATTCATTGTTCATAAAAGATAGTTGTTCTCAGGCAAAATAATCAACCTCAAATAAACTCCATTAAGTATACATCACCCAATCATCCAAATGTCGAAATTTAATTCTCAAGATCCATAATCACTAATCTTCCAATTAGGGTTTCTCAAAACTAATTTCTTTCACAACTATGATCAAAATCTGATTTGTATACTCTAGACCCAGATATTCACCATCCGATCCCAACCCTGATCAATTCTTAACATGTTTTCTAACATATAATCTCATAACTCAAGATCTACTCAATATCCACAAGTTTCTCAACATGGTCCAACAATAACAATGGTTTACATACATACCACAATATAAGATCCATATCATTCATATACAAAACAAGCAAACGTTGTCATTCACATAATTCAAAACAAACGATTTCATAACACCCACAAAATCAAACAATAACACAAACAATGTCACTCACCTTTGGTTTTAGAAGAATCCACGAAAAAATCTTCCATTTGCTAGATCCAAAAATCCTCCTCCCGATCACCAAGAAAATAATATTTTAATAAATCTGGAGTTGTGCAGCGAATGACGGCTGCACACCCTCTTTTATACAGGCCGGGGTTGAAAGGAATTAGGGTTTTGAAGTACCTTTTGCAAAATAGTCCTTTTTCAATTTATTACTTCACATATATAACCTTTCTTAGTTAAAATAAGTTAAATAAATCAAAATTAAATAAAATCCTTTTACCACTAAGTTTTCCAACAACCCAGCACTGCCCAGAGATAAGAAAATCCCGGATTTACACTCAGGGTGGCAATTTTGCATAAAAGCCCTCCATTTTGCAATATTTGCAAATACCTCATAAAATATTCGTAAAAATCCAGAAAAATCCGAAATAATATCTAATAATACCTATTATATTTTCCAATCAAAATATTTGACTTTTACCTTCCAGAAAAATATTTGCACAAAGTTCTACATGAATTCCATATTTGCAAAAACACCCTTTTTGTTTAAATTTTCACCAAATCGACTTTAAATAAATTTCAAATATATTTAAATTCAAATGATGACCATGGAGAACCAAAATATCTGTAAAAATGAATTTTCATAGTTTATTTAAGATCCAAACGTCTTTTTACATAAAAGCCCCTCTCTTTCGAGATATTTGTAAAAAAAATAGTTTCTTTATTCAGAAAAATCCCAAAATTTAGAATACACTCCATAATAAGTATGAGAACTTATTAGAAATATAAAATTGTATTTTTACACCAAAATTATTTGCACGTGTTTCGCACGTGTAAAAAGATAAATCTTTTAGAAAATATTTATTAATTTTCCAGTAAATCGTTTTAATTCATTTTCAAATATTTAAAATAATATTTGAAAATACGGGGTTCTACAGTAAGTCTCCAGCTAAAGAATATTATGAATATTACTTAGAAACCAAGCTTACAAGTATAATCGAGTAAGTGGGTTACATACATACATGTTATTGTATTTATTTGTGCATGTGTTTCCTTTTACCATTTTTAATAACAAAGGGAAAAAAACATTATTATCTCTTTGATGAAAGAGGAGGTAACTACCATTGACACTTAACTCAAAACAGAACAGCCTAGTGAGTTTGTCACCATGATTGATAGTAAATTTAATAATGTTAACTAATTTCAATATATAATTGGAAGAAAGTTAGCTCTCACACACATGGAAACGTGGTTGGCTTCTCATGACCTTCTCTAGCTATAATAGAAAAAGAAGTCACTAAGTAAACAGCTACCTCGATTATCCTTTGGGGTGTAAACCCGATCAAATCTGAAGGCTTTCTTTGAAGACCCATCGGACATTATTCCATCATCACCATCCTTAGCTGCCTCAAAATCTACAACCGTCATGTGCCCTGATAAGGTTGATGGAACTGAGATGATTCCCAGGACTACGGATTGGTGTGCGTATCGATTGTTAAAAATTTAACAGATTAAATACGTGATCTAACCCTATATAGCGGAATCTAGGGTTCACGAATTATACCTGCGATGAGAAGAAGACGACAGCGACCCCAAGATCTTCTGCACGTATTCCTTCCTCAGGTTGGACGTCGTGTGGGCGACGATCTCCCAACCTTTCTTCTCCTTGGCTGACCTCTCTTTCTCTCCTTACGTGAATCACGAGTTTTGAGAAAAAATCTTATATTTCAGATTGTGAATGACGGCCAGAGAATAGAGAATATATATAAGGCTACGGCAGGGACCATGAGGAGAAATTAGGGTTAGGTCTCCTAACGAATCTGGGTATCCCGTGTTCAGCCCGAACACACAACCCAGGCCCATTAACAATAGCTCGGTCCACTAAGGAGCTATTGTTGCACTACCTTCCTAATCCCAAATTATATTTATGGGCTCCTTTTATTATATGCTCGTTCAACTCCCCATGTTAAGATATCGAATGTCCGTCGATCAAATTAAGTTACTGACAACTATATTGATCAACATCTTTTATCCTTAAGTAGTACCTCTCAACTTTATTTGTCATGTCGGATGTAATCCACCTGCAGGGTTTACATGACAATCCTTATGAGCTCCTTAAGGGGACATCATCAACCCGACGTATCGGAACATGGATTCCTTTTACAATCAACAGCCCATCATACATACAATGCTATTACCCAATTCATAGAGGTTGTTGATCCATAATGAATCTCACTCTTTTATGAGTCAAAGTAATGCACACTGCATATACATGTCTGTTATTATATCTGGATTAAGAGCATAAGCATCCATAATAACAGATGTGTTTGTTCTCTTTTGTAGTCAGTACAAAGAGAACAACCTCAAGTGGTCCTGTTCAATACACACAAAGTGTACTAGTGTAAACCTATAGTCAAGACAGACTAATACCAGATTACACTACAACCTTTCCAATGGATTGTCCAAGTCCGTCTAGGTTGTGAACTATTTATATATTCCATAGGGAACTGATAATATGATCTTCTGTGTGTCACCTCACACCATATTATCAACCTTATAGAATATCAGACACTTGCATTAATATTATAATAAACACAATATGCAAACATATGCCCATAAGATTCTCATTCAAAAAAATAAGAAAATAAAGTTAATACAAAAGTGATGCTTTCAGTATATAACCCTAACAAAGGTCTCTTCCTTCGTCAATGGCCGACACCTACAAAACACTCTAATATTTCCTACAAATAAAATTTTTTAGGTTTGAGCTACTTTCATCAACTAAAAAAGCTTTATAGAAAATCTCAAAAGAACAAAGCTGAGTAGAAGGAAACAACTAATACTTGCCTTTTGATTCCTGGACTTGGTTATATAATTTTTTCTCTTGGCTACCTCTTTGCTATACCTCAACTTCAAATCTTCACATTGTGCAACTGATATATATAGAATGATATAGAATGATCAGATATAGAACGCTATGATATAGAAAGATGCTACATAGATAATTCTAAAGCAATAGGATTTGACTTTACCTAATGCCTACACTCCATCAATCATCTTACTTAAATCAGTAATCGAGTTGGCACATTCATGTGCTTCTTGTGAAAGCAAAGAGTGCTCTAGCTTCATAACTTGAATTTAAGATTCGATATACTCGTCAAATAAAGTGGGGGAAGTGTGGTATAACCCATACCACCATATTAAAATGACAAAGCATGTTCTTACCTTTATCTTCTCTTCTAAATCCTTTATAGCAGAATCCCAAAGCATTCTATCATGCTCATACTGCTTTGAAATGGCTCTCAACTTGTCCTTTTGTTGTTCAATAGTTAGTTCTGCAAGCAACAGACCAACATATATATTACTCCCATTCGATATAGGAAAAAATACTAATTGCAAAATCAGCTATATGCATATGCACCTACCCAGATTTTCGGAGTGTAAGAGTTTATTATCATATTCAATCTTCAATCTCTCTAACTCCTCATTTGTGGCTGATATCGACAGCCAAGCCTAATAACACTCGTGAGATTTTAGTTTACACTGTTTGACAAGGTCCTCTATTTTCTTCTCAAACTCATCTTTCAGACGGGCATTCTCGATCCTCAGATGATGATCTTCCACTGATAACTCACCCAAGATTGTAGGCCCACCGCAGCTATTGCACATTAGGTTTCTCAGCGCATCCCTGATGGTCATGTTCTCGAGGCAAAGCTTCTCATTCTCTTGTTTCAGTAGTGCATTGTCATGCCTCTCTATTTGGGCATATTAAATCATACAGAGAACAACAAATCAGATACAATATCTATATGGAACAAGAGAAATATATACCCAAAAAAATGTGAATAATTTCTTTCTATCTAACGTTCATCTGAGTACGGCAATTCTGGAACCAAAAGTTGACCTGCCGAGGCTCCAACAAAAGACGTTGACTTAGTTCATTCCTTTGCTTCTCATCTGGGTGAGGTCATTCCTTGAAAAGCCTACATAACCACTTTCCTTAAATTACAACTCCACACATAAAATCAAGAAACAATTTTTTTTTTTTAAAAAAAAGTTGCAAAGATCACTCATACGATTCAAGCTCTTGAATTTGCTGAGGAGTGTGATGATGGTACTGCTTCTTCTTCCTCGGGTTCTCCTACTCAAGATCATCACCAGAAACATTATCCAAATGATCACTCCCATATTTGCTATCATTCTCATCCTCTTTGTTGTTGTTGTTGTTTCGACTCAAAGAATCCAAATCTCCGATGAACTGACCCAAATTGCCCTGCCCATCTCTGATGAACCGACTCAAAGAATCCAGATCTCCGATGGAGGAGCAACGACGATGGCCTCCTTGTTGTTGTTGTTTCGACTCAAAGAATCCAGATCTCCGATGAACCGACCCAAATTGCCCTGCCCATCTCCGATGAACCGACTCAAAGAATCCAGATCTCCGATGGAGTAGCAACGACGATGGTGGGATAGGGACGACGACGACGAAGTGGTGAGTCGGGGATTCGGGAGAAAGAGGAGAGAGAGAGATCCAGATAGGTGTGAATGAGAAAGTGTATAAATTGGGGGATTTGAATTTGGGATTTGGGGGGGGGGGGAATGAAAAAGTTGGGGGGCAAATGAAATAATTTGGGGGATTTAATTGGCGATCGGAGTGTTTTACCCGGCCAGTAAATTTTATAGTTACGGATTAAAAGCTCTAAAGCTATAGGATACCTATACCCACAGTTTACTATACGTCTGTAGGTATATGATACCTATACCCATGGTTTTAGTGATCCGTCACTACAGATGTCCGTTGGTATATGGCAAATTCCTTGTAGTGTGACTCTACTCTTGTCCCCTATCTCAATCAATACTATCAACCTGTAGCTCTGATACCACTTTGTTGAATTCTAACTTCGGAATAACTCAACAACAACGACGAGATGCAAGAACAATAAAATCAAAACAAGAGAATAAAGAACAACCAAAAGCAACACACAAGAACACACAAAATTTTTTCGAGGTTCACCCAAAACAATGGCTACTTTCCCGCGCAGAGGCACTCCTGTGATTTTCACTAGAAATATGAAGAATAGGTTTACAAATCTCTCAATATCTCACCCCAATGTGTAGGGTTTCACTCTATCTCCCTCTCTCTCAATGACAGCTGGTAGTTCTCTATTTTCTTTTCAGTTAACCTTAAAATCATACACAATACAATATATATATAGGTTTTCTCAACTTTTAAGTTCAGCCGCTCATCAAACAGCGTCAGGACGGTCGACCGCAATACCATGTCGGTCGACCGGTTCTCTCCTTCGACTGTGCAGGGTCCAACAGAGTGTAGGTCGGTCGACTGCGCGGTCGACGGGTCGCCTCTTCAAGTTGCAGGGTTGAGGCAGAGAGCGAGACGGTCGATTGCGCGGTCGACCGTACATTGCCTGGGATGCGGTCAGGGGTGCAGTCGACCACAACTCTGCCTGTAGCTTCAAACTACTCTTGACCTTCTTGCTCCCACTTGGACTCTCCTTTTCATCTATCTTCTTCAACTCATTATTGTGTATTGGATCCACAAACCCAACATCAAGATCATATCTAATAAGAGTGAGAGATCGGAAAAGAGATCAAGTTCAGCCTAGTTCCCACCCAAATTCAGGAAAGTACGTAGCTGTACTTACTCTTTACAAGCTAAAATATCAAATCCTGCATGCTTGTGCGAATTAATCCAAACACTCTTGAAATGTGTTCTAATTGTCAAATCTCTCCCAAATTCATCCACTACGATTACTCTCCCTCATTAACCAATTCAAAAAAAATCCTAGCAGGATACAATGTAAACCCCCATGTCCAACATTTATTATATCTACACACAAAGAAGGTACAAACACAAACTACTCATACATCCAAACAATCATTTTAACAAAAAATCTTAACCTACACTATCAATAAAATGTAAAACCAAATCCAACTCTTCCAATATTGAGTGACAATTTTTTTTAGTAAGGTGGCCGATTATGCTGCGGCAGCCGAGCCACCGGTGCCCAAATCACCTCTGTCGGAAAATTTGCGCTATAAATCCCCATTCCACACGATTCCGATCGGACCACTGCCTCGGGGTGGCGCTGGTGTTGCACATACTGATACTCGCAAGGAACATAATGCTGTTGCTCCTGCCGTTGTTGCGCCACTACCAACACCTTATTCTCTTCCTCAGTACTCTTCTCACCTTCCTCCGAAAACGACACTTCCTCCCCCTCCCCCTCCCCCTCCTCCTCCTCCTCCACGATCGGCAACCGACAAAACGTCGGCCTCTCAAACGCAGCCGCCACCACCATCACCGTCCCTGCCGCCACCAACGGTCCCACCACCGTCCCTCCCACCACCTGCCCCCCAACTCCTGCCACCGTCACCGCCACTCCGGCCACGACCTCCGCAGCTGGCAACATCACCGTCGCCGACAACGTCAGCACCTCCACCCTCCCCCTCAGGCTCACCGTACCCGCAGTCGCCGCAGCCAGTGCTCCGGTAGGAAACGGCGGCCGCCGGAGGGTGACGTCAGAAACAGTGCCGGTGCAGGAGAGGATGCATAGGCTGAGGGATTTACAGCGGGAGAAACCACGGAGGGCCTCGATGACGTCAAGACCGGCGGGGATTTCGAGCACGTGCGACCGGAAGGCGGAGGAGGGGTCTGTGTCGCGGGTGATGACAATGGAAGGTTTAGGCTTGTTTTTGGATCCGGGAGGGCGCCCACGTGGACGCTTGGCGAGCTCGACGGTGGGGCCATCGTTCTTGTTTTCGTGTTTGGTTCCAGCCATCGTGGTGGGGGTGGGGGTGGGGGTGGCTGCGGCGGTGGCTTTAAAATTGGCGCCCGTGATGAATGACATGGTGGGAGAAAGATAAGAAAGAAAGGAAGGAAGGAAGAGATTATTGTTGCTGAGCTTTGAAACTAGGCAAAGGATATATAGGTGTTGTTGGTGCCGACTTTCTTTTTTGGGAATGGTTGAGTTTGAGATGAGACTTGGTTCTGGTTGAGAGCTAGGGTCGCCCACAAGCTTTGAATGTTTTTTTTTTTTTGTCGTTGGATACTTGGAGGAATGAACGTGGTGTGGAGCCCATGTAGTATGGGGCTGCCATGCATGGTAGGAAAATGGGTCCCATCAAGTTTCGGTTATTTTTTTAGTACAATGCAAATGAGAGGTTAATAAGAATTCTCACCTCTCAAACTTATTTTCGAACTTTCAGATTTAACAGATAACATTATCTCTGTTGACTGGATAGTGTATACGGTAGAGATCAATATTGTTCAGTTTAGTTTTCCGTTAATAAATTTAGAAGGTCTATGAGTCTAAATTGAATCGAAAGTACTGGATAAAACATGGCATTAACTATCTGGTGGGCGGGAACTACTACAACATGTCTACATCTAACTCTAGACACTTTATTCATACCAGTAGTTTACGCGTGCAATTGCAAATACGTTTTAATAAATATAATTTTTTAAAATAAAAATTTAGGTATAGCCTTGATTTGAACTTAGGATCTCCTATATAATAATTATGCACGTGTGTTACACGGGTTGGTAGCTTGACAAAATATTTACAAATGACACTAAGGCCTACTCCCATTATAATATTAGAGATAATTTTGTGGCTTCCGTACATACTTATAAACAAGGCTAGCCCTCACTTTAAAATTTGGTTAAATGAAAATTTTGGAAAAATATTTTTTGCTACAGTTCTTAAAAAAACTAACATATGTAGATTAAAAAAACATATAATAATTAAAAATTGTACATTATTCAAGGTAAAATGCTATATTTTATTATCACAATAAAGTATGAGATCTTCTTGGATTTCTTACACCGAAAGCACTATTTAAAATGTTCATAATAAAGCTTTTATTATTACAATAAAGAAATTGGAATGGAGATCTGGTTTGGGTTAGAGTGTTCTAGGTATGGGATCGGTTGTGGAGAAATAGGTGGAAATTTAGAAATTGCAGAAATAAATCTCCATATAAATTTAAGTCCAACTAAAATATGTCAGTCCAAGTACGAATTTAAAAAATAAAATGTCAAACAATTAAATTTGGGACTAAAATAAGTACACACAAAATAATTATATATAAATACAAGATTTTTTTTATAAAATGCCCCTAAAAATGTGCATGGTGGCCCGAGGTGGCCGCTTTGCCCGCGCAGCGTCAAGACAGGGCTGGCCCTGCTTTATGGGTATCTATTTGGGTGGAAAAAGAAGACGGGTTGACGTGGCATTACGTGTTAGGGTATGAATTCTAGGCTTAGTTAGGATGAGTACGAGACAGGGAAGGAGGGATAGGGCCATAGGGCTCGGTTGGTTTGGAATTTGGACATGTGCATTGGGGATAGGCATAGCTACAGGTTTTTTTTTTTTCTTTTTTTTAATTTATTTATTTATTATTATTATTATTTAAATAAAGGTTATCAACCGTTACCAATTTTATAAATAAAAAATTAACAAAATATAATATAAAGTGGCAATAATTAGAAAATCAAATAAATTTATAATCCTACAACATCCTGACTACTAACAACAACAATAGCAACTACTAACATCATAGTATAGCAACCAGGGACGGAGGGAGGAAGAGAGTAGGGGGACACTTGGGACCCCAAAAATTTTGTAAAACCCTCTAATATAAATCAAAATTTTTATTTGGCCCTCCAGTTAAAAAAAAAATTCGGACCCCCAAGTCTAATCCACCTCTTATTAAAGGCTTAAAATAGTGGTATGAGTTTTGGGCTAAAAATTAACAGTGATACTTATTATTTGATCTGTATAATTATTGGATAAAATTTTGAATATGAAACTAGTGTGTACACAAGTTACAAATATATTTATTCATTTGAGTAGTATCTCTTAGCCTCTAGTATTATAACAGTATAAACAATGTAGTTTGATTTTTGATTAGTATTACTCTTACCAAATTTAGAGTACAACTGTACAAGTGCGAAAAAATACATGATACTAAAAATATAAATTCGAATATTTACTTTGATTATAATTTTATTTTGATCTAATTACGTTAATTTTTCAAAGCAAAAGTAAAGTAAGAGATTTTCGGCAACAATTATGTCGATGCCGGGAAAAAAAAATTTGGGACCCCCATTTGTCTGGCTCCGCCACTGATAGCAACTATATATCAAAAACAGAGCTTCTCTCTCTAGAAAATTCTAGAGAGAGAAACTAGATCTGAAAAAAGAACCTCCCCAAAATATTCTAGATCTAAACTCTTAGGGGCGGCGGCGGCTAGCCCTCAGTGCCCCCCCTGTCGTCCCCCCTATGTCCTTTCCTCCACCTCCGCTGCGACCCATCCTCCCCTCCTTCGCGACATTGAAGACGATGTTCCTAGGCGTCGATGGAGCTCCACGGCGCACCTGACGAAGTTGCCGACGCCCAAACAATTTTCCTTGGCGTCGACGGGGCTCCACGGCGACCCTAACGAAGTCGCCGATGCCCAATCGTATTCGCCGATGCCTAAGCGAAGTTCCAACGCGCCTCCCCTGATGCAGTCGCCGATGCTCAAACGGAGTTCTTCGCAGGGTTGAAGATGGAGTTCCTTGGCGTCGTCGAAGCTCCATGGCGGCGTCGACGGAGCTCCACGGCGTCCCTCCCCTATCGTAGTCACCGAAGCCCTAACGACTTTCCAACGCGCCTCCTTTGGCGAAGTCGCTGACGCCCACACGAAGTTCATTCGCGCCTCTCCAGATCGCGGTTGTCTCCTCAGGTCGCGGAGCTACTATGTCACACTAGAGCATCCACCCGTGCTTGTTGTCGCGATAACCATGGCTCTGGGGAGGGGGTCGCGATCGCCCTGGTGTGTGAGGTCGGTGGTTCGGCATGGGGCCAGACCGGTGGTTGTTTGCTATGGGAGGTGGGGATCGTGTAGCACGTGGTATTGTATGATTGTGGGGCTTGGGCCCAAAGATGGGGTCCCTCCACGATGTGCGCTCACTTGTTTAGGTGTCCAATCTTACCGCCGATGCAGTCTTGACAGCGCCTACTATCAGGCTATTGAGCTTCCTCCATCTTAGACCACTGTCTCGTAACAGCGTCACATCTTTCCTCGTTGGGAGTAAGAATTGAGATGAGTCTGTGTGGTAAGAAATTACCTGAGAGAGCAAGAGCGTGAGAGAGGTGAAGGTATCCTCTCCACGGCTCTCTCCTGGAGCATGGTTTTTGGTGGGGTGAGCAAGATAGTTGTTTGGTAAGAAATCGCCTGAGATAGCATAATCGTGAGAGAGGTGAAGGTATCCTTTTCACAGCTATCTCTTTGGTAGCGGCTGTGGATGCTGTTAGCAGGTTTGTAGGATGAGTGGTGGAGATGGTGGGAGGGTGCAGTTGCTTTGCATATGCCATAGTGTAATTAGTTGGCCTGCGGGGTTTGGGCCCAAAGATGGGGTTCCCTCAGCGAGGAGAAGGCAGGGATCGGCGGGTGATAAAATCCTGCCAGACTAGTTTTCGATGGGTGTGCATGTGTTTTGGAGGCAGTGTACAAAACTAAACTGACGTACATACAGTTTTGCTGGACCGAGCTTGTTTGTCGGCCCACCCTCCAGGATTTTTGGAAGGATTTGTTGTTTGTACGGGTCATGTTGCTTCTTGTATATTTTATTTCCTGTTTGTAGATTGTAGTCTGGCCCAGTTCTCTGAGTTTGTATCATTAATTTCTTATTAATGAAACAGGGTGGCCATACTCCACATTTTCCTTCAAAAAAAACATCATAGTATAATACTTCATCAAGGGGCGATACATCTAAACTGTGTGGCTATGGTAAAAGAAACTATATATCAATGTCACATATCGAATAACAAAAGCCTTTTGCTCGAACTAGATTTCGAGAAAGCCTACGACTCGGTTGAATGTGACTGCCTCTTAGATGAGCTTAAAAGTAGAGGATTTGAAAATAGGTGGATTAGATGGATCTGACACTCTCACCGCTAGCAAGACTACTATTCTAGTTAACGGAGGTACGGGACAACCATTTTGTCATGCTCCTTTTCCCAGTATATAGAATTACAGGCATACAATTAAGGCCCAGTGAATGATGTAAGCATTTCAATTCACATCATTCATAAGTATAACCTCAGCAATATATTTATAAACACATCTACGCAAACAATAATAATAATGATCACATGAACATGAAATTAAACTATCCACAAATAACTATCATCTCGAAAAACATAAACTTCTGGTTAAACTTCCCGGAAGTACAATATAATGAAATAAATATAAAGCAATAAACGGTTCAATACGACTAGCTAAATAAAGCATATACTAAAAATAAAATAATGATAACACAGCAATTTCATCACGATCATCTAGCAGGCATGTTCACCAAGTCCCTCTGGTATTTCAGCATCGGTACATGCATAATCATCATCTAGGGGTTTTTTTTTGGGGGGGCGGGGGGGGGGGGGGGGGGGGGGGTGTTGGAGCAAGCATCAGTCAGCAAGTAGTGAAAAACAATGTGGCAGCAAACAACAATAATACAATATGGAAGAAAGCAGAATAGCGGTGTAAATACTGAAATAGCATGATCATGTCCGATGCAAGTAAAAACTGTAAACAAGTACAATCAGGACTGTAAGGTATAATCAATTAGTAATCGGGATAAAAGAATCGATAATCAATAGTTTTAGTCGATAAGCAGTATCTATGTCAATGCTCAATATAAATCTTAAGTTTATTAGTTTTACTAACATATCTAATGCATGCAATCCTACGTCTCATATCATAAGTTCGGGTGCATAACAATCAAATGAATGTTTAGACTTAAATAGTGAAGTCTACAGGATTATGTACTCGGGAATCATGTAATCAGGTAATCAGGAATCTTGTAATTGGGAATTATGTAACAAGGAATCCTGTAATCAGAAAATCATGGAATCATGCAATTATGTAATCTGTAATACAGAAAACAATGGACCCCTTTCGAGTACACTTTCTTATATTGTTCACTACAGAGTTATACCCTTTATAATCCCGGTTTGTCATTCTTTTATTCTATTATCATGAATATGCGATCTGTGCAGTCGGTGGGCAAGCGATAATATCAAGGTGGTAATCAAGAGATGCATGCAATACATGACATAGAGAATATCTATCAACCTACTATATCGGTACAAGTCATTAACACAAGGATAAAAATATATATAGTTAGGGCACATTAACTACAATCTGGACAACAGTATACATCTGCACTAAAACTTAGTTTCCCGCTTCTACGAGAATGCAATCTAGTTCCGTCCGAGATTTCAGAAAGTTGACTCTCTTCCGAATCCAACGCCTACTCACTCAGAAATTTCTAATCCTAGTAGGTATACCTAGCTACAAATTGGTTCTTTACAGGTCTAGTGTTCAGGCAGCAACATCGAGTAAAGTTCTCATGCTTATAATTCCATTGGAAGTTCATTATTAAATCTCAAAAAAATCATGATATGAACCCTAACAGTGTCTATTAACACTCAGGTTTATATCATATCAGAATTTCACCAAAAATTTGTTATTTCATGTAGTTTACCGGGACGATACACTTCAAACAGTAATCTAGAATTTACGACGTGTCAATACTAAAATATCGATATCTCACAATCTATAAATTGATTTGCGAAACCGTAAGATGTTCTGGATTTTACACTCATAGGGCTACAACATGAATATATAAACGTATAATCTCAGTATAAAGTCAGGTATTCGACAGAGTAGAAAATTAAAATACTTCACAATTAACATGGCATGAATGGATATTTGAATAAAATTTGATAACATGGTGAATTGATAAGAAGATGATTAACGGTTCAATATTTGAATTAATAGCATGGCACAATGAAACTACAATAGAGTTTGACGATAAAATTTGATGATAACGAAGGATACTTGGAGTTTGGGTGGCAGCAATGGGGTTAGGGGAGATGATGGGTGTTCGGGTGGTGGCTGGTTGTTGATGGTGGTCGGGTTTGGAGTGTAGGTTGGGTGTAAGGTGCTCGGGTTTGTGGTGGGGGCAATGGAGGTCGGGTTCGGGTGGAAGAAGCATGGTGGTGGGGGCATTCGGGGTTGTTGTGGAGGTTGAGTGGTGATGGAAACAGTGGGTTTGGGATGGAGAAGATGGAGTTGGTGTTTGTTGTTTGGGTTTGGGACGAGATGGATGTGATTAGGGATTAATATATATGGATTTATATATATAGGCAGTTGGGGAGTGATGAGGGGGAATTAGATGGAGGTAGCACTAATGGTGTGGGGTTGGTAGTAGAAAGTGGTTGGCAGTTTGTGGGATTGGTTAGTAGCAAATAATTAGGATTAGAGTTTTTAGAATTTTAGAGTTGAGATTAAAGCAAAATCCCTACCCAATAATTAGAATGTGTTAGGAATATAGGCTTTCACATGAACTCATAATTAATATAATGCATGCTAATGAGTCCAAAAGAAAGAAAATACAGCATATGACCGAAATAAAATGATACGTAGGATAATACTTATAATAAGTGAAACAGAGAGTTACACATTTTCTTGCAGAAGAGGCTTGCGACAAGGGGATCATCTGTCCCCCCTACTGTTCACTATAGTTGCAGACGTGCTCAAAACTATGATGGAGAATTGCAAACATGGGAGTTGGATCCAACTGGTGGTCGATGGTAGAAATCGTCAAGGTTGCACAATCCTTCAATATGCGAATGATACCCTATTATTCGGAAATAGAGACCATGGGGAAACCATTGCCTTTAAAAGAGTGCTATATAGTTTTAAGGTCTGGTCTGGTCATAGGGTCATAAGAGTGCCTTTATTTCAATCGCTCTGTTGGTAGAGGATGCACATGATCATGCACATATCCTCAATTGTAAGATTGAGCACTTCCTCATCTAGTACCTTCAACTACCGTTAAGGCCAGGTAAGCTCAAGAAATCAGACTGGTTCTAGAGAACAGACTAGCTGGGTGGAAAGATAAAGCTTTATCATTAGGTGAGCGCATCACGCTGATTAACTCAGTCCTTTCTAATCTTCCAACCAATTATCTTTCATTCTTTGAAATGACCAAATGGGTTATCTATAGAATTGATAGAGTTCAAACGCATTTTCTATGGAAATGAGCTGATACCAATAAGGGTAGTTAGGATCTCATTATATGGGAAAAACCTGCATGAAGAAGATACATTGGGTTGGGGGGGGGGGGGGGGGGTTATGCATCATTGACCTCAGAGATGTGAATCTGGTACTCCTTGGGAAGTGATGGTAGAAAGTTTTTCAACCCAATGGGGAAGGTTGGTAGGACTTTATTCAATCCTATTTACGATGGAAAGGGACACTAAATCTGGGTTTCAGGGTGGACACCAGAATTTAATGATTCTGGAGAGGGGTCTTGAAAGCTTATGACCCATTCCATATTTGTGTAACTTCGTGCATAGGTAATGACAGAATGACCAAGTTCTGATGTGACAAATGGTGTGGTCTACATTCTCTCAAAGAATTGTTTACAGACTTATATAAACCAGTGACGCAGCCTCATTATACGGTCGCCAAGACATGATGAAAAAGGGGTTCATGGAAACCGACTTTTAAAAGCATCTTAGTCAGGATTCCCAGCTTAGATTGGGGGAACTCCAAGCACATCTAGATCAGGTGGGGTTCAAATGCACATAACCTGAATCGGAAGTCCTGGGGTTTGGAAAAAGATGGGTCTTTCATGGTTCATTCACTGTACAACTGCATCCACTTTAGAGGTTGCAGACCAAAGTAGTCGACAATAATCTAGACGGCAAAAGCCCTCCTAAAAGTCAAGGATTTTCTATGATTAGTTATCCATGATGCAATACTAACAAGAAAGAACCTTGCTAAGAGGCAACCATATATCGCGACTACTTATGGCTTTTGCAACGCAACCATTGAAACTAGAGATCACCATTTTATTGGATGCCACCGGAACAAGGCTGTCTGGAAAGAAGTTCTAAGGGCCCTAGGAACAAATAACTTTCCACTAACCTATGAGATGATGTGGATTGGACCACAATTCTCCTCTGAGCAAAAGGAGATGAGAGAAGCCTGGTATATCGCTATCGCAGCTACGACCTGGGTTTTTTGGCTAGATAGGAATAACTTCTATTTTCCTGGGATTACTAATAGTATTTTTAGTATCCTAACGCATATCATGCATTTTATTTTCTTTTCGGCCACATGAGCGTCGACAGGACCAAGAGGAATGATAGCCAAGACTTTCGAGATCAAGGAGTATGACGGTGAGGAGATCGAGATTGGCCCTACTCTCGACTGAACAAGGTGCTACTCACTAGATCCCCACCTCCCATGGTTTTGTTGGGGAGATCTCTTCTATTATGCATGTACTTTGGTGATAATCTATGTTGTTTAAATCCTACCTTCCCATATATGATGGAGGTGTTATGTTTTATTTCATGTTTTGTAGCTTTATTTTGTTGTACCATGCCCAATTCTCTGGGTTGTTTTTTTTTTTTTTTTTTTTGAGGTTAACGGTGGAATAATGCCACCCTGTTTCATTAATAAGAAATTAATAAAACAACCCCGGTGTACCAGAGGAAATACAAAAGGACAGTGCATAAAATAAAACATAATCCCCCAACAAAATTCTGGAGGGTGGGTCTAACCATCCATACAAAGTACAACCAGAAGTACAGTAGATCGAAACAAATACAAAGTAGAGGTAGTTGCATATGAAAATGAAGGGCGCCTACCCCTCAGTCCAGTGTCGGTCCAAACTCAATCTCCTCATCGTCAAACTCCTCCACCTGGAAGACTCTGGCAACCCTCCCTCTCGCTCCTGTGGCAGCAGCTGTGGCCCAAAAAGAAATCAGATGCATGATATGAGTAAGGTTACCAGAAATACTATTATATGAAGCACGAAAATAGAAATTATTTCTGTTTAGCTATAACACCCAAGTAGTCGCCGCAATGGCTATGTACCAAGCATCCTTCATTTCGTAGCGTACCGAGACAAATTTGGGTCCTATCCACAAATCCTCATACTCGCTGGGGTAGTCACATGTCCCTAAGGCCCGTAATACCTCTACCATAGTTGCCTTACTCCTTTGGCAGTGAATGAAAAGGTGATTCAGATTCTCAGTATGCATGTTACAGAATCCGCAGTTGGTCGCTATCTGGGGTTGTCTTTTGGCAAGATTTTCTCTGGTGAGGATTGCATTATTGAGCACTAGGCAGAGGAAGACCCTAACTTTGAGGGGGTGTTTTAGCCTTCCATAACACCTGTGCCTAGCTGGGTCTGCAACCTCGATAGTGAATTCAATGATACAGAGACCTAACAGTGAAAGCACCCTTGGTATCTAGTCCCCAGCGCATCTGATCTGCGCCTTCAGCACACATCGTCCCAGACCATGCAATGTGTGTTTTCAGTTCCTGCAGTTGCTGACGTAACCCTGGGTTAAGAGTTCCTCGAAAAGCCGGTCTCCAATTGCCCCTCTTCCACGTCTCGGTCACAGATATATTCGGGCGAGTCGTTTTCTCATACAAATCTGGAAACGTCTCCTTTAGGGTATGGTCATCACACCACTTGTCACACCAGAGTGCATCGTCCATTACTAATATTCGATGTAATTACTGAGTTGAAAGGCCCACTTACTTTGGTAATTCCTTTCCAGAAGCGAGAAACTCTAGACCCTACTCGGAAACCTAAACTTCTCGTACTTTTTCTCCGAAGGTATGGTTGAATGAAGTCCTGCCATCCTTCCCCACTGTGGTGGAAGACCTTCCACCACCACTTTCCCAATAGGGCAAGGTTCATATCTCTTAAGTCGACGATGCCTAGCACTCCATGTTTCCTTTTCATGCATGCAATATCCCACTTGATCATGTGGTATCCCCTCCTATTCGAGTCCGCCCCTTTCCAGAGAAATCGCTTTCGGATTTGGTCAATCCTTTAGATTACCTATTTAGGCAGTTCAAAAAATGACATGTAGTAAATTGGCAGATTAGACAGCACTGAATTGATGAGTACCACTCTGCCCCTGAGGGAAAGCGATTTTTCTTTCCAACCAGACAATCTGTCCTCCACTCTGTCTATGATAGGTAGCTAGTCGGTCTTAGTAAGCTTCCCTGGTCTGAGTGGGAGCCCTAAATATTTGATTGGAAACTCATCTGTCATACAGTTTAGTATGGTAGCATGGTCATGTGCTTCTGCATCGGAAAGTGCAATTGGAATCAGAGCACTCTTGTGAAAATTAATCCTGAGATCTGACCAGACTTCAAAACAGTAAAGGGCCCCTTTAAAGCAGACTGTTTCTGATCTATTCCCATTACCAAAGAGTAGGGTGTCATCAGCATACTGAAGAATCGTGCACCCTTGATTAGAGATGCTGCTAGCCACGGGCCTTATCCAACATTTTCTCCGGCAGTTATCTAGCATGCCCCTCAGTACATCCGCTACGATAGTGAATAGAAGAGGTGATAACAGTTCCCCTTGTCGGAGTCCCTCTGGGTTGTTTTGTTAACTACTCATTAATGAAACATGATGACTATAATCCACCTTTTCTTTTTGAAAAAAATGTCATAGTCTAATAGATACAAAGCATTCCTTCGACTCAAAATCAATGCCTATCCATCCAATGACTAGTCGAATGAATTTAGAGACATGACATTTCATTCACAAACGTTGGTTTGATTTACCCTTGAACTTGAAAGGGTACCCCTTCCATGTTTCCTTCTCATAAGTTCTTTTGATTTGAATTTTGTTTTGTTTTGTTTTGTTTTTTTTTTTTTTTTAAAATGTGATATCATCACCATTTCATTAATAAGAAATTAATGATACAAGTAGTACAGAAACAATACATCTATCTGTTCCTAAACGGAACAGTGGAGAACAGTTACAAAGCTAAGTCTACATCCCTAACTAGTCGCTTCCTAGCTAAACTTGTAGACTCTGCCTCTTTATCCTGTTCTCCCGTCTATCTCCCCCAAATGTAATTTGGGTTCCACAAAAATCTAATATGTAATTCAAAAACCTCCAAGATAACCCCTCACCCCTGTATCTTACTGATTTGATTTTTGTTGCTAGAGAATACTTCTACTTCACTTTACATTTGAGTTTTTTCAGGCCATATTTGAACTTGAAAGGGTACCCCCTCCATGTTTCCCTCTCACACGTTCTTTTGATTTGATTTTTTGTTTTTTTTTTTTTTTTTTTTTTTTTTTTTTTTTGATTATACTGGGTTCCATCCCCCTCTTTGGGTCAGACTAATTCCAGTCCCGTGACAAGGAGCCCCAACCTTTGGTTGGGTTTGTGCGCCAGCCCATCTAGCATAGCGGTCACTGGCCACCCAGAGGTATTTAATCCCCATCTATGGGAACCGTAGGGTTCGAACCCAGGATCTTGGAGGAGCACACTCCAAGTCCCATCGCTCTTACCACTAGGCCACTTGTGGTGGTTGATTTTTGTTGCTAGAGAATGCTTCTACTTCACTTTACATTTGAGTTTTTTAGGCCATATTTTCTTATAAAGCGATTTTAGTCTTTAACGATCAATTATGATTCAGAATTTATTTTTTGCAAATGCACTGTAGGCTTTATAAGGTTTTGTACTTTTATCTTTATCTTTATAATGTTATCTCTCATATTTATCTTTCCATGTATGTTAATTTTCAAGTGAAGATGAAAACACGCATGATGCATTTGTCAGACCGCACGAACAAAATCACTTTGCAGCAACAGCCTTAGTCTATAGTTATAACATTAAAGATGTAGAAGATTTTTATTTTTGAGTTTTTAAAGGTTCTTTTGTCAAATTTTGTTATTTTGGAATTTTCGCGTCGTTTGCCATATATCCAAATTTTTCAAAATTTGGAAAAAAAACGTTGTAGTCGTTGGCCATTTTACCCAAAATTTGGGTTAGATCGCTACAGTAGTCGGCTATATTTGGCAATCGAAATGACAATTGCCAAAATATAGCTGACGAAAGATGATTTACCGTCCCTTCGATCGGACGGTAGATTATCTATCGTCGCTTAATTTTTTTTTTTTATCGGACGATACATTATTTACCGTCTGTAGACAATCGCAGACTCAAAGTTAACGGACGAAAGATAAAGTGTCGTCCCAAACAATTTTAAAAAAAAAAATTGGCAAAAAAGAGTCGGACGGTAGATAATCTACCCTCCCTAAGACCATCTCCAACGCTAATCGCTATTCCTTTCAATTAGCCAAAATAGCGATTAAATCCCCAAAAAACCTCTCCAACGGACTCGCTAAGGCGTTCGCTACTCTGGCGATATGGATTTCGCTCGCGATCCGCTCGCCAAATCTGGCGAGCGGGATCCACTCGCCATCGAAGCCTTCCTTCAAAATCGCGAAGCCCTCCTCCACTCTCGAAGCCCTGTCGTTCCTGTCGTCGTCGAACGCCCTCATCGAAGCAGCACTGTGGCGTCGAAGCCCTCATCGAAGCCGAAGCCCTATCGTCGTCGAAGCTGGGATCTGGTTTTTAAGTAGAGGGAAAATGCCGCTGCTGCTAATTCTGCGAGAAAGAATGGAAGATGGGGAGGTGGGTACCAACTTGGAAGAAGGTTTGGAGATGGATAGCTCAGAGAATGCCAAAGATGAAGCCACTGAGCTGAGTTTCGTATTAGCTGAGGCTAAGGAGGAGGAGAAAGAGAGTGAAGAAAAGAAAGCTATTGTTCGGAATACTCCCATGGTGCCTGTTTCTGATGTTGTGGATGTGAGTATTGAGTTTGTTGAGTCAAAAGAAGAAGAGGGTAGTAGCAATTTTGAAGGGGAAACTTTTGTTGTTGAGAAAGATTCTGAAATTTTAGTATAGAATTTGATTGAAGAGGAATCAGTTGTTCATACAACTGAACAGGAGGTTGAGGCTAGTGAAGCTCAAGAATCATTACCAACAAGTTCTGTTTCATGCGAAGATAACTCTGTAGTTTATACTACTGCTGCTGCTATTACTGATGAGGTAAACAGATTGAGATTGTATATAGTGTTTAATGTTTGCTGAATTTGTGTCTCACAAGCTGATTAACTTCAGATAAATGGAGTTTCTTGCAGTAAGAAAATAAATCCAAATGTTTGTTTTCTATGTATTAAATTACAGTTTGATTAAGAGAGCTCAAAATTAAGGTGAAAAACACACACAAATTTGGTTACTTGTTTCCCCCCAAGTGTTTGTTTTCTATGTATTAAATTACAGTTTGGATATGTTGTTTTTCAGAAAAGGGTTTGGGTTGTAATTTCCAATGGTGTGGAGGTTGGCCGATGTTGTGTTTCCACTATGGCGTTTTTAGGGAGGACATATTTAATTCCAGGCCCGTATATGCGAGGTGTTCAGAGTATGCCATGACCTCTTTAATTGCTGAGGCAATGAGCTGAACTTTGATCACGCACTAGATGCTAACAGTATAATGCAACAAGCACATTTGTTTTACTGTGATCACTGGGTCTGTTTACTAGCTGGTGGTGGTGAGTTTCTAACTCAAGTTTTTTATATTACTTTTATAGTACTATAGTGTTTTCTTTGTCTGTTTTTTCCCCTTCACTTTCATTACTTTTTTTTGGTTGTGTATGTGTTTGTGCAAGAGTTGCTCTCAATTGGAGTCAAGCTATGGAAGTCACTTTGTGGATGTACTGATTTTGAAGAATGTACTGATTTTGTGTATGTGTTTGTGCAAGAGTTGATCTCAATTGAAGAATGTACTGATTTTGATCCATTATCAGTGAATGGATCAAAATCACTTGCTCTTGTGTCATTATGATTCTATTCTGTTAGTGTGTTCTAGTGTTCTCTCTAGGTAAGTATTTCCTAACTCAGGCAGAACAAGAGCAATCTTATTAGTCACCCTCTTGGTAAGTATTCTCTTTAGTGTTATATCACATGTATCCTTTCATGTTTGGATAACTTAATTTATCTTCAAGATTGAAACCAATGGATTGAATGTTTTTTTTTTTTTTTTTTTTGATTTAATTGAATGTTTTCTTTAATCAGGTCTGATATGACAACCGAAATGGGATCATTTGACCAACCTACATAGAATTATTAAGTCCATCGAACCAGTTCTTTATGGCGAGCTCACAGTGACTTCAATAGGGCCAAATCAACAGGTTGAACTACTAACTGTGTATTTTTAAACCATAACGGTCTTAAAGATTTGCAGATGATCAAAATCATTTTCTCTTAGCATATACCATCAGTCGTATGTATTGAAGAGGTAAGAGATTCCACTAGCTTAGGTTGCTCAGTTCTCTGCTGGTACATGTGCTAAATGTAAGAAGAAAAGGATACTGAATTATCACATTTAAGTGTTTGTGTAAGCTGCTAACTGATTATTGTACTAGAATTTTCACTTTTTGTTTATTTGCATGTAGATTCTACAACTTACATACAATTTTTTTTAAGGAATACTGTTATTGTATCTTTTATATTTTCCCTTTGTTTCAATATGAACTGAATTTGTTGCTCCTGGTGCAGGGAGCTACAATAGTTGATCAGATCGTGAGCATAAAATTATGTACGTAAAGCAGAAGAGGTACAATCTGTTCTCTTAAACCATCATTGGCAATGCTGTATGCACCACTTTGCTTTACTACTTCATGAGTTCATGTAGCACTCTTATTGTCTCCCTGTATACCTAACAATTAATGCCTTGGATTTATGCACTCCGATGAGAATGTTTATGGTAGGTAGCAGAGCTTATGTGGTACACTATATAGTGATCATAGTTTACATCTATTATGGCTTTACTGTAATTGTTTTGATGTCTTTCTTCTATTTCATTCAGGAACCTGTGACTGTGCAAGTTACGAGTGTAACTCAGTTTGGGGAGAATGTCCTAACTGTTGAGGTGTATATATATCTATTATATTTTGTTGTCATGCCTTCCAGTTATGTTTTGAGGAAAACATTCTTTATTATGCTGGTATTCAGCTGTGAAATTGACAGTAAAATTTAGAAGTTTTCTAATGTATACAGGAAATACTAAGAAGCTATTCATGTTGTTAAGCTTACAATAGCATACTACTCGAAAGTAGTTGCTCAGAAGTCTTTGATTTATAATTGTCATGCTCTGTGAATTTGATGTAATAATATTGAGTAGGAAGTGATTCTGATTAAGTAAAATAAATGTGTGCGAGATCAGATGTTTTGATGTAATAATATTGAGTAGGAAGTGATTCTGTTCACATGAACCTAAAAACTCATTGACTATAGTTTTAGCTGAAAACTATTTTCGTATTCAATCAATGTTCTTTATGATGAAGGTATCTTAAATTAAGAAACTTGTGGAATGATGATTATTCTTCAACTTGTGGAACTTGTGGAATGATGATTTATGATGAAGGTATTTGATTCCAAAATTCTTGAGGAATAGAAATATTGTCATTTTAAAAATATATTATTGTAACTAATTATTTTAGTAAATAAAAATTAAAACATTTATGGCTAGCCAAAATAGATAGCATGGTTGGAGTGTGAGCTTTTTTCGCTAGCCAAATTATCCATTTGTTATCTATTTTGGTTATTCTAGCTAGCCAAAATAGCTAGCGTGGTTGGAGATGCTCTAACAATTTTGAATAAGACAAAAATGTTGGGACGGTAGACTACCGTCCCTCACTTTTGCCTATTTATTTCTTTTGATTTTTTTTGGTCCTTTTGTGCTTCAATTCAGACAAATTTTTTTATTTTTTTAAAAAAAATTTTAGAGACGAAAGATAATCTTTCGTCTGACTAAATTTTAACTTTCGACGACTACAGCATCGACTCAAATTTTCTATTTCTATTTGTCAAATACCCAAAAGAATAGCTCACAACAACTAGACTACAGATGCTCTAATCAACTAGAGGACAAAAATATGTAGAAATCACTTCTAATCAAACAGCTAATGCTGATCAGCCTACTGTCATTATGATCATTAAAACAAAATCAACTAAGTTTAGTTGGCAATCATTGAAAATCTAATCCTTTGAAAATGTATAATCTTATATGAGTAATGCTAGAGCCACTATCAATTTCACTATATTTCTCTTCACTATCTTAGGTGGCACACCCCGATAGATAGAGGAAGATAGAGTAGGTGAGAGAACTCTCCAATAGGAATATGCCACCTACGATAGTGAAGAGAATGGTAGTGAAATTGGAAGTGGCGGGAGCATTACTCATCTTATATTGCAAGTCAACCCTAAACAATTGACTAGGGGACCATGACAGATTGACAATCCTACTTATGCATGATCAAGTGGATTTGTTATGTAGCTTTCCTAATAAATATATCTTAATTAGGTCAACAATTTATTTCATTCCCTTTATCCAATAACTTTTGATGATGAAAGAGCCGCCATGACTAAATTAGAAGCCAAAAAAAATTATCTAACAAAAGAAATATTTGGTAACTTGCTTGTACAATTTACACATAGTACGCAATCAGTATATTGACGTAAATACCATCAACTAGTACTTCACTACAATACACGCTGGATTTATCGGCGTATTTTTCTCAGCATTTAACCAATTGCGTCGGGGTAGGATAAAACCAGGATAGGATCGCAAAAATGTATAGTTATACACCGGCGGCCTCTAAAAACGCCGGTGAATTATAATATTCACCGGCGTTTTTATAAAAACACGCCGGTAAATAGAAAGTGAAAATATACCCCACAAATCCTCTCACATTCACCGGCGTTTATTAATAAAAACGGCGGTGAATATACAGGGATTAATTCCCCAATCCTGCTGCGAAACCCTTAGCACATTTCGTTTTTTTTTTTTACCAAACCCTAAGTTTCCCCGCGCCGTCGCCATTGGGCCTCCTTCCCTTCCTCGACAACTCCTCCGTCGATGTCGCCATTGGGCCTCCTTCCCTTCTTCGACCCCCGCTCAGTCATTTCTCTCTCATCGCAAGTACTCTCTCTCTCTCTCTACTTCTTGATTTTGTGATGGTAATGATTTGATTGTAATGGTGCGATTTTGTGATGGTAATGGTGCAATTGATTCTGTGATGTTTATGTTTGTGATAGCTAGCTTCATTGATTTTATTTTTATCAACTGAAACTTTAGCATGATGGTTCAAGAGGCTTGTTGGTTCTTCTTGGTTCTTGTTGATTATCGGCTGAAACTTTAGCAAAATCCGAGTATGATCGTAAATTAATAAACTAGCATTGATTCTTGTTGGTTCTTCTTGTTGATTATGGGCTAAGCTAACTTCTTGTTGGTTCATCTTGTTGATTTTCGGCTAGGCTAGCTTCTTGTTGATTCTTGTTGAAGCTAGTGTTTTTGGTGAACATAGCATGGTTTGGGTAATTCCATCCTAACTAAATCATTGATGTTTCTGGCTCCAAAAGAAACCTGCACAAGATTTGTTCTGACCAATTCTTGTACAGATTTTGGGAATTCTGAAGTTTTTAGATCCAGGACCACAAATTTTGATTGGGCTGTGATTGGATTGTTTAGTGACTGTCAACAAGTGTTCTTAATTGGGCTGTGATTAGAAAGAGACGAGTTGGAGTGGAGATCTGGAGACCCATATAGAGACATCTCGTTCATAATAATTTATTTTTATTGTTGTTCTTGTCGCTCTTTCTGACATTCTTTACCATTCCTCTTTCTGGCTTCTATATTTGGTTTCCTTCCACGATGACATGACAGTTCCTTAAAATTACACTTGATATGAGCCCTATTCTTATTTTTCTTCAATAAAAATGGGAGTTTTGGTGATCCAACAAACATGTACCCGCATACTTCCAAATAGCATTTTCTTTACAAAGTCGGGCTCCAAAGAATCGATCTATGACTAGAATCTCCATTCAAACCCCAATCAAAATTTGTCATCCTGAATCTAAAATCTTCTTTGAGCCACAAACATCAATAGTTTAGTTGGGATGAAGATTAATAGAGAAACATATATGCTTAGATACTGGAAATTTTCATTTTCTTTTACTGTTAAAGAAGCTGAATTCATGCATCTGATTGTCATCTTAGCATGATTTTTTTACCAAAATGGGTTAACTGTCAACTAAGGATGTTGTATGTATACCAAAATCCGCCAAATCTGTACAAGAATTGGGCTGAACAAACCTTGTGCAGGTTTCTTTTGGAGCCATAAACATCAATGATTTAGTTGGGATGAAGAATTAATAGACAAACATATATGCTTAGATACTGAAAATTTTCATTTTCTTTTACTGTTAAAGAAGCTGAATTCATGCATCTGATTGTCATCTTAGCATGATTTTTTTACCAAAATGGGTTGACTGTCATCTAAGGATGCTGTATATATATATATCAAAATACTCCAATTCTGCACAAGAATTGGGCTGAACAAACCTTGTGCAGGTTTCTTTTGGAGCCACAAACATCAATGATTTAGTTGGGATGAAGAATTAATAGACAAACATATATGCTTAGATACTGAAAATTTTCATTTTCTTTTACTGTTAAAGAAGCTGAATTCATGCATCTGATTGTCATCTTAGCATGATTTTTTTACCAAATGGGTTGACTGTCATCTAAGGATGCTGTATATATACCAAAATGCTCCAATTCTGTACAAGAATTGGGCTGAACAAACTTTGTGCAGGTTTCTTTTGGAGCCACAAACATCAATGATTTAGTTGGGATGAAGAATTAATAGACAAACATATATGCTTAGATACTGGAAATTTTCATTTTCTTTTACTGTTAAAGAAGCTGAATTCATGCATCTGATTGTCATCTTAGCATGATTTTTTTACCAAAATGGGTTAACTGTCATCTAAGAATGCTGTATATATACCAAAATGCTCCAATTCTGTACAAGAATTGGGCTGAATAAACCTTGTGCAGGTTTCTTTTGGAGCCACAAACATCAATGATTTACCAAAATGGGTTGACTGTCATCTAAGGTTTCTTTTTGGGTGAACGGGAAAGAAGCTAGTGTTCTTGTTGATGCTTGGATTTTAAGTTAATTTGGAGATGCTTTTTTGTTTGAATTTGGAGATGAGATGGATCATATCTCATGAGTATTGTAAAAGTATAAGATTCATTTCAATTAGTAGCATTTTTGCCTGAATATGAGAGTGAAAGTATTCTCTTTCACTGTTTGTAACTCAATAATTTGAATTCCATATTTTGGTTTTGATTGTAAGAGTGCTGCATGTTTTTTTTAAATTTTTTTTAAAAAAAAAAAATTATATACCTACACCGACATTTTTACAAACGCCGGTATAGCTTCCAAACAAAATTACAGCTCCTACGGCGGCGTTTGTATAACGCCGATGAATGTATATCAGCTGAAAAATAGGGCACTTAGAAATACCCATACACTGGCATTTTTACGGCCGCCGGTGTATACACAAGATTTACAGGCGGCATGAAAAAACGCCGGTGTAGACCCATAGTATTCCGTGACGCTCGCTTCGGCGGCATTTGGACCGACAATTTTAAAAACGCCGGTGAATGTTTCACCGGCATTTTTAAACGCCGGTGTAAATTAGAAAAAACACCGGTAAATCCAGCGTGTGTTGTAGTGCTTGTAAGATACTAACTACTACCGCTATCATGATTCCAAGATTAGGGTGTCATATGTTTCAAGTTTGAGTTATTGTTTTCAAGTTTGGTAGCACTGTCACGGGAGGAGGCTTCTCCTTACTCGTACCTAGTTATGTTTTACTTCTTTTTACTTTGCTGTGCTATACTCTATCGATTACTGCTGGATACTGGTTTTCATTTTTGCTGTTTTGAGGTTATGTCGTTATTGCAATTACATGCTGGGCTTGGTTGTTGATGTTGGAAGCTGCACTGTGCTACTGCCGTGTTTTGGTTTGCGCTGCATCCAGTTTTTTGGTCCGTCGAGTATTGATGCATGTTGGATGTTCTGGACTTTATAACTGTTGTTCTTGTTTTTGTTTTTGTTCTTGTTCTTGTTCTTGTTGTTGCTGCTTATTTTGGTGTGGGAGAAAACAGATAGTAAGTTTGATGGAAACAATTAAAACCTGATCTTTGATTTTCACCGTGAAATGCGGTTAGAGCTCCTGAGATTGAATCTAGATCGTTAATTGAACACCGTGATCTGGATCCTACGGTTGCTGATGCGGCCGACGGACCTACAAAAAGCCTGAAACACCAGGGGTTGGCCCCAGCGACAGACCCTTCGATGCTCAAGTCAGAAACAGAGAGAGAAACAGAGTTTTAGAGAGAAAGGGTTGATTATCTTCTGACTGAAGAGATGAGAGGGGGGGGGGGTATTTATAGGCCTGAGAAATAGTTAGGAGATTGAGATGTATCTGTTAGATCGATATGAATTCCTTATCTCCTTTATGTTCCTCCCCCTCAAGAGATAATCTTCCTTGTTAGGGGAAAAGATTTTTGACTCATTGCCTTCATGGGCTAAGTGTCTCTTCTAGTGGGCATAATCTGTCACTTTTTATGGGCTTGAAAGAAGCTCATGTCTTGTAGAGGAGCCTAGAGAAGGCCCGGGCCTATTAAAGAGATCCGTTATGATTAATCTGCTTGTAGAAACTTTAAGATTTGTGTTGGAATAGTACGGCCCTGATTTGCTGTGTTCTTTACCTTATCATAAGCCCCTCACTCCCGGAAGACAATTTTCTTGGCTTTCGGGAAGTAGTACGCCTTATTTTTTATTTTCGAATACAATTTTAGCTTTCAGGATGCTTGGTAATACCTGGAACTGATCAGTGGCTTCTGAAAGCGGCGAATATCTTCTTGGAATTTTCTGTAATTTTCCATATTTTTCCAGATTTTTCCCCCTTTTTTTGGATTTTGTAATAATCTTTCCAATTTAAAAATCATTTTTTTCGAATTTTATAATTAATAAACCCAATTTAAAATTATTTTTCAAAAAGTTTAATGAATTTTCAAATTTAAAGAATTATTTTTGGATTTTTAATTAATTTTTTAAATTTAAAATGAATGAATGGGATTTTTCTTGAATAATCAGAGGGTGCACGAATTTTGAAGTGATCGAGCGGATCGATTAGATGCTAGCTCGCCCACTGATGTGATTAAGTGGCTGATATCTGATCTCTGTGATCATTGGAGATGTGGCATAAGCTGAGCCGCTGATCACTATTAGGCTCGCATGCTGATGAAAATGAAAAGAGAGGGGAAGGAGGCAGGCAATGTGGAGCTATCTGAGGCATCCATTAGACTGGTGCACGATTATCTTGATGATCCGACAACTGGCGAATGCAACTCTGAGGCAGAGTTGAACGTTTGGGCTTACCATTTGCACTCGACAAGTTTGTAGAGACAACTCTTTGATTGAGTAGATGTAGAGCTTATTACATGAGGATGAGGGGTTGTTGGAAGAGCTCGAGCGATAAATGGGGCACTGAACTATTTGCTTGGAGCCAACAAGTTGTTAATGGAGCTCGGACGAAGAGCAAGGCGTTGAACTCATTGTTTGGAGCGAACGAG
The DNA here is from genome assembly GCA_017893485.1 of Hemerocallis citrina. Classification (NCBI taxonomy): domain Eukaryota; kingdom Viridiplantae; phylum Streptophyta; class Magnoliopsida; order Asparagales; family Asphodelaceae; genus Hemerocallis; species Hemerocallis citrina. The sequence continues at coordinate 27,474,064 of CM030363.1, forward strand.
TTACTTGATGGAGCTCACGTAGAGAGCGAAGTGTTGAACTCGTTGTTTTGAGTCAACTCATTGTTAATAGAGCATGAGGGAAGAGCAAGTGTAACGCCCCGCCCCAATGCTCAGACAAATCATAAATACTATGTAGTTCCACTGCCCACCACAGGCTGCCTCTCAAAAGGTAGTTAACCGAATTGGTGACTCTTAATCCTCGGCAATAGTATTTATACTCTGATTATCCTCACAAATTCCCGATATGGGACTATATTTCACAATCCTCTCACAAATCTCACAGACCAGTCGACTGCTGGCAGTACCAGTCGACTGTCCTCTATCAGTCGACTGCTGGCAGTACCAGTCGACTGATCTGGGGTATTACATACACCCCCCCTTAGGAATCAGCGTCCTCACTGAGCACAGGGCACACCTCAGTGTAGGACCGTCCTTTCTAGCCGATGTAGTACAGTCCCTTAGACCGGAGATCAGTCACTCCCAACACCGCAGATCCCGGATACCAACACCGGTTCGGAGATCAATGACTCCCAGCACTGCAGATCGTAGGCCCTCTACTACACCCGGGGTCGAAAGTCGGCTCTGATACCATTTTGTAACGCCCCGCCCTAATGCTCAGACAAATCATAAATACTATGTAGTTCCACTGCCCACCACAGGCTGCCTCTCAAAAGGTGGTTAACCGAATTGGTGACTCTTGATCCTCGGCAATAGTATTTATACTCTGATTATCCTCGCAAATTCCCAATATGGGACTATATTTCACAATCCTCTCACAAATCTCACAGACCAGTCGACTGCTGACAGTACCAGTCGACTGTCCTCTATCAGTCGACTGCTGGCAGTACCAGTCGACTGATCTGGGGTATTACAGCAAGGCATTGAACTCGTTATTTGGGGCCAATGAGTTGTTAATGGAGCTCGAGCAGAGAGCGTAGCGTTGAACTCGTTGTTTGGAGCCAACAAGTTGTTTGATGGATCTCAAGAGGAGAGCAGAGCGTTGAACTCATTGTTATGAGCCAACGAATTATTAAAGGAGCCGGAGCAAAGCACAAGGCGTTAAACTCGTAGTTTAGAGTGAACGAGTTGTTTAATGGAGCTCGAGCGGAGTGCAGAGAATTGAACTCGTTGTTTGGAGCCAACGAGTTATTTATAGAGCCTGAGGGAAGAGTAAGGCATTGAACTCATTTTTTGGGGGTAACGAGTTGTTGATGGAGCTCGAGCGGTGAGCGGAGTATTGAACTCGTTGTTTGAAGTTCACGAGTTGTCTATGGAGCCTGAACGAAGAGCAAGACGTTGAACTGGTTGTTTGGAGTTGATGAGTTGTTAATGGAGCCTGAACAAAGAGCAATGGAGCTCGGGTGGAGATCAAGACGTTGAACTCGTTATTTGGAGTCAACGAGTTGTTAGTCGAAGGAACTCAAGTGGCGTGCAGAGTGCCGAACTCATTTTTAGAATGAATGAGTTGTGGGTGTTCTGAATCTTCTAAATATTGAAGTGAAGTCGGTTGTGTTTGTTCAACATTGAGGTGATTCCATTCTTCTCTTTGCTGACTAGCAGTTGTGTACATCGAATGAGGTCCTCGGGAGATCGAGCTTGCTCTCCTTTATTATACGCTGCACTTGACAGAGTTGGGACTCTTCCGTTTGCACGGTTCTTCACGGGAGACAGAGCTGAAACCTGCTCAGGTGAAGGTGGTAGGGTAAACGTGGAGCTCTCCCTCCTAAGGGAGACTTACTTTGAATTTTATCAAGTGTTGAGGCGACCCTGGTAGGTTGTTAACTAGAGGGAGGTCTGTGAAGAGGTTTGTGTCTCTTAGGTGGTGCGTCCCTTTAATGTATAGCTGGAAGAACAACTTGTAGGACAATTTGTTATACATTGTTTGCAAGACTTTTGTAGCAATTCTTAAATATGTAGACTCATCGTAATTCTGCAGTTGTAATGAGACTTGTGCTTTCTGAAGTAAGAAGTTTTCTACACGTCGGTGTCTTGTCCCGTGATTCGTCGTCTTGGGGGTTGGCTAGTCGTATGAGCTGCTATTGGGAAGAGTTAGCCTCTGGACTTGCCATTTTGTATTTGTAAATATTTGTAGTAGTACTAGATCTGAACATATGGGTTTGCGATAGTTTTTTTTATTTTTGATGAAATCTCTTCCTATGCTTGATCCTTGTTGTCCACCTTGTTGTTGAGATTGATAGGTCATCGACTAGGCTCTTTGCAGCTAGATAATAGGGCCTCAAGTCTGTTGTGTATAGCTAACGAACTGTTGACGATGTGCGACGGAGTTTAGAACTTATCCGTCTTGTACTCAGCTAGTTGTATGAGCAACTATGAGGGAGAGCTATTTTCCAAACTTGTTGTATGGGTCCTCCAACAAATTGTGAGAGTCGCACTGAGTGGTGAGTTGAACTCTAAGTGTTGCTTTTGCAAGTTTTACTGGAGTAACTGCAATCCATGATTTTGGACCCTTAATCTGTCTTTAAGGAATTTTAACTAGTTTCAGGAACAGATCGAATGGCGAGTTGAACTCAGAACGTGCTTGATTGCAGGTTGCTAAAGTAACTTAAAACCATGAGTATGGATTCTAAACTTGTTATTTAGGTATTAATAGGTTGCAAGAGCAGATCGAATGACGAGTTGAACTCCGAAATTGCTTTGTCGCAAATTGCTAAAGTAACATTGAGCCAGGGGTATGGACTTTGAACCTATCGTCGAGGTGCTAACAGATTGTAGGAGCAGATCGAATGGCGAAGCGAACTCTGAACTTGCTTTATTGCAAATTGCCAGAGTAACTTCGAGTCATGGGTATGGACTCCGAACCCGTCTTATAAGGAGCTTTTAACGAGTTTTTGTGCCATTTTTGTGTTTGTGTATAAGTTTGGCACTCAATTCATTGTATGCATCGGTAGAGTTGTACAAGAATTTTACAAATATTAATGCAAAACTATATTGGAAAATAAAACTAAGTGGCTTCTCTAGTGGCTGGCCGTTGCATGCAGTGATTGGCAAGCGGTCTTTATTGAAAATAATAATTGACTGCTTTAGCGGTTGGCCTTTATTACAAATTGAGAAAATTTGCTACTACTATTAAGAGAGACATTTTAGGCGCCCTCGTTATGTTTCAAGAGATGCAGCTCATTCCAAGTTCCGGTTGCTATATCCTTGCCCCCCGGGTCTTCAAGTTGGTGAGCCGGTAGGCGTTCAACTTGGGAGACCTTGCTCGGATTTGCTCATTTTGAAGTGAGGCTTCCCTTGATGTGTGGAGAAAAAGGGAGACTTTCTAGTGTGGTGATGAGCTTAGGCAGGACTGTTTCTTCTAGGCATGTAATGACTTGATAGGTTTAGAAGTTCTTGATAGGATTGTCTGATGCAGTAGCTTCGAACCCGTTTGCAGACTCGGTGTTACTGTGATTGCTTTCTAGTAGTAACTCTGTGGCATTGAGGGGGAGCACCGAGCCCCCCATAGTAGCAGTGTAGCATGCTCGTGCTGTCTGTTGGCTTCCCGCAACCTGGTTTACGCCTGCTATTTTTGGGAATTTCATTCATGTGAAACGCAGAGGAAACCACATGGAAAGCTGTCAGGTTTGGGCGGCCAAATATGGCATTGTACGCGGCTTTGACGTAGACTACCATAAAGTCCAGTATTTTCGTTCGAGTTACAGGAGCTTTTCCTGCTATCACATCAAGCGTGACAATTCCTTCTATTTGAACGGGTACACCGTTCCAGTTACGTGAGCTTTTCTTACTGTCACATCAAGTGTGACAATTCCTTCTATTTGAATGGGTACACTAGAGAATAATGGAGTGTATAACCAGCTGGCTTGAGTCGGTCTCGGGAGAGCTTGAGGCCTTGAAAAGTGTTCATGAAAATGATGTTTACTATGCTGCCGTTGTCCACCAGGATGCGGCATACCCCATGATTCACCATGCAAAGGTTAATGACTAATGCGTCGCAATGAGGTGTTCGGACACCTTCTAAGTCCTTGTCGGAGAAAGATATCGGGACCCTGGTGCTTTTGGTAGGTGGGATGTTATCTATGGAGTTGACTTTCCTGACGAAAGCTTTGCGGGATGAGTTGGAATCTTCCCCCATTGGGCCTCTGTGAATGGAGTAGAGAACGAACATGTGTTCAGAGTCTTGCGATTCGGATGGTCTCTCTTGACGCTTATTAGCCCCCCGGGGCAGACGGTTTTTGGCATTGTTATCTTTTTAAATTAATTTGGAGAGATAGCCCCTGCGAATTAGGGCTTCCAGTTCTTCTTTAAGGGCTCAACAATTGTCATTAGTGTGTCCATGATCTCTGTGAAATGCGCACCACTTATTTTCGTCTCTTCTCTTGCAAGATGTTGATATCTTGGGGGAGAACAGATTATTTCGTCTTTTACAACTTCCATGAGGATGGCTGCTATGCTTGCATTAAGAGGAGTAAACTTGTCAAAGCGTGGTACTGGAGGTGGACGGTGTTGACTTGCACCATCTTTCTGAAATTTCCTGGGTTCTTCCTCGCTTGTATTCTTCTGTTTGTTCCCGAAAAATAAATCGTTGTTGCCTTGAGGATAGAGAGCTTTCTCGGCCCTGATGTACTTGTCACTCCTTTCTAGGAGCTCAGTAAAATCTCGAGAGGGCTTCTTCGTGAGAGAAGCTTTTAGTTCTTTATGCATGATGTTGTGGCGGAAAACTGCAGCCGCCATTGAAGAGTCCAAGGAGGAGATGGACCTTACTTCGGCTGTAAAGAGCTTGACAAAATTTTTCAGCAGTTCTCCGTCTCTTTGCTTCACTTCCAATAGGTAAGGACTTGTTTTTCAGTCTTGCAGCTAGTAACGAAGTGCACAATAAATAACTTCTTGAGTTGGTCGAAGGAGAATATTGACTCTGGGTTTAGGCACAAGTGTCATTCCCGTGAGTGCCATTCCCTTGTTGATCCTTTCAGTGTTGCGGAAAATGTTTAGCACATGTGCACATAGGTACCATTGTAAACACTCATGAGGGTCTTAAAACTCTCGATATGGTTAGTCGGGTCTGATCCCCCATCGTATGATTCAAATTGAGGACCTTTGAATTCTTTTGGGATTCGTGCATCGAGGATGGTTTTGCTGAAAGGAGGTCAACTAGGGTGGTAGGCCCTGCTAGAGTGGCTTCCCTCAGTCTTCATCTACTCTAGACGATCTTCTACTTTTCGGATACGGCGAAAGACTTGGTCGTCCTTCCCCGTGAATCCAATTGAGTCCGCGTATCCTTCTTTAGGGGGCTGTCCCAGATCATGACTACCTTGGATAGCTCGGAAGATGTCGAGCTTGAACTTATCCAATTTGGCCATAGTGACTGGGACATCTTTCCCTTTGTTCCGCTCAAGAAGCTTTTGACTTTCATGAGTTTGGCTTTTTATTGTGGTGCGTCCCTTGTAAGAGGAGGATTGCCTTGGTCTCTGTCTAAGAGAGTTGCTTCTTCGGTTTGCCTGACATTATGAGCTGGAGGCCTCGGTTCAGCTGCGCTCTCGTCCAAGCGGATTCATAAATCAGTTCCTCGTTGTATGACACTGATGATTTGGCGGAGATCTCTAGATCCTTGATGGCCTCGCAAGGCCATTGAATTGGTTGACATATTATGAAATGAGATGCATTCGTGCAAAGGATGATGTTCATGACGGCTTTGTCGGGAGCCCCCCGATGCCTTTCGGTTGAAAGGAGCTTGACTAGATTGTCGGAGCGACTGTGGAGGAGAAATTGGATCTTCCGCAGGAGGAGCTGGTTGACGAAGAGAGTTGGTGCGACAGCTTGAGCCCATCGCTCTACCTCTTAGTCTTGGTGGCCTGGCGATAAGTTTGATTTGTGTAGTTTCCACAGACGACGCTAATATGTTGCTACTTATTTTGGTGTGGGAGCAAACAGATATTGAGTTAATATTTGGTGGAAACTACTAAAAACCTGACCTTTGATTTTCGCCGTAAAATGCATTTAGAGCTCCTAAGATTAAATCTGGATCGTTGATTTGAATCCGACAGTTGCTGATGCGGCCGATGGATGTGCAAAAAGACTTAAACACCGGGGGTTGGTCCCGATGACAGACCCTCCGATGCTCAAGTCAGAACCAGAGAAAGAACAAGAGTTTTAGAGAGAAATTGTTGATTACCTTCTGAATGAAGATGAGGGGGGGTATTTATAGTCCTGAGAAACAGTTTAGGAGATTGAAATGTATCAGTTAGATCGATATGAATTTCTTATCTCCTTTATGTTCCTCCCCCTCAAGAGATAATCTTCCTTGTTAGGGGATAAGAGATTTGAGTTCTAGCCTTTATGAGCTGGGTGTCTCTCCTAGTGGGCTTAATTTGTCACTTTTTATGGGCTTGAAATAAGCCCATATCTTGTAGATGAGTCGGGAGAAGGCCGGATCTGTTAAAGAGGCCCTTTATGATTAATCTGCCTGTAGAAATTTTGAGATCGTGTTGGAATCGTACGAGCCTGATTTGTTGTGATTTTTATCATGATCACTTGTTCTTGTTCTCCGAATACTATTGTTAACTAGATTTGATTCTAGATTTTCTTCCATGTGTTTTTGTGTCTTCTATGGGGCTGTATTTAACTATGTATGTTGTGAACTTCATTTTATTTATGGGGAAAAGGGGTATGAGCAACTTGCTCATTTAGTAAATAAGCAATTGATGATGTGGCATGCATGTGATTGAAAAATCCTTAAAAAGATTAGTTGTCCAATGTATCACATGCATACCACATAATTACTTGCTTATTTACTAAATGAGCAAGTTGCTCATATCCCTTTTACCCTTTATTTATATATAAACTATTTTTTTATGTAATACGATAGAGCGTAGAGTACCAGTATATATACAAGAAGCTGGTGCTCTACGCTCTATCCTATTATATATATAAAAAATAGCTATTATATATATAAAAAATAGTTTTGAGTTTATGTTTGAATGCAGTTTGTTTCATTAGTATATTTTTAATAGAATATCATAGTTTTACGGTGGTAAAGAAAATTGTGTGGATACGCATATCTATATAATAAAACACAAAGAAAGCTATCAAGTGGTTCTCCTTCAATCCCCTTAAAAATTAAAGGTCCAGATCTAATCTCACAAAACATATTTTCCCCCCAAAAGTTTCCTCCAAAACTCAAATTCAAACCCCCCACCCAAAACAACTCCTATATTTATTTAATTTTTCTCTCTCTCTCTCTCTTTCCCTCCCTCTTCTATTCAAAAAATTAAGAAAATAAAATTTTTTTAAATTTTTTAAAAATAAAAAATTTTAAAACTAAAAAAAAATAAAATTTAAAAGCTTTAAAAATAGTTCAAAAAAATCAAAAAATAAAATAAATCATATAATATATTTTTTGCTGAACCCCAAAAGTTTTTCATATAAAATGTTTGCTACTTCAATTAATTTGCTCGACCTCCAAAACTATTTTACATGATCAAATAAGGTGCACCTTTTCGAAGACGTGCCGTAGGCACGTGTCAACGGGCAAACCTAGTTAACATATGTATTATAATTTTTAGTTAATTAAAATCCAAACTTTGTGGACAAGTAATCTTACATGCATGGGTGTTATATTGTACATCACCACTGCTCTTTTTCTCCATTCTTCTTAATTTGCCAGTAAGGCACTAAATACTTGATTAGAGAAGGATTATGGAATTTAGAGAGATGGTTAGACAATGACAGAGAACCACAAAACGGATAGCTTGTAGAGACTGAGACTATGACAGAGGACCCCAAAATGGATAGTGAGTTAATATGACAGAGTGAGAAACCAAGGGCTTTGTCCCAATCTTGTTGATGTTTTGTTGTCCATACCTATATAAGTGGGCGGCATAAACAGAGTGAAATGCCATCTTGTCGCGAAATGTTAAAAGCTCCCATCAATCAAATTCAATCAAATTCATTGCAAGCCCTTTATTAACCCCTTTGGAATTTTTCATTAACTCCTTTGGATTTTTTGGGGTTTAATTGAGAAGGCTCACGAGTTTTTAAGTTTTTTGCATGAGGAGGCAAAGTCAAATGCACTCGATGACTCGAATGGGTCCATATGTGTGCAATGTTCATTCTGCAAGAATTGGGGCAAATTTGGAGTTTTGTTTTCACAAGTGGGCGTTGTGGGCCCTAGATCTTTGCCAAATATGGGCATATTCATTGAACTCTATAAGAGGTTCACGAATGTCACATGGGGAGACTATGAGATCCTTGTGACCTATTCAAGTTTGAGGGAGGTAGGCTAGATAATCACTCCATTACCTAAGGTAAAAGGCGATGACAATTTATTGATGCACTCCCCCATTTGGATGGAAAAAAAATGCCTGATTTGGTGATGCGGTTTGTTTTTGGGGTGTACCTGTAACAGGTGTGAGTTTTCTCAATTTGTTATTTTTACGAAAGTCTCAGTACCGACAATACGCCCGACCCTCGGCTGAGGGAGCAGCTCGGGAGCATGTGAGAGTGAGGTAGAGGTCGGATGCTCGGCTCGGATCCTGGCAGCTCGGTTCGGATCTGGAGGGCTCGGCTCGGTCTTGTGTACCTGCACTCGGCCTAGGAATATCGGGGTTGATCCCGGTGGCAGGCCCTCCGACGGTCTAGTTAGTCACTGAGGAGTAACAGTAGCTAGAACTTTTTTAGAGGAGAAAGATTGATTACCTGTGAAGGTGGGAGAGGGCATGATATTTATAGGCAGTGCAAACGGGTCTGGAAGCCTGCTGGGCCGAGTTGGACCCGTTTGCATATGGGCCCGAAGCGGTAGCGGCTCGTTTGACCCCTGGTTGACCTGATGATCACAGAAGTGTGAATCTTAAGGTGATCCTGTGGCCCAGGAGGGACCACGTCATCTGACCCATATTAGGAGCCCCCCATTCCTGGAGGGCTGGATAATTCAGTCGTGTAGGAGTGGTTTTTTGCCTCTGCGGGAAGAGCGGAGTGGTGTGTGTGGCAAAGAATGGGATCCGTATCTTCCTAAAGCGGTCAGCAGGGTAGGATGAAGGGGATCCCCTCTTGGTGTCACAAGGGGTGTTGCGCGCCGAAGAGTAGGAGCTCGCTTTGCCGAGCATCTAGGGTCGGGAGACGAGCCCCCTCACTTGTTGGAAAAGCAAGGGAACGTCTAGACTTTAGGAGTTGAATCTCGTTTAGCTGAGCGTCGAGGGTCGGTAGACGAGCCCCCTTACTTGTTGGAAAAGTAGGGGGATGTCGAGACTTTAGTAGTTGAAGCTCGCTTAGCCGAGCGTCGAGGGTCGGTAGACGAGCCCCTTCACTCGTTGGAAAAGCAAGGGAATGTCGATACTTTAGGAGTTGAAGCTCGCTTAGCCGAGTGTCGAGGGTCGGTAGACGAGCCCCTTTACTTGTTGGAAAAGCAAGGGGGCGTCGATACTTTAGGAGTTGAAGCTCGCTTAGCCGAGCGTCGATGGTCGGTAGAAGAGCCCCTTTGTTGGAAAAGCAAGGGGGACGTCGAGACTTTAGGGGTTGAAGCTCGCTTAGACGAGCGTCGAGGGTCGGTAGACGAGCCCCCTTACTTGTTGGAAAAGTAGGGGGAGGTCGAGACTTTAGTAGTTGAAGCTCGCTTAGCCGAGCATCGAGGGTCCCCTTACTTGTTGGGAGAGAATTTATGGCTCGTGTGACATCCGAGCATCGAGCCCAAGCTGTTCAAGAGAAAATTAGAGTGGCTCGCAGTGACATCCGAGCGTTGAGCCCACGCTATTGAAGAGAAACTTGGAGTGGCACGCGGTGACATCCGAGCGTCGAGCCCAAGCTATTGAGAGAAATTTGGAGTGGCTCACGGTGACATCCGAGCATCGAGCCCAAGCTGTTGAAGAAAAACTCGGAGTGGCTCGCGGTGACATCCGAGCTTCAAGCCCAAGCTGTTCAAGAAAAAATTGGGGTGGCTCGCGGTGACATCCGAGCGTCGAGCCCAAACTGTTGAGAGAAACTTGGAGTGACTCGCGGTGACATCCGAGCGTGGAGCCCAAGCTGTTCAAGAGAAAATTGGAGTGGCCCGCGGTGACATCTGAGCGTCGAGCTCAAGTTGTTTAAGAGAAACTTGGAGTGGCTCGCGGTGACATTCGAGCGTCGAGCCTAAGCTGTTCAAGAGAAACTTGGAGTGGCTCGCGGTGACATCCGAGCGTCGAGCCCAAGCTGTTGAGAGAAACTTGGAGTGGCTCACAGTAAATCCGAGTGTCGAGCCTAAGCGGTTCAAGAGAAACGTGGAGTGGCCCGCGGTGTAGAACCCCGTATTTTCAAATATTATTTTTTTTTTGATGTAATCGGATAGAGTCTAAAGACTCCAGCCGGATCAAAAATTTTTCAAATATTATTTTAAATATTAGAAAATGAATTAAAATGATTTTCTGGAAGATTTAATAAATATTTTTTTAAAAAAAAATTATCTTTTACACGTGCAAAACACGTGCAAATAGTTTCTTGAGAAGTTCAAAGTCAAATTTTCTTTATGGAAAATCATTATTTAATATTTGGGATTTATTCATTATTTTTCCAGATTTTTCTGAAATTAATTGGATCTATTTGCAATTTTTGAGAAAAGAAGGACCTTTTTGCAAATTTGTCATTTTTAGGGATTAAAATGCAAAATCTATTTTCTGGAAGTTTTGAACAGTACTGGTTGAGATTAATGAGTATATTTTACTTTTAAATCCTAATTTAAATGATTTTTATTGAGTTTCCAAGAATAGAGCTATAAATGTAAAGTTATATTTTGGAAGGACTATTTTGCAAATGCATTTCTAAAACCCTAAATCATTATTTCCAGCCTATATAAGTGGGTGTGCAGCCGTCATTTACGGCACAACATTATATTTTGTGATTTTTGAGGATCAAGAGGAGGATTTTGGATCTCGCAAAAAGGGAGACTTTCTTGTCGGATCTCTTCATTTCTAGGTGAGTGATATGAACTTTGTTTTGTTGTTGACTTATGTGAATGAATGTTTTGTTGTTTGTTTTGACATGCTTGTTTATTTAGTGTATTTTTTGCATGTGAGTGATGCAATGGTTGTTGTTTGGATTATGTATGTGAAATCTATGCATGTTTAGTAGATCTTGGTTGATAAAGTTGTTATTGCTTGAAAACATGTTCAAGATTTGAGTATGGTTATGATAATAAAGGATTGGATGGATGAACATCTGAATCTTGTGATTACAAATCAGATTTTGGTTTTGAGTTGTGGAAGAAAATTCAGTATTGAGAAATCCTAATGGAAGAATTAGGAGTTAAGAACATGAGAATTAAGTTTTGAGATATTAGATGATTTGAGTAACGTATTCATAATGAGGATTATTTGAGATTGTCGTTTTTACCTGTATACAAATTATTTTAGTAAACGATGACTGCTTTTGGAAAACCCTAATTTTGATTATCATGTACAACCAAAACTTGGCAGTTTGTAGGCCGACAGTCGACTGGCAGACCTTTCAGTCGACTGGTACGATCCGGCTGCTATGATCTTTAGTTTCCTTGAAAATCCGCTCTGGACAGTCGACTAGACCCTTTTCAGTCGACTTTCACACTTAGAATTTATTTTTCAAAGTTATAGTAGATTTTCCTCTGGTAAGTCGAATTATGACTTTTTAAGTCGACTTATAATCTCTTTTAAGTCGACTTATGACTTTGCAAGTCGACTTATAACACTTAGAATATTTCTTAAAGATTTCTGGAAGTTCTCTCTGGTAAGTCGACTTATGTTTTTGTAAGTCAACTTATATTTTCTGGTAAGACGACTTATGACTTTTATAAGTCAACTTATGATCTGGTAAGTCGACTTATGACTTTTATAAGTCAACTTATATTCTCTGGTAAGTCAACTTATGATTTTTATAAGTCAACTTATAATACTTAACTTATTTTCTTAAAATTACTGGATTTCCCTCTGGACAGTCGACTGGTGAGTTTTGCAGTCGACTGTAGACACTTAGATCTTATTTCTTAAAGATGTTAGTTTTCACTCTGGACAGTCGACGGGTGACCTTTTGCAGTCGACTGGTACTAATACTTTTCTAAGGTGTTTTGATGTTCTTTAAACGACTATTTCTGTAAATGTTTTGGGTCTATAACCTACGTGATATGGCTAAAAATGGGGTTAAATTGGAACTGTCCAAATTGGGCACGAATCTTGAAGTTCAGGGGTAAAATGGTAATTTCACATACAGATGGGTCCGAAACGGGTACTGGGTCTTTTTCTCACAGACCCAAAACCCCGCAAACAGATCCACTCCAACTGGGTACGGGTCCCGACCCAAGACAAACCCAGATCACCAAGAGGAGAATCAGGGCCACTGATTTGACTGAATCAACGGGCCTGATTTGCTCCCACCGAGAATCAGGGGTCAATTTCCCAAAACAGAATGGGAGGATTTTTCTCCTGCCAGTTACGCAGGAAATCAGGCCCCTAATCATTCCCATGGCGACTATAAATACCTCTCCCTACCACTGTGACCAAGTAATCACTCTTTTTCCACATTAAGCTCTTTCTTAATCACCACTGGTTACTGACAGGAGCGTCGGAGGGTGCGTCGCCGGAATCAACCCCGGTGTATCGCACTTCCTTGCAGGTTGCGGCAGGAATCAGAAGGCTTGGACCAGCTATTCAGGTTCCCTACGAACTCACAAATCTCATCTGTTTACCCCCACACCGAATTCAGCGGTAACAGATTGGCGCCGTTTGTGGAAACGCCACACGAATAGCCTCCGCCTCTTCCTCGTCAACTAGCCCTTCTCCAACCATGCCTCCCAAGAAGGTCAGATCTAGGGGGTCCAACCGCAGACCCAATCCCGCCGATCAGCCAGAGGAAGCCCCTGTCCATCCTGCTCCGCAGCCCGAACATCTTCCTCCCCCGGCCCAGCAGGGCCAGCCTCCTCTTCCGAACCAACAACCAACAAATGGTCCTACTAGTCAGAACTAGCGGAGGCAGAAGCAACCACTCCATCCAGACCATATCTCTATTCACAATGCCTCCTCGGACTCCATGGCTTCCCATCACCCTCGAGCCTCCGACCTCCGCAACACTGTTCTGAATCGCCAAAAGGAAGAGGACCTTCGCAACCACCTAAATGAGAGGCGGGCCCGAGAGGGAGCCTCCTGCCAGCATCATGGTGAGCGATCTCCTCATCGCCGAGACGGTAGGAGGTCTCCGGACCGAAGGGGCCGGGGGGAATCTCCCGAGTGTCGTAGGAGGAGGCCGCACTCCCCTGCTGACCGACATCATCCGAGGGATAATGAGGCACCGATCACTCGTGCCGAGTTCCTACAGTTCCAGGAGACTGTCCTGTAGGCCCTCAACCTTCGCCCCAACAACCACAATGCCCAGAGGGTTCCAACACCCCCACGGGTACCAAGTCCTCACCACCGATCCAGAAGTCCTCTCCCGGCTCCCAGTCGCCAGCAGCACCACTATAGTCCTCGCCGATCCCAGGACTATCAACGCCGCAGCGCCCGCTCCCCTTCCTATGAAGAAGAGTCCAGGGGATCGTATGATTACCAGCGGAGGGACGATGCCCTCTACCGTCGTCTCCACGAGATGGAGAGGCGCATCGGTCGCATGGACAAAGAGGAGGAGTCGAGAGCAGGGACCGTCCGCCCCAGCAGACCCCCCTTCTTTCGGACAATCATGGAGGCCCCCATACCGAGGGGTTTCAAACCTCCGCAGTTTGAAACGTACTCAGGGGAGTCCGACCCAGTTGATCACGTCGAAAGCTTCAAGACCTTAATGCTGATCCATCAAGCTTCCGACGCCATGCTCTGCAAGACCTTCCCTGCCACCCTCAAGGGGTCGGCTCGGGAATGGTACTCCAGGCTCGCCCCCTCTTCTATCTTCTCGTTCGAGCAGTTCGAAACGCTCTTCATAACTCACTTTGTGAGTAGCAGGCGAACAGAGAAGACGAGCCTCTCCCTTCTCCACCTTCGGCAGGAGAGGGGAGAAAAGCTGAGGGATTATGTGAGGAGATTTACCGCGGAGGTCAGGTCAATAGCCACCCTCGACCAGTCTGTGGCGACCGTTGCGTTCTAGTCGAACGTCCTCAACTCCAACCTCCGGTCGTCCCTCGCCAAGAAGCCCCCGCACAACTTCGCCGATCTCCTCCTAAGATGCGAAAAGTACATTCGGGCGGAAGAGGACGAGTTCCTCCCGAGTTTCGGAGGACCTGCCTCCGGCTCGAAGAGGAAGACGGCAGAGGAGGAAGGATCCAAGAAGCTACAGAAGGACAATAGCGGTCAGCGCCGTCCTCCCCCCAGGTTCGAGAAGTTCACCCCTCTCACCACAAATGTCTCCACCATCCTGATGGAAGTGGAGAAGGAAGGTGTTATACCTCCTGCTCTGAGGATGAACACCCCGGCCAAGAGGAGAAACAAGGAGAAATGGTGCCGTTACCACCGGGACCACGGTCACGACACCAACGACTGCCGGGTGTTGAAAAATGAGATCGAAGCCCTCATCCAGAGAGGGCAGTTGGCCAAATTTGTTAAGGCAAATGATCGGGGAGACCGCACCACTCCCCCGCCTCGGGGGGCTAACAAGCGCTCCGAGCGACGCGATCAAAGCCCCGAGTTCGAGGAAGAGCGGGTTCTACACCTTATTCACGGGGGCCCAATGGGGGGCTCTTCCAACTCCTCTCGGAAGGCCTTTGTCCGAGAGGTTAACTCAGTTCACAGCGCCCCTTCCCCCAAAGGCCTCGGCGTCCCAGTGACATTCTCCGATGAAGACCTCGAGGGGGTCCGAACACCCCACTGCGACGCACTTGTCATCGACCTTCGCATGGCAAACTTCAAGGTGCAGAGGGTCCTGGCAGACAACAGGAGCTCGGTGAACATCCTCTTCCTCTCGGCCTTCCGAGGGCTGCAGCTGTCCCGGGATCGCCTCAAGTCGGCCGGCTACACGCTCCATGGGTTCACGGGGGTACCAGTAACTGTCGAAGGGGTTATTACCCTGGACGTAACTGCTGGGAAGACCCCTACTACCCGGACAGAGCCGATGGACTTTATGGTCGTCGACGTCCCGGCCGCATATAATGTCATCTTAGGCCGACCCGGCCTAGCTGCCCTGGAAGCTGTCCCTTCAGCGTACCACCTTAAAATGAAGTTCCCCACTCGGTCAAGAGTGGGAGAAGTCAGGGGCAGCCAAGAAATGGCTCGTAAGTGCTACATGACTTCCACGGGTGGTCCGGTGCTCTCCCTCGAGACTTAAGAGATCCCCGAGCCGAATGTCCGACCCACGTCTGAGCCGGCGGACGAGTTGGAAGAAGTACTCTTTTCGGACGAGGACCCGGGTCGAAAGTTCCTAATCAGCAAGTCCTTGCCGACTGCACTATGTTCCGACTTGGTGCAATGCATCCGGGATAACCGCAACCTGTTTGCTTGGTCCGCCGCGGATATGCCCGGGATTTCCGAGGAGCTGCTAGTCCACCACCTCAGTGTCGAGCCGGGGTGCAAACTGGTTCAGCAGAAGAGGCATAAATTCGCTCCCGAGCGACAACAGGCCATCAAGGAGGAGGTGGACAAACTCCTAAAGGCTCGGTTCATACAGGAGGTAAACTACCCCGAGTGGTTGTCCAACGTTGTGATGGTTAAGAAGTCCAATGGCTCTTGGAGGATATGCATCGACTTCACCGACCTGAATAAGGCATGTCCGAAGGACCCATTCCCTCTCCTAAATATCGACACCCTCATTGATGCCACCTCGGGCCATGAGCTCCTCAGCTTCATGGATGCCTTCTCTGGCTATAACCAGATCCGAATGTTCCCCCCGGACATTCCGAAGACCTCCTTCATTACCGACCAGGGCCTATACTGTTACAGAGTCATGCCGTTCGGATTGAAGAACGCTGGGGCCACCTACCAGCGCCTCGTCAACAAAGTCATCCAAAGCCAGATAGGCCGCAACATGGAAGTGTACGTCGACGACATGCTCGTTAAAAGCATCCGAGGTACCAACCATGTGGTTGACCTCCAGGAGGCTTTCGGCGTATTGAGAAGGCACAACATGAGGCTAAATCCGAACAAATGTGCGTTCGGAGTCTCTTCAGGAAAGTTCCTCGGCTTCTTGGTGAGCCAGCGAGGGATCGAGGCAAATCCTGAGAAAATCAAGGCCATCCTGGACATGGCCCCGCCCCGGAACGTCAAAGAAGTACAGAAGCTTACGGGTCGGCTTACCGCTATTGGACGGTTCCTTTCGAAGTTGGGGGAAAGGTGCCTCCCCTTCTTCAAGGCTCTCAGGGGTGCCAAGGGTTTCCAGTGGGGCGAGCTGCAACAGAAGTCCTTTGAACAGCTGAAAGAATACTTGGTCAATCCTCCCCTGCTCAGCAAGCCCGTTCCGGGGGAATCCCTCTTCATCTACTTAGCCGCCTCTGAGCAGACGCTAAGTGCTGTTTTGGTGAGGGAGGAAGACCGGGCTCAGAGGCCGATCTACTACGTGAGCAAGGTGTTCGGGATGCCGAGCTCCGCTATCCGAAGATAGAAAAGATGGCCTACGCCCTGATCATGGCGGCGAGGAAGCTCCGTCCATACTTTCAGTCCCACTCGATTGTGGTCCTCATCGACCAACCGCTAAAGCAGATCCTCCACAAGCCCGAAACCTCGGGTCGGCTTATGAAGTGGTCCATAGAGCTAAGCCAACACGACATCTCCTACCAGCCCCGAACCGCTATCAAAGCTCAGGCCCTCGCCGACTTCATCGTCGAGTCCACCATTCTCGAGGTCAGCCATGTCCCGAACGGTCCCCCCATTTGGACGGTCTTCGTGGATGGCTCCTCCTGCAACGAGGGAAGCGGCGCCGGTATCATACTGAATGGCCCTGATGACTTCGTCCTCCAGTATGCCCTCCGCTTGAACTTCAAGGCCTCAAACAACGAGGCGGAGTATGAGGCACTAATCGCAGGCCTCAGACTTGCTCGAAGTGCCGAGGCGCAGTGCCTCCGAGTCCATAGTGACTCTCAGCTGGTTGTGAACCAAGTCTTGGGCGAGTACGAAGTGCGAGATGAACGAATGGCGAAGTACCTCAAACAACGTTCGAGCCCTCATGAGCCAGTTCGAAGAGGCACTCATCCAACGAGTCCCTCGAGAGGAGAATTCACAGGCCGATGCCCTCTCCAAGTTGGCCTCATCCTCCCTCCAGGGTCTCGAGCAGACCGTTTTGATCGAGGTCCTCTCAAGGCCGAGCATAGAAGACGAGACACCCGACTCAATGGAGTCATTGCCGGTGTTGCTGCAAGATAATTGGATGAAGCCGTTAGTGGAGTTCTTAAGGGACGGACTCCTCCCCGAGGATCCCAAAGAAGCACATCGAGTCAGAACCAGGGCCGAGCGGTATGTCTTGATCGAGGGGCTCCTGTACAAGCGCTTCTTCTCGCAGATTGATGGCCGACTATACCTAAGGTGCCTCTCCCCAGAACAGGCCGACTACGCCTTGCAGGAGCTACATGAAGGCATCGGCGGAGCACATTCGGGGTCTTGGTCTTTGGCTCGGAAAGTTCTGAATTACAAGTACTTCTGGCCGACTCTCCTCCAAGATGCCGAGCGACACGTTCGGCAATGTGGCTCTTGCCAGAGACACTCCCGCATTCGTCGCCTCCCCCAAGCCAACCTCGCCTCCCTATCAAGTCCTATCCCCTTCGCATTGTGGGGGATGGACTTACTAGGGCCTTTCCCTCCAGCTCCGGGCCAGTTCAAGTTCTTGGTTGTTGCCATCGACTACTTCTCGAAGTGGATTGAGGCCGAGCCCCTCGCCACTATCACCGAGAACAAGGTGCTTCAGTTCTTCTGGAAAAGCGTCATCTGTCGGTTCGGCGTCCCCTGTGTCATAGTAACCGACAACGGAACTCAGTTTACCGGGGCTGCGTTCCGAGCTCTGTGCGAGGACCTTGCTATCCAACAACACTTCTCTTCCGTCTCCCACCCGCAGTCGAACGGCCAGGCAGAAAATGCCAATCGGCAGATCTTCACAGGTATCAAGAAGAGGTTGGACAAATGTTCTAGGGGCCTATGGGTCGACCAGCTCCCTAATGTGCTATGGAATTACCGCACGAACAAGCAGACGCCCACAGGAGAGTCCCCTTTCAACCTCACCTATGGGTCCGAGGCAGTAATACCCCTCGAGGTGGGAATACCTTCCCCTCGCCTCGCGGCCTACAATGAGGAACAGAATGCCAGAGACCTCAGGACGAACTTAGATCTGGTGGACGAGCTGAGGAAAAGAGCATCAATTCGGTAATAGAACTACCGAAGGAGAGTCGAACTGGCATACAACAAGAAAGTTCGACCCACCGATCTCAAGGAAGGGGACTTGGTTCTCAGAAAGCTAGCCATCTCCTTCCCTAATCAGAGGAGCAAACTGGCCCCGAACTGGGAAGGACCCTACAAGATCACAAGGGTTGTTCGGCCCGGAGCTTATCGTCTGGAAGATCTAGAGGGCAGAGAGCTTCCGAGGACCTGGAATGCCGACCACCTCCTAAAATACCAAGAAAGCACCCCGGCGCCTCTCTGAGTATCACGAGGTGTCGAACCATTCCTCTCCTCTAACTTGTAATCCATTTCATAAATTGTTATATGTAAAAATGGTTTGCCGTCAATTATTAATGAAGAATGCTCTTTCATACTTATAAATTTGCTTGCGTCTCTCTGCCTTTATCTTTGGTTTTTTAATTTCAACCAATGGTTCGGAGTCCAATGTCCGGCTCGACTTTACTTCCTCGGCTCGCCTCCGGGCGAACCAGAAGTAGATCGTCGTTCGGAACTGCTCCCACAACCGTTGAACTACACCGATGGTTCGGAGTCCAACACTCGGTTCGACTTTACTTCCCCGGCTCGCCCTTAGGCGAACCAGAAGTAGATCACCGTTCGGAACTGCTCCCACAACCGTTGAACTACACCGATGGTTCGAAGTCCAACACTCGGTTCGACTTTACTTCCCCGGCTCGCCCTTAGGCGAGCCAGAAGTAGATCGCCGTTCGGAACTGCTCCCACAACCGTTGAACTACACCGATGGTTCGGAGTCCAACACTCGGTTCGACTTTACTTCCTCGGCTTGCCCCCGGGCGAGTCAGAAGTAGATCGCCGTTCGGAACTGCTCCCACAACCATTGAACTACACCGATGGTTCGGAGTCTAACACTCGGCTCGACTTTACTTACCCGGCTCGCCCTTAGGCGAACCAGAAGTAGATCGCCGTTCGGAACTGCTCCCACAACCGTCGAGCAATGCTAGCGCTGGTTCGGATTACATTGTTCGGATAGGAACACGTGCACTCAAATCCTCGAGCCGAGCGGACGAGGGACCGACCCTTGTATATGGCGAAAAATCCTTCCGAGGCAAAGTCACCGTTGGATCATCTCAGAATGCGTGCTAGAGTGTGATGAACAGACCTGACCATGCCACGCGTCCACAAAACGACAAGATAGTGTTTTCTTGGAACTCGTGCTGATCAAGATCCACCGTCCAAATCAGGCCACGTGGCCGCAGCTTCGAAACAGCTACACCTCAGTCGAGGCACCGAGCCGCACCGGAAGGTACCGAGCAAGATTCGAAACCGCGGCTAAAGCATGAGTTTCGTAGCCAAGGTGCTCGACGAAGCAAACACTCGCTTCTCGCGGTTCATTACAAGCCTACCCTAGCTAATGCAATTAAAACACTACGACAAGCAAGCCAACTCCAATTTCATTAATATAACTTGGATAAATTTACAAAAAGATTACAACAAAAGACCGTTCGGAGGCCCAAAGACATAATACGACCCGTTCACTACTTCCGCAGAAGGGGGACGCTCCGGTTCAGGGACATCTTGGGTCGGCGCTTCTTGACCCCCGAGCTCGTCTCTAAGCCAACGAATCGAGACGCCCCCTCGCCGCTGACCCTGACGGTCGCTCCAACCGAAGCACCACTTGAAGATACCGCTACTCCACTTTGGGCGTCGGCTGCTGTCCGACCTATGATGGGAGTTCGGCTCGCGAGCTGATAGAACGTGATCCCTCGGTCAATCTCTTCGCGAGTACATGAAGTACTCCGAACATTAGCCCTCACCAGCTGAGGTTTAAGCCGAGCAACTTCTTCCTCCAGTTCAACAATCCTGTCCTTCAGTGCATCGTCCCTCACAATTACCTTGAACCGAGGAAGCTTCGCCGAACCGGGATACTCAGCGCTATCAGATATGACACGGCGCAAATGGGTCACCTCGATGCTCTTGTCGACCTTTACCCTTTGCAGCTGTTCTACCCTCCTTGCAAAATCGTCGCGCTCGGCTAAAGCCCGGGCCAACTCTTCCTCCTTCGTGGAGAGTTCAGCCTCGACTATCCGCAGATGGTGCAACTCGACCAACAACTCGCTGTTTTTCTTCTCCACGTTATGGAGTATTCTCCTCGTCAGATGGACCTCGCCCTCGAGGCGATCCTCCCGGAACTGCTGAAAAAACTCCGCACGGCGCCGAGCTGCCGCGATGATACGAGTCTGCTCGACGATCTGAAATAAAAGAGGGACAACATTGAAGAACTACATGACCGAACCAAACACTTAGACAAGTTCAAAACCAAAACAATCTTTTTCATTTCATTCATCAGAGCGGTGGCCAGTCCGCAAAAGGCATTACACTTAAAATAAAATAAAAAAAAGAACAAAAACTACAAAAATTATGAGGGGATCAGGGGTCCACCTGCGTCGCCGCTTCGACCACAGGCGCGTCGCTAGATGGCCCCTCGTTTCTCCCCTCGGCCTGGGGATCTACCACCGAAGGGTTGGCCTCCACCTTCTCCTCGTCGTCGCCCTCCCCCTCGTCACCTTCGGCTTCCTCCTCCTCGCCACCTGAGGGCGACCCCGGCCACAGCCTGTAGCCGACCCGCTCGAAGCCGGGGACACGTTCCTGAACATGGTCGAGTGCCCTCTGATAGGACATCTCCATGTTCTTGGCCATGTGTTTCTTCGTTTCGGCCTCACACTCGGCCTCGACCTCGGCCCTAATCTTCGCAGCCAGGGCCTCCTTCTCCGCCTTCAGATCGGCCAGAGACTTCGCCGATGCAGCCAGTTCCTCGGCAGCCTTCGCCGCCTTGGTCGACTCCGCATTAAGTCTCCCCTTGGCTCTCTCCAAGTCAGCCACAAGATCGGCGACCCGGACTTCCAAGGCCTCGACTCGCCTCTGCTCGGCCTCGAGTTGCCGAACTGCCTTGACCTTCTCCGCCCTGTCTTTGTCGCTGGCGGCCTTCAGCTCCTTCTCCTGTGCGGCGAACGTCTCGAGGAGATGGCCGAAGTGGCAAGTGGCCTGTGAAGACAACGATAAGCGCAATATACAAGCCGAGCAGTAGACTTGAAGAAATTCGCAATGAGAAACTTACCGATACGAGCGACCGAGCCACTTCGTAAGTGTCATCGCCGACCGTCCCCGCCTTCAGTGCAGCTCTGTCCTTCGGGGTCGCCAGGTGCTTGACGACCTGCACCGACATCTGCGAGTTTCCGAGGAATCCGTCGTGATTCTTCACCCGCCAGTTTGGCACGAACAGCTGCTTGTGCTGCTCAGTCAGGAACTCCTCGGTCGCATCAGACAACCTCGGAGCCTCAAGCAATAACGCCGCGTTAACATCGAAGGCCCCTTCAACCGGGGCCGAGGCCACAGGCACCGAGGGCTCCTCGGCAACAACCACCTCCGAAGGCGCCTCAGTAGTTGGAGGAGGCGGGGTGGTAGTCGAAGCGACCTTAGGCTGCGGGGTTGACGAGGCAGCCACGGTCGCCCTCTTCCTCTTCCTACCCCCAGCCAATTTGGACTTATCGGCCATCATGGCGTTGAAGTCTATCTTCATCGCTTCTGCATCAAACAAAATAAAAACTGAGTCAGCAAGACGAGCTAAAGACTTGGAATAAAAACAAAAATAAATGAGATGTCAGGAGCATACTCGGGTCGATGGGGCTAAGCCCGGACCCGAACAGCACCTCCTTCGTCAACTCCCTCCAACTCAACAATGGGAGGGCCATGATCTTCCTCGCCACCTCCTCCTCGGCCTCAGTCAGAACGGGGTCGGCTCGCGCAAACTTGGGCACCTCCGGTTTCCATCGGATCGGAATTTGCAATATTGGTTCCCCCCTTAATATGAAGAACTTTTCTTTCCAGCCCTTAATCGAGTCTGGGTTTTCTATGATCCGAACGCCCTTCCTCGAGCGGTGCTCAGTCTTGTGCATCCGGTTTATCCGATACAGGCCTCAGAAGACTGTCAGATCCGGCTCGACTCCTGCGTTTCGGCACTGGAGCAGGAAGGCATTCACATGTCGCCATGTGTTCGGCATGAACTGAGTCGGTGCGTGGCAAAACCATCTGAGGAGCTGGCGGATGAAAGGATGCAGCAGCAAGCGCAGTCCGGCGTTCAAAGAGTCGAAGTCGAACATGCACATATCCGACGACGACAGCTTGGAATTCGCTCGCATCCCAGCACCGGGGACCATCAGCTTGTACTCCGGAGGGATGGCGAATCCCTTTCTGATCCGAAGGAGATCCCTATCAGATAGCACCAAAGCAATCTCGTCGGCTTCGGTAGGAAGAGCCGGGTTGGGTTCTTCGTAAACTTTCGACTTGCCGAAGATTGCCTTCTCCAAGAGGTCGCCCTCGTACTGCCTAACCCTCGAGTGCCCGGACAATACAGAAGGATATCGTCCCATCTCGGGCACTTGCTTCGGGTTTTCCACGATCTCTTCGACCACGGGAGATTGGGTCGCCACCCTCCTCTTCTTCTTCTCCTGCCTCGCCTCGGTCGCAGACGGCTCGACAACCTGTTTTCCCTTCCTTCGGATCTCTGCTCTTCTCCTCTCCTCGGCGCCATCATCGCCCGAAGATGAGGCCCCGCTCCCCGAGTTCACTCTTGACATCTCTAAAAAAAAAGCTAAGGCTAGTAGACTGACCTTTGAAGTGACGTTCACGGTCGGAATGTGCTCGCCGGAAATCGCCTGGCCCATGCGACAGCTAGCGCAAACGCCTTGAAGCAAAAAATCACCACTAGCGGAGAGTAGAGAGTGAAAGTGAAATCTTAAGAGTGAAAAGTGAAGAATGAGCTTGGGGGTGGGGGAATGATCTTTTATAACCCCAAAAGCGAGTTTGGGCCGCCTTGGGAATCTAAAAAGCCCATTAAGAAGCCAAAACGCCAAAGCGGAGCATTACGACGTTTCAATTTCAACAACAGAGAATCCTCAAATAACTAAGTCCACGACTCGGCCACCGGTATGCCTAACCGATCTACCGAACAGCTTGACTGGGCAACCGAGCCACTGAGTCCCTTCAAAACAGCTCCAAGCAACAAAGTCTCCACACCTCGGCCGACGTCACCAAACTTCCGAGCCGAGAGGACGAGGAACCGACCCTCGTATATGGAGAAAAATCCTTCCAAGGCGAATTTACCGTCGGATCTCTCCAAAATTCGTGTCAGAATTCGATGGACGGTTCAGGTTGCACCACGCCCACAAAACGACAAGATTACGTTTTCTCGTGATCTGAACCCCATCCTCGTGATTCGCACCATGATGGACGGACCAGATCCGATCACGTGCACCTTCCGAACTGCCTGCCACCGGCCTGCTCAACCGAGCTACCGAACAGCTTGGCCGAGCAGCCGAGCTACTGGGCTCGGAAAAGTGGAACCAATAAAAGACGCGTCCTTCAAAATATCCAACTCAGCGCCTCGGCCAACGGCACTGAGCCCCCGAGCCGAGAGAACGAGAAACCGACCCCCGTATATGGCAAAAAAACTCGCCGACCTACCTCAACCGTTGGATCTTGTCGAAAAGCACGCTCGCTATGATGGACGGTCCAGATCTCGCCACGTCCACTAAACGACAAGATAGCATTTTTTGGGGATCCGCACTGGGATGGACGCTCAGGATCATGCCGCGTACCTTGGCTGATTCCGAGCTACATGCGCCGAGCCGAGTAGACGAAGAACCGACCCTCGCACCCGACGTGATACCCGTCCGAGCCGAGGCGAAAAAACACACCGACCATCCTGAGCCGTTGGATCTTGTCGAAAAGCACGCTCGCTATGATGAACAGCTCAGATTCCGCCACATACCTCGGCAAATTCCGAACCGAGGGGACGAGGAACCAACCCTTGCATACGACGAAGCGTCCGGCCGAACCGAGGGGACGAGGAACCGACCCTCGTATCTTACAAGATGCAAGGCCGAGCCGAGGGGACGAGGAACTGACCCTCGTATATGGCAAAAAGACATGCCGACCCATCTCAGCCGTTGGATCTTGTCAAAAAGCACGCTCGTCATGATGGATGGCCCAGATCTTGCCACGTCTACTAAACGACAAGATAGCATTTTTTGGGGATCCGCACTGAGATGAACGGCCCAGATGATGCCACGTACCTCGGAGGGTTCCGAGCCGAGGAGCCAATCTTCCAAGCCGAGGAGCCGAGGAGCCGACCCTCGTATATGGCAAAGAAGCCTGCCGAGGAATAGGGATCGTCTGATCACTCAGAAATTCGCGCTCCGTACTGATCAAGGGTCCAGATTGCGCCACAACATAAATTGGTATTTAAAAATCAATTTTTATTTATTTAAATCGTTTTATTTATTTAAAAATTGCGAAAAATTGCTAAAAATTCGGGAAAATTAACTAAAAATTCTAGAAAATAATTAAAAATTCGGGGGATATTTTTGAGCCCCTGAACGAACAATTACTGCCTAGAATGTACTGTTAAGCCCCCCGAACGATTAGTTAACACATCGCAAAATTAAATAAATAGCTCGAAAAAAATAGATAAAGGCCGTCAAATACTCGATACGGCTACAGAACAACATATGGCTTCAAAAAATTACCTTACTACCCACTTTGAGATTCAAAATCCTCCATTCAGACTCCGACACAACTCCACTAGCCACTGAAACAGTTAAACTACTCCTCAAAGCCTGATCACACTCTGCCTTTAGGAGTGGGGGGCTCATGATATGGCTAAAAATGGGGTTAAATCGAAACCGTCCAGATTGGGCACGAATCTTGAAGTTCAGGGGTAAAACGGTAATTTCACATACAGATGGGTCCAAAACGGGTACTGGGTCTCCTTCTCACAGACCCAACACCCCGCAAACAGATCCACTCCAACTGGGTACGGGTCCCGACCCAAGACAAACCCAGATCACCAAGAGGAGAATCAGGGCCACTGATTTGACTGAATCAACGGGCCTGATTTGCTCCCACCGGGAATCAGGGGTCAATTTCCCAAAATAGAATGGGAGGATTTTTCTCCTGCCAGTTATGTAGGAAATTAGGTCCCTAATCATTCCCATGGCGACTATAAATACCTCCCCCCTACCATTGTGACCAGGTAATCACTCTTTTTCCACATTAAGCTCTTTCTTAATCACCACTGGTTACTGACAAGAGTGTCGGAGGGTGCGTCGCCGGAATCAACCCCGGTGTATCGCACTTCCTTGCAGGTTGCGGCAGGAATCAGAAGGCTTGGACCAGCTATTCAGGTTCCCTACGAACTCACAAATCTCATCTGTTTACCCCCACACCGAATTCAGCGGTAACACTACCCTTATAAATATCATTCTTCTATAGAACATACGTTTTCAATATATTTTATCGTTGGATTTGGATTATGGAATTTATTAAAGACTTGGATTTTGTTGAGTGGAGAGATTTCTCCTTTGACCGTTTGACAATGGATTAGTGAATTATGGACATATTGAGAGTGATTGATGGTTGGGTATACTCTGCGGTGTTGAGATTCATTGATCTCCGGAGTTGGGTATACTCTGCGGTGTTGAGAATCACTAAGAGTGATTGATAACCGGGTATCCGATCTGCGGTGTTGAGAGTGACTGATAACCGGGTATCCGATCTATGGTATTGAGAGTGATTGATGGTTGGGTATACTCTGCGGTGTTGAGAGTCATTGATCTCTAGGGTTGGGTATACTCTGCGGTGTTGAGAGTCACTAATAGTGATTGATAGCCGGGTATCCGATCTGCGTTGTTGAGAGTGACTGATAACCGGGTATCCGATCGGTGGTATTGAGAGTGATTGATAGTGGGGTATATTCTGCGGTATTGAGAGTCATTGATCTCCGGGATTAGGTATACTCTGCGGTGTTGAGAATTACTGAGAGTGATTGATAACCGGGTATCCGATCTGCAGTGTTGAGAGTGACTGATAACCGGGTATCCGATTGGTGGTATTGAGAGTGATTGATAGTCGGGTATATTCTGCGGTATTGAGAGTCATTGATCTCCGGGATTGGGTATACTCTGCGGTGTTGAGAATCACTGAGAGTGATTGATAACCGGGTATCCGATCTGTGGTGTTGAGAGTGACTGATAACCGGGTATCCGATCTGTGGTATTGAGAGTGATTGATAGCCGAGTATCCGAACTGCGGTGTTGAATAGTTTGATCTATAACTACTTGTACCTTTTCTTCTATTGAACCCTATTACATGAAGACGTTAAGGGCTTGCACCGAACCTATGTACTATGGAATGCATAGACTTCGACAAGTACGCATTAGAGAGTCCACATATAGAATTGTGTTTTCTTGACTTGGTTTTATGCGCGTGTTTTCCTGTTTTCTGCTTCTAATACTTAGTTAAGCTACACATGATATTTTCATGTTTTCCTGTCATTTCTTACTTCATAATACATGTTTAGTATATGTTTCTCTCGTTCAGTACATGTTGTTTAAGAATCCATGCTTAATGTTTATTTATGTTGTTTGTTTGTTTATATCACTCACACCATTTATGGCTGACCCCTTTAGTTTTGGGGGTTAGGGATCATCTCTAGCCTCATGTGTTGCAGGTTGTTGCTTAGAGTTTGGGGGTTTGGATGCTTGAGTTAGCTTTGGAGATTATAAGTGATGTAATAGAGCCTTGTGAAAATTTTGTAAAGTGAAGTGTTGTAAAAGAAAATTTGTAATTCAAGATGTTGTAATTCCGCTGTGTTTGAAAGAGATGGTTGTAATAAATGTTTAGAAATAAAATTATTTGTGTTTTTGGGCTATGTGTACTATTACATTGAAGTTGATGATGGGATTGTGCCACGTATTTTCTAAGTTATTATATTAGAAATTTGGGGCGCTACACGCGGTGACATCCGAGCGTCGAGCCCAAGCTGTTCAAGAGAAAATTGGGGTGGTGTAACACCTCGAATTTGTAAAATACCGAAAATACCTGTTTTTATATATTTGGAGAGGTGAAAATTATTTTTGATATATTTTATTTAAATATTGATATTGGTATGAATATTTTTGTTGGATTGGTGTGGATGATATATTGGGGTTTATGAGTCGAGTTTTATGTGAAGAAATATTGTTTACTTTATTTTCTACTGTAGTACTGTTGGAGGATTATTATGAGATAATTTTATGTATTTTACATTGTAGTATTTTTAAAGTGTAAGAGTTGGGGGCTAATTGAAAATATTTTTGAGATTGGGGGCTTAAATGTAATACTCCTATTATTTATTATTTATTTATTTTAATAAAAAACCCCCTCCCATTTTCTTCTTCCTCCTTCTTCCCTTCTTTTTTTTCCCGACCGTAACCAGCACCGAAGGAAACCCATTCGGTCTCCCCTTCTCCCGCCCAAATCAACTAAATTTCTTCGTGATTTTCAAATTAATTCGGGGGGATGACTAATTGAAGGGCTCTCTACAACGTGGTAGCATCGAATTTTCGAAAGGATTTTGGAAAGGAAAACCCTTTATTATTTCATTGTATAAAATTTAGTGTGGTTGATTTTTATTGAGTAGGGATATTATGGTAGGGAGATTAGAAGTTGTTGAGAATGGTAGAGACGAGAAATCAGCAAATTCTTGGAGATTTTACAAGTTGCTAATAAATTAGGATTTTGGGTTTGTAAAAGAGAATTATATATGTGAGAATTTTCTCCTTCATACACTAGTAGAAAACCTTGCAATAATAATGGATTATTTGCAAGCACAAAAAATCCCTTGTTGGTGCTACCATCAACACTAAATTAATCACAACAAACCCATTCATTGCAAATGTTTTGACATTCGTAAGAGATTTTATTGAATTGCTGCAAGTGTTGACAATTACAAGGGAACAATTGTAACAAACAATACTCCATAACCAAAGTAGAAGTAAAATATTTATTTTTAAAAATAAATTATGTATAAACATGTGCATTACACATAATTTTGCTGCTCAACAATTTGATGCTAAAAAATTACCCTTGCTTCTCAAATTTTGAGCGGGCAAAAAAAGAAAAAAATAATAATTAGTTAACTAAATTTCTTTCGTGGGGCCAAACAGAAAAAAAGAAAAAAAAAACAATAAAAACCCCCACAAACTTCCCCCCAAAACCCTGATTCCCCCTCACGCCCACATCCCACCAAAAATCAAAACCTTCCTAATCCAGTCTCCTCGCCGCTGCCTCCTCCTCGTCGCCGCTCCTCGCCGCCTCCTCCTCCTCCTCCACGCCTCCATTAACACGTCGCTGCCTCGTCCTCCTCCACGCCAACGGCTCCTGAGCATCCTCCAACCTGTCTTCATGTATCTCATTCTCCTTCTCTCTCTCCTTTCAATTAGGGCACACTTGCGGTGAATGATTGCGGGTTGACGATGAAGTGGTTAAATCAACCCTTGTTCACAGTTTTGGCATAGGCTTCTAAATCGCAGACCCTTGTTCACAATTATAGATTTCATGAAAATTAGGGGTATGGACAAGTTTAGATTTTTTTTTGGAAATTTTGTTTCGTTTTTGAAATTTTGTTTCTTTTATTATGTCGATTTCTGGAATGAGCCTGGGTTATTCCCATATCCATTGAATAGGTCAGTACTTAGCAATGTGGGTGTTACTTCTGCTATTGATGTTAATGTGCTGAATATATATTACTGTCTAAAGCATGGAACTTAGAAAAACTTGTGCGTGACTTTGGTAAGGAGTTTAGCAAGATTATCATCACCGTTCCAATCTCTAAGAGTTTAACTGAGCATGAACTACATTCGGATGAAATTCCTGACATACATTTTCTATGAAGCAGCCATACTCTCAAATTCTGTATGATGATGTTCTGTTGAACGACAGTCATGGGCATGGTAATGTAGAAAATTTTTCAACTTTGCTGCTTCTTGAGCTATAATACTAGCAGATTTCTCTCAATTTTCGCTGTAAAAGCAAGATCTCAAATGTTCTTTCTGTTCAACAGTTATAATATACCAATGTTGGAGAAAGTGTTGAGGAAAGTATGCTACAACTTTCATGGCAGTGTTTGTTGAAGTCAAGTAAATTTTTTCAAGATTAGTGGCAACAAAAGGAATAGCTTTTATCCATGTTTCTTTGCAGTCAAAACTTCAAAGCATTTTTTTAGTGAAAAGAAGCCCAAGGGAGTAAAGGCTTTAGGGTGGACTTAGACAAAGTATTGTCCAGGCACATACAAATCATGTGGCTTTTGTTTCGCATTCTTCATTATCTTTCTATTCTCATAACTGGATTGTTATCTGTGCTTCCAAACAACAAAAGGAAACAAAAGGATAGATGAGGAAGGGAGAGTTTGAAGTATAAGGATGGAATGTTTTGCATTCCTTTACCTATTTTTGGGGATTTCTTTATATTTTTTTACTTCAAATATGAGGAAGGCAGAGTTTGAAGTACGTCAGATGGTTAATCGTCAACCATTTGCTGCTGGTAATTCTACGAACTACTGCTTAGTTCTTTCTTCCTCGTGATGCTCATAATCTGTTTGTTGTTTTCACTGATAGATAATTGTTATAATGAGAAGGGAGCTTTCTTTATCTATATATGAGTTGATTTTTCTCATGAGTGATCAATCACTCTGCGAGTGAATTTCCTCTCTATTAGGTTCTGTTTCCTAGCTCATTGTCATATATTGTAAATATTTGGTTATACTATTATTTTGGGTTACCCAAGTGATATCAGTATGTTGAAAACTATAGCAACTAATACAGGCTTTACTTCAAGATGCTTTGATGGTTAGATTAAGAAAACTACAATATTTACATGATTTAGTAACAGATTCTTCAATAGGGTTAGTGTCCACAATAAAGGCTTTACTTCAAGATGGATATGTTGTTAATAACTAAGTGCATGTATGTGTCTTACTAATGCATAAGACATTAACATTAGAGACACTAGTTCATTGTTTGCTCTGCTTGGTTTTTGTATATCATTGATAATGTTGGGTGTGCTATAAATTCCAAATGTTGATTATATGCATAATAATCCTGTGAGTAAAATCATTCATTTATTTTAAAAATGTAATATTGACTATCAAGTTCATGCCTCACTAACTGAAACTTGGTCTTGTGAAAGCTGGACTGGACGGGATGTCGCCCAAATATGGTTAGATGGATGAAACCTTGGTCAACACAGTATACAGGGAAGGAAATATGCTGCCAATCAGTATCGTGAACGGGCATGCCGTAACTCATGACCCTCTTGTCGTGCTTGTAAGTTTTCAAGTTAGAGCAACTTGGCTATAATTATTATCATTTCAACCTAATTATGATTTATTAATGGCCAAAGGTGTGATTTGTGCTCATCTTAGGTTTTGATTTGGTAGTCTGATTATGTTTGGTGCTTTACAACTTTATTCCTTTGTTGTTTTACTTCACTAACAAAATAATCTCAAATTTGATGCTTGCAACTTTTATTTATGTTATTGGACTGGTATATATTCTTTGAAGTTAAATTTCCTTTCTTAATATTTTCTGAGATCAGGTGAACGAAGCGAGTGCAAGCGCAAAGTGAAATTTTGGCTGGAGTACTGCATGATAATGGCCGTGCTGTTCTTGTAGGGCACAAGAGACCTTTGGAAAAGGAAAAATTCAGGTGATTCTAGTTAAATGTCCAATGTCATAATCTTGCCTATCATGCTGTCAATATCTATCTCATAGTCATGATATATCCATGAAAACTATGTCTGATGTGTGCATTAATCTCAAGTGGTTGACTGGTTTTCCACTGTTCGCAAATTGATGAGGGAGGGAGATGACAGAGCATTTTACGAGATTTTTCTCTGTTTACACCCTTTTGCTTTCCTCTTTCAAGTGCAAACAGAGTTGCCCGACTAATTGCATAAAGAATATGTTAGCTATCAGATCTTCATTCTGGGATAAGTGTAGGTTAGTTGTAATGAGATGCAGAAACTGATTAGCATTGAAAACATTGTTCTGTATTAACCTTTCTATATTGATGCAGAGTTTGACTGAGCTTCACGACAGATCAGCATTATTCATTACTGTTGCAAAATACTTGTCGCCAGTACTGCATGACATTGATCAGGTTTGGCAGTGCACTCGACGTTCAATGCACTCCAGATATGTTCACCTCATCCAAACCGTAAATGTTGAAGGAGAAAGGATCAACCTCCTCCCTGGAGGCATACTCATGCATCATGGTGGCAGAGCATGAACTTGATCGAGGTCCAGAAGTCGAAGGGGACTGCATCATGACTTCTCGAGAAATTACCATATTATGTGAAGTTGATGATAATTTGTATTATTTGTTACTGTAAACAATATTAGTGTTTGGGAAAGTAGTGTGTGCATTCAACAACGTGTAACATAGCTACCAGGGTATAGAATTGTTTTCCATAATTAGTTTGTTAGTGTTGAGAAATATATTTATGATTCTATGAACAGCTCATCTTATGGGAATAGTCAGTCATCGGGTTCGATCTGTGAAGACACCGAGTAAAGCTTAAAACTATTATGCCTTGACTATAAAACTTCTTAAAGATTCAAAGGAGAAAGTATCTGGCAAACAACAGGCAAGTTTTGGAGAAGAGGATAGACGATGCTAAGAAATTACAGACGATGCTAAGAGGCTAGACAATTAAGCCATTCAAATATAATCAGTAATGAAGAAAAAATGTATTCAATTGCATTCGCGATGTAGCAATTGCAAGGGAATCAGTATCTTGCAGATCTCTGTAGCAATAGTTCATCAGCAACGGAAAAAATCTCTTTTAAAACACACTTGCAAGAGACGAATTTGTTGTAGATATTCTCTGGGATAGCAAGGTACAACTTCCATTGCAGATATTCTATTGTGTCCAATATTCGCAAGGGATAGTTAAAATTCCATTGCGAATGTGTACATTAACCAGGAGAGATTTCACAACAGCGCAATTACAAGGGAATGAAGAAAAATCCCTTACAAATGTACACTAACCATGGAATTGTACTCTTCTACAAGGGAAATTTCTATTGCGACTGTAGCATTTTCTACTAGTGATAGTAGTAGAATTTTAGTAGAACTGTTAGAATGAGTTGGGGGTGATTTTAGTAATTGTTTAGGGATAAACATCCCGTAGGAATTTAAATATTACGTGCAACGCACGTGTGCATCCCAGACGTTCGATAAAATGCCTGAGTGATATTAGAATTAATGTTGTTATTTTCTGTGGTTGATTTGGATGTTTTGAGCCTTAAATTGCTTTGAAACTTGATAATAGGAGATGTTAACGGCTTCGGGCGCCGGATGGAGAAGTGATGCCCCGAGTTTTCCCGGGCTGTTAGGTGAGTATGAAGGTATTTATGTATTTGTTATTTTAAGAAAATTTTAGTATAATCTGAATGATTGATATGAATCCCGGAATAAGGTTTATGTGTAAAGGAAAATTAGTGTTCGGTGTTGGTATGCGATATGACGATTAAATACTCGTCTTGTGTATTGATATAAATTTATAGAGGATGGATTAGTTATATATATATGGGGATGAGTTATATGTATATAAGAATGTCGGTATATGGTGGATTGATGTGATTTTAAATATTCAGGGTGATGGTAATGTATTGTGTATATATATCTATGTGTATATGGTGTTGTGATGTGTTAATCTACTGGGCATATGCAAACGTGTGGGAATGAGATAATAAATAGTATGGTATATTCACGATGTGTGAGGTAATGATCAAATAAATAATACAGTGCCATTGTGATGTGCAATATTATGATGTGATGAATTTATATATTAATTACAGTGATATTTTCTTTGTGTGATGCATTGAAAGGGTAAGTGAGATGGTGATCATTGGTTATGCGAATAAGTTTAAATCAAAGAGGAGATGCTATGATGATAAAGGGTGATGTTAATATGAAAAGAAAATGTTAATAGCAATAATTTCGGTTGACTTGAGATGATACCCCAGGGTAGGCCTGGGAGAGTAGATACCTCCGCATAGACCGGAGAGAGATATGATACCTCAGGGTAGACCTGAGAGAGAGATGATACCCCAGGGTAGGCCTGGGAGAGTAGATACCTCCGCATAGACCGGAGAGAGATATGATACCTCAGGGTAGACCTGAGAGAGAGATGATACCCCAGGGTAGGCCTGGGAGAGTAGATACCTCCGCATAGACCGGAGAGAGATATGATACCTCAGGGTAGACCTGAGAGAGAGATGATACCCCATGGTAGGCCTGGGAGAGTAGATACCTCCGCATAGACCGGAGAGAGATATGATACCTCAGGGTAGACCTGAGAGAGAGATGATACCCCAGGGTAGGCCTGGGAGAGTAGATACCTCTGCATAGACCGGAGAGAGATATGATACCTCAGGGTAGACCTGAGAGAGAGATGATACCCCAGGGTAGGCCTGGGAGAGTAGATACCTCCGCATAGACCGGAGAGAGATATGATACCTCAGGGTAGACCTGAGAGAGAGTTGATACTCCAGGCTAGATCTGGGATAAAATGAATATGATATGAAATGTGAATGAGAAAGAGAAGACAGTAAGTGGTGTAAGATGAAATGAAATAGTGAAGTAAGTGTATGGGTCGAAATAAATAAGTAATTACGAGATGAGATTTAGAAAATACGAAAAGTGTATTAATATGGATTAAATGAAGAAATTGTGTTGTGATAATGAATACGGGAAGTAGAAAGAATGCATTATGTATCTTATAAATGAAAGTGAAATACAGGAGGATTTGAGTTGATACACCTTGGAATTGTGTCGAGGAACTACCCGCCCGCTATTTCTGTGGAAATGGTGGGAACTACCTGCCTTGACGTAATTCGCAGGGTGAGTGGCATGATATCGGTGATGAATAAATGAAATGAAGAATAAAGTAAGTGAAGATGAATAGTGATTTAAGTGAATTAATAACCAAGCTATTAGCTTGAGACGTGATGTGATATTACCCAAACTATGTTTGGGGCGTGGTGATTATTACCCAAGCTATCGGCTTTGAGGTGTGATATGTTATTGCCCAAACTATATTTGGGGATATGGAGTATTAATTGATGTAAATGAAAGTGAAATCAATGATAACTTGATTTATAAGTGAAGATGAAAGTAAGTTAGTCATCAATTAGCTTGAATAATAGCTAAATAATATAACGGGATGAGAATGAGTTATAAAACATATTTTTGATGTGATAATAATGAGTATTTAATAAGTGATATGTTCATGATGTGATGAAATGTGAGTAAATTGCAATGGGCAATGAAGTGTTATATTTTTGTCATAAGACATGAATTAATGTGGTATTATGAGGATATATGCATACGTGATGATATGGGTTATAAGAAATAAATGAACGCGGTGTTATGAAATATGAAATTGAGAAAGAAAGGGTTTATGAATGAAAATGAGTATTAAAGAATATGAGTCGTGAGTTCGTAGATGTAAATGAATGGTAAATGAAGTGCGTAGTTATAAAAGTAAGAAGAAAGGAGATAGGGACCTTATGTGAGTATTTATGAAAATAAAGAAACGATGAGGTGGTGGAAATTATGAAATGATGAGTATTTGTGTTGGAGAATTCAAAATGAAAAGTAATGGAATGTGGATTAATGTGTTGCTTTGTGATTGAGTATAAAGTGAATGAGTTGTGTATATATGTATTTGTATATATGCAGTCATATATTAATATGATGCATTTAGCGAAGGGAGTGGAGTTATGGATATATAGATGTAGACGGATGCAGACTTGTCGAGTACTTGATACTAAGGTGTATTCTTGATGCTTTAATATCCAGATTCGAGTTGAATCTTCTTACCTTGGTATTTGTAAGTTTAATTTATTTTCTTGGTATAGTTTGATTTATTTATTAAATTAGTGAATTATACTCACACCAGAAATGGCTAACTCCTTAGTGTTTAGGGGGTTAGGGGAGTCCGAGGACTACCCTAGGCCCTACTGTTACAGGTCCTTAGCAGTGCAGAGGTGAGGGATAGATTGGATGGTGCGAAGCTTTTCTTTTTTTAAATTTTCTGTTTAAGTTATTATGTTAAGTGATAAATTTATGATTTAAATTGTATCATAGATGTATAAGTATGTAAATGATGAAGATGAGTATAGTGTGGAGTAGTTTGGTATGTTTGTGACCCGTACCCATCTCGTTGTGGAGTACCAGGCTCTGTGGTAGGTTTTACAAAGATTTTTCTAAATTTTTACCTTGTTTTTCATAGAAATTTATAGTTTTAATTTGATATTTGATAATTCGTAATGAGTTTGGCCCCTAGAGCATTATATTATATTGTCTGTATGTTTCTGCTCATTCTGGCCTGGGGAGCCCGTGAAATGATTGTATGTGTTGTGAGTTACGGAATTTTGAGCAGAATTCCGTAAGCTATCTGTGTTTCGGGGCAAAATTTATAGGGGAAACTCTGCCAAAATTTTCCTTGAAATATAACTTTCTTAGTTTAAGTTTAAAGTGATGTAGAAATTGAAAGAATTGAATTTGGAGTCAGAAAAAAAAAATTTGGGGTGTTACAGGTGGCTCGCGGTGACATCCGAGCATTAAGCCCAAACTGTTGAGAGAAACTTGGAGTGGCTCGCGGTGACATCCGAGCGTCAAGCCCAAGCTGTTCAAGAGAAAATTGGAGTGGCCTGCGGTGACATCCGAGTGTTGAGCCCCAACCCGTTGAGAGAAAATTGGAGTGGCTCGTGGTGACATCCGAGCGTCGAGCCCAAACTGTTTAAGAGAAACTCAGAGTGGCTCGCGGTGACATCCGAGCATCGAGCCCAAAGTGTTCAAGAGAAAATTGGAGTGGCTCACGGTGACATCCGAGCGTCGAGCCCAAGCTATTGAGAGAAACTTGGAGTGGCTTGCGGTGACATCCGAGCGTCCACCCTAAAGTATTCAAGAGAAACCTGGTGTGGCCCACGGTGACATCCGATCGTCGAGCCCCAAACCGTTGAGAGAAAATTAGAGTGGCTCGCGGTGATATCCGAATGTCAAGCCCAAGCTGTTTAAGAGAAACTTAGAGTGGCTCGCGGTGACATCCGAGCGTCGAGCCCAAGCTGTTTAAGAGAAAATTGGAGTGGCCTGCGGTGACTTCCGAGCATCGAGCCCCAACTCTTTGAGAGAAAATTGGAGTGGCTCGCGGTGACATCCGAGCGTCGAGCCCAAGCTATTTAAGAGAAACTTAGAGTGGCTCGCAGTGACATCCGAGTGTCGAGCCCAAGCTGTTCAAGAGAAACTTGGAGTGGCTCGCGGTGACATCTGAGCGTCGAGCCCAAGCTGTTGAGAGAAATTTGGAGTGGCTCGCGGTGACATCCGAGCATCGAGCCTAAACTTTTCAAGAGAAACCTGGAGTGGCCCGCGGTGACATCCGAGCGTCGAGCCCCAACCCATTGAGAGAAAATCGGAGTGGCTCGCAGTGACATCCGAGCGTCGAGCCCAAGCTGTTTAAGAGAAACTTGGAATGGCTCGCGGTGACATCCGAGCGTCGAGCCCAAGCTGTTCAAGAGAAACTTAGACTAGCTCGCGGTGACATCCGAGCGTCGAGCCCAAGCTATTGAGAGAAACTTGGAGTGGCTCGCGGTGACATCCGAGTGTACCTGGAGTGGCTCGCGGTGACATCCGAGCATTGAGCCCAATCTGTTGAGAGAAACTTGGAGTGGCTCGCGGTGACATCCGAGCATAGACCCCCAAGCCATTTAAGAGAAACTTGGAGTGGCTCGCGGTGACATCCGAGCATCGAGCCCAAGCTATTCAAGAAAAACTTGGAGTGGCTCGCGGTGACATCCGAGCGTCAAGCCCCAAGCCATTTAAGAGAAACTTGGAGTGGCTCGCAGCGACATCCAAGCATCGAGCCCAAGCTGTTCAAGAGAAACTTGGAGTGGCTCGCAGTGACATCCGTGCGTCGAGCCCAAGCTGTTCAAGAGAAAATTGGACTGGCCCACGGTGACATCCGAGCGTCGAGCCCCAACCTGTTCAGAGAAAACTGGAGTGGCTCGTGGTGACATCCGAGCATCGAGCCCAAGCTGTTCAAGAGAAAATTGGAGTGGCTCGCAGTGACATCCGAACATCGAGCCCAAGCTGTTGAGAGAAACTTGGAGTGGCTCGCGGTGAAATTCGAGCATCGAGCCTAAGCTGTTCAAGAGAAACCTAGAGTGGCTCGCGGTGACATCCGAGCGTCGAGCCCAAGTTGTTGAGAGAAACTTGGAGTGGTTCGCGGTGACATCCGAGCATAGACCCCCAAGCCATTTAAGAGAAACTTGGAGTGGCTCGCGGTGACATCCGAGCATAGACCCCCAAGCCATTTAAGAGAAACTTGGAGTGGCTTGCGGTGACATCCGAGCATCGAGCCCAAGCTATTCAAGAGAAACTTGGAGTGGCTCGCGGTGACATCCGAGCGTCAAGCCCCAAGACGTTTAAGAGAAACTTGGAGTGGCTCGCAGCGACATCCGAGCATCGAGCCCAAGCTGTTCAAGAGAAACTTGGAGTGGCTTGTGGTGACATCCGAGCATCGAGCCCAAGCTGTTCAAGAGAAACTTGGAGTGGCTCGTGGTGACATCCGAGCGTCAATCCCTAGCTGTTGAGTGAAACTTGGAGTGGCTCGTGGTGACATCCGAGCGTCGAGTCCAAGCTGTTTAAGAGAAACTTGGAGTGACCCGTGGTGGCATCCGAGCATCAAGCCCCAAGCCGTTGAGAGAAAATTGGAGTGGCTCGCGGTGACATCCGAGCGTCGAGCCCCAAGCTGTTTCAGAGAAACCCGAGGAGTTGACCCTGCGTACCGAGCCACCGCGTTGGTCGACAGAGCCGAAGGTAAGAAGGTATTTTTGCACTCTAGGCTGACGTCATGGGCATGAGAATCGAAGCGTTTCAGATCCTCGTGGCCGTTAGATCTTGATGGTCATGATCAAACGGCTAGATCTCTTTGCGGAATTCAAGGAGTCTCATCTCCAATTATAAATCCCCCTCCCCTCACCTCTTTTCTCCATTTTGCTTTCATCCTCTTGACAACGGAAATTTCCTTTCAAGTCGCCGGCAACCACTTTTCGTTGATCTTTAAGCTCTCTAGTGAAACAGGTTAGTATTTTCGTTTTACAATGTCACGCACTCAGTCCGGCTCCGTAGGAAGCTCTTCAGGTCACGTCGAGGAGGAAGTTCACTCGTCTTCGTTATCTTGTCCTCTGGACGACTTTCTAGTGAAGGAGGAGGTTCAATCTGTTGGAGGGTCGGGAGACGAGGCTGTTGTAGTTTATAACGTGGTTCATTTACTAGTTCGTAGACTAGAAGGGGACCCTGTTGAGCAGAGCGACCACGAGGAGGGAGATTCTGAGGAGGAGTTTGTTGATGAGGAAAATGAGCCCGGGGAAGGAGGCCCGGGGGAAGAGGAGCAGGTTGAGGAGGACGATGACTAGAAGGGGTCCGAACAAGGGACTGAAGGAGGTAGCGAACATGGCGAGGTCAGGGAAACTGCAAAAGTGGTAGCGGAGGAAGAGACAGACCTCGCCCCATTGCCCCCCTTAGCGACCTTTTCCCCTGATAGGAAGCCTCACCCCCGAAGGAGGAAAAGGAATTGGATACGGCCCGACAGTTCGGCCAAGAAGGACAAGTATGAATATGGCTCCGGGTTCAAGTACCCCCTATTTCCAGCAAAAACCCAGGGTCGATCAGGATGTACCTTGACGACATGGAGGATCTTCTTGCATACACCTCACTGCTGCGGGACGACGGTCGGTCCATGATTAAGATGGACAGCATGAAGTGCACCTTGAAGAGGGACTACTTGCCTATCTTGATGGCAACCAACTTTATTTCGCAGGAATTTGAGCTACTTGTGCCAAACCCAGGCATCCGCCCGACTACCGCGCTAGAGTCGAGCTTCTGTATGTTCCCTGAGGACGCTTTTGTCTCGGGGTTGAGACTTCTGCTGCACCCGTTCATCAAGAGGGTGCTAAGCTGGGGGGAGCTGAGCCCCATGTAGTATGGTTCCAACTCGTGGAAACACTTGGTATGTTTTATCTTGAAGTGCCAGGAGAAAGGGATCAAGTCGAGGCTCACATACTTTCGCGCCATCCTGAGGATGAGCTCGCTCGGGGACCAGGAGGGGGTATTTTACCTCTCGCCACATCCTCATAAGAGAGTGATGCACGGACATCCGTACTCTATAAAAGGGTGGAAGGAGAAGTACTTCATAGTTCGGAGTGAGAAACCTTGGGAAATTCCAACGGTTTGGAATTTTGGAAGGCCGAACCACAAGCCCTCAAAGCGAAGAGACTTGACCAAAAAGGAGTGGCCGAAGTTTGATAAGACCGTGGAGGGGCATAGCATAGGTTGGCCTCGTGTCACAGAGCTGCATCTCGCCCGAGCCGGACTGAGCTCAGCCGATCCTTGTATGTTTTTGTTCTTATTTCAATTTTCTTCCTGCCTTTGTGTTAACATTTTTACTTTTCCCCTTTTGTAGAGGTCTGCCAAGGAGCTTGACAATCGAACGCCTTGGTGGCCCTGGCGGCCAAGAGGAGGGCCAATTTGCCGAAGAAGGCTGCCCGGGGGCGAGGACCCGCCAGGCAGGGACCCCAAGGCCCGAGGAGTCAGCCCCAAAGAGGGCGAAGAAGCACCAACACCATTCATCGAGGACGACGAGAGATCCGGGGGTGAGCTCCGGCAGCAGAAAGGTTGTCGAGGTCGCGAAGGGGCCTCTCCCGCCACTTTGCCCGAATGCTGAGGAGATGGTGGGTCAGCAGGGCATGAAGCCGTATGCCCCCGACTGGGGGTCAAGACAAGGGATACGCTCCTCGAGGGCCCGGTTGTGGTGGAGGTGGTGGAGCACCTCGCCACGGAGCGGGATCGTAGAACCTGGTGGTAGAGACGGCCGATACGTCTTACATGAGGTTCGTACAGGCCCACATCACGGTAAGTCTTCATTTTTTGTTTTTAGCTTAGTTTTGCAAAGAATTCTTCTGACTTGATTCTCCTCGGCCATGCGATGCTGCATGCGCAGCACTTTCATAAGTGCCTCGAGAAGAAGATTGTGGTCGAGAAGAAGAACGCCGATCACTATCTTCGGGAAGCCACTAAGCTGAAGGACGAGCTGACGGTAGCAGAGTCTGCCCATGCGGTCGCCCAAGCCCAGCTAGTGTCGATAACGGAGCATCACGCGAACGAGCTAGCGCACTTCAAGGTGAAGGCCAAGAAGGAGAGTGAGGAGGCGGCGACCACCATGGCGGACACCTTGATCGCCTCCCAGGACGAGGCCTATAACAAGGCCAAAGAACACATCCTGCAGATCTATCCGGATCTTCGGATCGATCATCTCCACTACGGGTGGCAGCTCCCCAAGCTTCCGCTGACGCCCGGCGGTGGGGACAACGAGGCACAGGGGGACCCTCAACTAGAGGCCGGGGGAGATCAGGCTGACGAAGAGGTGCCGTGCCCTCCTAAACACTAGTCTAGGACTTTCTTTCTTTTTTGCTTGTATTTGCCGAACGCGGGCTGGCCACCGCCTTTTGTAACAATTTTTTTTTTAATTTATGAAAGAAGAATTTTTGGCTGATACTCTATGACTTGTGCTTTTTAGCCTCTTTGTGACTTGTGTTTCCGTCTTCTTGATAGACGCATGAGGCCCTCAGCGCCGACCTTGGTGCTGCCGAGTTCTCCAGGCTACGATGTGAGCAGGAGTCCAAAAAGAATATGCTAGCGGGCCATCATAAGCAGGCTCGTGACCGAGAGGCTGCGGTAAACTATTTCATGAATAAGTCTCGGGAGCTCAGCCTAGAGGTCGCTCGGCTGAGGAAAACCATAGCCGACTGGGATTGGGGGAGAGTGGAGACGAATTGGTCAGCCTCGGATGCCTCCACCGGTGGTTCGGCTTCGGAGTCCTTTCTCCGTGAGTCCGTTGTGGAGAAAGAGTTGGAGATTCGTAGGCTGAAGCTCATGCTCGGCACCGTTCCGCAAGGGGGATCAGGCTATTCCGCACTGGGTCCTTCTCCAACCTTTTATCTGGAAGAGGCGAGGCCAGCTGATGCACAGAGTTCTGTGGCCGAGGCATCTTTTTGAGTCGAACAGGCAGAGCATGTGGAGGACCCCGTGGGAAGCACTGAGTTCGCCTTCCAGGCCGAGCAATTTGTAATATTTTCACTGTATTGTGTGGCCGTTTCTAGCGCCTTATGAGTAATAAAAACTTCAATTTCTTAAATCTTGATAATTTGTTGAGTTAGGCGGGCTGGAGCGTAGCTCGAGGTCATTACCGAGTGTGGTTTTAATGGAAGTTGCCGCCGAAGCAGGAGCGGTTGGGAGCCGAACCGTAATCCCTTGCAGCTAGCGCTCAACAATGGACGTTTTGCCTTCCGATAAAAATTAATGACGATGCTTCACCTTCCGCCGTTTGGACTTCCCGATGTCATAAATGCGCCTTTCTGGGGCTATGTAATCCTCCCCCCCATCACTTTTTCATCAGCAATCGAGATCGACTCAACTGCCACCCATTGACAATTCGGGGTTTCGGCTCCGAGGGCCGTTAACCCTGAGCTGTCTGTAGGTGAAAGGTGGGTCGATCCGGGGCTGAGATCCGGTGTGCTTGCCGAAGGTGGGCACCCCTAAAGAGAGAGTTTTTGGCCAAGGGTTCCGGGTCAGTGGCTCTCCTACCACTCTCAAACAATTCAGGGTTTTTGCTCTGAGGGCTGTAAACCCCGAGTTGTCAGCGGGTGAGAGGTGGGCCAACCCAAGGTTCGGGACTCGGGGTGTTTGCCAAAGGCGAGCGCCCTAAATCTAAAACGAAATTTTTTGTATCTGGTGTAGTATGAGCATGGCTGGAGGTCACCACTGAGCGCATAGGTTGCCGGGCTTGAAAAAGTCGAGGCCTCGCTCGAGGTTGATGCCGAGCCCTCATACGAAGAGAAGTTGATATGGGTGTAGCCGGAGATCATCGCCGAGCGTAAGGGTCCATGGCTTTGAAAAAGCCGAGGCCTTGCTCGAGGTTGATATTGAGCCCCCAGACATATTCTCGGGTAGATGGTATGAGCGTAGCCGGAAATCATCACCGAGCATAAAGGTCGTGTGGCTTGAAAAAGATAAGGCCTTGCTCGAGGTTGATGCCGAGCCCCAATACCAAGAGAAGCCGTTATGAGCATAGCCGGAGATCATCGCCAAGAATAAAGATCGCGTGGCTTGAAAAAGCCAAGGCCTTGCCCGAGGTTGATGCCGAGCCCCCATACCTTGTTCTCGGATAAATAGCATGGGTGTAGCTGAAGTTCATCGCCGAGCACATAGGTCACATGGCTCGAAAAAAGCTAAGGCCCTACTCGAGGTCGATACTGAGCCCACATACCAAGAGAAGCCATTATGAGTGTAGCCAGAGATCATCGCCGAGCGTAAAGGTCGCATGGCTTGAAAAATCCAAGGCCTTGCTTGTGGTCAATTCCGAGGCCCCATACCTTGTTCTTGGGTAGATAACATGAGTGTAGCTAAAGGTTATCGCCGAACGCATAGGTCGCATGGCTTGAAAAAAGCCAAGGCTCTGCTCGAGGTCGATGCCGAGCCCCCATACCAAGAGAATTCGTTATGA
This sequence comes from Hemerocallis citrina, assembly GCA_017893485.1. NCBI lineage: Eukaryota > Viridiplantae > Streptophyta > Magnoliopsida > Asparagales > Asphodelaceae > Hemerocallis > Hemerocallis citrina. The sequence goes on from CM030363.1 coordinate 27,516,772, forward strand.
GTGTAGCCAGAGATCATCGCCGAGTGTAAAGGTCGCATGGCTTGAAAAAGCCAAGACCTTGCTCGAGGTCGATGCCGAGCCCCAATACCTTGTTCTCGGGTAGATAGCATGAGTGTAGCTGAAGGTCATCGCCGAGCGCATAGGTTGCATGGCTTGAAAAAGCCGATACCCTGCTCGAGGTCGATGCCGAGCCCCCATACCAAGATAAGCCGTTATGAGCGTAGCTGGCAGTCATCGCCGAGCGCATGAGTTGCAGGGCTTGGAAAAGCCGAGGCCCTACTCCAGGTCAATACTGAGCTCCCATACGACGCTATCCGAGTGCCGAGCTCAATCTTGTAAGAGAAGGTTTTTGTGGCTTGCGGTACCATCCGAGGGCCGAGTCCACAACAAGGGGTAAATGTACATTATATTGACTTTACAAAACAAGGCACGAGGTGTCGTTTACATTTTGGAGCTTACAGGGGGGATCAACAACGGCTTTGTGAGGTGCTAATCCTCCCCTATGAGGAACTTGATAAGGTGCTCCGCGTTCCAGGGCCTTTTCACGGCCTTGCCCTTCGGGTCGGTAAGGCGGTAAGTGCCCGGGCGTACAACCTTGAAGACTCTGTACGGGCCTTCCCACTTTGGAGCTAGCTTCCTCTTTTGGCTGGAGTTGGATACCGCCAGCTTTCAGAGGACGAGGTTTCCTAACTTGTTGTTGGTAGGACGCACCATTTTGTTGTAGAACTTCTCGATCCTCTGCTGGTACGTGCACCTTCTGATTGCGAATTTTTCCCTAACATCGTTTATGAGGTCCAGGTCGGCACGCAGTTGTTTCGATTTGTTATCTTCAACAAAGGCCATGGTGTGGAGCGAAGGGAGCCCAATCTCGAAGGGAATCACCGCCTCCATATCATAAGTCAGATTGAATGGCGATTCTCCCGTGCGGATTCTCTTTGTCGTGCGATGGGCCCAGAGAATGCTCCGTAACTCGTCGACCCATAATCCCTTGGAAGAATTATCAAGCCGTTTCTTCAAACCGTTGAGGAACTGGCGGTTCGCGTTCTCGGCTTGACCATTCGACTGTGGGTGGTAGACCGAAGAGAAGTGTTGCTGGATTCCGAGGTCCTTGCAGAACTTTCTAAAATTTTTGCCCGCAAACTGGATCCTATTATCCGTGATGAGTACACGCGGAATTCCGAACTGGCAGATGATGTGTTTCCAGAAGAATTGCTGAGTTTGCTGCTTGGTGATCGTGGCCAAGGGCTCGGCCTCGATCCACTTTGTGAAATAGTTGGTTGCGACTATCAGGAACTTCCTTTGGCCCGCCGCTTTAGGAAAGGGGCCTACCAGGTCCATCCCCCACATGGAAAAGGGGGTTGGACTGGCCGGGGAGCGGAGGTTTGCTTGTGGCGCCCATCTTACCGAGGAGAATCTTTGACAGGGCCCGCATTTCTTGACCAGGGCCAGGGCATCCTGCAACATCATGGGCCAGTAATACTCGTGGTTCAGAGCCTTTCGAGCGAGCGATCGGCTCCCCATGTAGCACCCGCTAATCCCTTCGTGGAGCTCCTTGACAGCCTACTTTGCATCATCAGGGGTCAAGCAGCGGAGATAGGGCCTCTCGTCCGTTGTGGTGTACGAGCATTTGAAGAGGGTTTCTTCGATCATGGCGAACCTTTTCGAGCGGACCCTGATCCGCCTTGCCTCGGCTCGATCTTCGGGGAGCTCTCCTTTGATTAGAAACTTTCAGATGGGAGTGGTCCAATCGTCAGGCTGAGCCTCGTCCTCAACACAGAGGGTCTGGGGAAGGTCAATACTGGGCTTCAGGAGTACCTCGATCAGAACGGTTCGGTCGAGTCCTTCAAAGGACGAGGAGGCTAGCTTCTACAGGGCATCAGCCTGGGCATTCTGCTCTCTTGGGATCCTCAGAACTGCTGAGTCGTCGAAGGATGTCAAGAGCTGCCAGACCACTGCCAAGTACCGAATCATCCGATTGTCGTGGGCCTCGACTCTCCGGTGATCTGATTGACCACGAGGTGAGAGTCGTTGAAGGCCCTGAACTGTCTGGCTCCTGCTTGGTGTGCTAGGGTGAGTCCCGCGATCATGGCCTCATATTCCGCCTCGTTGTTGGAGGCCAGAAAGTTGAGGCAGAGAGAATATTGAAGAATGAAGTTGTCGGGTCCTCGCAAAATGATACCTGCGGCACTCCCCGCTTCGCAGGAAGAGCCGTCGATGTAAACTTCCCTCGTCTGGTCGGCCTCCCCGCTGTCGGGTTGCTCGGAGATGGTGCATTCCGTAATGAATTTGGCAAGGGCCTGTCCCTTGATTGCCGTCCTTGGCTGATAGCCGATGTCGTATTGACTGAGATCGATCGACCACTTGACCAGTCGACCAGAGCTCTCGAGCTTGTGGAGTACGGCCTTTAGAGGCTAGTCCGTGAGGACTTGTATTGAGTGTGCCTAGAAGTAAGGGCGGAGTTTCCGAGCGGCCATGACCAGGGCGTATGCCACCTTCTCCATTTTCGCGTATCTGGTCTCGGCCGAGAGCAGAACCTTGCTCACATAGTATAGCGGTTTTTGGACTCCGTCTTCTTCCCGAATGAGGATAGCGCTGAGTACTCTTTCTGAGGCCGAAAGGTAAAGCCAGAGAGGCTCGCCTAGATCGGGTTTGCTAAGGAGCGGAGGATTGGCGAGGTACTCTTTCAATTGGGCGAACGCCTCCTACTACTGAGTCCCTCACTCGAAGCCTCCGATTCTGCACAGAGCTTTGAAGAACGGGAGGGACTTCTCGCCAGATTTGTTGAGAAAATGGCTGATGGCCGCCAGTCTCCTCGTGAGCCATTGGACTTCCTTGATGTTTCTTGGAGGGGCCATATCGATTATGGCCTGGATCTTTTCGGGGTTCGCCTCGATGCAGCGCTGGCTGACGACGAACCCGAGAAATTTTCCAGAGGAGATGCCGAATGCACACTTGGCCGGATTGAGCCTCGTGTTGTGGGTCCGAAGGATGCCAAAGGCTTCTTCCAGGTCGGCAACGTGGTCCCGTCCCCTTTGGCTTTTGACGAGCATGTCGTCAACGTACACCTCCATGTTGCGACCGATCTAGTCCTTGAAGACTCAATTGACGAGCCTCTGATAGGTTGCACTGGCATTCTTCAGCCCGAAGGGCATGATCCGGTAGCAGTAGAGACCTTGGTCGGTGAAGAAGGACGTCTTGGTTATGTCGGGGGGGAACATTCGGATCTTATTGTATCCGGAGAAGGCGTCCATAAAGGACAGGAGCTCGTGACCCGACGTTGCGTCGATCAGAGCATCGATGCAGGGGAGGGGGAACGGATCTTTGGGGCACGCCTTTTTGAGATCCGTAAAGTTTATACATATCCTCCAGCTCCCGCTTGCCTTCTTTACCATCACGATGTTCACCAGCCACTCGGGGTAGCTGACCTCTTGGATGAACCGGGTGGACAAAAGCTTGTCCACCTCCGCTTTCATAGCTTGCTGCCTCTCCAGGGCAAACTTACGTCGCTTCTGGACGATCGGCTTCGAGCCAGGGAGCACGCTCAGACTGTGCATGATCCGGTCTTCAGAAATCCCGGGCATGTCGGATGGCTTCCAAGCAAAGTGGTCGATGTTGTGGCCATTGCAACTGATCAGGTCAGATTTTAGGTTGGGCACGAGGGAGCAGCTCACGCAGAACCATTTTGAATTGTCCTCTGTCTCGAGCGAGACTTCTTCTAGTTCGTCTGCCAGTTCAGGCTCTGGCTGGTTCCTCGGGGGTTGTAGTTCGACGGCATCCAAGGGAAACACACCGCCCCCGCCAGCCGTCATGAAGCAGGCTCGCGCTGCCTCTTGGTTTCCCCGAACGACCCCGACACCTAATTCGATGGGGAACTTCAACTTCAGGTGGTAGGCCGAGGGAATGGCCTGGAGATAGCAGCGCCCCGGTCGGCCGAGGATGGCATTGTAAGCTGCTTTGACGTTCACAACCATGAAGTTCATCGACTCGGTTCGTTTGTGGGGATTCGTACCAGCAGTGACATCCAAGGTCACATCCCCTCTATTGGCACCGGAACGCCGAAGAACTCATGGAGGGTGTACCCGGCTGGATTCAACTTATCTCGGGGGAGCTTAAGGTTCTCAAATGCTTTGAGGGAGAGGATGTTCACCGAGCTCCCGTTGTCTACGATGATCCGACGGACCTCGTAGTTTGCCGTGACGAGGCTGACGACGAGTATGTCGCAGTGCGGGAGCCGGACCTCTTCTAGGTCTTCCCCCGAGAAGGAGACAGGAAGCTGTTGGACCTGGGGGGAAGGGAGGCCTCAGACGGTGTTTACCTCTCAGACAAAAGCCTTGCAGAAAGTACTGGACTCTCCTCCTATGGGCCCTCCATGGACGCAGTGCAGAATGGCTTGACCTCCGGTCTCTTCGAGCTCCGGGTCCCGCTCGGGATGCTGTTTGGGGCCGCGAGGAGGAGGAGAAGGCCTCTGGTTCCTCGTGTCGCTTCTGTCCCGGGAGTCTTCCCGGGTGAATTCTCGGAGATACCCTCGTCGGATGAGGGCCTTGATTTCGTCCTTCAGGGCCCGATAATAGTCGGTGTCGTGCCGTTGTTCCGGTAGAAGAGGCAGTAGAACTGCTGGTCCCTTTTCTTGTTGCTGGTTGGTCGAGGGGGGCTCTGGACGAGGTCCCCGTCTTTGATCACGAGGAGGATGGCTGACACGTTTTGTGTCAATGGCGTGTTCCTCTCGAAATGCGGGATCGGAGGGACCTTCTTCATGCCGATCCCATCCCTCGGAACCTTCATGCCGATCCCACCTTGTGCTTTCCCTTCCCTGGAACCTCCTTGGCATCCTCGGGATTTAGGGTCTCTTCGGCTCGGATGTACTTCTTGACCCGATTGAGCAGGTTAGGGAAGTCAAGGAGAGGCTTCTTGGCCATGGATGCCTTCAGCTGGCCATGCCGGACGTTGTGCCGGAAGGCTGCCGAGGCGACCCCAGCGTTGAGGGAGGAGACGGACCTTGCCTCAGTGGTGAACCTCCAGACGAACTGTCAGAGCGGCTCCCCCTCCTTCTGCCAGAGGCCCAGCAGGGACGTGCTCATTTTCTCGGCCTTCCTGCTTGTCACAAAGTGGGCAAGGAAGTTGGCCTCCAGCTCGTCAAATGAGTAGATTGAGCCGGGGATGAGCTTCGAGAACCATTTTCGAGCCAGACCCCGAAGGGTGGCAGGGAAGGCACGGCATAGGAAGGGATCCGATGCGCTGTGAATCATCATGAGGGTCTGGAAACCCTCCATGTGTTCAGCAGGATCACCCTCGCCGTCATAGGTCTCAAATTTTGGAGGCCAGAAATTCCGAGGTATTTCCACTTGTAGGATTGCGGCAGAGAAAGGAGGTCTGGTCGGCCTATGAGCCGGGGCCGTCCTCAAGCAACCCTCGCCGAAGTGGTTGAGGCGGTTCTCCATTTCCTGTAGGCGTCGCAGGACACCTTTGTCTTGATCTGGCAGGCGGGTTAGGCCGCGAGACTCGCTGGCTTCGGTGTCCGACCGAGAGTGAGACCAGTGGAGTGTCTCGTTCACAGGGATCCATAAGATAGCCTGCAGGATCTCGTTTCGGAAGTCTTGGAACTCGCGGCGGGTGATTGGAGCATGTCAGGTTGGGTCGCGTTGGGGTGGCAGCCTTCGGTCGGCACGATTGAGCTCCGACTCTCGCCCTCAAGATGGGTGCCTGAGATGGTTCGGGACCAAGTTGGAAGCGGTTCCTCTCCTCGTTCGGCCAGCTTGTTGGTTCTGGATCTGCCGACGTAGGTTGGTTGCGACTGAGTGAGAAGCACCTGACCCGGGTTCGCCATTGATCCTCGGATGGTTGGATCCATGAGTGTCGGCAGGGACGTTCTGGGGAGGAGCGTCCGGGCGGTATGCTGAGGTGACGACTCTTCTGGCCTTGGATTCCATTTCAGAGCTCGGATTGAGGGGATGACGTCAATGTCCGGGATTGGACTGGGGTCAGTGCCGAGGGGTTTCCCACAGACGGCGCCAACCTGATGCGGTTTGTTTTTGGGGTGTGGCTGCAACAGGTGTGAGTTCTCTCAATTTGTTATTTTTGCGGAAGTCTCGGTACCGGTTATACGCCCGACCCTCGGCTGAGGGAGCGGCTCGGGAGCAGGAAGGAGTGAGATAGAGGTCGGCAGCTTGGCTCGGATCTGGGGGGCTCGGCTCGATTTTGTGTACCGGCACTCGGCCTAAGAACACCGGGGTTGATCCCGGTGGCAGGCCCTCCGACGGTTTAGTTAGTCACTGAAGAGAAACAGTAGCTAGAACTTTTTTAGAGGAGAAAGATTGATTATCTGTGAAGGTGGAAGAGGGCCTGGTATTTATAAGTGGTGCAAACAGGTCTGGAAGCCTGCTGGGCCGGGTTGGACCCGTTTGCATATGGGCCCGAAGCGGTAGCGGCCCGTTTGACCCATGGTTGACCTGATGATCACAGAAGTGTGAATCTTGAGGTGATCCTGTGGCCCAGGAGGGGCCACGTCATCTGACCCATATCATTTCGCATGAAAAAAAATGAAACAAGAGAACCAACAAAGGTGAGACTTTTATTTTTGCGGGGCCAAAAATTCTATTCTTTTTAAAGTAAATATTAGGGTACATAACATGCTCGTGGAAGTCAGATGTTCTAGATGCAATCTAGAATATGATGACAGAACTCACATTTTATTCTTATGCCCTAGGGCTAGATTAGCTCGGGAGGAAGTTTGTTTGGGTTTTGGTTTAATAGAATGTCATATCTCTTCTACCGCCTTTGGGGTATTTGGAGAGTGAGAGCGATTAAGAGAGAGATATTTTTGTTGCCGTTATCGTGTGGATCCTATGGCTAGATCGGAATGATTCATGTTTTCACAATCACAATTGTAGATTTTTCATCATGATGCATATATATATATATATATATATATATATATTTGCTTTTATTGGTGCGTGGACATGTCAGACATATGGGAGGAAGAGACTACATATGGACGGTATTGAGTAGTAGATCCCTAGTGGTGGGAGTGCAAGGGAGCGTGATTGGAGGGCTATCGCAACGAATCTTCCTGAGGAGGTTAATGGGGATTCCGGAGAGCTATAGATGTATCTACATTTTACTTTCTTAGTAGTTGATGATGTAGTAGGCTTTTGACTATGTTCGGCCTAGCTTTTTTTGGGCTTTAAAGCTACTTCAGAAGGAGAAGCCGAAAAGTAGAGCTTTGAAATTAAAAACTGAAGCTGTTTTGATAGTCAGTTTTTTTTAAGGATTTTTAACATGCATACCCCTAACAAATATGATAATATCATATATACCCCTCGCAAATGTATATTTTCGTATATGCCCCTAACAATTTGGACTGTATTTCATATTTATCCCTATGTTAGATATCACTAAGTTAACCATAATTTTACCCTTACGAGACAAATATAAATCAAATTAAAAGATCAAATTAGACAATCAAACAAGAAAAAATTTAAGAGTTTTAATAAAAAAAAATGAGGAAGCTTATAATCTATCGTTAAAAAACAATATTGATAACAAATTTGGAGAAGTAACGTGAGAAAGAATATATAGTTCTCACAGATACACTATTAGTTTGTCCATTTTTTGAAAAAAATAAAGAAATTTTAAGACTAGTCAATGAGTCTCGGTTTGATTAACAATTGTTCAAATTTACAAGGATGGAGAAGATAAAGTTTGAATGGTAAAGAAGATAATATTTCAGTCATTTTTCTTGAAGTCCATTAGAAGAAACCGAAAAATTCACCATCGTTTTAAGCTTTTTCTAACCAGAGGGATAATTAAGAAATGTAGCATATATTGTTAAGGACAAATATGACAATACATATTTGTGAAGGGTATATATGATATTCACTTATTTGTTAGGGGCATACATGTTAAAAACCCTTCTTTTAAATTTTAAAGCTACTTTTAAGCTAGAAGTTGTTTGGTAAGATAACAATTGTAAGCTACTTTTATACTGAATTTAAGCTTTATGAAATGCATCATTCCATTCAAAATGGGTTATTCAATGACAATGAAAGTGACAAAGTGTTTACAATATCATAAAATGGGATATTAATGATTTCTATTTTTCATCAATGCAGCTGCTATTTGGTAGGCCAAACTAAGAAAAGATATCGAGAGGAGTTTTTTTTTAATGGCTCAGGATTATCCTAGTAGTGTTTTTTCAGTTGGTGAGTCTAGTATACATGTTCCAACCTTTCATCGTTGCTTTGAGATTCTTAGCAGAAGACAGATGAAAGGTCACATTCAGATCAGCATGATACAAAAAAAACTAAACACATATATACCATGATGCTAAAAAGAACCCAACAAAACACCACTTAAGCTGCAGATGTCTTTTATTCACACTTCCAAACTACACACAAAAATCACTGAAAATAAGTAACCTTTAAACAATTACCAGTTTGACACTTTCAAAGAATAAAGGGACGTAAAATGCATTCTGAACACACTGACATATACTACAATGTAATACTATACACTGATTACAAAATTAAACTTGCTGCAAAATTTAATTCACATCATGATATACCTTTCACCTTCCTTCACTCATTGTCCTGTTCACCAATGGTTGAGCCTGTGAAGGTGTACTACTTGGGGGGTAATCTACCACATTCGCAACATAATCTATGCTATCATGAGTGTATCCGGATGTTGATGTTGAGGGTTTGGAGAATTCATCGCTAGCAAAATTGCTGCTCAAACGGCGACTCTTCAACGGCGTGTGACGGCGGGGTTCGACAGCGGTGTTCCCCAATCGCGAGTGTTTGGCGAGGAAGGGGAAGGGGAAAAGTTTTTGTCGTTAGAGTTTGATATGTGGGAAGGGCCAAAAAAAAGAGAAAAGGAGAAGCCAAAAGTTGATCTTGAGGGCTTTTTTTGAAGCTCATTTTCTTCATTAAAAATAAGCTACTTGTCCTTCTATAGAGCTTTTCAAAATATGCGTTTGGCCCAACTTCTTCTTTTAAAGATGAAGAGAAGCTAATTTTAAGCTGGACCAAACACTACCTTAGTAATATATTTTCATTATGATGGATTCTTGTTCGATGTTGGGATGTAATTTTTTGATTATGATATTTTGTTAACAGCTCATTAATGAAATCTATGATAGTTAATCGTTTTTTATTAATTAAAAAAACCGAGCCTTTGGTTTTCCTTGAAAATCATGCTTCCAATAGGAATTTTTCGAATCCCAAGAGACTGTTTAGGGGACATGGTTTTTTAAGAAAATCAAGGGCTCAGATCTTTTGTCATGTTTTTTTATATATATTTCCAATTGGGCAGATCATTTTATTCCCGTTTGGATGGGCCGGGTCCTGGGCATGGATATGTAGGCTACCATCATATGGCGGTGAAGTGGTGATACTTGCAAGGCCATTAATATACTGACTATGCCCATGTTAGCTGTACATTGGGCCAAGTAAGGGGTTTTCAGGTCAGGGCCTTGGCGTGTTGTAGTTGTGGGCCTGACTTTAATCCCTAAGCAGGCCCATTGTTTTTAGGTATTCATCATGTAGGAAAGCGAAGTTGAATGAGCCTTTGATTTAGGGCAAGTTTCTGAGTTTTTAAGAAACCAGACCTGAAACCAATCCGTTTCTTATACACACCCAACCGGAATCGCAAAATTTGGGTCGGTTTCGATTGGTTAGCTGGGTTTCAAGTTTTACTGCTCCCCTTAGTAATTTTGGATTGATTTATAAACAATGAATTTTAATCATCCATCTCAAGATGAATAGTTCAAATCAATTAGTGAACCATTATTTTGATGACAGAGATAGAGTCAGAGGACTCCGGTCTAAAATATTAAATTAATAGGAAAAGTCAAAAGTATTTACAGGGATCAACAATTTTACAAGATGTAAAACAAAAGAACAAAAGCCGAATTGGTATTTTTGTCATTTTGGTTCATTTTAGGATTGTTAGGCTTACTAGATTTCTTCTATAAATATGTAAAGTTGAGAGGGGCGCTAAACTTAGAAAAAATAAGATAGAAAATTCAGAGAGATAGGTTTTGTGAGCGGTAGAGATCGTGTATTCGCTGAAGTATGCATTGTTGTCGACATAGGCAGCCCTTATCGAACCACACAAGTATGGTGTCTTCTCTCTCTCTCTCTTTCCCTCTCCCACTCTCTTTCTGTTTCTCTTTTTTTATTTTTTGAAAGGTAGTCCAACATCTTCTTCTCTTTGTTTTATGGGTTAAGGACGAAATGTCACCCAAAATTTACTTTAATTCCAAATAGCATTCAAAGTTTTTTGTAACACCCAAACAACACCCAAAGTTTTTATAATTGGACTAAATAGCACCCGCCGTTAAGTTAATACAATATTTCCCAAATGTACCTCTCAACGGGTTTAAACCTGTTAAGATGCATGTGAAGTATCAAAATTTTCCTCATTTCCTTATACAAATTACAAAACACATCACTATCACCACTACCGACCACCATCTCCACCATCATCTCCACCACCAGCTCTACCATCGACCACCATCTCCAACCACCACTATCTCCACCACCTCCGAAACACATCACCATTAACTTCATCTCCACCAATTTAAAAAAAATCAAAACAAGAAAAACTGGAAGAAAAAGAAAACCAAACTTGGAAAAAGGTTGAAGAAGAACTGAAAAAGGTATTTCAATCTTTGGACCATCCCTGCCGTTCAGAAATTAACAAATGTTTAATTTGGTCCAATTATAAAAATTTCGGGTGCTATTTGAGTATGAGAAAAACTTTCGGTGCTATTTGGAAATTCAGATAAACCTTGAGTGCTATTTTGTCCTTAACCCTTGTTTTATTTTATTATCTTTCACGCTAGTCTATTCCACTTGGTTGTTAAATTTGAAGTATATATTTATCAGCGTATCTATGCTTCCCATGGCATCGATCCAGTGGCGAGGAAGAAGAGGAAAAAAATGGATATCAAAGACCAAAAATAGAGATTTAGGGTTTGATCTCAAAAGAATACTCAAGTCGAAGTTAATTTTTTAATTCGCCGGAGCGTCGGTACTGACTTCTGCCATAGCGCTGGTGGTGTTGGCTTCTTCTTCTATGCTCCTATGTCTGCTCTTCAGTCTCTGCACGGTTGAGTCTTGCCTGTTCGTGGACTCCCTTGAAATTGGTAGAGCGTCGCCTCCTTTGTGTCGCTAGAGTTTTCCATTGGACTGCTAGCGGATTGGGATGCCTTCCTTCGTGGGGGGAGGGTTGTATTTCGGTTGTCTCGCCTTTTGTTCCGCTCTCTTGTCTCGGCGTGGGCGTTTGCTGTGGCGCTGTTATCTGTTTTGTTGGCTCATTAGCCTTTGGTTGTTTTATTTATTGTTCGCTTATTATTGTTTTACATCTTGTAAAGTCATTGATTATTTATTTGTAATTAGCTGTTATTATTGATTAATATATTGTTTGATGGCTGGAGCCTTTTGGCTCTATCCGATACATCAAAAAAGAAGTTAATTTTTAATAAGTATATGTTTATTTGAAAAAGAGGAGTATCGATTGCTTATCTTTTTACCAAAAGTGATGATAGGTGGAGAGAGAGAGAGAGATATTTCCTTTTTTCTCAAGTAAATAAAAATTAGTTTGCTCACAAACCAAAAATATGAAAACCATTAACTAATAACAGTTTTGCAATGAGAGCACTAGCCACCACTAGCACAGAGCTTTCGATCATCTCCACCAGCGTTCGATGTACCGATGGACCACTATAACTGGCAACCAACACCCTCATCATCTTCAATGTGACCATGTGACCTCCAACTTCCAGTCTACCGACTTCACCCATTTCCGGCAACCCACAAGAACCAACAAAAAACAGATGGTTTTGTGGGAGGAAAACAAGAATGGAAGTTGGATTTGTGTAAGTTGAACATGAGGGATGAATTTGAGAAAATGGTTGTAACTTGTATCACCAAAGACGAAGTCTAAGCATTAATGTAGGGTACTATGACATCGGCAGCACTTCGAGAATCGTGTCAGCTTTGTCAAAGTATACTTGAACGGATAAAATTGGTATCCAGAATCATGTAAACTTTATGGAATGGAATGTGTGAAATATAATATTGACTGTATCTTATAGAATGTTTGTTGTAAGTATTTTTTGTGAGCACTAATATACGGTAAGATAAGCAGTGACAATGCTCTAAGAATCATATCATCTTCATCAAAGTATTGTTGAACGATTGGGTGCACTCATGAGTAGAATTCAAATTCTTATGTGAACATGTTAATATGTTTACTATTAAAACTCCAGAAGGAATGTATGATGGCAGCTTAATGGACCACGTCTTTTATGGTAGTGGTTGTTGTAAATATTTTTCTTTCTTCTCAAAACACATATTCTTCATGTTTATGGTTAAAAATGATAAAACATAAAATACACACAAAAAAAATTTGAGCACGAATTTTGTACATATTTTTTTGTCGATGAATATATTTTTTGAAGAATATATGTAATATATAAATCACTACTATTAACTTCAATACTTATATAAATATGAAAGGGTTGAGAGAAAGACAAGAAGAAAAAAAGAATAAGCAAGTTCGAAGCGAAGGAAAAAAAAATCATATCTATTATCTATATAATAAAAAACAAGTTAGATCTCAGATCTAGATCCCTGTCCCCAGTCCCTAGATCTCAGATCTCTGAGTCTGTCCTCGGATCTCAGAGTCCGCTACTTCCTGGTCCTCCTCGTCCCCCCTCTTTCCCGTCCTTGCCTCCTCTTGGAGTAGCGTCCCTTCCTCCCTTGGTCAGTGGCTGTCTTGCGGGTGGCAGTAGTGCAGCGTTCTGCTTCCGTTCGCGCTCCTCGTTGTTGCTGGTTTCAGAGGTCGGTGTAGCCAAGTTCGAAGCTATTCAGTCCCCCCTCGCTCTTGTTCTGTCCTTGGTGTTTGTGCAGCTCTCCGGGCTCAAGCGGTCCCTCTCCCTAACAGCACCTGGCGACAATTTCACTATCTTCTATCTCTGTAAGTCTTTAATTTTTATCTCTTTTCCTTATTTTAATCTCTGTTTGCTGTGTTCTCTCTGTTCGACTCTCATTGAGTTCGATTCCTAGTCCTTCTTCTTTCCTCCTTTTCGTTCTTGCAACCTACGTTCTTGATTTTTGTTAGATCTGAGATCAGTTATTGCGGTTCCTTATTTTCGGTCATTGAACGGTGTTCTGAGGCTTTTCGGTTTGGATTTGGCGATTCTCTTCATCGTTGTTGATCTCCACCTCTGTTCCTTTCTCCGATTGAGATCGTTCTTTTTCTTTTTGTTCTTGCCTTTTCGGAGTATTTTCTGAGAATTTTTTGGCTTTCTCGTTCCTCTGGTCAATCGCTACCGTGTTGGGTTTTTTTGTCTTTTCTTACCGTTCTACTTTTTTCCCTTTCGCTTCTCTCGCGTGTTGGGCTTGAGCCGCTATGGGCTCCGATTGGGTTAAAGTTGTTAAAAAAAAAATTAAATCCTTCTCACAGGTATAAATTGGCTAATCGCAGCCCACCCTCGATTTCTCTTCCTTTTGTTAAGCCCATTCCGAAGAAGCATCTAGTGCGTCTGATTGCTTCCCACTACCGTCCTTTCTCCTTACCTTCCAGCTCCCATTTGAAGGGTTCCTCCCCCCTTTCATCCTCCCGTGCCCTAGTGTGTAATTGCTACCTCCAACCAGGTCACATTAAGGCGTTATGTTCCGACAATATGAAGTGCCTATTTTGTTTAAAATCCGGCCACTCCCGTAATCGTTGCTTTTCGTTGCAACAAGTATTGGGTCTTTCTATTGGAGTTCCTATCCCCAATCAAGTGATTGAGGCGCTAGACTTTCCCTCACTTCAATCCAAGCTTGCAGACCTTCAATCCCTTAAGCCTAAGAGAGCGAAGCTTTCCTTTGCTTCGTCTATTCTCCTACGCCTCCTAGCTCGCAGCGAATCAACGCAGCGGAGTTTCCGATCTCTCAAGGGCCTTCGCCCCCCTCATCTCAGGTGACTAAAACTCAAGTTACCGTAGTGTTCACCAATGCCCTGGAACTTTCCGATAAAATGAAATTTTTTGACTACTACGACACAGTTTCCTTCTCTGGTGGATCAGTGTCTATCTCTTCTCTGGACTATTTTCTTAGTAATTTTTGTAATGTGCAAGATTGGAAGTGGGTGACCAATTCTTGTTCGAATGGGGAAGTGGATATAAACTGCCCCTTTATTAAAATTTTGGAAGAGCTCACTGCTATCAACTCTCTCTCCATTGGTCTAGTAAAGTGTCCATTCGCAAATGGCTACACCAGGGTCATCCTCCTCCTTCTTTGATTAACTCCCCGGTCAAAGCCACTTTATTGGGGCCTCCATCGTTCTATGAGTCTCACCGTGTTGTTGCCGACATGACTAAGTGTGTGGGTAAATTGCGCCGTATTTATGCAACTGCCATGATGGCTTCTGGCTGTCTGCAAGTGGATGCGGAGTTCTACTGCTCGTTGGTGAATGACAGAATCAACGCTTATTCACTGCGTGATCACAAGACGTGCTTCGCCATTTCTGTCATTTACCAAGACCTATCTTCGGGCAGTAACACTCCAGCACCTGCGGCGTTAGGGGCTACTAAAACCCCTGCAAAAACGATTGCCCATCATGCTTCTTTCGCTGTTGGTTCTTCTTCTCTTACGACTACTCCATCGTCCAAATGGAAGGCGTCGCAAAAAGCACCTTTTAAAAAGAATACCCCATTCCAGCGCAGAAGTCTTAATGTTCCTTCTATCTCGAAGATTTCACCTGCTAAAGCTCCTAATCTGGTCTGGATTAATCCAGATATCCCCGTTGGGAAGCCCCCATCAAGAATTGCCATTGGCTCCTACTGATCACCATTCTAAGCCCCCAATTCAACCATCCTTCAAATCTCTCCATCCCTAGGCTTCTATTGTGCCTTCGGTTTCTGATGCTGGCCCTTCTGAGCCTATGTTGATTGACTCGGATAAGAAGTGGCCCGTTTAGAAGGTTAATCCTCATTATTCTGCTGATTGGGACAAGTTCAAAAGTGCGGTGCATGTGTCTCCTTCTTCAAGTATCGATCCTCCTCCTGCTCCTGTTAAAGCCACTGTACCCTTTATTCCTCGTTCTGATGCTTGGGTCGACAATGATAATCTCTTGGATGATGACTTAGCCGATCTCACCTCATCCCAGTCGCTTAAGCAGGTATATTGCTCTTTTCATTCAGTTGTCATTAATTGCAGTTCTTTTAGTTGTTTTGGGTGCTATAGCAGTTGCTATTTTAGATTTGGACCCCATTCGTCCTTTTCTTCAAGCTTTCTACCTTTTTTTATCTAGCTACTTATTTTCATTTTAACTTCCTTATGTACACTTTCGTTGCTTTGCTGGAGATTGTTGGCCCTCCCAAACTCATTAAGGAGAATTCCATCACCCATACCTCCCCCGTTCTACCATCACTCTCATCCCCTCCACTCTCTTTCACTACCTTGGGGTCTATAAACAGGGTGGATATCAGCTTATCCAACCCTGATTGCCCCTTGATAGCCTCGGAGCTACCTCTGGTTGCTGATCCCATTCAGCAACAGCTTTTGTCTTGCTCCTCTAAATATTCTTGCTCTGTCATTCGCTCCAGTGCCCGCATTCGGGCCAAAAAAACTTCGAAAATTTTGGCTGATTCTAAGGCATCCCTAGTGGCTCAGATCCGTGGAACGAATATTCCCCTACATTCTCTCTCCTCTTCTCTATCAGAACCCCTAGGATCCATCTATCAAGTGCATTTTAACACTCTCTCTAATCTCGATATGCTTCGCATTACCAGGAAAATGGGTTTTCTGGTTGATTCCGATAACTTTGTTGACTTTGAGGCTATTCGCAGCCGTGAAATCACTAGAGCTTTTGAGACCAACTGTTTTAATGATTAGTATCTCTTGGAATATTCGTGGTTTGCGGAGCACGTCTAAGCAGCAAGCTTTGTTTCAACTCATTTCTTCCTCCCATTGTGATCTTTTCTCTATCCAAGAAACTAAACTTGAGGACCCTTCTCCTACTATCCCGCGCTCTATCGGTGGATCCTTTATCAACAATTAGATCTCCCTTGATGCCAATGGATCTAGAGGAGGGATTCTCTTTGGTTTTAAAGGTTCCAACTTCACTCTTAATTCGATTCGTCGTTTAACTTTCTTCCTTTTTGTTAGCCTTCGTTAGGTTCATCTCAATTGTGATCTTACCATTGTGTCCGTCTATGGCCCGTCCACTGCAGATCGGCGAGAGAATTTTTGGAACGAATTTAATTCTTTCCATAACAATATTCAGGGTTTCTTTTTCTTCTGCGGTGACTTTAATGTCACCAGATTCTCCTGTGAAAGATCAGGGATCTCCTCGAACCCTTCAGATTCCTCCCGTTTCAACGATTGCATTCACTCCCTTCAGTTGACTGATCTTCCCATCAATGGAAGAGCTTTCACGTGGTCTAATATGCTGTTTTCGCCGACCATGGCTAAGCTTGACCACTTTTTGATGTCTAGTGATTGGATCAACTTTTTTTCATAACTCTTTCATCTCGGCGATGCCCAATCCTTCTTCGGACCACGTGCCGATCTCCCATTATGCCAATTTCAACTTCTCTAAACCCTTCAAGTTCCGATTTAAAAAGTTTTGGTTGCAAGATCAAACCTTTGTTAATCTCATCACGGAATGCCTCTCTTCTATTACCGGCTCTTTTGGTCTGGGACGTATTCTAATTAAGCTGCATGCAATCAAATTCGGTTGCAAAATTTGGCACAAAGAGAAATTTACTAATGTTAATTACCTTAAAAACGTTATCCTCTCTACCATTGAATCCATTGATAAGCTTAAGGAAAGCGGCCCCATCTCAGATTCCCTCCGTTCTGAACGTGCGTCTTGTAAAAGAGATTTTGCAACCATTCTCCATAACGAACATATCAAATGGGCCCAGCGGGCTAAGTTCCATTGGTTGAAAGAGGGAGATGGTAACACATCCTTCTTCCATAACTTCGCTTCGCACTGGCAGCGTTGCAACCATATCTCTTCTATTATCGATAATGGCAATGAACTCACTTCAACCTCAGATATTCATGCTAATTTCCATCATTTCTTTAAGGATCTTTTGGGCTCCTCTAAACATCGATCAATTCATCTGGACTGGAACCAATTATATGGTCCTCAGCCGCATGATCTTTCGAGTTTAGAAGCTTCTTTTTCCTTAGAAGAGATTAAGTACGCAGTGTTCGCTTTAAAAAGCGACTCTGCCCCTGGACCGGATGGGTTTCATGCTTTTTTCTTCCAACGCTTTTGAGATTGTATCAAAGACGACCTATTCCAGATGTTCTCTGATCTACATCAAGGGACTTTCTCTTTTGATAGGATCAATTACGCTCATATCGTCCTCATTCCAAAAAATTTTGGAGCCAACTCAGTCTCCAATTTCCGTCCAATTAGCCTTCTTAACTCGACTTTCAAGATCATTATGAAAGTCCTCTCCAACCGTCTCAGTTCTATTATCTCCCCCTTGATAGACCCTGCTCAATCCGATTTTATTAAAGATCATTTTATTCTAGATAGTGTGGCGTCGGCTCAAGAAATTATTTCCGACAGCCATAGATCCAAGTCTTAGGGTATCTTGCTTAATTTTGATTTTCAAAAAGCTTATGATAATGTGAGTTGGGATTTCCTTTTCGAATCCTTCTTCATCGGGGATTCGGTCCCAAATGGATTGCTTGGATAAAGTTCAACCTTTTTGCGAGTACCTCGTCCATTCTTATTAATGGTACGGAAGGTCATAAATTCAAGTGTAAGCGAGGCCTTCATCAGGGCGATCTTATCTCTTCCATTTTATTTTCTCTTGTTGCAGATGTTTTCAGTAAGCTTCTCTGTAACGCTTGGAAGACAGGTGTTATCGAAGGTCTGGGAAGCTCTCATAGTTTCAAAGGGGTGTTGAACATTCAATATGCGGATGATACTATCATCTTTGCTAAACCCAATGGGCGCACATTATGCAACTTGAAGTTACTTCTTTTCATTTTTGAAAGTGCTTCTGGTCCGACCATTAATTTTCAAAAGTCTTCTGTTCTTTGGCTTGGAGGGCCTCTAAACTGGCAGGTAGAAATTACTCATTTCTTTAACTGTGCCTCTGCTTCATTCCCTATCCAATATCTTGGTTTGCCCTTGATATGGGGAAAGCTCCATAAGTCGGATTGGTTACCTATGATCGATAAAGTCGAATATAGACTGAATCTCTGGGCTGGAAAGCACCTCTCATGCGGTGGTAGACTCATTCTGGTTAACTCCGTTCTTTCTTTGATTCCTTTATACATGATGTCTTTATTTTACCTTTCGTCTTGGGTCATTAAACGCATCGATCAGATCAGAAGAAATTTCTTCTGGTCAGGCTCGGACTCGTTTAGACCGGGTACTCACCTTTGTAATTGGAAGTTAATCTGTACCTTTAAGGCTGCAGGAGGGTTAGAGGTTCTGAACCTCAGGCATCAGAACTTAGCCCTCCTTAGCCAATGGTTATGGAGAATTATGAATCTCGAGCAACTGCCTTGGGCCCGTTTTATCTCCTTAAATTGTTTCGCCCGGCATAATATTTGGGACTTTCCAACAGCCCTTCCTCGTAAAGCCTCTCCTTTCTGGAAAGGGGTCTGGAAAGCGGCCGGGCCTTTCCAATGTGGTATTTCTCACGTTTGCACTGAGAGTTTTAAAACCAAATTCTAGGATGATTTATGGTTTGGGAATATCAAGTTGGTGCGGGCTTATCCTGCGCTCTTCCTTTTAGCTTCCAACCCCTCGGCATTGGTGTCAGATTATTTATCCGTCACCAACAACCAAAAGTTCTGGTCTATTGCTTTCAGCGGCAATCTCCCCTTACATCGAGCGAATGAGCTGAACGAGCTCTTCTCTCGTATCAACCTCTATGCCTGGCATCCTCATGATGCCTTCAAATGGCGATGGACCAGTTCAGGTAATTTCTCTGTTAAATCCTTCTATAACTTTCTCAATTTCGGAGGTATCTATTCCCTGCTTGCTAAACCATTATGGAGCAGTTGTGCTCCTCTGAAAGTTAAAATCTTATCTTGGCTTGCGCTTAATGACAAGTTACTTACCGGTGAGTTGCTTAATAGAATGAACTTGGTCTTAGGTCAATTATGTCCTCTCCGTGCCTCCGAAAATGAGGATGCCGATCATCTTTTTCTGAAGTACAATTTCATTAGACCTTTATGGACGATTATTGCCGTCGCGTGGCAAGCCACCCCTATCCCCAACGATTTTCCGTCATGTTGGATGTCTCATTCTATTAGGAAATAGTACCGGAAACCTTGGTTTCTTTTGATTATGGCTATCATCTGGGTTATTTGGTCGGAATGGAATAAACATATTTTCTCCAACTCCGCATCGCCGATCGATAAGCTTATCGATGAGGGTTTTTTCTTTACTAAGTTTTGGCCATCCACCTTGTTGCATGATAAAGTGGAGGCCTTGCACTTATCTTGTCTGGATGAGGCGTTAAGCTATTTTCGTTCTAATGACTTTTAATTCTACTGGCTTTGTTCTCTTATTTTTTCTTAATCCCTTTTCCTCTTTCCTCTTGCAGTCCTGAGGACGATGTTGTTGTATGGCATCCTTCTTTTCAGGTTTTGGTGGTCTGTCTGGCAGTGGTTGTTGGTTTTTCTACCCCTTTGGTGACCCACTGTTTTGATGGTTTTGCTGTTTGCTTTCCTTCGGATGCTTATGTCCTTTATAAAAATTTTTCTTGTTGTTCTTTTTGATGGTTGGGATGGATGTACTGTGTTGGCAGGTGCTTGGACTCGGTATTTTGTTTCTCTTTTGGTGAACTCTATTGGCTGCGGAGCCTTTATTTACTGTTCTGGGTTTGCCTCGGTGGCTCAAGGTTGTTTTGCTCGGGGTTGCTTTTCTTGTTGGTTGTAGTCTGCAAACCCTTTATCAGTTGTCTCTTTTTTGTGTTCAGGGTTTTTGGCCAACCCGCTGTTATGTTATTATAGTTGGGCCATTGACCGCTTTTGTTCTGGGGTGGTGGTGACTGATGTGGGTTTTTTACTTCCTTTTCTTATTATGGTTCTAAGCATCTCTATTATTAGCATTTTGTACGGCTAGTCTTGTGGTGGTTGGCCAATTCATGGAGGTTGAGTAACCTGCTGGCCTCTTGATTCGTTTTGTGGGTTTGTGGTTTAGTTTTCTCCTTCTCGAGCCAGTCTTTGGCTTTGTTTTTTTTCGATCACTATGTTTGCTGTAGGTGGCTCCGAGTTTAGGTGTTTTGTTCACCTTGTTCACTAGTTTGGTTTGGTTTTTGCTTTGTCTCTTTGTTAATTTCGTAGGCTGGCTGTTTTTCTGGGTTTCTTTTTGGTCTTTATTGTCGGCGTTGGCTGTTTAGCTCTGTTGTGTGAGCCTCTCGCTTAGCCACCGACGGTGTTTCATCCTTGGTGGTTGGTGACCCTTAGCTTCAGAGGATTTTCTGTGCTCTAGGCGACTAGGATTGTCAGGGTGAGCCGGGCCCAGTCCCTTGCTTGGCTGGAATGGTCGAAACCTTTTCTTCTTGTGTTCACAGCTGCTTTGTTCGTCTGGTGTTGCTATGGTGGTCCTTCGCCCCTAGTGTTTTCCTTGTTGTTTTGTTGTGTTTTTGCTTCCTTCTCTTAGTTTTACTCCTTGTAAAATTGGTTCTTGTACGATACTCTTTATTTATGCTATTTTTTGTTGGCTGGAGTCGTAAAACTCTATCCGTTTCATGAAAAAAATATAAATATGAAAGGGTTGTATAAAGGGACCTTAGTCGTCGTTGGCAATGACGGGCTAAGGCAAAATATCAATTTTTTAAACTATATGTTATCTCTCTCACTCTCTCCCTTCTCTATCTGTCTTCTTCCCCGATCTAAAGTAGCAAAACCCAACCCTAATCCGACCCCCTCTCACTCCGGTGACTCCTCCTCTTTCACTTCACTATCTCACTAACTCTCAAATCATTCTCCCTCTCTCCATCTTCTGAATCACTTCGCAAACCCCCAAAAAAACCATAATCCTAACCACCTCCCAATCTCCTCCTTCCCCGTCCACCGCTGTTGCTGATCCTCTATTCACTCTTTCTCTCTCTCTCTCACTCCAAATCTCTCCTCCAATCTTCGAAACCCGTCCTCCTCCAATCTTCGAACGCAAATCGGGAAAGTGGAAACCCTAGTTCTTTGACAACACTGCATTTGGAAAATCTGCAGTTGTGCATGGTAATGACTTAATCCTTGGCCTTATAGTTACATATTTATGTTTTTATGTTGCTTTTTAATTAATTGAATTGATTATTGTGATGCTTAATTTTGTAGATGTAGTAGTTTGTATGTAGTATTTTCAGATGGTGAAATTTTAGTCGTAGCAGTTGTTGTTCGTTTGTAGAATTTGTAGATTGAGTCGGATTTATAAGTGTTCGATATTAGTAAACCTGCGTAAATGGTAAATAAAAATTCCGAAACTCTGCGAGTGGGTCAGAATCACGACACACAAGCTAACGGAACTTGTAGAAGTGAATTTCGACTCACAGATACGGTAATGTATCGCTTTTGGTAAATAAAAACCCAAATAAAGCGATACATGGCCGTATCTCATAAACCATGAGTCGAAACTCATTTGTAAAAGTTGTGGTGGCTTGTGTTATGTGAATTTGATCAAGTTGCAAAGTTTTTTAAATTTTTGATGCTGTTTGTGGAGTTTTGTCACGTTTCTCGAACAAGAACAAAAAAAGTAGAAATTTTTTAGTACGGTTAGACTAGAAAACCATACAAACAACCTCCAAAAATTAAGAAACTTTGCAAGTAGGTTAGACTCATGTAACACAAGTCACGACAACTTGTAGAAGTAATTTTTGACTCATAGTTTTAGAGATACGCCCGTGTATCATTTTATTTGGATATTCTTGAAATAAAGCTATACTCGGCCGTATCTCGCAAACCGTGAGTCAAAAATTACTTGTACAAGTTGCGTTGGCTTGTGTTTGGTGAGTCTGACCAACTCGCAAAGTTTTAACTTTTTTGGATATTGTTTATGCGTTATTTATCTTATTTTTTCTCAATTTTACAACCTAAACAACTAATTTTCGATATTTTGAGTACAAAATTATAAAAAACTGCACAAAAAACACCCAAAAATTCCAAAACATTGTTGGTTATATGGACTCACCCCAAAGAAGTCAATGCAACTTGTAGAGGTGAGTTTGGACTCACGGTTTGCGAGATACGTCCGAGTATCGCTTTATTTCAAGAATATCCAAATAAAAGATACACAGGCATATCTCTCAAACCGTGAGTCGAAAATCACTTTTACAAGTTACGGTAGCTTGTGTTACATGATTAAGATCATCTCTCAAAGTTTCACAAATTTTTGATGCCGTTTGTGCGGTTTTCTCACGTATTTCAATCAAGAACAACTAAACTCTGAAATATGCGGTCACACTAGAAACCCCTACAAACGACTTCCAAAAATTAAGAAATTTTGCGAGTTGTTAAGAACCACCCCATACAAGCCAATACAACTTGTAGAAGTCATTTTTGACTCATGGTTTGCGAGATACTGCCGTATATCTTTTTATTTAGATATTCTTGAAATAAACCTATACTCGGCCGTATCTCGCAAACCGTGATTCGAAAATCACTTATACAAGTTGCGTTGACTTTTGTGGGGTGAGTCCGACCAACTCGCAAAGTTTCAAAATTTTTGGATGTCGTTTGTGCGTTATTTATCCCGTTTTTTCTCACTTTTACAACATAAACAACTAATTTTGGATATTTTGAGTACAAAATCATATAAAACTGCATAAGTGACATCCAAAAATTCTAAAATTTTGTTTGTAATATGGACTCACACCACACAAATAAACATAACTTTTGGAGGTGAATTTTGACTCACGGTTTTCGAAATACGGTCGAGTATTGCTTTTGGTTAAGATAAATTAAAATAAAGCTGCACACGGCCGTATCTTGCAAACCGCAAGGCGAAACTCAACTCTAAAAGTTGTGTTGGCTTTCGTTACGTGAGTAAGACCAACTGCAAAGTTTTTAAATTTTTTGATGCCGTTTGTGCGATTTTCTCACGTATCTCGAACAACAACAATTCTAACTTCAAACAATTTGAGTACAGTTAGTCTAGAAAACGGTACAAATGGTATCCAAAATTTACGAAACTTTGCAAGTGGATTGGGCTCACCTAATCCAACCCAACGCAACTTATAGAAGTATTTTTTGAACAACGGTTTGCGAGATACGGCTGTTTATCAATTTTGGTCAACAAAAATCAAAATAAAGCAATACACGTCCTTATCTCGTAAACCGCGAGTTGAAACTCATTTCTACAGGTTGTGTTGGCTTGTGTTAGGTGAGCCCGACCCACTCGCAAAGTATTGTTATTTTTCGTTGCCATTTGTTTGTTTTGTCCACATTTTCGCTTTGTTTATTGGTGATAGAGAAATGGCTAAAACAATTATCAATTAACCTTATATTTTTGGTTGATAGATAAATGGCTAGAACGAGGCGACCGGAAACCTCTACGGGTAGCGCTAGTGGCGCACCATTTACAGAGGTAAGATTGATTATTATTATTAGTTTTAAATATGAATATGTAACATTGTGTCAATAATAACAAGATTTGTATTTGTTCGTGTAAGTTAGTGGCCATCAATCTTCATCTGTCGAGACCGGTCCGTCGTCTTTATTTGTCCTTATACCTCCTGGACTGTTGAACTCAAGCATACTAGCATTGCAATTCATACACAGATCTGAAGCCGTGTGGAATGGGTCCGCAAAGAAGTGTAACTTCCGGAAGCACGCGGTTCTTTCCATGGACCCCGTATCGCTCTGTACTTAGTTGAAGTCAGTTTCTACGGAGCTCGATTTGTGGGGGGTGTGAAGCTTCATCGTCCTCTACTTACAGCTCTTGTCGAGTGATGGAGGCAGGAGACCCACACATTCCATCTACCGGTAGGAGAGATGACCGTTACTCTCCAAGATGTAGCACTGATTACTGGGCTTCCAATAGATGGGGTCACTGTGATGGGGAATATGGACTTTGACCGAGTCGAAGTTGTTCGTGATTTGCTCGGTATCGACTTGGAGGTGTCATTGGATAAAAGGAAAGATAACGTTGAAGATGAAATCATCCAAGATATTCCGGAAGATCATGATCCAGATGTAATAGATCAAGCCATAGAACAGGCTAAAAGTGAAGCCGAAGATGCTGTTTGAGAGGAAGTCCTCGAGGGTAAATCACTCCGAATTAGTTGGTTGAAATACCAATTCGAAGAATATTTGACAGATGCTTCGGATGAGGAAGCCCTAAAGTACTATGCGCGTGCCTACCTATTCAGTTTGATGGGGGGAGGGGGGGTGTGATCTTCCCAAACTAATTCGGTGCGAGTATGCCACTCATGTATTTAAGCTTGTTAAAACAGTTTCGTACGGCCGGCCGTTACAGTTGGAGGAGTGCGGCCTTGACATTATTGTATAGGAATTTGTGCGCATGTGCATTAGGTTGCGTACAAATGGGTGGCACAATGGTTCTGTTGCAAATTTGGAGTTGGGAGTGCATCCACATCGGGCGTCCTCGTATTATTGAGCCAACACCGGATTGGTTGGCCGAAGCACCGTAACTAGAGATGTTACCTCCTTTAGGAGTATATAGGGCAGGGCGGCACACGTGGGTCGATAACCCACACACCTCTTTAACATATTATAGAGATGAGTTGGATAATTTGCGGGACGAGTTCGTCAATTGGATACCGTACTCGACCGACAGGTTGGAACAAGTTCCACCCGTATGTTTGGCTGGTAAGCTTTTGTTGACGGCTGCCCCACTTGTAAACTTTTCTGTTGCGGAGTTCCAATATCCAGATAGAGTGATGCGGCAATTCAGATATCAGCAGAAGATTCATAAAGCCCGCTGTTACGACAAAAAATTGCACGAAGTGAAAGGGACTGGTCGAGTGCCCAACTTCGACTGGGCGGATTTTCTCCTGGTACATGTGGCCAATTGGAACACATTACACTATCAAATGACACCGAATATGATCTTCAATGCTATACCTTACGATGTCTCCTTCCAAGAGGTGTATATGAAGTGGTACAAGCGTATTACAATATTGTATGTATCTCCACAATCCATTGTACCAGCCGGAGTCCAGATTCCGATTTTCCCAACCAAGGAGGAACCACCACCGGCATATTCCTCTATGCAGCTAATGTATCAACCGAAGGCATTGACGTATCAGAACATGGTTAGTCTAACTTTACATATTTTCATAAATTTCGTATTCATGTATTATTATAGATAATGTTTTTTAATTTGTAAATTTCAACCTAATGTAGATTGAAAACACACAGGACACTTTTTAGATAGTTGCTCGTACGCTAAAGAGTAGAGTACCCAAGAGTGTCAAGGATATAATGCGGAAGATTCTTAAACCGTGCCACTGCACTCTTGAAGATGTAGGTGAAGGTCCCAAACTTGATTCATATTTATAAGCTAACATGGCAAGTGCTCAGCGAAAGTGCGTGACAAGGACAAGAACTCATATCGCCGAGCCACAACAACTGCAACAATAAGAACCAATGGATGTAGGTGAGGAGGACCAGTGGTCGGATGACCCCCCATCCCCCGAGACACAAATAAAACTACGCAATCCCCCATGAAAGATGAACAAGCTGGATCAGTACACACTGAGTGGACGCAAACCGCGTGGTCGAAAGAGGTAGTGGCTTGTACATCTTCTAAACTATTAGTTTTGTTTTCGTCCGATGATTTCGTTCTGTAGATTTCTAATACATCTTTTTTTTTATGCTTTTGTCTATTATGTAGATGAATTGAAGTGGTTGTGCGAAGAAAGACAGCTATGTATGCAATTTTTTTCTTATTCGTGAATTCAATGTATTGATCCTGATTTATGTACATATTCGTTTTAAATTTGTATCTTTGGTTTATATATTGGTATTCGTTTTTGTTTATTAGAGTTTGTGTATGAAAGTTTCAATGTGTGTTGTTGTTGTTGTTACCAGATGAGATTGATCTATGTTGTGATAATTGTTGTTATGGTTTTGAATTTTATCATATTGGTGTACGTAATCCTCATACAGTTGTTTTGATAAAATTTGTGTAATATGGAGAAATATGTATGCTGTTTTCAATGATGTATGACTGTGTTAATTGTATGTTTTTTTGTGTACAGCTAACTTACCCTGTCGTTCACAACAATGGGTTAGGTTACTAAACTAAAATTTGTTCACAACTGATCAAGTGAGCTTTAACACTGGAAAAATCATTCAACCTAAGCCGTTATTGGTGATAACGGCTTAAGTGAGCTTAACCCGTCATCCACAATAGCGGGTTCAGTTGAAAGCTTTTGACAGAATTTGGGCTTAAGAAGTTGAAAAGAGTAAGTAGAACTAGAAAAATCATTCAACTTAACCCGTCATTGGTGATAGCGGGTTAAGTGTATCTAAACCGTCATCCACAATAGCGGGTTAAGTTGAAAGCTTTTGACAGAACTTTGTCTTAAGAAGATGAAAAGAGAAAGTATAACGGGAAGTTCATTCAACGTAACCCATTATTGGTGATAACGGGTTACGTAGGCTTAACCCGTCATTCACAACAGCGGGTTAAGGTGGAAGATTTTGACAGAACTTGGTCTTAAGAAGTTGAAAAGAGAAAGTAGAAATGGAAAAATCATTCAACTTAACCCATTATTGGTGATAACGGGTTAAGTGAGCTTAACCCATCATCTACAATAGCGGGTTAAGGAGGAAGATTCTAACAGAACTTTTAATTAGAAAACAGTTTAATTCATTTTAATTGAAAAAAATGTTGTTAGAATATTTTTTTAAAAAAATACTTTCAAATAAAATATTATTATAAATTTTATGCAAATAAGTTTCAGAAACTTTCTCTAACCGTTGCCCTAATGTTCGAACCCTAGCCCAAACCCTTTAACAGTAACCTTCTAACCCTACAAGTGATGTTAAAAAACAAAAAAACAAAAACAAAAAATCATAAATAAATAAGGAACATTAACACAAAAAAATTTAAACAAAATACTCATATTTAAATTTTAAAAAAGTTTGCCCTAACCTTCTAACCCTTGCACTAACCCTCTAACCCTGTCAACATTTCTCTAACCCTTGCCCTAACCCACTGACTCTAACCCTCTAACTCCTCTGACTCTAACCCCTTAACCCTGTAATATATTATATGGAATTCTGAAAATTGTTTGGATATTGTTAAAAAAATATTATAAAATCATTATAAACAAAATATAAAAGAATTTTAAAATTCGGGGGGAAAAATTGAAGCTACAACTCTAGCCCTTCCTCTAACCCTACTGTAACCCTTCCCATAACCCTCTAACTCTGTAACTCTTAATCCCAATTCAATGTATATGTAGAATGATAATAAATCCATAAATTTTTAAATAAGAATATTATATGAAATTCTAAATATGTTTGTATACGTTAGAAAAAAGTAAAATAATATTTTATTAAAAAAATTGCAATAAATTCCAAAAAAAAAATCAAACTAAACTAGGAAAATTAACAAACTACATTTTAAAACACAATAATCTTTTTTATAGTAAGATAAGGCTAGAACTCTTGCCCTTCCTCTAACCCTAATGTTTGCCCTAACCCTCTAACTCTATAACTCTTAAACCCAATTCAATAACTATGTATAATGCTAATAAATCCATAAATTTTATTTAAGAATATTATATGGAATATAAATTTGTGTGTATACGTTGGAAATAATTTAAAATAATGTTTAACAAAATAAAATAAAATAAAATAAAATAAATAAAATAAATAAAATAAATAAAATAAATAAAATAAATAAAATAAAATAAATAAAATAAATAAAAAATAATGCAATAAATTTAAAAATATATTCATATTTAAAAAATGAAAATTAGCAAACTACATTTTCAAATACAATAATCATTTTTATAATAAACTAAGATTACAACTGTAGCCCTTCCTCTAACTCTACTGCATCCCTTGCCCTTACCCTCTAACTCTGTAACTCTTAAACACAATTCTAAATTTTATTTCAGAATATCATATGGAGTTATAAATTTGTTTTTGTACGTTGGAAAAAATTTAAAATAATGTTTAACAAAAAAAAACACGGGGGGGGGGGGGGGGGGGGGGGGGGGGAGGGGAATAGTGCAATAAATTTAAAAATATAATCATATTAAAACAGGAAAATTAACAAACTACATTTTAAAATACAATAATCATTTTTGTAATAAAAATAAGGTGTACAAAAATCTAAGGCTACAACTCCAGCCATATCTCTAAACCTACTCTTACCCTTGCCCTACCTCTCTAACCCTAGCTGTAACTTTCTTACCATAAAGCTCTAACCCTCAAGTATAGCAACCCGAACCATTGTATATGGAGAAAGATAACTTTTATATAGAGATTTTGATTTTATGTGGAGAATTCAATTTGTATGGATATTTTACTATATATATTTTATTATTAAGATATTCTATTTTTAATTTTTTGTAAGTTTCTCTTCTACTTAAGCCGTTTCTCTTCTATAAATTGAATGTTCTACAAATTTTCATTCAACATAGGTTAACAAAAATAAAAAAAACATAAAACACGCACAACATCAAAAAGCTGCACAGATATAGAAAGATCACAAAGTTCACATCTATCAGCATATATATACATTGTCAAAGCAATTACAGCAACTAAAGACTCATCTCATTCACATTACCAAATTCATCCACACCACAATTAAAACAACAACATACTCATCTCATTCATATATTCAACAATTTGGTACACAAATTTGCAAAATCATACAAAAAACACTAGTGGAAAATGTCACAATTGCAACAGAAATTTTCTTTGTTGAAAAATGAAATTCAATGGTTAGTGTACATTCGTAAGAGAATTTTTCTCATTCCCTTGTAGATGTGCAGTTGCGAAATCTCTCCTAGTTAATGTATACATCCGCAATGGAATTGTAACTATCCCTTGCAAATGTTAACTACAATAGAATATTTGTAAGAGAAGTTGTTCCTTGCTGTTCCCATCCATAAGAGAATATCTACAACAACTTTTTCTCTTGCAAATGTATTTTAAAAGGGATTTTTCCTGTTGCTGATGAACAATTGCTACAAAAGTTTGCAAGGGAGTCATTCCCTTGCAAATGTTCTCCTGTGAATGCAATTGCAAGCATTTTTTCCATTACTGATTATATTTTGATAACTTAATCTAATTTACAAAAACAACGTATTTGATCAATCAAGAACATATAATTATTTTACCCATTGATGCACACAATTATATAAACAAAACACAATGTGTCTAAACACAAAACATAATTATATAAACATAATACCAAAATAAGCTTTAATATTATAGAGTATAGAACATTCTCATTGCAAAATTTTGTTTATTTCGAAGTGCCAAAATACCAACGGTACATTCTAGAAGGAAAGATGATTTTTCATACTCCAAGAACTACAACAAAAGTTTTCAAAAGTACTTCTAACTCGCTGCTACTGCTTCCATGTATCCCCAACTTCACTTTATCGGTCACAGAAGGTATTCCTTCTTCTGCATGTTCCTCATTCTCCTCAGCCTTATAATCATCGCCACACATAGAGACTATATGAAAAAGAAACAACACAGAATTAGATAAACATACATAGGAACACAAAGTTTGTTTCTTCCAGATCTAGGTAGTAATCATTATGTCATATCAAAAAAATGGCTACACCAATAACAAAATAGAACAAGTCTTGAAATTCCTTATCTAGAATCGGTCTAACCAACTTGAAATACTGTCCTGAGAACTGAACTGTAAATCTTGCATTAAAGAGAAAGAATGGAAGTGAGAATTAAGAATTGGGAATTGATTTGTAATACTATCTTTCATAATAATGATGCAAGGGCTAGGAACTAAAATCTTACAGCAAGTTGGAAATCTGGTGGTGTGCCTATATCTAGGTTATCGAGTTCAAGAAACATGTTATTTCCATCAAGTAAACAGTTGCTTCCATTGCATAATCCACGACTGGGATCGAGTACTTCATGGCAGAACAACAAATCTTCTAATGAATTTGGTTCATGTTCTCTGATAGCTTGAGACTCACCAGATGACCATAAAGAGTCCAAACCTACATTCATTTGATGAGCAACCAATTCTGGTACCTTGACTTTTGGATGCACTTCCTTCTGATAAATAATACTAATCAATAACCAAAATTCGAAGTTGAACACAAATCAATAACCAATTATTGGACCAGGAATACCCGTGGATTGCAATCTTGAGCTTAAGATAATGAACAATGCTTTTCAGGAAGAGGCAGATGTGTTATCGCTGCAATTGGAAATCCTATGGAAGAAGTGAACACTGTTTCTATCTTTCTTAACACTTGATGCATGCAATAAATAATGAGGTGATGAAAGTGTGCAACTAAACATTAAGTTTCGATGAATATGAAATTACCAGAGAGATTTTCAGGATGAGTATAGCATATGCATTTGTCCCCTTGAAGAGTAGGAATAAATTCATCAATGAACATATGAGCTTTTGAGTTTCCTGCACCAAATTTCCTGGCTAAATGTGTAATACCCCGTATTTCCGCAAACAGTCGACTGGTATATCTAGCAGTCGACTGTTACTATATAACGTGTACACTATGTACATGGGATTTGAGGAGATTTGTGAAAGGATTTGAGAAATATAGTCCCACATGGGAAGTATACAAAAATAGTTTGAGTATAAATATAATTGCCTATGATCAAGAGTCACCTAATTGGTTAACCACCTTTTGAGAGGCAGCCTGTGGTGGGCAGTTGTACTACATAGTATCTAATTTGTCTTCTAAAAATATTAAAATTGTCTGAGTATTAGGGCGGGGCGTTACAAATGGTATCAGAGCCGACTTTCGACACCGGGTGTAGAAGAGAGCCTCAGTATGATCCGCGGTATTGAGAATCATTTATCTTTGGGATCAGGTAGGATCTGCGGTGTTGAGAGTGATTTATCTCCGGGATCGAGGACGATGCTACATCGACTAGAAAGGCGGATCCTACACTAGATGTGTGCCCTGTACTCAGCGAGGACGCTGATTTCTAAGGTGGGGTGTATGTAATACCCCGTATTTCCGCGAATAGTCGACTGGTATATCTAGCAGTCGACTGCTACTATATAACGTGTACACTATGTATGCGGGATTTGAGGAGATTTGTGAAAAGATTTGAGAAATATAGTCCCACATGGGAAGTATACAAAAATAGTTTGAGTATAAATATAATTGCCTATGATCAAGAGTCACCTAATTGGTTAACCACCTTTTGAGAGGCAGCCTGTGGTGCACAGTTGTACTACATAGTATCTAATTTGTCTTCTAAAAATATTAAAAATTGTCTGAGTATTGGGACGGGGCGTTACAAAATGTTTCAAAAGCTCAGCATCTGTTGGATTGAACTTTACACCAACTGGAAAACCTGGCCATTATAAAGAAGCGTACAAGTGGAACAAGAAATATATGATACTTTGATTAGTTAAAATTAATTACCCGAACTGGAAGGATCACTTGCAAGCTAGAAAGCAGCATCATATACCACAACTCACATAGCTCATAAAATTAAAATTGACTCGCAGTTATTTCAGTAAGGTCGTATAAAACTTACAGCAACATTACTACTAACTATAACTTTCTACTAAATTTCATTATTCTAAATAAGATGGATTCCAAAAGCATGATATCAAACATAAGACACTGAAAAACAAAACTCTCAAGAAATTAAAAAGTTGGTTGACATTTTTTTCTCAAATTATTAAGAGAACCTCCAGATAGAATCTTAGCAAGTGCTTTCATGAAATAGCTGAATATGCACAGTAACAAGTTTCAACTGTAATATTTAACTATTATATGGTAAATGAGCCCTATTTGAAAACTTACATCGCTATTATCAATCACGGAGGTGCTCTTTAAGTTCTTACTCGATTTGGAGTTTGGATTTTTGGGGTTAGGGTTTTGAGGGTTTTGGGATTGAGATTTGTAGTGGCAGTTGTAGTCGTCGCTGAGGAGAGCCTCTTCGGGGACGAGTGTTTAGTACTGAGAACAACAGTCACGGTAGTAGTAGAAGTCGTCGTCTTCGACAAAGAAGTTTCGAAGGCCGCGACAGACGTGGCAGTAATCGGTTGACGCTGCTGCGGATGAGGTAGGGTAGTCGTCGTCGTCGTCGTCTGAGATTAAGGGGGAGAAGGATTCTGACTGAGCTCGATATTGAGAGTATTTGGTGATTTAGGGTTTTAGCGGATTTCATTTTGTGAGAAAAAGAAATATAGAGAGAGAGAGATATTTGCTTTTGGTTAAGGGGGGAGATGGATGATTTTATTTTAGAAAAGTAATTTTACATGTTTAATATGTGTTTAATATTAAAGATTAAAAACTGCTTTAGTAACGGAATATATTATGCTACAATTGTTTCCTTGCAATTGTTATAATTGCAACAGATTAATATAATCTCTTGCGGATGTCAAAAACATTCACAACGAAGTGGTTTGTTGTGATTAATCCATTGTAGATGGTAGCACTAACAAGGAAATTTTGGTGCTTGTAAATGATTCGTTGTTATTGCAAGGTTTTCTACTAGTGAAAATTTACTTCTAACTTCTAGAAATTAATTTACATGGCCATATATACTCATTCAGAAAAGAAAATTTCTTCGAAGAGAAATTACTTCCTTAAGCTTGATCATGTTCGAATCAAAACCTACAACTTAAAACTTGTAGAATGAATAAATTCTTATCATCAAATGAAATTAGTAATGAAGGTATTCAAGTTAAATATGACATACAGAATAAGAAATTTACCTTAGCACAAATCTTCACCTTTATCCTCATCGCTCTCTTCACCGCCTGGATCTTCTTCATATGGTACCGACTCGCTAAATAAATGAGAAGAATGAGTTAGACAAGAAGAACAAATCAAGTTTGAGTGAGTCGAATTAATATATACTTAAAACAAATATATTACCTAACCAAATTGATTATATTGGACAATTTCTTGAATCGTGATATACAACACGAAGGCATGTCCTGCACAGTCTAGGGTTTTTGGTTTTTTGTGATTCTCTTATGGACTTCAATCTATTCCTTTTAAGCCTTCCCTTTGTAGTGCATTGTTGAGGGTTCCCCATCGGTGCATGTGTATGTCCAACACTCTCGGGTAGTGCAATACCTTCGTGATGTGTGCTAATCCCGAGTTGAATTTGAGAAACACCTTCAATGCCCTTAAACATGTGGTCGAGCATGTACTTGTACGTTCCTTCAGAAGAACAATCAAGATTAACCAACTGTCTTGAGTGCTGGCTCAATTCACAATATCACGAGGCAAAATTGTCGTCAATACTATTGGGAACAGATGTATAACTTCTTCTCAACTGATCCCAGGTCCATCGTCTATAAATATATTGCTCCGGTAGTACGGTGTGATTGGTGAACCGAAGAACCACAATATGTTTGCATGGAATGCCTATGAATTCATAGGGGGAACAAGGACATTTAACTACTTAACGAAATTTGCAAAAAAAAATCACCCTCCCTGGTTCTGAATTTCCACAGAGCGTCACAGAGAAAGCTGCACTATCCGGTGTGTCCACATCGACCACGAAAATCACATTAAATAATAAGCTTTTCTGCACTTCTTTTTGAAATTTGTAGAAAATCTTCAATATGTATGTTCGCACCATTTGTTCCTCCATAGCCCATTCGATCTTCAATTTTGGTCTCTCCTCACGATTACGATGAGTTTCTTTAAGTTCCTCGTGTCTTTTTTTTACTAAGACTCGGTTGATGATGATGGCAAATTCATGTAAGGAGTACTAATTATGGGTGTGTTGCTTCAAGGATGAATGCAGAGACTCGCTCCGTTGGGTACTCAACATGCCGATCCAAAATGAATCACTTGCATATACGAGGGCCCATTTCTCACGAATTTTGAATTTATCGTTCAACCATTTGTTATTCTCAACTTTGTATTGCAAAATCAATCATTTCCACTTCTCTTCGAAATCAGTTTCATATTCTGATGTATAGATGATACTTTTCAAAGCATTCCTAAACTCGTCGATATTATTCGCCATACGCACCTCATGTGTTAACTTATTCAAAATATGCTAAATGCAATATCTGTGCTCAGTATTTGGGAAAATTTTCTTCACTGCAGCACCGATCCCACGATCCTCATCTGTCAGGATGCCGATCGGATCATGTCCCATTGCTTCTCGCCACTGTTCAAAGAACCACTCAAATGACGATGCCTTCTCATTTGGAATGAACCCACAGCCTAAGAACATTGATTGCCAATGATGGTTGACTACTCCAACAAATGGTACGAATAACATTCCGTAACGGTTCGTGTTGTACGTAGTATCAAAGCAAACTACATCCCCAAATACTTCTAGATTCTTTCTAGAGATACCATCCACCCAAATACAATGGGATAATCATCGTTCGGGATCAGAGCAAACTTCAAGTAGCAGTACTAACATAGTAAGGGAATGAAAACCTAGGTGGACACTAGATGAGTGTGAGTTAGTTTTGGAGTGAAAAATGCTATGGTTGGTTTGAACCTGCATTTGTGATATTTTTCCTTTTCTCTTTTTATGTGGGATGGCAGATGGCCAAAATCTTCTAGAAGACTTGGAAGAAGAGGAACTTTTGTGGATTCTGAGGAATATCTTGAGGAGGATCTTGAAGAGGTGAATCTTGAGGACATTCTTCAGATGGTTCCATTGTCTTCTTTTAACCATATGCAGATATCAGCACAAGGTGGTCGCATTTCGACGTTAGCTGATCAAGTGCCAGTGAAGGATGAGCCATCTTGAGGAACAATGGTTGGAAGATCAGAGTGGCCCAGCGGAAGCGTGAGATATGTTACAAGAGAAAGGGAAGTCTAAATAATATCACGAACAGCTGCAACGGGAAGTGATTGAGTTGTGAATGGAGTTCAGCAGAGCTCATAGAGACCATCTTGGTTGACTAACAATATAATTCTTGATGTAACAGGATATTTACTAATAAAAGGAATACAAGGGAGTAATAGCAGCTCTAGCAAAGAGGAAGATTCTGGAGGAAGTCAAGAAAATTTCAGTGGTTCGTGATTTTCCGACAGTATTTTTGGATGAGTTACTGGAATTACCACCTCATTGTGATGTCGAGTTCAGAATCGACATTCAACTAGGTAGTGCTCCAGTGTCCAAGGCACCTTACAAGATGGCACCTGTAGAGCAAGATGAAGTTAATAAGTAAATTGAAGAGCTATTGCACGTAGGTTTCATCAGGAATGTGTGAAACCGAGTCTTGATTGTATCTTTTATAACATGTTTGTCATAAGTGCTTTTTGTGAGCATTAATATAGTGAAGGATAGCTAGCACTAACAGTGTTTTAAAAGTCGTCGGGGTCGGATCCACATGGTGGACAGGGGGTCAATTGACTTCTTGAACTTTTGAAAATTGCATAGGTACCGCACATAATTTGGGTGTTTTTATAAATACTATTAAAAATTTACCCCTTAAACTTTTAAAAATTGCATAGATATCACACTTAATTTGTGTATATTTGATTCTTAATGAATACTTATAACAATAGTCCACTTGAACTTTTGAAAATTGTATAGATATTATAATAAGTTTGGTGTTTTTATAAATATACACAATAATTGATCCACTTTCCTTTCTTTAATTTAATTTTATGTTGTTCTTTGATCCCCTTAACAAAATTTCCTGCCTCCGCCCCTGCTGAGTCGCCCCATCTTCATCTAAGTATTGGGGGACGGTTGGTGAATTTTATAGAATTCAAATTCTCATATGAACGGGTTAAACTATTATAACACCAAAAATGATGTGTTATGGCAGTTTCTTTGGTCGTGTCTTTTCTGCCAGTATTTATTGTAAGAGCTTTTTCTCTTTCTGAAAAAAACATTCTTCATTTTTATTGTTAGAAAAGATAAACACAGCACATCGAAAGGAATCTTTGAGTATATATTTAGTATATATTACTAGCAAAAGAAAATATATTTAGTACATATTTTTTGTTGATGAGTATATTGAGTACATTAATTACTACTATTAACTTCAAAACTTTTATAACTCAGAAAGAGTAGTATAAAGTGACCTTATTTCCTTCTGTGTAAAGCAGAATTACAATGCACATATTCTTTCAAACTAAACTTATATTAGAAAGCAGGCATCAATGACTAAACATATTTGGTTAACAATTGAAAACATTAAAAACCCATTACTAAATGCTTCAGATGCTTAATGCAATAAGCTTAATGCAATACACTCGGCTATGTTAATTTCAGATGCAGGAAACTAGAAATCACCTTTAAATTTCACTAGTTGGTTAGCAAGTGCAATACATGTGAACGGCTAACTGTGGTTGAGATTAAAATATTGAGAGATTGAGAATAAGTAATTAGTAAATATAACCCTGACTTAACAATGCATATTGTGTGACGGACACACACAGAGACATCTCTCCAGAGATGGTCTTATCCACCTTTCCAGAATCAGCACCTGGCTATAGTTCTGGCACGTCAGGCAGGGCAGTTAGATTCAGGGTACAGTGGACACCTAAGAGGGCTCATGTGGAGTCCATGGATGACTATCTGGAGCTAGCTGCGGCGACCAAAGCTACAAAGCTCGATGACGGAGGTACGAAAAGTTTTTTAGCATCTATATTAAATTTCATGTCAGATTCTGATGTTTTATCCTAGCTCAAATCTGTGGCTTAGAAGTATGTGACATAGAACGTAATGCTCTACTACTCAACAAGATTAGGGGTTGGGAAACTGAACGGGCTACGACTAGCTATCAGAAAGACCTAGGATCCTGCTCTAGGTTGACGGAGGTTTTGAGGAAGACACCCGTCCCACACCTACGATCAACCTAGACACAGTCCCCCTATGAATACACTATTCTGGAATGTTAGGGGGCTGGGGGACAGGGGGAAGAGAGATATGGTTAGGGACGTTATTATGAGCTCCAAGGCAGAAGTGGTAGGGTTACAGGAGACTAAACTCGCGAACGGGTTTAAACTCAAAAGAGTAGGGGGCAACAGAATCAAGGAATGTGTGCTACGCCCATTCGCAGGAGCTTCGAGGGGGATTGCTATTGGGTTCAACCCGGATATTTTCACTTGCTCCGAAGAGTACAGTGGAACGTTCTCCCTGACTATCCGACTGAAGTGACGATCTGATAATTGGGTGCAGGCGTTCACTGTCGTTTATGAGCCGAACGTGGCTACAGACCGAGACGCTTTATGGCAAGAGCTTATCGATATTCGATAATGATGGTCGGGAGCTTGGATTATCAAGGGGGACTTCAATATTACCAGATTTGCTTTTGAGCGAAGGGAAGAGGTTCCGGCGACAGACACAGAGAAGAGTTCAATAGGGTGATCATGGAACTAGAGCTGATCGATATCCTAATCAATGACAGACTATTTACATGGTCAAACATGCAAACAATCCCGATTATGGCCAAATTGGACAGGATACTAGTATCGATGGATTGGGAGGCTAAATTCCCATTAGCAAATGCCAAATCTATCCCTAGACCTACGTCAGATCATACCCCGGTCCTACTTGATGCCGGGATACAGGGATCTCAAAGACCAAGGAAGTTCAGATTTGAGAAGGCTTGCCTAGAATTCTAGGGATTTCACCACATGGTGATGGAAAACTGGGCGCTCCCAACTACTGGTTCGGATGCGGCATTCCGATGGTGCGAAAAAATCCGCAGATTGAGAAAGCGGCTGCGTAGATGGAATCAGTCTAGATTCTCGACCATTTGGCGTGCAAAAGATTCCTTTTTGGAAGGAATTGATGAGCTAGAGAGATTGGAAGAAATGAGAGTCCTGTCACAAGATGAAAGAAACAGGCTACTAGAGCTCCGAAAAAATATTGCCAATCTTTATAAGCTGGAGGAGATCAAATGGCAACAAAGATCGAGGATTTCGTCGCTCAAAGAGGGAGACGCGAATACGGCCTACTTCCACCGAGTGGCAAGCGCAAGACATAGGTCCAATCTAGTCCTGTCAATACAGACAAAAATGGGAACATCGTAAGACGAAAATGTGATTGCCAAAACCTTTTAAGAGCACTACAAGGACCTATTTGGTAAGAAGAATGACTTTAGGGTTCCACTTAGGGATGATTTCTGGTAGGCCTGTCAGAACGAGTCAGCGCAAATGCTATCCACTTTGGAAGCACATTTCTCAGAAACGGAAGTGGAAAAGGTCATCAATCAGATGGGAGCAGACAAGTCGCCTGGGCCAAACGGCTTCCCAATGATGTTCTTCCAAGTATTCTGGAAAGAAATAAAAGAGGACATTATGGCGTTGATGGATGAATTCTTCCACAACAATCTCAGATTGGGCATGTTCAACTTTGCGGAAGTAGTTCTGATACCTAAGTGGGTGGAGTCTACGAGGGTGGGAGATTTTAGACCGATTAGCCTCATAAACTGCTCGGTTAAGATCATCACAAAGGTCTGGCCATCCGTCTGGAAAACATAATCGAAAGTTTAATTAGCAAAACACAGACTTCTTTCATCAAGGGCAGATGTATCCTGGACTGTGTGGCCACCGCAGAACAAGTTATCCACCACTGCCATATGGGCCAGTCTAAGAATTTTCTCCTCAAACTGGACTTTGAGAAAGCATATGAATCCGTCGACTAGGAGTGCTTGCTGGAAGCACTCAGAGGGAGAGGCTTCGGGGTTAAATGGATTAGGTGGATTAAACAATGTTTATACACTAGTAAAACGACAATCTCGGTAAATGGGCGGTCGGGTCTACCGTTTTCTTGGAAGAAGGGACTCTAGCAGGGGGATCCGCTGTCACCTCTGCTATTCACTATCGTAGCAGATGTACTGAGGGGCATGCTAGATAATTGTCGGAGAAAAGGTTAGATAACACCCGTGGCTAGCAGCAACTCTAATCAAGGGTGTACGATTCTTCAGTATGTTGATGACACCCTACTCTTTGGTAATGGGAATAGGTCAGAAACAATCTACTTTAAAGGGGTCCTCTACTTTTTTGAAGTCTGTTCAGGTCTCAGGATTAATTTCCACAAGAGTGCTTTGATTCCTATTGCACTTTCCGATGTAGAAGCACAGGACCATGCGACCATACTAAACTGTATGACAGACGAGTTTCCAATCAAATATTTAGGGCTCCCACTCAGACCAGGGAAGCTTACTAAGACAGACTGGCTACCTATCATAGACAGGGTGGAGGACAGATTATCTGGATGGAAAGGAAAATCGCTTTCCCTCGGTGGCAGAGTGGTACTCATCAACTTGGTGTTGTCTAATCTGCCCATTTACTACATGTCATTTTTTGAGCTATCTAAATGGGTAATCCAAAGGATTGACCGAATCCGAAAGCGATTCTTCTGGAAAGGGGCAGACTCTAATGGGGGGGGATACCACCTGATAAAATGGGGAATTGCATGTATGAAGAAGAAACATGGAGGGCTTGGTATCATCGACCTTAGAGATATGAACCTTGCCCTATTGGGGAAATGGTGGTGGAAGGCCTTCCACCACAGCGGGGAAGGATGACAGGACTTCATTCAACCATACCTTCGGGAAAAAGGTACGAGAAGTTTAGGCTTCCGAATAGGATCTAGAGTTTCTCGCTTCTGGAAAGGGATTACCAAAGCAAGCGGGCCTTTCAACTCAGCAGTTACATCGACTATTGGTAATGAACGGTCCACCAGATTCTGGTGGGACAAATGGTGTGGCGCCCATAGCCTTAAGGAGACTTTCCCAGATCTACATGAGAAAAAGACTCGCCTGAATATTTCTGTGGCCGAGACATGGAAGAGGGGCAATTGGAGACTGTCTTTTCGAGGAACTCTTAACCCAGAGTTAAATCAGTAACTGCATGAACTGCAAACACACATTACACGGACTGGGGCGATGTGTGCTCAAGGGCCATATCAGATGCGCTGGGGACTAGAGCCAAGGGAGCTTTCACAGTTAGGTCTCTATATCATCGAATTCACTATCGAGATGCAGACCCAGTTGGGCACAGGTGTTATGGAAGGCCAAAACACCCCTTAAAGTCAGGGTCTTCCTCTGGCTAGTGCTCAATAATGCAATCCTCACCAGAGAGAACCTTGCCAAAAGACATCCCCAGATAGCGACCAACTGCGAATTCTGCAACATGCATATGGAGAATCTGAATCACCTTTTTATTCACTGCCAAAGGAGTAAGGCAACTATGGTAGAGGTATTACGAGCCTTAGCGACATGTGACTACCCCAGCGAATACGAGGATTTGTGGATTGGCCCCAAATTTGCCTCGGTACACCACGAAATGAATGATGCGTGGTACATAGCCATTGCGGCAACTACTTGGGTGTTATGGCTAGACAGAAATAATTTCTATTTTCGTACTTCATGTAATAGTATTTCTGGTGACCTTACTCAAATCATGCATCTTATTTTTTTTGGGCCACAGCTGTTGCCACAGGAGCGAGAGGGAGGATTGCCAGAGTCTTCCAGGTGGAGGAATTTGATAATGAGGTGGTAGAGTTCGGACCAACACTGGACTGAGGGGTAGGCGCCCTTCATACTCATATGGAACATGATACATCGGATTTCCATAAGCTGCAACTTCCTCTACTATGTATTTTGTTTCGATCTACTATACTTTTGGTTGTACTCTGTATGGATGATTAGACCCACCCTCCAGAGTTTTGTTGGTGGTTATATTTTATTTTCTGCACTATACTTCTATATTTCACCCGGTACGTCGGGGTTGTTTTATTAATTTCTTATTAATGAAACAGGGTGGCGTTATTCCACCTATAACCTCAAAAAAAAAATGCATATTGCATATTGGGTTCATATGCTATACTTTAATGTAAGACACTCAACCTCCAACTTTTTAGTTATAATTGTTCGAATTAATTTTTACTGATTTTCCGGGCCGGATTCGCTCCGGCCACCGGCGGGCCAGAAAATGATTGGATTGCGATCCTCTTATCGAGTACTATTCCGTGGTGTACTCATTTGCCAAAAATAAATTCCGTATGAATGAGAAATGTTGGTCCAAAGTTGGGTACTCAAAATGTACTAACTTGGAAACTTGGAGAAAATGGATAGTCCCATATTGAAACTGGGAAAAGGTTTTTTCTAGTATATATACTAAAAAATTGGACTAAAGGGCATGGCCCGGGGGTTACCACTAACGTGTAGTGGAGAGTGGACTTAGCCAAAATGACAAACACGCGCGCGCGCGCCCGGCCTGGCCCGGCCCCGACCTTTTTTTTGCCCCAGTCAAATTTTTTTTATTCCCCCAGTACACTGATGAGGCTTTTCACAGCAGAGTAGTGGACCATTACTCTGCTGTTACAGAGTAATGGGCCTCCCATCAGTTGCCATATTTTCTCTTATAAGACTAGTAAGTCTTGTCTGCTAAAGGGACATCTTTGAGTAATTCGAATTCCACTTCTTCTTCTTTTTCTATGTCAAACACTAAGAGTACAACACAGAAACAGTTCGCTGAGATCTCTGAAGCTAGAGTGCTGCTCTTCAGGGAAAGGTAATACAGTTGTATCCTGGGGAGCAATTCGCTAGTAACCGTCACACTACGGGGCAAATTTTTCTTTAAGGAGAGAGATCTTAATCTCGACTCTGTATTAAGCTTTTGGTTTGTTCTTTTCTTCCTGTAAATTATGTTCATCACAAATATTGTTAGCAAATTTCTAATTCATAAAATTCTAGATCTAATAATCTTAAAGCAAAAATTTTCCTCTGTTCTAACAGTTTTTTGTGAAGATCTTTTACAGGTACTGTTATCATCTCGGAAAAATAACTAACGATTCTGTTTTCAACTATTTCAGAACATGGAAAATACACAGAATGATAATGTCAGTGGACATATCAGTGAACAAACACTGGTGACCCAAAATGTGACTGCATAATCAGTTGCGGCACATTCGGTCGTTCTGCCCACACATATAACTATGGGAGAAAAACCAGAGAAGTTCGATGGAACTGGATTCAAGAAGTGGCAAGGGACGATGCAGTTCTACCTAACCACCTTGAAGCTGGACAGGTTTCTCACTGAATCTGCCCCGATGCTGGACCAATGGATGCACACTCCGTTACTGCGGTTGATGCATGGACTCAGGGTGACTACCTGTACAACGTCTACTGTGTCTTCAAGACGTCCAAACTCTTATGGGGATTTTTGGAGAAGAAGTACAAAACAGAAGACGCCGGGTCCAAGAAGTTTGTAGTCGACAAATTTCTGGACTACAAGATGATTGACTCCAAAACTATTGTGAGTAAAATCTAGGAACTGCAGGACATAATGCATGAAATTGTGCAGAGAACATGACGTTGTGCGAACCATTTCAAGTTGCAGCGTTCATCGAAAAGCTTCCACCTGGATGGAAAGACTTCAAGAACTACCTCAAGCACAAGCAAAAGGAGATGTCTCTTGAAGACCTCATTGTTAGGTTGCGGATCGAAGAGAAGAATCACAAGGCTAACAGGTCCTATGGAAATCAGTCCATAGATAAGGACAACGTGGTGGAGCACGAACAGAAGGGCAAGAAGAGAAAATTCTTACCACAGGCCTTAAACAAAAAAACTCCTGCAAAGAGGTTTGCTGGGAAATGCCACAAGTGTGGTAATCTGGGGAACAAAATTTCTAACTGCCGCAGCAAGGACAACAACCGTGCAGGAACTGGACATGCAAAAGGGAATGAAAAATCCCATGCACACATAGCTGAGAACTTATCCACTGGTCTCTCTGACTTACACCTTTGTGCTTAGTATCATAGGTAAATCTTGTGGGGAGCAATCCTCGTGAATAATGGTACGATACTGGGGCCGCCAAGCATATCTGCTTGGACAAGGAGATGTTCACTTCATACCAGAAGTGCAACAAGGATGAACAGCTGTTCATGGGTAATTCTTCCACCTCCAAAATTGCAGGAACGGGAAAGATAGTGCTGAAGATGACTTCAGGTAAGGAACTAACACTCACAAATGTGTTGCATGTTCTAGATATTAGAAAGAACTTGGTATCAGGCTCTTTTCTAAGCAAGAATGGATTTAAGGTTGTTCTTGCTTCTGATAATTTTGTATTGTCAAAAAATGTGGTGTACTTGGGTAAAAGATATGTAAAGGATGGACTTTTCAAGTATAATGTAATGACAGTCATCCCTAAAACTATTGTTCCTGTTGTTCCCAATGTTAATGAAATAACTCCTATTACCTATGTTGTTGAGTCTTTTTCTGTTTGGCATGAAAGACTAGGCCATGTTAATGTCAACTCTATGCGTAGATTAATTAACATGAATTTGTTACCAAAATTTAAGGTGGACAACTCCGAAAAATGTGAAGTATGCACGGAGGCCAAACTCACTGAAACTCCATCACGTTCTGTTGAAAGAAACACAGAAGCTCTAGGTTTAATTCACATGGATCTGTGTGATTTAAAATACATGCAGACCAGAGGTGGCAAAAGTACTTTGTGACATTCATAGACGATTGCACAAAATTCTGTTATGTATACTTGTTACATAGCAAAAATGAAGCCTTGGATAAATTCAAGGAATATAAACATGAGGTTGAGAATCAACTTGGCAAAATGATTTAAATCATTAGGAGTGATAGAGGAGGAGAATATGATGCACCATTTAATATGTTCTGCTCTAAACATGGAATAGTTCATCAGACAACTGCTCCTTACTCATCCGAATCAAACGGTACTGCCGAGCGCAAAAACCGAACTCTAAAGGAGATCATGAATGCCTTGTTGTTGAATTCTGGCTTACCCCAAAACATGTGGGAGGAAGCATTGCTGACTGCCAACTACATTCTCAATAAAATACCTCACAAGAAAACTGGCAAGACACTATACAAACTGTGGAAAGGTAACATACCTTCGTATAAATACTTCAAAGTGTAGGGGTATCTAGCAAAAGTAGCAGTACCTAATCCAAAACAGGTCACCATCGGACCTAAGACGATTCATTGCATATTCATAGGCTATGCACACAACAGTAGTGCATATTGATTCTTGGAATACA
Organism: Hemerocallis citrina; assembly: GCA_017893485.1. Classification (NCBI taxonomy): domain Eukaryota; kingdom Viridiplantae; phylum Streptophyta; class Magnoliopsida; order Asparagales; family Asphodelaceae; genus Hemerocallis; species Hemerocallis citrina. Next base: position 27,560,889 of record CM030363.1, read on the forward strand.
AATCAGATATACCGGATATCCATGTGAATACAATAATGGAATCAAGGAATGCATCCTTCTTTGAACACGTGTTTTCGTGCAAGGATACTACGTATCCCAAATGTACACGTGAACAAGGGAATGTAAGCACTTCGGTTAACATCAAAATTATTTGGTCTTGACTTTGTAACGACATTTCTGTTACAGAATGAGCCCAGAACTTTCAAGGAAGCCATGTCTATGCCTGATGCTCCTATGTGGAAGGAAGCAATCAAAAGTGAAATAGACTCCATTATGCAAAATCATACATGGGAGTTAGTCGATTTGCCTTCTGGATGTAAAGCTCTAGGATGCAAATGAATTTTCAAACAAAAATTGAAACCAGATGGTTCAATAGAGAAGCATAAGGTGAGACTTGTGGTATAAGGATTTAGGCAAAAGGAAGGCCTACACTTCTTTGATACATATTCCCCAGTTACAAGAATAACTTTCATAAGAATGTTGATAACTATTGCAGCTCTACGTAACCTGGAAATACATCAAATGGATGTTAAAACTGCATTTCTAAATGGGAACTTAGAAGAAGAAATATACATGAAACAACCTTAGGGTTACGTAGTTCCTGGACAGGAAAATAAGGTGTGCAGGCTTGTAAAATCCCTGTATGGACTGAAACAAGCTCCAAAGCAGTGACATGCAAAATTTGACAATATTATGATGTCAAATGGTTTCAAAATAAATGAATGTGATAAGTGTATCTACATCAAAGATACTCCAAATTGATAGATTCTGGTGTGTCTGTATGTAGACGACATGCTCATTATTGGAAGCAATAACGACATTATCAAACAAACTAAGAGCATGCTTAGTGGCAAGTTTGATATGAAAGATTTGGGAGTTGCAGATCTCATACTAGGAATCAAAGTTTCCAGGAAGTCTGAGGGAATTACTTTGTCTCAAGCTCATTATGTAACGCCCCGAATTTCAAATAAGACCGAATTTGAGATTCCACAGGATCTTTACTTCACTTCGTACAATTTTACATGGAATTTAAAACTCGTCAGAGTTCATTACATCTTTGTTTACACAGCGGAAGAATAAAAAGTTACAAAAATGGAAAAAATACAACTTGTACACTTTATCAAAATAAGTCATTGATTGCATCACATTATCTTTATTCCTTCGTGAATAAGCTGTGGGCACGTCAGTCACTTACAACTGACAAAATATTATACACGGCTATCCTCTCTATACCGGAACAGTATAACAATCTCAATACTTTAACAAACCACAAAAATTGAATGAACAATAAAGTGTTAAATTGTGACTACGCTAAACATGTAAGTGTATGCCATGCCTTAATGCCTAATGCACACATTTTTATACTAGAATGACACTAATGCAAACTTGTTTAGATTCTATGCATCCCATACTACATAGGTCCGAGGGCAAATGCTTACGTACTCCATAATAAAGGGCTCAATTCCTCGCCATGAAAACTACCCGGTAAGAAAACATGATTTAGATCATTCCACGAATATGGGTCCCAACCCGATGGCTATTATAACGGTTCCCTCATCGTGCAAATCATCCCGCAAGTGCCCCCTAGCTCCGGTATACGTATATACATTGGAGACGGCAAATTTTCCTCCCGACTTTGCCAAGTCCCAGATTTAAATATTAAAAAAATCCGTCTCCCACAGAGCAACCTCAGTCTGCCGACTGGGTCTATAGCCACGGAGATCCACCGCCGACTATATAGAGGCAACCCACTTACGTTTGCCCAAGTTTACTACATCTTCACTTAAGTGCCTATTACTTAAGTTCAAGACATGAATAGATTGTCATTTCCTAGAATTAGTCTTACCCCATACCGGTCTTAATCATAATTCCCGAGATAAATCCACGACCATATCTCAACATTATATCTCAATTTTTATTTCAACATTGCTGGTAACGAGGTCTTACTAATTCTAAATCATAAGCCTTTCATGTACAAGAATCATGGGTACACATACCCTTTAATAATCATGTCTTAAACCTAGATAATTTCATCTTTCAACTTAGTTACAAAATAATCATAGTCTCGATACTATTCATGATCTAGTTGTTTATTCATATTCTTTTCAAATAACATTCATTTCAAGACCACAATTTCACTACATGAATTGTGACAACAAAATCTAAGTCATCACAATGTCTTTGTTCATTATAAAATATTTCTTAAACAAGATACAAGTGAGATTTTTTAAAAGATCACTTCACAAAATATACTAGAGTTCTATTCTCAAGATTTTCATTTCTTTTTATACTTCAAATTATACAAGCAAACTATCCTTTAATATTTTCATTCCACTTTATATCCATAATCCATTTTAATTAGAATTCCATTTCATAACCTTAATCAGTTTCAATTAAAAATCCATTTCAAATGCATAATCAATTTCAACTAAAAATCCATTTCATATCCATAATTAGTTTCAATTTGAATCCCCTTTTAAAAAAAATCAATTCAATGAATGAAAAGGAAAATAGCAAAAAAATAAAAGGGGCCGTGGTTTCGAACCCAGTACTGCCGACCACACCCAGTAGCACACTAGACCCGACCCACTAGCCACTTGGTCCAAATGGACCTTTGTCAAATTCATAAGCCGAATTACCCTTAAGTTCAGTTTCGGTTTCGGAATTTTATAAAAGAAAACAAAAGTGAATGTGACTATCTAGTTTTGAACCCAAAACCTCTCACAATAGTGCTCTGTTTTGCACTAGCTAACCAGTAAATCCAAGTGTATTTTCTATTTTAAAAATGTACTAATGTACTTTTGTTCAACTGTTCTGAAATGTTTCTTTTTCCACGAAACTTGTTTATTCAAAAGATCAAAATCTAGCTAATAATTTCGTAAATAAACTTTTTCTTGAATATTAGATTAAAATAGAAAACAATAAATTTTCAAATTCATTTAAAATACTATTTCCACTCATTAATTAATTCTCCTTTTCATTTTTTTCCATATATACTTAGGTTTTACTTTAAAACTTAAAATTTATAAAAGAAAACTAGTGTTCATGACAAATAGTTGTGTTCTTACTTTTACACAAATTACACTTTTATAACAATACTAGTGTATCACTTGAACATGAGAATTTCACACGAATACTCTTTCATGCAATAGTTTATATTCTTTCAAAATAGAACATGCATATGTCGAAAACAATACAAAACACTACCTAAGATTTCTTTCTTTCTTCTTTTCTTAGTTATTAAGGCATAATGTGGTCACAAATTTCAATAGCACGACAATTGCAACATACTAATATGGTTTATAACATAAAAGAATTCTTATCATTAATTAGCATGGTATTTATTTCTTAAACACAACAAAACTACCTTCATACATATCATACTACACTAACATAGATTCTATAATTTCCTCATCAAATTCTTCTTATGATACTCTGTAACTCCCGTTTTCATTTTTTCCTTTTTCTGTTATTGATCCCAATTGTAATCTGTTTTGGAATTGTAATTCAATTCATTTGTCGCACTTTGTATTGGATAATATTTATCCTAATGTTATTCTTAATCTAATCCTGATTCTAGTTGGTTATTTTTAAAATCTACTCCTTGTATTTTAATTCGAATTTAATTTTAGATTATTTGTCTTGTCTCCTTGGGTTGTGAATTGTCCTCAATTTGACCCACTTTGTACCCAAAGTCCAATATCCACCTCCTATTGGATCTCTCACCCAAACCCACTAACCCAAATCAACCCCAGATTCTTTCTAACGGACTAATCACTATCAATTCTCCCCACAATCCCCACTATCTCCACAATCCATAACTTCCCCCTCCCCCTACTCTCTCTCTCTCTCGTACTCTCTTTCCTCCTCTGATTTAAACCCAAACAGAACAAAACCAACCCAAACAAAACAAAACCAAACAGATCACTCCCTTCTTCTCCCACTCTCTTTCGTTCCTCTGATCGAAACCGAACGAAACCCAAACCATCACCCTCACCTCGTCAACCTCCCCATCTCTCCAACACCATCGTCAAACTCCACCGCAACCCCCATCGTCTACACCCACCACCATTGCCGAACACCATCGTCACAACCATATCGCCATCGAACCCATCTCCACCTTTTCCTGAGTTCCCGAACCACCTTGCAACCACCACAAACCTCCCGCTGTTCGCCATCCCCTGTTTTCGAACGAAGGCACAGCTTGCTTGCCGGAGTTCATCGAGGTCGCTGTTGTCGTCCCGATCACAGCATCGCCGTCGCCACCGGAGATCCCCGCCCTCGCCTCGTCGCGAGCATCGCCCCGCATTCGCACCGCTCACGCTCTCTCTCTTTTCTCTCTGTGTCGGAAGGAGGAAGACGGAGCGTTAGTGGTCGATTCGCTGTTGTGTGTTCGGCCACAACAGATCCGAGATTTGGTGTTCGCTGTTCCGCTTGGGATCCAGTGTGGGGGAAGATTGTGATTGGTTGTATTCGCTGTTTTGGTGTTTTGGCGCAGCAGGTCCCTCTTGCTGTTTGCTATTTTGTCTGGATCCAGTGTGGGAATAGGCACTGAGTTGCTGATTGTTGTTGCTACTTGGATTTTCTTGTACGGTTTTGCACGTGCTCTTGGGATTGCTCCCCAGGATTCTGATCCCGTTATTCTCTATTAATTATCGAATCGTCTACAAGGAAAAAGACAAGTCATTTCTTATCGAATATTTATTGTATCATGTTTTTATTGAATTCCGCAAGTGGATCCTATTGAATATCGTAAAATGTTATTGTATCTATTGTTGAGATGCCACGAATTTACACGAGCGAATCCAAGTGGTAATCTCGACTTCATACCTTCTTTTTGCCTCTAATGTATAAGGATCTTACATACACCTATATAGTTTATTGAATATAAAAATAGGGAATTATTGACACATTTCATATCATGACATTAATGACAACTAGCTATAGTAGTTTGTATAAATTAGTAGATTGTTAATGTGATTGCTATTGATAAATTAGTTGAATTGTAATTATTAGAATTATGGTCATCATCTACCTTAATACCATGTTCACATAGGATTGACTCGCTGTGATTTATGATTATTAAACTCCAATTTATTATTCTTAACTTTTAACCGTTATATTCAAAATGGACATGTTGACTATTCTGGAAATTACGCCAACCTGAATCTTATTGTTCTGTTTCGACCTTAATAACTTTATTAAAATCAGAAACTCTCTGAAGATGAAACGTAGCCTATTTGTCTAGATGTCAATAGACATCAGAATTTCCGAATTCTGATTTATATCGTCGGAGTTATGACCTTTTGCTACAGCTACACTGTAAATTCAGATTCATGTATATAACATGTTAGACTAATAAATTAAGTGAACTAATGATTATGTATGGCCAAGATAAATTCCAGATTTGTAGATAACATATTTAGGGTGTTAAAAATTATTTTTACTGATTTTTGTATTGATTATTTACTGCCTTTACAATTAAAATTAGACAACACTGACACCCAGCCAGAAACTAAAATCTATAAAGATTACTGAATTTTGCCTAGCTATCGTTGTCGGAATATAGACTTTAAGTATGCGTTGGAACCGTACAGGAGTCTAGTTTCTATACCACCTGACGGATCCACTTTTGCTGTCCTGTAGCAACGAGAATTCTGATTTTGGTGCAGCAACCTACTGCTGTCCAGAATTGGGATTCTATGTTTTATAATGTACAATTGTGTTTATAATATTATATTTAGTGTATTTAATTGTATAGAGTATATTGCATGATCCTAGAGTTGTTTTGTCACCTTTACTAGTGTCCCTTATTAATCGCATTATTGTATGATAATTGAATAAAGAAAGTAAAGCAAGCCGGGGTTAAGGGTTGATTAGGGTAGTTGATGACATAGTGACTGTACTCGGAAGGGGGGCCCGTGTTTCCCTAATTATCGGTATATCGGTTGTTGGTTATTGGTTATATTGGTCATCGGTTAATTGCAGATTACTGACTTCAGTATCTCGATTGATTTGGTCATCGGTCAATATTGAATATTATTCCCAAGTACATGAACTATAGAATCTACCACCTTAGTCTGAACGAAATTGATTGTATGCATCGAACCTGTGGTACGGCACACATGGGATACAGTTGTACGTGCATTAGCTAGGATTAAAAATGAATAATAGACCTAAGGCACTCATCACATTATCATTGCATATTGTTATCTTATTGAATAGTGTTATCGTTATTATTGCCATTATTGATATTGTTTATCGTTATCATGATAAATCATGGTTATTACATATTATACTATTACCTCTTTGTCACTGTTCAACACTCTTGACTTCATCGTTTATTGAATTCATAGCTATACCACTGTTGCCATTGTTTCTCTGTTTCTCCACTTGCATGTCCACGACTTGCTCTAAGGACCTTCTTTTTCCTCTTTTTAGATGAGCAACTTACAAGTATCCAAGGAGATTTACCTGACGGAATAGGAGAGCAGCATTGGTGAAGAAGATGTTTTACCGTGCCACTAAATAAATGTTGTCTTAATTGATGACTTCAATAAAATTGGACAAATTCTATTTCTTTGTATTGTGGGCTTCAACCCGAATATTGTTTATTAAATTTCCAGATGTTGAGTTATTTTAATGTTGGTTATTTTTATGTTTAAATTTCCAATATTGTTATTTATGTGATTATTCTTTCATTGCATGTGTGGTTGTTTTATTACTTGTTATATTGTTGAATTGGATCAATAACGGCCTATGGATGACGCAAGTCATTCGCTGGGCCGTGTCACGTGCTTGCATTCCGTGTTTTTGGAAAGCGGGGCGTGACAAGGTTTTTAGTGGTATCAGAGTCAGATTTGACTCTAACTAGTTTGGGATTGGACCCTGATTAGTTGTGTTTAACCAGTCTTACTCAATAATATGTACAACCTGTGAATCACATGGATAATTGATAACCAACTTATAACTCTAGATGCTAACTGATTGATTCTTATTTCAGACCATGGCTAGAAAAGGTGCTTCTACTTCTCGTGCTGGAGATGAGCAGCCCGAGGAGCCCACCATTGCCCAAATCAGGGAGATGCTTAGAAGAGGTGCTTCTTCTTCCCGCCAACCGGAAGAGCTCACTATAGCTCAAGTAATGCAGATGCAACATGAGCAGAACGAACTGATGATGCAGCAGATGATGCAAATGCAACGAGAGCATAGTGACTTAATGAGGGCGGCCTTGGGAGCTGCCAATCGAGAGCCTGCTGTACCTGTGCCTGCAGTGTTGCCACCAAAACCTGGAAATGTAGCGGATTTCATGAGGCTACATCCAGATAAATTCGCATGTACGGAAGGTCCACTGGAAGCCGAGCAATAGCTCATTAGGACCGAACAGCTGTTGATCGCGGTAAGGATAGCCGACGTTGACCGAGTGGATGTCGTGAGCATCCAGCTCGTTGATCTCGCCTAGATCTGGTGGTAAGCTGAAGTAGAGAGGCTAGAGCGCCCCATCGCTTGGGACATCTTCAGAGAGAGCTTTCTCACAACGTTCTTTCCAGATGTGACGAAGAATGAAATGGAGCGACAATTTGTCACACTTGCACAGGTTAGACAGATAGTATTTGTTATGCAATTTTCATTGTTATTTTATAAATATACCAATGTTTAACTAAGATGCTATCTTGAACCAGGGGAGTCGGACCGTAGATGAGTATGCTGCGGAATTCACCCGACTTAGCCGTTTTGCTGCTTCCATGGTGGAGAATGATTGGGATAAGGGCCGCCATTTCATGCAGGGATTGGACCTCGATATTCGTCAACCAAGTTTGTTCTGTGGTCGTAACGTAATTGGTTAGTGGGGAAAAACCGGGCCGGGACTCAAAAGAATTTTGTGAAGTGTTTGTTCCTGAACGACGGAAGTGGAAAGATAACTGCCTCTAGTTTAGGTGGGCAGCCCGGCAAATAGACATCTGGCTGCCTTGCAGCTCCGATCCTATGCAGATATCCTGGAGGCTGCTAGAAGCCAGGAGCAGGCCAGTAGGCGGAAGCGCGCCATCCAGCGGCCCGCTCTGCATCCTGTCACTGCTAGGCCATCTGGAGGGCCTATCAGGAGGCCAGCGCCGACCTTCCCTACCAGAGCTCAGCCTTATGCACCTGCCGCTCAGAGGGTGAACCCAGTCTGTTCATACTGTCACAGGACTGGACACTCGCTCGAGAACTGCAGGGTAGCCAACCGTCAGTGTCTCCTGTGTGGTAGTAGCGACCACATGGTTCACGATTGCCCAAAGTCCAGGACCCTTGCACCAGTTGGAGGCTCCGCTCCACAGGGAGCACTTGGACGTGGTCAGGGCGGACCGCCACTCCCACCTCAGAGACAGGTTTTTGGTCAGAGGAGAGCTGCTCCTCAGGGAAGTCCATCTGGAGGTCGTGGTTAGGCCTTCAACCTGACAGCAGAGAAAGCCAAAACCACAGAGGAAGTCGTCGCAGGTATATTTGTGTTTTGTTATTTTATTATCTGTTCCCTGTTTAATTATTTATCCTTGCATCAATCAGTGTGTAGTTTCTTTTCACATCAGCATTTCGTAATCCTTATTATCCTGCCTTATTCATTTCTTCCCATGTTCTTGATTCTATCATAGGTATCATTTTAGTTCATTCTATTCCTGCCCATGTCTTATTTGATTCCGGAGCGACCCATTCCTTCGTCTCTTTCCGCTTTGTGGATCAACACTAGTTGGAATGCAGTGATATGCCAGTAGCTTGGAACATCACCATAGATGGCGGTGTTGTCGTTTGCTCTATGGAGTGCAAGCAGAGCCCTATGGATATTGGGGGCACAGATTTCAAGGCAAATTTGATAGTGATCGGAAATTCAGGGTTTGATGTGATTCTCAGTATGGATTGGCTGGGAGAATCTTATGCTGTTATTGATTGTCGGGCGAAGAAGGTGGTGTTCATGATTCCGGGACATGCAGAGTTCGAGTTCCATGTTGGGGAGACACCCCTTGGACGTGGTAAGAAGATGGCAGATGAGGAAGATTGTGCAATGGAGTTGCACACAGACTGTGAGGCTGTGCCTCTTGTAGTGCGGGAATTCCTGGATGTGTTCCCAGAGGAATTGCCCGGGTTACCTCCCGATCGAGAGGTGGAGTTTGGCATTGAAGTTCAGCTGGGTACCGCTCCTATTTCTAAGAGCCCGTACCGGATGGTGCCAGTTGAATTGGCAGAGTTGAAGGAACAGATTCAGGAGATGCTGAATAAGGGTTTTATCAGGCCGAGTGTCTCACCTTGGGGAGCTCCTGTACTGTTTGTCAACAAGAAGGATAGTAGTCGTAGGTTGTTCATGGACTACCGTGAGCTGAACAATGTCACAGTGAAGAACTGATAACCGTTGCCGAGGATTGATGATTTGTTCGACCAATTGGGAGGTGCTTCTGTGTTCTCGAAGCTGGATCTGCGTGCTGGGTACCATCAGGTCAAGGTGAAGACCGGGATATACCGAAGACTGCTTTCCGCACTCGTTATGGCCACTATGAGTTCTTGGTCATGCCCTTCGGAGTTACTAACGCTCCAGCCGTGTTCATGAGCTTGATGAATCGGGTCTTCTCTCCCTTCTTGGACAAGTTCGTCGTGGTGTTCATCGATGATATCCTCGTCTATTCTCGGAGTCGTGATGAGCATACTGAGCACTTGCGAGTTGTCTTACAGACATTGAGGGAACATCAATTGTACGAAAAGCTTAGCAAGTGCGAGTTTTGGTTGGATAGGGTTGCCTTCTAAGGGCATATTGTCTCGGGCGAGGGAATTTCTGTTGATCCGTCCAAGATTGCGGCAGTTAAAGATTGGCCAGTGCCTAAGTCAGTGTCAGAGGTTAGAAGTTTTCTCGGGCTAGCAGGGTATTATCGGAAGTTTGTCCAAGACTTCTCGAAGATTGCTGGACCGTTGACTAAACTGATAGGAAAGGACCAGAAGTTTGCTTGGGATGAGGCCTGTAGTGAAGCTTTCATGGAGTTGAAGAACAGATTGACGTCAGCACCAGTGCTGACTATACCAGATGGATCAGGTGGTTTCGTGATTCACTGCGATGCTTCAGGCAGAGGTCTAGGTGCAGTGTTGATGCAGAAGGGTCGGGTTGTTGCTTATGCGTCCAGACAGTTGAGGCCGCACGAGAAGAACTACCCCACCCATGACTTGGAATTGGCAGCAGTGATCTACGCTCTGAAATTGTGGAGACACTACCTACTTGGAGACCGAGTGGAAATCTTTACTGACCACAAAAGTCTCAAGTATGTCTTCACTCAGAAAGAGTTGAATATGAGACAGAGGCGCTGGTTGGAGTTGATGGCCGACTACGACATCAATTTGCAGTATCACCCCGGTAAGGTGAACTTGGTGCCAGATGCGTTGAGCAGAAGGCTAGTCGCCATGTTCCTGACTCAATAGAGGGAGCTTATTGAGCAGATGCGAAGATTGGACTTGAATGTGATTTTGCCAGGCACCGATCGGAGTTGTATGATGCTTCAGATGCAGTCATCTCTGGTAGAGCAGATTAAGGAAGCACAGGCAGGTGATGATCAGTTACAGGGGTTCAGGGCAGAAGTTGAGGCAGGTACAAGGACTGATATGGTCATTCACTCAGATGGGTCACTTCGCTTTGGTGCTAGGTTGTGTGTCCCAAAGGGTGAAGTCAGGCGGAAATTACTCGAGGAAGCCCACCAGTCAGCATACTCTATTCATCTCGGTGGTACCAAGATGTATCGGGAATTGAAGCTTCACTTCTGGTGGCATGGTATGAAGAGGGCTGTAGCCAGATTTGTGTCTCAGTGTTTGATCTGCCAGCAGGTGATTGCAGAACACCAGAGGACCGCCGGACTTCTTCAGCCTCTTCCCATTCCGGAGTGGAAGTGGGAGCATATCACCATGGACTTTGTTACTGCTTTGCTAAGAAGTCCTAGGGGTCACAACGCCATTTGGGTGATTGTTGACAAGCTGACAAAGAGTGCCCATTTTATTCCATTCAGAGTTGGTCAGTCTACCGAGAGTCTCAGGGAGAGTTACATGCAGGAGATCGTCAGATTGCATAGGGTCCCTGTCAGCATTGTATCAGACAGAGACACTAGATTCTGATCACAGTTCTGGGAAAGTCTTTAGAGCAGTCTAGGGAGCAAGTTGAAGTATAGTATAGTTTTCCACCCTCAGACAGACGGGCAATCGGAAAGGACCATTCAGACATTAGAGGACATGTTGCGGTCCTGTGTACTTCAATTTGGAGGATCTTGGGAGGATCACCTGCACTTGGTAGAGTTCTCGTACAACAATAGCTACCAAGCAAGTCTTAAAGCTGCTCCCTTTGAAGCCTTGTGTGGTCGGAAGTGTCGATCGCCAGTGTGTTGGGACGACATTGGTGAGAGGAAACTATTGGGGTCCGAACTGATCACGAAGACTATTGATGCCGGGGCCCAGATCAGGAAGCACCTACAGGCAGCTCAAGACAGACAGAGAAAATGAGCAGATGTTCACAGGAGGCCATTAGAGTTCGAAGTGGGTGATCATGTGTTCCTCAAAGTATCACCGTGGAAGGGAGTTATCCAATTTGGAGGCAGGGGCAAGCTAAGCCCTAGGTTCATTGGGCCATTTGATGTCGTAGAGCGAGTAGGCAAGGTGGCCTATAGACTCGCGTTGCCGCCGACACTGTCTGGAGTACATGATGTCTTTCATGTCTCCCAACTCAGGAAGTACGTCAGGGATGATAATCATGTCATCGACTACTCGGAGTTGTCTGTTTTGCTAGATTTGTCCTGTGAGATCCCTCCGGTTTCAATCTTGGATCGACGGGAGAAGGTTCTGAAGAATAAAGTCATTAGGTTGGTTCGGGTTGGTTGGAATCCTCACTCGCCGGGTGAGTCGACTTGGGAGCTTGAGGGAGATCCAGAAGAAGTTTCCCCACCTTTTGTGTGATTCTTTTCTGTTCTACGGGGTTATCCTATCATCACTTGAGTAAATTTCGAGGACGAAGTTTTTATTGTAATGTGGGTAGGATTGTAACTCCCGTTTTCATTTTTCCTTTTTCTGTTATCGATCCCAATTGTAATCTCCATTGGAATTGTAATTCAATTCATTTGTCGCACTTTGTGTTGGATAATATTTATCCTAATGTTATTCTTAATCTAATCCTGATTCCAGTTGATTATTTTTAAAATCTACTCCTTGTATTTTAATTCGAATTTAATTTTAGGGTATTTGTCTTGTCTCCTTGGGTTGTGAATTGTCCTCAATTTGACCCACTTTGTACACAAAGCCCAATATCCACCTCTTATTGGATCTCTCACCCAAACCCACTAACCCAAATCAACCCCAGATTCTTTCTAACGGACTAATCACTATCAATTCTCCCCACAATCCCCACTATCTCCACAATCCGTAACTTCCCTTTCCCCCTACTCTCTCTCTCCCGTACTCTCTCTCCTCCTCTGATTTAAACCCAAACAGAACAAAACCAACCCAAACAAAACAAAACCAAACAGATCATTCCCTTCTTCTCCCACTCTCTCTCGTTCCTCTGATCAAAACCAAACGAAACCCAAACCATCACCTTCACCTCGTCAACCTCCCCATCTCTCCAACACCATCGTCAAACTCCACCGCAACCCCCATCGTCTACACCCATCACCATTGCCGAACACCATCGTCACAGCCATATCACCATCGAACCCATCTCCACCATTTCCTGAGTTCCCGAACCACCTCGCAACCACCACAAACCTCCCGCTGTTCGCCATCCCCTGTTTTCGAACGAAGGCACAGCTTGCTCGCCGGAGTTCATCGAGGTCGCTGTTGTTGTACCGATCACAGCATCGCCGTCACCACCGGAGATCCCCGCCCTCGCCTCGTCGCGAGTGTCGCCCTGCATTTGCACCGCTCACGCTCTCTCTCTTTTCTCTCTGTGTCAGAAGGAGGAAGACGGAGCGTTAGTGGTCGATTCGCTGTTGTGTGTTCAACCACAACAGATCCGAGATTTGGTGTTTGCTGTTCTGCTTGGGATCCGGTGTGGGGGAAGATTGTGATTGGTTGTATTTGCTGTTTTGGTGTTTTGGCTCAGCAGATCCCTCTTGCTATTTGATGTTTTGTCTGGATCCAGTGTGGGAATAGGCACTGAGTTGTTGATTGCTGTTGCTACTTGGATTTTCTTGTACGGTTTTGCACGTGCTCTTGGGATTGCTCCCCGGGATTCTGATCCCGTTATTCTCTTTTAATTATCGAATCGTCTACAAGGAAAAAGGCAAGTCATTTCTTATCGAATATTTATTGTATCATATTCAATGTTTTTATTGAATTCCGCAAGTGGATCCTATTGAATATCGTAAAATGTTATTGTATCTATCGTTGAGATGCCACGAATTTACACGAGCGAATCCAAGTGGTAATCTCGACTTCGTACCTTCTTTTTGCCTCTAATGTATAAGGATCTTACATACACCTATATAGTTATAGTTATTGAATATAAAAATAGGGAATTATTGACACATTTCATATCATGACATTAATGACAACTAGCTATAGTAGTTTGTATAAATTAGTTGATTGTTAATGTGATTGCTATTGATAAATTAGTTGAATTGTAATTATTAGAATTATGGTCATCATCTACCTTAATACCATGTTCACATAGGATTGACTCGCTGTGATTTATGATTATTAAACTCCAATTTATTATTCTTAACTTTTAACCGTTTTATTCAAAATGGACATATTGACTATTCTGGAAATTACGCCAACCTGAATCTTATTGTTCTGTTTCGACCTTAATAACTTTATTAAAATCAGAAACTCTCTGAAGATGAAATGTAGCCTATTTGTCTAGATGTCAATAGACATCAGAATTTCCGAATTCTGATTTATATCGTCGGAGTTATGACCTTTTGCTACAGCTGCACTGTAAATTCAGATTCATGTATATAACATGTTAGACTAATAAATTAAGTGAACTAATGATTATGTATGGCCAAGATAAATTCCAGATTTGTAGATAACATATTTAGGGTGTTAAAAATTATTTTTACTGATTTTTGTATTGATTATTTACTGCCTTTACAATTAAAATTAGACAACACTGACACCCAGCCAGAAACTAAAATCTATAAAGATTACTGAATTTTGCCTAGCTATCGTTGTCGGAATATAGACTTTAAGTATGCGTTGGAACCGTACAGGAGTCTAGTTTCTAGACCACCTGACGGATCCACTTTTGCTGTCCTGTAGCAACGAGAATTCTGATTTTGGTGCAGCAACCTACTGCTGTCCAGAATTGGGATTCTATGTTTTATAATGTACAATTGTGTTTATAATATTATATTTAGTGTATTTAATTGTATAGAGTATATTGCATGATCCTAGAGTTGTTTTGTCACCTTTACTAGTGTCCCTTATTAATCGCATTATTGTATGATAATTGAATAAAGAAAGTAAAGCAAGCCGGGGTTAAGGGTTGATTAGGGTAGTTGATGACATAGTGACTGTACTCGGAAGGGGGGCCCGTGTTTCCCTAATTATCGGTATATCGGTTGTTGGTTATTGGTTATATTGGTCATCGGTTAATTGCAGATTACTGACTTCAGTATCTCGATTGATTTGGTCATCGGTCAATATTGAATATTATTCCCAAGTACATGAACTATAGAATCTACCACCTTAGTCTGAACGAAATTGATTGTATGCATCGAACCTGTGGTACGGCACACATGGGATACAGTTGTACGTGCATTAGCTAGGATTAAAAATGAATAATAGACCTAAGGCACTCATCACATTATCATTGCATATTGTTATCTTATTGAATAGTGTTATCGTTATTATTGCCATTATTGATATTGTTTATCGTTATCGTGATAAATCATGGTTATTGCATATTATACTATTACCTCTTTGTCACTATTCAACACTATTGACTTCATCGTTTATTGAATTCATTGCTATACCACTATTGCCATTGTTTCTCTGTTTCTCCACTTGCATGTCCACGACTTGCTCTAAGGACCTTCTTTTTCCTCTTTTTAGATGAGCAACTTACAGGTATCCAAGGAGATTTACCTGACGGAATAGGAGAGCAGCATTGGTGAAAAAGATGTTTTACTGCGCTGCTAAATAAATGTTGTCTTAATTGATGACTTTAATAAAATTGGACAAATTCTATTTCTTTGTATTTTGGGCTTCGACCCGAATATTGTTTGTTAAATTTTCAGATGTTGAGTTATTTTAATGTTGGTTATTTTTATGTTTAAATTTCCAATATTGTTATTTATGTGATTATTCTTTCATTGCATGCATGGTTGTTTTATTACTCTTTATATTGTTGAGTTGGATCAATAACAGCCTATGGATGACGCAAGTCATTCGCTGGGCCGTGTCACGTGCTTGCATTCCGTGTTTTTGGGAAGCGGGCCGTGACATACTCATTTACTATTACTTAGCATGCATGGTTCTAAAAATAGAAAGTATGAGAACACCCACCTTATGAGAAGCTTGAATAATAAAAGAAAAGAGAACACTTCTAGCTCCAAAGACTCCTAGTTCTTCTTCTCCTAGCAATAGTCTCCAAGCACAAGGACTCTCACTCTCTTTCTTTTCTTTCTTTCCTTTCTTTCTTTTGATAATGTTTTTGGTGCAAGAGAAAGGTACGAAATGTGGGCTCTATTTATAGGGTTTTGTGAGGGTCTAAAGTGCTAAAATTCCACCCTAATAACTCTTCAAATTTATTTTACAACTCTCCACTTTCCTAACTCCTCCATCTCTTCATCTCCCCACTCTCCACTAACTCAACCTCCCAACTCTTCTCCTCCCCCTCTCAAAACCGGCCTCCCCCTTGCCCAAAAAATGGTCCAAATACATTTTAGTGTGCATGCACACATGCACAAACAAATATGAATACATTTCTATAACTCTAAATGTGTACAAAAAGTTGTAACTTGTCATGTAATAGTCCAAGTTCAACTAAATTTGTGTTTTTATTAGTGGGCTTGCTACATGGGCTCATTACTAATTAATTTATTTAATTATCTTGTGGGCTCTTCTCCTAATGGGTTAGATTTTAATCTATAGGTCCATGGATCAAAGGAAGGCTAAGTAAAAACTTATGCATGCTAAAAATTAGTAAATGAGAACAACAAAATGAGAATAAAAATTTTCACGTGCATGATACGTGCAAAAATAAAAAAAATGCATTTTAAACCAAAATAGGGGAGAATAAATTTTCATTTTATAAAACGAGTTCGAACACGAAAAATAAATAAAGAAATATCACACTTAGTGATGGAAAAGTATGTAATTGATACATGTATCGAAAACACATAAAAAGCACATAAAAATCTAGGAATTGAAATATTATATTTTTGTTGACTCAAAATAAGGTAAAATCAACATGGAAAATGCATAAATAGTCGGTAATCAAAATGCGTAGTGAAAACACGTTACAAAATACACGTACGTAACACACAAGGGCAAAATTGTCATTTTCAATTTTGCGGGGTGTTACACATTATGCTATGAAAGTACATGAAAGGTTCAAGAATTACTCAAATGGAACTGCCAAAAGTCCTGTGGATCCCCGTATTCACTTGTTTAAAAACACGGGTGACAGCATATCACAACTGGAATATGCACGTGTAATCGATAGTCTGATGAACTTAACAAATTGTACAAAACCGGACCTAGAATATTCAGTAAATGTACTGAGCCGCTACACAAGTATTCCAGGATAAAGTCATTGGAAAGGAATAATTAGAGTATTGAACTACTTGCGACATACTCAGAGTTATGCGCTGCATTGCACCAGATATCCAGCAGTACTAGAAGGCTACAGTGATGCCAACTGGATATCGGACTCCAAGAACTCAAAATCCACAAGTGGGTATGTCTTCACACTTGGTGGTGAAGCTGTGTCATGAAAATCCTCTAAACAAACGTTATTGGCCAGATCCACCATGGAATCTAAGTTTATTGCTTTAGACAAAGCGGCAGAGGAAGCAGAATGGCTTCGAAACTTTTTAGAGAATATCCCTATGTGGGAAAATCCAGTGCCTGCTTTATGTGTACACTGTGACAGCCAATCGGCTATAGCACGAGCACTGAGTTGTATGTATAATGGTAAGTCTCGTCATATCAGAAGGCGACACAAAACCATTAGACAACTGCTCTCAAATGGAGTAATCTCTATAGAGTATATAAAATCGGCCGACAACCTAGCAGATCCATTTACTAAAGGTTTTTCGCGAGAGCAAGTTGTGAGATCATCAAGAGGAATGGGTTTAAAGCCTATGATGAAAGAGGATACTTGATGGAAACACTACCTAAGAATTGGAGATCCCAAGATCTAGGTTCAAGAGGACAACTAAATCTTGTTGAATCAACGGGAGCACTGAGAGATTAAAATCTCATACCTACTCTTAGGATGATAAAACAGTGCTGCCTGTAAAGAGTTAGGATAAGCTTGGATTTTAATGATTCCCATAGTTTTGAAATAAAAGTGGGGTATGGCAGGATACTCTTTATGGGCAATCACCTTGTGAGAGTGAAATAGAGTCGTTTCTAGGAGAATGGAGATAGGCTACATTCTCCAAGTTCACTCACGATTAACCAGGGTTGTTCAAGGCCAAAATGAACACAACAAGAGAACTTAGTTCTGTGAGGAGATGAAACTGTGTGATAGTTATTGTCTAGGTTCACATAAATGCCTGGGTAGTTCAAGACATCATGTTCACTACCTGGTCAAGTGAATCCGATAGCTACTTACTAAGGGTGGTTCAAAGTTGAAAAATTACTACCGTTCCTGATGCAGTAATTTTTCGATTGTACTCTCAGAGTTTTTCTGTCATGTCTTTTCTGTCATGTCCTTTTATGTCGTGTCTGGATTACATAGTCTGGTAATTTCCATTTATGTGGGGGATTGTTGGAATTAGTTTTTGCTGATTTTTCGGGCCGGATTCCAGCAGGCGCCGGCCAATGGCAGTGCTGGAAAATGATTGGATTGCGATCCTCTTGTCAAGTACTATTCCATGGTATACTCATTTGCCAAAAACGAATTCCGTATGAATGAGAAATGTTGGTTCAAAGTTGGGTACTCAAAATGTACTAACTTGGAAACTTGGAGAAAATGGATAGTCCCATATCGAAAATGGGAAAAGGTTTTTTCTAGTATATATACTAAAAAATTGGACTAAAGGGCGTGGCTCGGGGGTTACCACTAACGTGTAGTGGAGAGAGGACTTAGCCACAATGACAAACACACACGCGCTCCCGGCCTCCGGCTCTGGCTCCGGCCTCGGCTCGGCTCGGCTCGGTTTGGTTTGGTTTGGTTTGGCTTGCACTGGCTTAGATTTTTTTTTTTTTGCCCCAGTCAAAAAAATTTATTCCCCTAGTACACTGATGAGGCTTTTCACATTCAGTAACTGGTACCATTACTCTGTAACAGTAGAGTAATGGCTCAACAGTTATGAATCTGAACCACTACTCCGCTGTTGCAGAGTAGTGGACCATTACTCCGCTGTTACAGAGTAATGGGCCTTCCATCAGTTGCTCTATTTTCTCTTATAAGACTAGTAAGTCTTGTCTGCTAGAGGGAGAACTTTGAGTAATCCGAATTCCACTTCTTCTTCTTCCTCTGTGTCAAACACTGAGAGTACAACACAGAAATAATTCACTGAGATATCTGAAGCTAGGGTGCTGCTCTTCAGGAAAAGGTAATACAGTTGTATCCTGGGAGGCAATTCGCCAGCAACCGTCACACTACGGGGCGAATTTTGCTTTAAGAAGAGAGATCTTAATCTCGACACTGTATAAAGCTTTTGGTTTGTTCTTATCTTTCTGTAAATTCTGTTCTTCACAAATATTGTTAGCAAATTTCTATTTATAAAATTTGAGATCTAACAATAATTGCAAAGATAGTAACCAATGAGTGGTAGCTCAGATGGTAAGAATTTGAGATAGGTAAAAGGAGGTCTCAGATTTGAATTTATCATGATATAAAATATCATGAATTTAAATTACAGATAGTGCAGTCAACAAAATTGGGAAAACAAAGTAATGAAACAAAAGCTCAATTCTGAAAGTTCAGACACAGCAGTACCAAATCAGATATAATTCATAAAATATAATTCGAAATCAAGATCCGTCAAAAAGGTTATAAAATAGAAAAATAAGGCTACAGTTCTTATTCACAAAGTTTTCATAAAAAACAAATAGAATTAGGTTGAAAACACAATTCTTTACTTAACAGCATTCAGTTTGAAAATATATCGACTAGTTTCAAAAGTATAAAATGAGATAAAAAATTCATTTCTTAATTCTACAAAAATTAGCGATTGCTCCCAGTCATATCTAAACATACTCAGCAAAATAAAGAGTTCAAACTCAATTTTTAATATCAGTTTTAAAATAATATTTTATACAGAATACATATAGTTCAGAATCTGAAAAATACGATATGTTTGCAGTAAAACAGCGATAAATCATGCATAAAAACTCTAAATTTGGATCCGTCAAAAGTTAAGGAAACTCGAAATCAGAGGCTACAAATTATGTATACAAACTTATTTATTTTACTGATATTAACAGGGAGTCAATTGTTGTAACTACTCATGATCAAGAGATGATCTCAACGATTAAACTAACAGGATAGGATCATCATGAGAGCGACTATTTTCATACTATACTACTTACGGTATTAACTTGTATGACAAAAATAACACATACAAGCTACTTGCCTGATATTGAAGACGACGAAAACGACGAATAGAATAACGGGAATGGATCCTAAAAAGCAAACACGAACGAGAACGAGAACGAGAACTCTAATACTCGAATCACGTGCACACAAAAGAACACGCACAAAGAGACAGCATCCAAACAACAGTAAGGGCAATCAGCACCAACAACAAGGGCAGCGACGGCATCAGCAAGGATGGCGATGATGTCTATTGTGTTGGCACTCGACCACAGCGATGACGATGGGAGGGGGGGTTCAGCGTGGGTTGGGTCGCGACGGAGGGCTGACGGAAAGGGGGTCTGGTGTAACACCCCGCAAAATTGAAAATGACAATTTTGCCCTCGTTTATTATGCATATGTATTTTGTAACGTGTTTTCACTACATATTTTAATTACCAACTATTTATTCATTTTCCGTACATTTTATCCTTTTTGGGTTAACTAAAATATTGAATTTCAATCTCTGGGTTTTACGTGTTTTTTAAGTGTTTTTGATGCACGTATCGATTATGTGTTTCCACCGCTACGTACAATATTTTCTATGTGTTTAAATTATTTATTTTATGTATTCAAATCCATTTTATAAAATGGAAATTCATTTTCTCGCATTTTTTTATCTAAATACTTTTTCACGTGTAATGCACGTGTTTTCTATGTACGTGACAATTACGTTGTGGAATATATAAAATTAATAAATATATTTTCTTATATTTTATTTTTTATTATCTTTAAAATTTTTCGTTGACAACGTTGCATTTCGTATTTTTGATATTTTACGTGCGACGCACGTGTTTGTTTCGGTGCGCGTATGTGAGCGTACTCGTTTTATAAAATAAAATTTTGGAGTGTGTATAATTATTTGTGCATGAAAAATTGTAATTTTTAATTTGTTACATACATATTATGTACATGTATAAATACCTATGCTTGCATACCCACTAATTCCCTTCTTTTGCTTTTGTCTACATCCGAGCTCAACCAGCAATGTTCCCCCCATCAAAGCCCACTGTTGCCTACATTACCTACCACCTATATCTTATAGTCATTTGCACATATATATATCTATGTATATATTGTTATATATTGCACACTTGATAATTGAGTTTGGGCCTTTTCCTGTGTTGACCGATTGGAAAGGGAGAGAGACCAGGATTGAATGGGTGGGGAGTTAGAGACAAAATCTATGTTAATGTAGTATGCCATGAATGAAAGTAATCTTGTTGTGATTAAAGTAAATAATTGCCACCATGTTAATTAGAAAGAAGAATTTTGACAAAGGAATTAATACTATGAATCATGTTAGTATGCTTGTAAATTTGTACATGTCGAGTTTATGATTTGTATGAAAATTGGTTGAAGAATGTTTTATTCAATATATGCCTTAGTGTCATGATGTTTCGAAAGAAGAAAGAAAGAAAGACAAATTTAGTTATTACCATGAAATGTGTCGACTTTGCATATTGCCATATTATATTGAAAATATTAAAAAAGTTGTATAAAAGATTCTTTTGAGATCCTCATGATTGAGAGGCATGTTTGGTTTTATTAAAAAAAAAATTATTAGTATAATGGAGTACATAAACTAGTTTTAATGAATATGATTCTTAAATTCGAGTTTTGAGAAAATGTAAATTAGTATGTAAAGAAAAACTATTTGAAAATGGAGGTATATATTTTTAAATAAATTTGAACTTGTTGGTTGCTGTTTTAAAATTCATCTCAGTCAAAAAGAGAAGTTTATTTCAATATCCTAAAAGATTGGATCATTGGATAAACGAGTTTTGCGAAAAAGAACCAATTACTGAACAGTATGAATAAAATTATATCGATACAACTCCTAATCAATAATCACACTTGGACTTACTGGTTAGTCACTGCACCACAGAGCACCACTTGGAAGAGATCTTGGATTCGAAACCTGATAGTCACATTTTATTTTGATTCACTTAATTAAATTCCGAAATCTGAGCCTGAATATAATGGGATTTAGTTGTGACATATTGACACAAAGTCCAAACAGACTTAGTGGCTAGTGTGATTGGGCTTGGGTGCTTGCTGTTGGTCTCAGCTGTTCATGGGTTCGAAACCCGAAGCCTGCTTTTGATTTGTTTTGGGTTTTGTTTTTACATTTTGAGATTTTTAATGTGTAAAAGGTTGAGAATAAAATGCTATCGTTCATATAAAACAAAAATAGAAATTATTAGAGATAGTTATAAAAGTTGATTGTATATTTTTGAGAAAGTAAAAATGGGATTTGAGATAGTAAATGAGTTTTTCACTCCAAAATTATTATTTGAGTATATGATTCTTATTTTAGAAAAGAGGAGAAAAATATGTGACAAGTTATGAAACTCTCTTGTTGTAAACCAACACTTATGTTAAGTAAGAAATGTTTGATGTGAATTGAGATATGAATTTCTTAAATTGCTAATGAAATTTATTAGTGATGAATTTATGTTCATGAAAGGAATTATTGTTTTATTTTGATTTGTAAATAAATATTTGAATCATGAATGGTGCTAAAATAAGACATTGATCAAATTATGAATAAGTTGAAGATAAGAATACATTGAGTTAAGACATGATTATTGGAGGGTATGAGTATCCATGAATTCGAGTACATGAAAAGTTGTGATCTAGAGGTGTAGTGAGGCTCCGGGTACCGGCAATTTAAATTAAAAGATTGATATATTTTGAGATATGGCTACGGAGCTATCTTGGTTTTGTGATTAAGTCCGGTAAGGGATTAAAGATAACTCTAGGGGTTCTAATTGATTCATGTCTTGAACTTAAGAACTAGGCACTTAAGAGAAGATGTAGTAAAGCTTGGGCAAACATAAGTGGAGCACTCTATATAGTCGGGCGGTGTATTCCGTGACTATAGACCCAGTCGGGTGGTGTACTCCGGGACTGAGGTTGCTTCGATGGAGATGAATTATTATTTTAAATTCCGGACTATGCGTAGTCGGGTGGATAGTTTGTTGTACTCCAGAGTATATATGTATACCGGAGCTAGAGGGGCACTTGCAGGAGATTCGCATGATGAGGAGTCTGTATAACATTCGAGCGGTGTACTCCGGGACCGGGATCCGTACTTGTTGTAACACCCCGAATTCCAAATAAGACTGAATTCGAGATTTCTCAAGATCTTTACTTCACTTCGTACAATTTTACAAAGAAATTTAAAACTTTTTCAACAGTACATCAGAGTTCAATTACAACTTGGTTTTACACAGCGGAAGAATAAAGATTACCACATTTGAAAACAAATATAACTTGTACAACTTCATCAAATAATTTATCGATTGCATCATAATATCTTTATCCCTTCATGAATAGTCCATTTCCTGCATATCAAGCTGTGGGCACGTCAGTTACTTATAACTGACGAAATGTTATACTCGGCTATCCTCTTTATGTCGTACATATAATAATCTCATTACTTTAATAAAATCACAACAGTTGAATAAACAATAAAGTGTATAAATGTGACTACGCTAAACATGTTAGTGTATGCCATGTCTTAATGCCTAATGCACACATTTTATTCTAGGATGACACTAATGCACACTTGTTCGGATTCTATGCATCCCATACTACATAAGTCCGAGGGCAAGCGCCTACATATTCCACAATAAAGGGTTCGATCCCTCGCCATGAAACTACCCAGTAATAAGATCATTCCACGGATATGGATCTCAGCCTCTATGGCTAGTCTCTCTGGCAATTATAACAGATCTCAGCCTATCTGGCTATTATATCGTGCGAATCATCCCGCAAGTGACCCTCTAGCCCCGGTATAAAAAAAAAAAAGTTCATCTCCCACGGAGCAACCACAGTCCACTAACTGGGTCTATAGCCACGGAGATCCACCGCCGACTATATAGAGCAACCCACTTACATTTGCCCAGGTTTACTACATCTTCACTTATGTGCCTAATTATTTAGTTCAAGACATGAATAGATTTCCAAGCCTAGAATTAGTATTACCTACTACCGGGCTTAATCAACATTCATCGAGATAGCTCCACGGCGAAATCTCAAAATATAATAATCATTTCATTTAAAATTGCCAGTACACGAGGTCTTACTAACTCTAAATTCAAATTTCTCATGTACAAGAAATATGGGTATTCACACCCTTTAATAATCATGCCTATGTCTCCAACAATTTTCCATGTTTCAACTTAGTGCTTATTCATGTGTTTTCAACTCAAACATAGAACAAATAATTCTTTCGTGAACAAAAGATTCAACATTATAAATTCCTACATGCAAATTAAACAAATCCACATCCTCAACATGAGTGTTTATTTACATAAAAGAGATCCATAACTAGTTACACATTTTTCCTTCTTTTCAAAGATCTTTGCTCAAAATAATATTTTTTGGAAGTAAAAACTCATTCACCATTTCAAATTCTAATTTCATAACTATTTCATTTTTATTTTATATAATGATAGGGTTTATTTCATTTGGAAATACTAACTCCATATACAAAAGAAAACTAACCAAAAACCAAAGAAAATAAATAAAAGGAGGTCCCGGGTTTCGAACCCTGTACCAAGCCGAGACTTAGCATAGGCCCAAGCCCCCTACCGCTCTAGCCATAAAGTCCAAATGGGCTTTGTGTCTAATTTTGTTACAAGTTGTTTATGAATACCCCTTTCAGTTTTGGAAAATTAAAAAATATATATATAAAAGCAACTATCAAGTTTTGAACCTAGAACCTCTTTCAACTAAGCTCTATATTGCACTGGCTAACCAGTAAGACCAAGTATATTTTTTGTTTAGAAATTTCATTAGTGCTCTTTTGTTTACACTATTCAGAAATCTAATTCTTTTTCGAAAAATTCATTTTTTCTAACGATCCAATCTTTTAGGAGTAATAGATAAATTTTTTCTTGTGGAACTGAAATGAATCAAAATACAAAAAGACAAGTTCAACTTATTCTTTAGATATGTCTTTTCTATTAGTTTCTCCTTACTTTATAAAAATTTGCATTTCTCAACAAAACTCGAAATTGTAGAAATCATGTTTAGTTTAAAATCCATCATCTTACAAAAATAAAATTCTTTTTACTAAAAACCAAATGTATCTCTAAATCAACCTTGGACATCACAAGTGTTTCTTCATGAGAAAACTAGTATCTTTTACATATGTCGACAACTCAAAAATAATAAAAATTTATCTTTTCCTTTTCTTTCTTTTAATCATTATGTTTCTAAGCATATGTCACAATAAAATATTCTTTAACAATCATTCATACTCATCATACATTTGACAAACAAGAATTTGCAAATATTCTACCATGGTCTATGTGATTATTTCTTTACTTTTAATTAGCATGGTAACAATCAATTACTAATTTTCAACAAATCATTGCATGTTATACTAGCATTTTATCTACACACATCACATTCAATTTTTATACTATTCATTAAACTATTAGTATGGTAATAACAAAATCATTACATGAGATGCTAGTATGGATTCTTATCTACAATATCTCATTCAATCTTTCACTACTCATTAAACTATTAGCATGCAAATCCTACTTAGAAAGCATAAGAACACCCACCTTAATTTGGAGATTGAAAACTACAAAGAAAAGGGCTCCTCCTAGCTCCTAGCTCCACAACACTTCTTGCTCCTAGCAAAGCCTCCTCTTCTAGCTATTGCTCCAAGCACAAGAACTCTCACCCTCTTTCCTTTCTTTCTCTCTTTTCTTTCTTTATCTTTTCTTTCTTTCTCTTTTGATTATGCTTTTGGTGCAAGAGAAATGTAGGAATTTGGGGCTCTATTTATAGGGTTTTGGGAGGGTCTTTTATGCATAAATCTAGGTCTTTTATACATAAATCCACCCCTAATAACTCTCCCAATAACTCTTACAACTCTTCATGTCCTAAACTCCTAAAACCTACAACCCTTCATCTTTCCAACTCTTCACATTTGCAACCCCCATAACCCCCAACTTTTCCCCTTCTCCCATTCATAAACCGGCCTATCCCCTAGGTAAAAACCGGCCACCTATTGTGGGCATGCACACATGCACAAATGCACAACCAATTTTTAATACCATCTCTAACTTTATATGTATACTAACATTTGTAACTTGTTATGTATTAGTGCACACTTAACTTAAATTGTGATTTTAATAGTGGGTGTTACCGCTAAATCTGGTGTGGGGGCAAACAGATAGAATTTGTGAATTCTTTGGGATATCGAATAGCCAAACCTGACACCTTTCCACCGGAGTTTGACCGTTGACTTCTGCCGTTCACCTGCAAAAAGTACGAAACACCGGGGTTGATGCCGGCGACGCACCCTCCGACGCTCAAGTCAATAATCAGAAATGATTATGAATGAGCTTTTATTGGAAAAGTATTGATTACCTGTTAATGGTGGGGGTTGGGGGGTATTTTTAGCCGCTATAGGGACCAGTTTCGGGATGAAATCCCTAATTCCCAGTGAAAGGATAGAGCGAATCAGGGCCGTTGATTAAGTATAATCAGAAACCCTAATTCTATCCAGTTGGACCAGGTTTCTTGCGGGTTGGGACCCGCACCCAGTCGAAATGGTTCCGTTGGTGGGTTATTGGGCTTTTGGAGAGAAGACCCAGAACCCATTTCAGACCCGTTTGTTGGTGAAATTACCATTTTACCCTTAAGCTTTAAGATTCGTGTCCGATTTGGATGGTTCCGATTTAACCCTATTTTTAGCCATATCAGTGGGCTTGCTTAACGGGCTCATGAATCAATTAATTAATTTAATTATCTAGTGGGCTCTTCTCTTAATGGGCTAGATTCTAATCTTTTGGTCCATGGATTAACTAAAAAGGCTAAATAAGTTATGCATGCAAAAATAGATAATGAGAGTAATAAAGTGAGAATAAAAATTTTCACGTGCATCATACGTGCAAAATTAAAAAAATGCATTTTTAATTTAAAATAAAATATGGGGTGTTACACTTGTGAAATGTCTAAACCATGTTCTTATTACTGGGTAGTTTTCATGGCGAGGGATTGAACCCTTTAATGTGGAGTACGTAGGTGCTTGCCCTCGGACCTATGTAGTATAGGATGCATAGAATCCGAACAAGTATGCATTAGTGTCATCTTAGAATAAAATATCTGTATTAGGCATTAAGGCATCACATACACTTACATGTTTAGTGTAGTCACATTTTACACTTTATTTTTTTATTCAAATTGTGGTTTGTTAAAGTATTGAGATCGTTATATGTACGACATAGAGAGGATGACCGAGTATAACAATTTCGTCAGTTGTAAGTAACTGACGTGGCCACAGCTTATTATACAGGTAATGAACATTTTCATGATGAAATAAAGATGTTATGATGCTGTTGATTAATTACATTGATAAAGTTGTATAAGTTGTATTTTATTTTCATTGTTGTATTTATTTTTATCTTCCGCTGTGTAAACAATGTAAAGAACTCTGATGTATGATGATAAGTTTAAATTTCCTTGTAAACTTGTACAAAGTGAAGTGTAAAGATCCTGTGGAATCTCGAATTCGGTTTTATTAGAATTCGGGGCTATACAGATGGGATTAGAGCCGCGCTTCATAAGTAGTACAAATTTATAAGGAACGACACCCTAGAGTGGACATTAGAGTGTGAGTTTCAGCTTATAGAGATTTAAATGTAAGTAATTTACATTTCCGTCGCTCTAGATACTGATGTTTTCTATTCCCTTTTTCTTTTTGGATGGCTAAAATCGTGAATGAAGTAGTTATTGAACTTTTATTCATGATATTCTCCTCGTATACATTGATGTGAGATTGTATGCCAGTATATTTTCCCCTTGGTATCAGTGTGGCGCAGCGGATACGTGGTTGACTTGAACCGTCATTCGTGATACACTACATGTAGACACACTTCCCTTTCAAATTATTTTTCGTGGATTTTTATCCTAGTATTTTTCAACATTCAATATTTTTTGAATAAATGTTTTCTTATATTATTAAATCTATTGGATATGTATTATTTTGTATATCTTTCTCAGTCTCAATCTTTTGAAGTTATTTTATCTGTTTTTCAGTCTTAAAGATTTGTCCTTCGTGTTTTTATGTCCCTCTATGTTTATCCGTTTACATTTGTTATTACTTTTCGTATTATTGCAACTATTATTTTCTTCATTTATTATTTATGTTATATTCTAAATTTTTATATGTGTATTCATTTTGTATGATTTGACTTTGTGATACTATATTTTTCATTATCTTATGTTGTCTTATATATTTCAGTATATTTTAACAAGATTGAAATTTTCTATCTGTACAAATATGACCTACCCTTTTGTTTTATTGTCTACATTCGATACTATTGTTATTACATATTATTTGCTAATTTATTTTGTTATATTCACTTACCATTAAACACTACTAATTAATTTTGTAGTTTTACGCTTCTAATTATTGTTTTCATTTGTGTTTTCATCTCGTGCTTATGCTTTACACTATTTTTGTCTTAATATTATAAATCATTTTCATTACTACAAATTTTGTAGATCCTATATTTAAAGTATATCTATTTTAATATTTTATCGTCATAATTGTCTACTTTATTTGCAACTTTTTCATCCACTTTTATATCACTGATTTCAAACGGAATACTATATTTTATTAAACATCCCAATATCCAAGAGTACATGGAAGATTACATCTTTCCATTTTCCATTTTGGTGCAACCTGATGTAGAGAGGGCAAATATGCAACTAGACGTCAATAGAGGCAAACTGCAACTGGACGTCGGGGAGGCAAAGTCTACAACCGAATGTCTAGAAGGCAAACTGCAATCGGATGTCGTAGAGGCAATTCTGCAACTTGAGATCGTAGAGGCAAGTCTGCAGTTGGATACCAACGAGACGAATCTACACCAGAAGAAGATTTTCTACTTTGATAACCTCTGCTTTGTTTTCTACAATATTTACTTGCCCCTATACTATTTTTGTACTAGCTTATACTATTTTATAATATTTTACAACCTAGCATTACATTATTTAAACTGATTTCTATCCTACTTGTGTATTCACTACTTAAATATCAACTGTCTTTTTCCTAGTATTTTGAATCTTTTAGCATTTCATACAACTTTATCGTATTTTATTTTGCTACTAGCTTATCTTGGATTTGGTGTCTACTCACCTAACAAAAATAAAATTGGTGTTTATACTTTTCTTAAATTCGTAAGTTATTTCTATATGACTAGTTTTCGCACTATTTCAATATAATATGTTATTACTTTTACTACTATGATATTTTGTTTTACTCCTACAAACATTTATAATTTTCATGTCCTAATATTGGTTGTCTCACTCTATAACTTCTACGCCTATATACGTATATACTTTTGTATATTGGTTTTCTTGCTCTACTTGATAATTCAAAACTATTTCGATGTATGCCTCTGTGTCTTTTCAAATCGTATGTATAATTATCATATTTGCCTTACAAATTATTTTATGATATTATTTGGTATACAAAATCGTTTTATGTGTCTATACTTTTAAACTGAAATTCGTTCTTGTTTATTTTTCAAACTGTTATCCAATAGTCTTGTTTTAAATTGCTAATTCGATTTCGTTATACAATACCAATTCAGTTTGTGATTTTCTACCGCTTATTACTTTGGTGAAATTTAATTACTAAAGCTACTTATAAATTATCTATTGACAATGTTTTCGTTATTGTGTTGTTTCTGAACTATTCCAAATTAATAACTAAATTATTTTTCAGTTTTATCTAATGGTTTACCTAATATTATTTTGTATGGAACTTCTTTCAATCTATCCCATCTTTTATGGTCATATTTATTTCCATATGTTATTTTCCCAAGTTTTCTTGTTTCGTTCTTATAAAATTTTGATGCTCATAGTTTTCTTATATAAAGTTTGTCTTGTTTTTCCTCGTTGCGTATTTTTATACTACATTTATTTTTTTAAGGTTTTCAGTTTTCTAAATATAATAATGATATTTTCTTTGGCGTGTACAAAATACAACCTTTACCATAGCGAGTTCTGGGGACAGAATTATTCTAGGGGGGGGGAGAGTGTAACACTCTGCAAAATTGGAAATGAGAATTTTGCCCTCGTGTGTTACGCACGTGTATTTTGTAACGTATTTTTACTATGTATTTTAATTACCAACTATTTATGCATTTCCCGTACATTTTATCCTATTTGGGTTATGATATGGCTAAAATTGGGGTTAAATCGGGACCGTCCAGATCGAGCACGAATCTTGAAGCACGGGGGTAAAAAGGTAATTTCACATACAGATGGATCCAAAACGGGTATTGGGTCTCCGCCTCACGAAACCAACCGCCCGCGAATAGATCCACTCCAACTGGGCGCGGGTCCCGACCTGATACAAGCCCGGTCCACCAAGAGAGAATCAGGCCACTGATTTGATCAGATCAAATCAATAAGCTTGATTTGCTCTCACCAGGGAATCAAGGCCTACTTTCCTAAAACAGAATAGGAGGATTTTGCTCCTAAATGTTAGCCAGGAAATCAGGATCTTGATCATTCCAAAGGCGACTATAAATACAACCCCTCTACCACCAAGACCAGGTTAATCACTTTTTCACCACCTAAGCTCTTTCTTAATCTTTTACTGATTACTGACAAGAGCGTCGGAGGGTGCGTCGCCGGAATCAACCCCGGTGTCTCGCACTTCCTTGCAGGTTGCGGCAGGAGCAAGCAGGCCGAGTCAGCTGTTCAGGTTTTCCTCGGATCCACAAATTCTATCTGTTTACCCCCACACGGAAATCCGCGGTAACAGATTGGCGCCGTCTGTGGGAAAGCCATACGAATAGCCTCCGCCTCTTCCTCGTCGACTAGCTCTTCTCCAGCCATGCCTCCCAGAAAGGTCAGATCTAGGGGGTCCAACCGTGGACCCAACCCCGCTGATCAGCAAGAGGTAGTCCCCATCCAACCCGCTCCGCAGCAGGGACAACCCCCGCTTCAAGTGGAGGACCCTCTTCAAGATCAGCCTCCTCTTCAGAATCAGCAACCCCCAGGGTTCCCACCGGTCCTCAGAATGCCAGTGCGGGGGGCTCTCGTATGAAGCAACCGCTCAATCAGGACCGCGTCTCCATACACAACACCTCTACGGATTCCATGGCCTCTCACAATCCCCAAAATCAGAAGAAGGAAGGGGACCTACGCCACCGTCTGGACGAGAAGCGGGCCCGAGAGGGAGCCTCCCGCCAACAACGTCCGGGTGAGCGGTCCCCTCACCACCGAGATTATAGAAGGTCTCCTGTCCGAAGGGGAAGAAGAGAGTCACCCGGGCATTACAGGAGGAGGCGCCACTCTCCTACCGGTCGGCATCAGTCGAGGAACAATGAGGCGCCCATCACTCGCGCCGAGTTCCAACAACTCCAGGCAACGGTACAACAGGCTCTTAACCTCCGACCCAACAACAATGAGGCCCAAAGGGTTCCTTCGCCCCAACGGGTTCCCAGTCCTCGCCGCAGGTCCGCCTCTCCTCCGCCGGCTCCTAACCACCGGCAACATGATCTTAGCCCTCGCCGCTCCCGGGACGACCATCGTCGTAGCCCCGACTCTCCCTCCTACGAAGACGAGTCCAGAGACTCGTTCGACTACCGCGGGAGGGATGATGCCCTATACCGCCGTCTCCATGAGGTGGAAAGACGAATCGGTCGGATGGACGAGGGGGAGGGGTCGAACAGCAGAACCATCCGTCCGAGCAGACCCCCTTTCTCCCGAACCATCATGGAGGCTCCCATCCCGAGGGGATTCGAACCCCCGAAGTTCGAAACTTACTCGGGGGGGTCGGACCCCGTGGACCACATCGAAAGCTTCAAGACCCTCATGCTCATCCACCAGGCTTCGGACGCCTTACTTTGCAAGACCTTCCCCGCCACCCTGAGGAGGTCGGCCAGGGAATGGTACTCCCGCCTTGCTCCCTCTTCCATCTTCTCCTTCGAGCAATTCGAGAGCCTCTTCATCACTCACTTCATGAGTAGTAGACACACAGAGAAGACCAGCCTCTCATTACTCCAGCTCCGCCAGGAGAAGGGAGAGAAGTTGAGAGACTATGTGAAGAGGTTCACTGCGGAGGTCAGGTCCATAGCCTCCCTCGACCAATCCGTTGCAACAGCCGCCTTCCAATCCAACGTCTTCAATTCCAGCCTCCGCTCCTCTCTTGCTAAGAAGCCTCCACGGAACTTTGCCGACCTCCTTCTCAGGTGTGACAAGTACATTCGTGCCGAAGAGGCCGCCTACCTTCCAAGCTTCGGAGGGTCTACCTCAGGGACGAAACGAAAGCTGACCGAAGAAGAAGAGGCTAGGAAGCTTCAGAAGGAGGGCAGTGGCCAGCGCCGCCCGACTTCTCGGATTGAGAAGTTCACCCCCCTTGTTGCCAATATATTAGAAGTTCTTATGGAGGTGGACAAGGAAGGGCTCCTCCGCGCTCCCCCGAGAATGAATACACCTGGCAAGAAGAGGGACAAGCATAAGTGGTGCCGCTTTCACAGGGACCACGGCCACGACACGGAAGATTGTCGGGCTCTGAAGGAGGAGATCGAAGAACTCATACAGCGGGGGCACCTGATCAAGTTCGTCCAGAAAGAAGGGGCCGAGCTTCCCCCCTGAGGAGCCAACAAACGAACCGAAGGGCCCGCCGAGCTTTACGACTCAGAACCTCCCGGCTCTTCCCAAGAGGTCTTCACCTTATTGTAGAAGTAGGACCCTGATTTTCAATAAGGCCGATGCTTGTAATCCGGCCGATAGCATGTAATAAGGGCTCGCCATATTGAAGCAGCCACTTAGTTTATTTCAATAAAACTTTATGTTTTTTCATTGGAAATTGTTGCTCTTGCTTCATCTCTACCTCTCCGAGTCATGACTCACTGAAAGGTGAGTTCGGAGTCCAGCTTCTTCTACATGGCTGCTCCCGCGACTTATCGAGCTCTACCCTCCGCTCGCTGCCGAAGCGGACCTCTTCTCAACGAGTTCGGAGCTCACAACTCTCTCCAAGAGTTGCTCCTCAGACTCATCTCACAAATGGCTCTCTTCCAGAGCCGAGCTCTTCCCTCCGCTCGCCGCCGAAGCGGATCTCTTCACAACGAGTTCGGAGTCCAACACTTGGCTCGATTCTGCTTCAAATAACTTGCTCTTCAGCAGGTTAGAAGTGGTTCGCCATTCGGAATTGCTCCCACAACCGTTGACTACCTCTACCGATGGTTCGGAGTCCAACACTTGGCTCGATTCTGCTTCAAATAACTTGCTCTTCAGCAGGTTAGAAGTGGTTCGCCATTCGGAATTGCTCCCACAACCGTTGAACACCTCTACCGATGGTTCGGAGTCCAACACTTGGCTCAATTCTGCTTCAAATAACCTGCTCTTCAGCGGGTTAGAAGTGGTTCGCCATTCGGAATTGCTCCCACAACCGTTGATTCTCTCACATAAGCAGCAAGTTCGGAACTACAGCTCTCCCCTAGAGTTGCTCCTCACACTCGTCTCACAAATGGCTCTCTTCCAGAGCCGAGCTCTTCCCATCCGAGCAGGAATCCGAGCTCTTCCCATCCGAGCTCTTCCCATCCGAGCAAGGATCCGAGCTCTTCCCTCCGCTCGCCCCCGAAGCGGACCTCTTCTCAGCAAGTTTGGAGCACAACTCTCTCCTAGAGTTCCTCCTTACACTTGTCTCACAAATAGCTCTCTTCCAGAGCCGAGCTCTTCCCATCCGAGCAAGGATCCGAGCTCTTCCCTCCGCTCGCCCCCGAAGCGGACCTCTTCTCAACAAGTTTGGAGCACAACTCTCTCCTAAAGTTCCTCCTTACACTTGTCTCACAAATAGCTCTCTTCCAGAGCCGAGCCCTTTGTTCCGCTCGCCCCCGAAGCGGACCTCTTCTCAACGAGTTTGGAGCTCAACCCTCTCATAGGGTCCCTCCTCACACTTGTCTCACAAATAGCTCTCTTCCAGAGCCGAGCTCTTCCCATCCGAGCCCCAACATCAAAGAGTCCGGTCGGCTGCCGAGCAAGTGCCTTCCCGATCCTGTAAACGGAGAAAACACACTTTCTCCTCAACATTCGTGTAAGATCTCGATCAGACGGCCCAGATCTTGCCAGCGACGCTAAACGACAAGATAACGTTTTCTTGGGAACTGAGCCATCTCGAGATTCGTGCCATCATCCAACGGCCCAGATCTTGCCAGCGTCGCTAAATGACAAGATAGTGTTTTCTTGGAAACTGTGCCCGCCTCGAGATCCGCGCTGAGATCCAGCGGCTCAGATCGCTCCACGTCACTCAGCATTCCTAGCCGAGCGACTAGCGATCCGACCCACTCGCGCCTCTTCTTCGCCCCAAGGGTCTTCCTAGCCCAAGGGTCTTCCAAGCACAGGGGTCTTCCTAGCACACCTTACAAGGGTCTTCCTAGCCCAAGGGTCTTCCAAGCACAAGGTCTTCCTAGCACATCTTCTCCGCCCCTAGGAGTGGAGCTCCTCTTCCAAAATCCCCAAGACCAAAGTACTTATCAACTTTATGAAGACAAGCATCTTGCGGGGCTATTCTGACCATGAAGGAGGGTGAATCTTCATCCCACTCCTGAAGAGAAGTTGTAGATCTTTGAACTAGCTTCGAAACGAGGGGTCGCACGCCCCGATCGGACCACCGTAGCCCCGGGAAAGTGGACCTCAATGCAGCTGCGCCGAATAGCTCGGAAATCCGAGCCGAGCCACTCGCACGAGCCGAGCCGAGCCACTCCCATCTGAGCTCTTCCCATCCGAGCTCTTCCCATCCGAGCCACTCGGACGAGCCGAGCCGAGCTACTCCCATCCGAGCTCTTCCCATCCGAGCCCCAACATCAAAGAGTCCGGTCGGCTGCCGAGCAAGTGCCTTCCCGATCCTGTAAACGGAGAAAACACACTTTCTCCTCAACATTCGTGTAAGATCTCGATCAGACGGCCCAGATCTTGCCAGCGACGCTAAACGACAAGATAACGTTTTCTTGGGAACTGAGCCGTCTCGAGATTCGTGCCATCATCCAACGGCCCAGATCTTGCCCGCGTCGCTAAACGACAAGATAGTGTTTTCTTGGTAGCTGAGCCTGTCTCGAGATTCGTGCCACCATCCAACGGCCCAGATCAAGCCACATAATTCGGATCTCCAATCCGAGCTGCTGTCCTGCCGAGCTTCAAAATTGCAAAAAAATTGCCTCAAAATTCGAGCTCGGATTTGCCAAAAAAAAAAAAAAAGGGGGACACAAGGGGCCGGGTTCGGACCCGTTAAGGGGATCCGACCCGAACCCCTTCCCATCTCCCTCCTTCTCCAATATCCTGGCGCCAAAACAGAACCCAAGCAAAAACCAAGAGCACAGTTCGTCACCCTCAACTTCGAGCTCCCCGCGAGCGAGCTCCGCCGTAGCCAACGCCTGCAACCGAGCTCCCCTCAACCTCGACACCACTGTGTCGTCGCCGACTCCCCTCAAGCTCGAGTTCTCCAAAAACCAACTCGTCGTCGTCACGCTCCATTCCGACCTCGTCCTCCACCGAGCTCAAAATAAGCTCCGACGAGTGCTTCGGCGTCGAGCCCCTCCGACGACGTCGAGCACCCTCGCCTAACTTCGCGAGCTCCGGCGTCAACTCCCGACCTCCGAACTCCAACCCAGAGTCGAGCACTCAGCTCCACCATGGCGTCGACTCCCTCCGTCGTCTAGCTCCGGCGTTGAGTTCTCCATCCCGAGCTCATTTCCAAAGCAACGCATGCCGAGCTCCGCCTTTGTCTGAGTTCCCGAACTCCCCTCGCACTCTGAGCTCCTCTGCGAAACTACCGCCGAGCACCAAGCTCCGCCATGTCTCGACTCCGGATCTCCGAGCTCATTCCTCGACGGACCCACCGTTGCCACGAGACTCCGAGCCTTCCACGAGACGAGCTCCAAGCGCCAACGAGCGAGCTCCGAACCCTCTACGAGCGAGCTCAGGAGCTCTCCACAGACGAGCTCACCACCTCCATGGCCAAGCTCCTTCGTCGAAGTCTCCTCGGCTCCGAGCTACGAGCCCAATGACGAGCTCCGAACGCCATTGCCACGAGCTCCATCTCCATCGAACCAAGCTCCGCCACTCCTCCAAAGCTCCGAGCTCAGTCCCCTTCTTCGACGAACCCATCGTTGAGCACCGCCGTGCTCTCGTCGGCCTCGCCTCCACCTCCACGTCCCGAGATACTCGTCCATCTCCTTCAACAGCTTTCCGTGCTCCCCTCCGTCTTCGAGTGCGAGGTCGAAGGAGAGGAGGAGAGGCGGAGTTGGGTCGAAGTAAACGAAGAAGAAGAAGGGAAAAGAAAGAACAGAGCTGGCGGGAGTAAAGAAGAAGATAGAGAAAAAATGCCACGTGGCCACGTGGCCTCACATCCGAGCTGCGCAAAATTTTTGCCAAGTGCTCGGTCGGCCGCCGAGCAACCCCCTTCCCGATCCTGCAATTCGAGAAAAAATCCAGCCGAACGACTACGACCGTTGGATCTTCCAGAAATTCGCGCTTCTGGTGATGGACGATCCAGATCGTGCCACGCGCGCTAAACGACAAGATAACGTTTTTTCGAAAAGCGCGCCTCCTCGAGATTCGCGCAGGGATCCAACGGCACAGATCGCGCCACGTGTCCCCGGATCTGACGGCACAGATCGTGCCACGTGTCAGGTATTATTTAATTTAATTAATTTATTTATTTAATTGTTTTTTTTTAATTTAAAAAATCCGAAAAAATATTTAAAAAATCGGAAAAAATTAATTAAAAATTCTAAAAAATAATTATTAATTCAGAAAAAATATTTTAAAAATTCTGGAAAAATAATTATTAAATTAGAATAATTAATTAATATTTTCGATAATTAATTATTTAATTCGGAAAATGAATAAAAAATACAAAAAATGAGAAAAAATTCAGAAAAATCTGGAAAAATCACCAAAAATCCAGAAAATTCTGAGAATATTTTTAGGCATTTTACAAGCCCAGAATAACACCGTTACACCCCGAGCAAGATCCAAAACTCCTTTAAAGAACACCGATAAAATCCCGTACGCCATTAGAACAGTAAAACTACTCCTCAAAGACTGAAAAACTCAGTCTCTAGGAGTGGGGGGCTCGTGATATGGCTAAAAATAGGATTAAATCGGGACCGTTCACATCGGAGACGAATCTTAAAGCTCAGGGGTAAAACGGTAATTTCACCCACTAACGGGTCCGAAGCGGGTACTGGGTCTCCTCCTCACAGATCCAACAACCCGCAAACGGATCCATCTCAACTGGGTACGGGTCCCGACCTGATACAAACCCAGTCCAGCAAGAGGAGATCAGGGTCACTGATTTGACCAAATCAACGAGCCTGATTTGCAGTTATCC
The DNA here is from genome assembly GCA_017893485.1 of Hemerocallis citrina. NCBI lineage: Eukaryota > Viridiplantae > Streptophyta > Magnoliopsida > Asparagales > Asphodelaceae > Hemerocallis > Hemerocallis citrina. The sequence goes on from CM030363.1 coordinate 27,598,022, forward strand.
TCTCACCGGGAATTAAGGGATTATATTCCTAATTTGATTACGAGGATTTTATGCCTTATCAGATCACAGGAATCACATTCCTAATCTGATCCCAACGGCGACTATAAATACCCCCCACCAACCACTGTTACAGGTTAATCAATACTTTTCAATAAAAAGCTCTTTCTTAATCATATCACTGGTTACTGACAAGAGCGTCGGAGGGTGCGTCGCCGGGATCAAACCCGGTGTCTCGCACTTTCCTTGCAGGTATTCGGCGGGAGTCAGCGGCCCAACTCCGGCGAACAGGTTCGGATCTGCTATTCAGGTTTCTCGCGAATCCACAAATTCATCTGTTTACCCCCACACCGAAATCAGCGGTAACAGGTTAACTAAAATATTGAATTTCAATCTCTAGGTTTTACGTATTTTTTACGTGTTTTTGATGCACGTATCGATTATGTGTTTCCACCGCTACGTATAATATTTTTTGTGTTTAAATTATTTATTTTATGTATGCAAATCCATTTTATAAAACAGAAATTCATTTTCTCGTATTTTTTTTATCTAAATATTTTTTTACGTGTAATGCACGTATTTTTTACGTACGTAACAATTACGTCGTGAAATATATTAAATTAATAAATATATTTTCTTATATTGTATTTTTTATTATCTTTAACATTTTTCATTGAACACGTTGAATTTTGTATTTTAGATATTTTACGTGCGACGCACGTGTTTGTTTCGGTGCGCGTATGTGAGCATACTCGTTTTTCAAAATAATATTTTGGAGTGTGTATAATTATTTGTGCATGAAAAATTGTAATTTTTAATTTCTTATATACATATTATGTACATATATAAATATCTATGCTTACATACCCACTAATTCCCTTCTTTTGCTTTTGTCTACATCCGAGCTCAACCAGCAATGTTCCCCCCATCAAAGCCCACTATTGCCTACATTACCTACCACCTATATCTTATAGTCATTTGCACATATATATATCTATGTATATATTGTTATATATTGCACACTTGATATTGGAGTTTGGGCCTTTTCCTGTGTTGACCGATTGGAGAGGGAGAGAGACCAGGATTGAATGGGTGGGGAGTTAGAGTAGTGAGAGGTTGGGGGTTAGGTTTTTGAAGAGATGGAGAGATGAAGAGTTGGGAGTTATAGGAGTTGGGATTATGAAGAGTTGGAAATTAAGTAGAGTAATTTATTAAGTGGATAATTTTGCACTTTAAACCCTCACCTTGACCTATAAATACACTCCTCATTCTCTTCTCTTGTCACACCTAAACTAAAAAAAAAATAAAGGGAGGAAAAGAAAGAGAGAAGAGAGTACCATTGTGCATTGGAGAGCTTTTGCTAGGAGGAGAAGGATCAGGAGGTGCTAGTGGGAGCTAGGAGCTAGAAATTGTCTCTTCATTCTTAGTTGTTATTCTTCATAAGAGGTGCGTGATTTCTTACTTTCTAATGTAGAGAATGCATGCTAGCAATTATAAATGAGTAGTATAAATTGAATTTGATGTAAAATATGGAGACAAAATCCATGCTAATGTAGTATGCCATGAATGAATGTAATCTTTTTGTGATTGAAGTAAATAATTGCCACAATGTTAATTAGAAAGAAGAATTTTGACAAAGGAATTAATACTATGAATCATGTTAGTATGCTTGTAAATTTGTACATGTCAAGTATATGATTTGTATGAAAATTGGTTGAAGAATGTTTTATTCAATATATGCCTTAGTGTCATGATGTTTTGAAAGAAGAAAGAAAGAAAGACAAATTTAGTTATTACCATGAAATGTGTTGACTTTGCATAATGCCATGTTATATTGAAAATATTAAAAGAATTATATAAAGTGTCTTTTGAGATCCTCATGATTGAGAGGCATGTTTGGTTTTATTAAAAAAAAATTATTAGTATAATGGAGTACATAAACTAGTTTTAATGAATATGATTCTTAAATTCGAGTTTTGAGAAAATGTAAATTAGTATGTAAAGAAAAACTATTTGAAAATGGAGGTATATATTTTTAAATAAATTTGAACTTGTTGGTTGCTGTTTTAAAATTCATCTCAGTCAAAAAGAGAAGTTTATTTCAATATCCTAAAAGATTGGATCATTAGATAAACGAGTTTTGTGAAAAAAGAACCAATTACTGAACAGTATGAACAAAATTATATTGATACAACTCCTAATCAATAATCTCACTTGGACTTGCTAGTTAGCCAGTGCACCATAGAGCACTACTTGTAGGAGATCTTGGATTCGAAACTTGATAGTCACATTTTATTTTGATTCACTTAATTAAATTCCAAAATCTGAGCCTGGATATAAGGGGATTTAGTTGTGACATATTGACACAAAGTCCAAACGGACTTAGTGGCTAGCGTGATTGGTCTTGGGTGCTTGCTGATGGTGTCGGCTGTTCATGGGTTCGAAACCCAAAGCCTCCTTTCGATTTTTTTTTTTGGGTTTTGTTTATACATTTTGAGATTTTTAATGTGTAAATGGTTGAGAATAAAATGCTATCATTCATATAAAACAAAAATAGAAATTATTAGAGATAGTTATAAAAGTTTGTTGTATATTTTTGAGAAAGTAAAAATGTGATTTGAGATAGTAAATGAGTTTTTGACTCCAAAATTATTATTTGAGTATATGATTATTATTTTTGAAAAGAGGAGAAAAATATGTGACAAGTTATGAAATTCTCTTGTTGTAAACCAACACTTATGTTGAGTAATAAATGTTTGATGTGAATTGAGATATGAATTGCTTAAATTGCTAATGAAATTTATTAGTGATGAATTTATGTTCATGAAAGGAAAATTTTGATTTGTAAATGAATATTTGAATCATGAATGGTGCTAAGATAAGACATTGATTAAATTATGAATAAGTTGAAGATAAGAATACATTGAGTTAAGACATGATTATTGGAGGGTATGAGTACCCACGAATTCGAGTACATGAAAAGTTGTGATCTAGAGGTGTAGTGAGGCCCCGAGTACCGGCAAGTTAAATTAAATGATTGATATATTTTGAGATATGGCTATGGAGCTATCTCGGTTTTGTGATTAAGTCCGGTAGGGGATTAAAGCTAACTCTAGGGGTTGTAATTGATTCATGTCTTTAACTTAAGAACTTGGCACTTAAGAGAAGATGTTGTAAATATTGGGTAAACGTAAGTGGGGCACTCTACATAGTCGGGCGATGTACTCCGGGACTATAGACCCAGTCGAACGGTGTACTCCGGAGCTGAGGTTGCTTCGATGGAGACGAATTATTATTTTAAATTCGGGACTTTGTGTAGTCGGGCGGATAGTTTGTCGTACTCCAGTATATATACGTATACCGGGGCTAGAGGGGCACTTGCGGGAGATTCGCACGCCAAGGAGTCTGTATAACAGTCGGGCGGTGTACTCCGGGACTGGAATCCGTACTCGTGGAATGTCTAAACCATGTTCTTATTACTGGGTAGTTTTCATGGCGAGGGATCGAACCCTTTAATGTGGAGTACGTAGGTGTTTGCCCTCGGACCTATGTAGTATGGGATGCATTGAATCCGAATAAGTATGCATTAGTGTCATCTTAGAATAAAATATCTGCATTAGGCATTAAGGCATCGCATACACTTACATGTTTAGTGTAGTCACATTTTACACTTTATTTTTACATTCAAATTGTGGTTTGTTAAAGTATTGAGATCATTATATGTACGGCATAGAGAGGATGACCGAGTATAACATTTTCGTCAGTTGTAAGTAACTGACGTGGCCACAGCTTATTATGCAGGTAATGGACATTTTCATGAAGAAATAAAGATGTTATGATGCTGTTGATTAATTACATTGATAAAGTTATAGAAGTTGTATTTTATTTTCATTGTTGTATTTCTTTTTATCTTCCGCTGTGTAAATAATGTAAAGAACTCTGATATATGATGAAGTGAAGTGTAAAGATCCTGTGGAATCTCGAATTCAGTCTTATTTGAAATTCGGGGCGTTACATCTGGAGGTCGGGGGTGTCGCCGGCGTCGAAGTCAACGAAAGCAGTGAAGGGGAGAAGGTCGGGGGTCGGGATAGGAGAGAGAGAGAGAGGGTGACGGCTAGGAGAGATGAAATAGGTATTAGGATTTTGATAATTAGAGTTAGGGTTCAATTAGGGTGGTTATATAGAGATAAAATGGGTTTAGGTGAACTGGGTAGTATCTAATAGGCTAAAGGAATCCAATAAGAGACAATTAGACCATGAATCAGGTTTAGGGTTGCAAACGAGCCGAGTCGAGCTGAATACCTTGAGGCTCGAGCTCAGCTCGTTTATGTATCGAGCTCACTTTCAGGCTCGAACTCGGCTCGAGCTCGACACGAGCCGAGCTTTGACCGAGTTCGAGCAGAATACTCGTGAGCTTCTGCTTAAAACCCACGTACCTTCAAGCTCGAGCTCGGCTCGTTTACCTGTCCAGCTCGCTTTCGAGCTTGAGCTCGCCTTGAGCTCGGCTCGAGCTCGACACGAGCCGAGCTTTAATCGAGCTTTGACTGAGCTCAAGCCAAGTATTTTCCATAAGTTGCGAGACATGGAAGATGTCGTGCACTCCAGATAAAGTCGGGGCAATGCAAGACGATAGGCCACCTTACCTTCTCGTTCCACGATGTCAAATGGGCCGATGAACCTGGGGCTCAACTTGCCTCTGACACCGAAACGAATGACACCTCACCACGGCGATACCTTATGGAAAACATGGTATCCCACCTCAAACTTCAAGGCTCTACGATGAACATCAGCTCATCTCTTCTGTCTATCTTGTGCGGCCTGAAGATGATTCCTGATCTGACTCACAGCATCCACCATCTTGGTGATCAACTCTGGGCCCAAAAATTTCCTCTTTCCAATGTCATCCCAGCACACTGGCGACCGACACTTATGACCATAGAGTGCCTCGAAAGGAGCAGCTGTAAGACTGGCCTGAAAGCTATTGTTGTACGAGAACTCTACAAGATGTAAGTGGTCCTCCCAAGAACCTCCAAATTTTAGCACACATGACCTCAACATGTCCTCTAGAGTCTGGATGGTCCTCTCTGACTGTCCATCTGTCTGAGGGTGAAAAGTTGTACTATACTTCAACTTACTCCCCAGACTACTCTAAAGAATCTCCCAAAACTGCAACCTGAACCCCGTATCCCTGTCGGATACAATACTAATTGGAACCCCATGAAGTCTGACAATGTCTTGCATGTATTTCTCAGCTAAGTTCTCAGTAGACTGTCCAACTTTGAAGCGAACGAAGTGAGCGCTTTTGGTCAACCTGTCTATAATCACCCAAATGGCATTGTGACCCTTAGGACTCCTCGGCAAAGCGGTCACAAAATCCATGGTGATATGCTCCCACTTCCACTTCGGAACAGGAAGAGGCTGAAGAAGTCCGACGGTCCTCTGATGCTCTGCCTTCACCGGCTGGCAAATCAAGCACTGCGACACAAATCTCTCCACGGCCCTCTTCATGCCAAGACACCAATAATGAAGCTTCAAGTCCCGGTACATCTTCGTACCACCATGATGAATAGAGTACAACGATTGGTGGGCTTCCTCAAGCAACTTCTGACGAACCTCATCCTTCGGAAAACACAACCCGGACCCAAAACGAAGAGATCCATCTGAGTGAACAACCATATCAGTCCTTGTACCCGCTTCAACTTTGGCTCAAAATCCTTGCAATTGCTCATCACCTGCCTGAGTCTCCTTAATCTGCTCAAGCAGAGACGACTGAAACTGAAGCATCATGCAACACTAAGCAGAACCTGGCAAGATCACATCCAAATCCAACCTCCTCATCTGCTCAACAAGATCTCTCTGCTGAGTAAGGAAAATGGAGGCTGGTCTCCTACTCAAAGCATTTGGCACCAAGTTCACTCTACCAGGATGGTATTACAAACTGATGTCATAGTCAGCCATCAACTCCAACCATTGCCTCGACCTTATGTTCAGCTCCTTCTGAGTGAACACATACTTGAGACTTTTGTGGTCAGTAAAGATCTCCACTCGGTCTCCAAGCAGATAATGACTCCATAACTTCAAAGCAAAGATCACGGCAGCCAGTTCCAAATCGTGGGAAGGGTAATTCTTCTTATGCTGCCTTAACTGTCGAGACGCATAAGCAACAAATCGACCCTTCTGCATCAACACTGCACCTAGGCCCTTGCCAGAAGCGTCACAGTGAACCACAAACCACCCTTACCATCCGGAATAGTCAACACAGGCGCTGACGTTAACCGGCTCTTCAATTCAGAAAAAGCTCCACTATAGGCTCCATCCCAAACAAAATTCTGATATTTTCCAGTCAGCTTAGTCAACGGACCAGCTATCTTCGAAAAGTCTTGAATGAACTTCCGATAATACCTGGCAAAACCAAGGAAACTTCTCACTTCCAAAACTGACTTAGGAACAGGCCAATCCTTGACCGCAGAAATCTTGAACGAATCAACAGAAATACCATCGCCTGAGATAATGTGCCCCAAAAAGGTAACTCAATCCAGCTAGAACTCACACTTACTGAGTTTCCCATAGAGCTGATTCTCCTTCAAGGTCTGCAGAACCAACCTCAAATGATCAGCATGATCCTTCCGATTTCGAGAATACACCAGAATATCGTCTATGAAGACCACGAAAAATCTGTCAAAAAATGGAGAGAAAACCCTGTTCATCAGACTCATGAACACTGTTGGCGTATTCCTGACTTCGAAAGGCATCACAAGGAACTCATAGTGCCCGTAACTGGTCCTGAACGTAGTCTTCTGTACATCAGCTGCCTTCACCTTCACTTGATGATAACCAGATCAAAGGTCCATCTTTGAAAAGACAGCAGCTCCACCCAACTGATCAAACAAATCATCAATCTTGGGTAGCGGATACCGATTCTTCACTGTAACACTGTTCAGCTCACGGTAATCCACGCACAGACGGCGACTCCCGTCCTTCTTGCTGACAAACAAGACAGGAGGGCTCCACGGGGACACACTGGGCCTGATGAAACCCAAATCCAGCAAACCCTGAACCTGCACCTTCAGCTTTGCTAGCTCAACTGGTGCCATTCGGTAAGGACTCTTCGATATCGGCGCAGTACCAGGCTGAACATCAATACCGAATTCAACATCCCTATCAGGGGGTAGCCCAGGCAATTCCTCAGGAAACACATCAAGAAAATCCCGCACAATAAGAGGCGCAACCTCCACAGCCTAAATGCAACTCCATTGCACAACCAGCATCGACAACAACTTCCTGACCACGCCCAAGGGGTAACTCCCCAGCATGGAACTCAATCCTCACGGCCTGGCATCCTGAAAACAACCTTCTTCGCTCTACAATTAATGATCGTGTGGGTCTCACCCAACCAATCCATGCTGAGAATCACATCAAACCCTGAACTGCCAATCACAATCAGATCTACTCTGAAATTAGCACTCCCAATCACCACGGGACTCTACTTGCATTCCCGAGAACAAACGAAAACACCACCACCTGTAGTGATATGCCAAACAACTGGCAACTCACTGTACACCAACTGATGTTGATCCATAAAGCGAGAGGAGACAAAGGAATGGGTTGCCTCGGAATCAAAAAGAACACGAGCAGAAACATAATGAACAAGAATAACACCTAAGATAGAGCTAAAATAAGGGAAAAAGATGAACAGACGAAAGATAACCAAGGAATATGAAAAAAATGATGCAGAAAGACAACATGAAGAAAGATGCAAGAGAAATAAATGAAAAAGGAACAAATAACAGAACAACAAAAAAAAAATACAAAAGAATACCTGCAACGACTTCCTCCGCGATCAAGTTGAAAGCCTAGCCTCTCCCTGGAGCAGCGGTCCTCTGACCGACAATCTAACGCTGCGGGGGCAGAGGCGGTCTAGCCTAAATACGGACTGGCACAATTGCGGCCTTGTCGTGCCTCCTTCGAGGACAATCTCGAACCAAGTGGTCAACAGCACCACAGTTAAGACAGCGGCAATTGGCCTTCCAGCAATCCTTGCACAAATGCCCAATGGCCTCACAAAAGTCGCAAACAACATCCCTCCGTGGAGAAGCAGGATGGTAGGGAGCTTTCCTGACGGCAAGGACCAGAGCTGGCCTCATGATCGGACCTCTAGTAGGCCTGGCAGCAACAGCAGCGGGGTATTGCACAACCCACTGAGAAGGGGTCGCACGAGTATGAGTCTGATCTGTCGCTCGAGCTGCCTCCAAGGTCCGCATAGGTACGGAGACGATGGGCGGCCAAGTGCACCTGAATACCCTGATCAAGACCCGAAAGGAATCTCTGAGCACAACCCTCCTCATTCGCCACCAAGGTGGTATCGAAGCGGCTAAGTCTGGTGAACTCCGCAGCATACTCGTCCACGAATCTAAAGCCCTGTTCCAAGAAAACTTGGTGTTACAACACTGTATATACAATATGTAACAGAATCTCAAAACACAACACTAATAAATCGACCAGACAACCAACCAACCTATTTCAGGGTAAGAAATTGGTGCTCCATCTCTATCTGGGTAATGCGCGGGAAGAATTTCTCCAGGAAGCTTTGACCAAAAGTGGCCCAAGTAATAGGACGCTCTAGCCTCTTAGATTCCGCCCTTCACCAGATGTTGACCAAATCTACCAACTGGACACATACCACATCCACACGGTCGGCATCGGCGACCCTAGCTGCCTATAGCAGACTCTCCGTCTGGATCAACCACTGCTCAGCCTCGAGTGGTGTTTCAGTACCAGCGAACTTATCAGTGTGAAGCCTCATGAAATCCCCAACGGTACCCAGACGAGGGGGTACAATTACAGGGGCAGGCACAACGGGGGTCGAAACAGCATTCCGATTAGCAGCTTCCAATGCGGCCTTTACCAGTTCGCTGTGCTCCTGTTGCATCTGAGCAATCTGCTGGAGCGCCTGAGTTATAGCTGCCAACTCAGGATGGCCTTCTTGCGAAGACGAACCATTCCCACGAGCCATAGTCTGCACAAAACCCAAAACAATTAGCATTCAGATCTAGTTGATTAATAATTATTTATGCAATGTATGGCCTTTCCGGAGTCAAGTAAATCCGATCGAGTCAAGCCTGCCTAATGTATTAGTCAAACTAACACATTAGCCAAACCTGAAGCTCTGATACCACTAAAAACCTTGTCACGCCCCACTTCCTAAAAGAAATATGGAATACGGTACGTGACTAAGCCCAGTAGATAGTTTTCACCATCTATAAGCTGTACGGACCTGCTTGACTCATCATAACAGTAAATATAACAATATACTCCAACCAGGCATGCAAAGACAATCATAACTCAACAATATTTATTGCATCAATAATAAATGTTCCAAAAAATACTAGATCCGAAATAAAACAATAATCATGGGACAATAAGCCCAAATATAAGTCTCAATACAGTTCATGAAATAAAATAGTTCATCAAAACATTTTAGCGAATTATTCCAATTTTGCAGCTCAAAACGTTTGCTCACCAACTCCAGTAGGCAATTGATCGGTAAAACCTGCTCATATGGTAATTACAAGGAAAATCTGGAAAACAAGAAAACATAGCGCCCATTAGATGCAAGTTCGGGCCGCAAGCAATACAAGTAGAAAAATGGGGGGACAACTAACTAAACAGGAAATACTAGCATGGAAAAAACAGTAAATATAACAATCTACAGATAGCAGTAAGCAACGAAATAACAGTAGAAATGTAAGAGTAACAGTAAGGGTCAATAGTAGCAGTGTGTCAACGGTAGCAGTAATCAACAGTAACAGTAAAGTTCACAGTAACCGTAATAGGATATAATAGTGTAAACAGTTATTCTTATATTTAATATTCATTACTAACTAGGTAGCACTTCATGCATCCCATTTATTTACCACATGGTTGCTACAGCAAATAGTTTCGCTTTAAGATTTTGTAGTGGAACCTCTATAGAGCAATATATTCAGACCAATAGTAACAGTAACAGTAACAGTAATAACAATCAGTAACAGTGTTATGGATCATGCCCTCATGCATCCAGAGATAAACAGTAGGTACCACAGTAAACAGTGGGGAAACGAGTCCCTTCTGAATATGTATTTCTATATTGTCAACTACTCGATCTTTTCCCTTACAAACCCTGGCTTGATTTCTTTTGTTATCAATAAACATGTGTGAATGAATACAAACAAGCTAAAGACATGGAAAGGACATAAAATAGGTCTAAGATGAAATAGAAACACAAACGGTTGATAAAATAGTTAATAATAGTAAAAAACAACGACGTTTTCAGTTCTGGACAGCAAGACACTACTGTACCATATCTGAGATTCCCGTTGTTACAGAATAGTAAATCCAGATCCTTCAGAAAATATAGAAACTAGACTCTCTGCCGATTTCAGCACATATATATAGGTCACAGATTAGCCACAAAAATAGGGTCGAAAACAACATTTAATACAAAAGTTAGTTCAGCCAGAAAATGCAAAATCATGTTTATAAGCGTGAAAAGAGTTCAAAATCATCATAATTAAATCTGAGAGAAATCTGAAAGATTCCTTAATATACCTCATTTCAAAATATAAAATATCATGAATTTATATTACAGATAGTATAGTAAACTAAATTGGGAAAACAGAGTAATGAAACAAAATCTCAATTCTGAAAGTTCAGACACAGCAGTACCAAAACAGAGATAATTCATAAAATATAATTTGAAATCCAAATCTGTCAAAAGGGTGATAATATAGAAAAATAAGGATACAGTTCTTATTCACAAAGTTTTCAACAAAAACAAATATAATCAGGCTGAAAACACAATTCTTTACTGTACAACGTGCAGTTTGGAAATATATAAACTAGTTTCAAAAGTATAAAATGAGATACAAAGTCATTAATTAATTCCACAAAAATTAGGGATTGCTCCCAGTCATATCTAAACATACTCAGAAAAATATTGAGTTCAAATTCTACTTTTAATATCAGTTTTAAAATAATATTTCATACATAATGCATATAGTTCAGAAGATGGAAAATAAGATATGTCTGTAGTAAAACACTGATAACTCATGCATAAAAACTCGGAATTCGGATCCGTTGAAAGTTCTGAAAACTAGAAATCAGAGGCTATAAATCATGTTCATAAACTTATTTATTTTACTGATGTTAACAGGGTCGAAATTATTGTACAAAACAGGACAGCAACAAACACAAGTTCTTTTATGCATTTTATCAAACAACTTAATTACAAACGGTTCAATCTAAGATGTCATACAAAGCATGGAATATAGCTACTGTGGTGGCGCTCGACCACAGGGATGACGACAGGAGGGGGGTTTTGACATGGGTTGGGTCGCGACGGGGAAGAAGAGAAGAGGAGTGCTGACGGAAAGGGGGTCTGGAGGTCGGGGGTGTCACCGGCGTCGAAGTCAACGACGGCAACGAAGGGGAGAAGGTCGGGGGTCGGGATAGGAGAGAGAAAGAGAGAGGGTGACGGCTAGGAGAGAGGAAATAGGTATTAGGGTTAGGGTTCAATTAGGGTGGTTATATAGAAATAAAATGGGTTTGGGTGAACTATGTAGTATCCAATAGGGTAAAAGGAATCCAATAATAGACAATTAGGCCATGAATTAGGTTTAAGGTTGCAAATGAGCCGAGTCGAGCCGAATACCATGAGGCTCGAGCTTGGCTCGTTTATGTAGCTCACTTTCAGGCTCGAGCTCGGCTCGAGCTCAACACGAGCCGAGCTTTGATCGAGCTTTGACCGAGTTCGAGCCGAATACTCGCGAGCTTCTGCCTAAAACCCACGTACCTTGAAGCTCGAGCTCGGATCGTTTACATATTGAGCTCGACACGAGCCGAGCTTTGACCGAGCTTTGATCGAGCTCGAGCCGAGTAGCTCACAAATAGCTCGGTTAATTTGCATCCCTAATTAGGTTTAAACAATAGACGAGATCAAGAACAAGTTGCAGGCCAAATAAAAGAGAGTAAAAAGCTGAATCAATGCAAAATGAATCACAAGAGAGAGAAGAACAACACACCATAAAATGAAAAAAATTTAAATAAAACCAAAAATAAAAAAAAATAAAAAATCATCAAAATTTTATTAAATATAATTGAAAATACAAATACGAGCGATAGAGGTTACATCTTGCGTTGAAGGGAGCGGGGTTGGTGTCATCTTACTCGGTCCAGACGAGTTCATCCTAGGGGTGGGCATCACGGTCAGGCCCGGCCCGCTCGGTCCGTAACCCGGCCCGCTCGGTCCACAACCCGGCCCAGCCCGCCCAAAGTCAGGTTGAACTAGCCCCACAACCCGCGAAGGGGACCGGTCTGATCTGGTCCGCAAAAAACACCAAGAAACCCACCTTCGGCCCGGCTCGCGAATGGACCAGCCCGGCTTGAACCAGGACCAGTTTGAACAAGGACCGGTTTGAACCGGCCCGGTCCGGGTCAGTCTGCGGGTTGACCGTTGGCTGATGGTTTTTTTTGCTTTTTTTTAGAACTTTTTTTTAAAAATAGGTTTATATAATTAGTAAACTATCCCCCAACGGATCTATACTAGGTATATTGGGGGGGTATTTTGGAAAATTCAAAAATATACATATTCTATATATACAACCTCATGTCATTCTTTTCTCTTCACAAATTTACTCAACTCTCTCTACTATCTCTCTACTATCTCAACAAATCAACAACAATCAACTACTCTCTTGCAAGGATCAACATCAACAAAATCAACAACATTCAACAAAAATCAACACCTACAAGCTCTCAACTTTCTCTACTTCATTCTTCAATCTACATTCTACATTTATACGGTATTTTTGTATTTGTTCAATTTTTAGAATTAGCATTGTTGATTGTTCTTATCTATTTCTCTTAATTAGATTGTGTTTTATTGTACTTCTTCTCCTTCTTCTTGTTTTTTAGATTTTTTTTAATTTGGTAACATACACTAGTTATTCATTTAATTGTTGTTGTTTTATTGAAATATTTCTTCTTTTATATTTTGTTTATTAACATACACTAGTTTATTTATCCTTACTGGTTTGGTAGAATTATTTTCTAGAACATGCACTAGTTTATTTATCTTTACTTGTTTTGTAGAATTAACTTTTAGAACATACATTAATTAATTTTTCGAACATAAACTAGAATTAATTTTTCTATCCAAACATACATACACTAGTTTTCTATATTAGATGACCCCTAACCGATCACGCGGTAGACATAGTAGCCAAGAGTCCACTAGTGATCATCGCATTTCTTTCATTCCAATTCCATATGTAAATAGTGAAGAAACATTTATGAATTTATATAGTATTCCCGATTTTCATAAAATACACATGGATCATGTAATAGTAGAAGACATAGAACCACAACAATCGGATCAAGCCCCTTCTCAATCCCGTAAAACACGAGGGAACACTTCCAAAGTACACCAATATTTCAATTTTGTTCCTTCACAAAATGATAAGAGTGTAGGACTAAAAATTTGTAAGAAGTGTCAAACACCCGATAAGTTTAAAATAGGATCGGGAACGGGTACACTTCAACGTCACTTAAATAGATGTCAACCCAAAATTTATAAGGTCAATCTCACACAACAAAAAATACACCATAGGACCAGTCAAGTAGATAGTCTGAACTACGATCACGATATCGTTCGTAAAAAAATGACTAAGTTAGTAATTAGGGATGAAGTACCTTATTCGTTTGGTAAAAGTATGAATGTAGAGACTTTTGCACAAACCGCATTAAACCCCATTATAAAAAAAATTGCTAGGAATTTGGTTAAGAGAGATTGTAAATTAGTTTACAATGAGGCTAAGGATTTTTTAGTAGCAACACTAACATCACTAAACACTAGAGTTTGTTTAACATCGGATGGGTGAGTAGGAGTGAACGGCATACCAATGATGTGTGTAACATGTTATTGGATAAATTCTGATTGGTTACTTCAAAAGCGGATAATTTCATTCAGATTTATTAGGTACCCACATAAAAGTTATATAATTGCCACACACATCATGGATGCATGTAATTATTTCGGTATTTCTGATAAAGTATTTGCTATTAGTTTTGAAAACGTCTCTAATAATACCAAGGCAATCGCTAGTTTGAAAATTACTTTAAATACTATAGAGGCAGATATTTTTCATGCTAGGTGAGCTTGTCATATTTTAAATCTTTGTGTACAAGATGCACTAAAATACGAACACGATAAAATTAAGGCAATGAGAGATTGCATTCATTTTATTACTTTGAGTGGTTCAATATATCAATCTTTTCATGATTTGTGTCAACTTAGGAAAATTGTATTTTAACATTTTTCTAAAGATGTTAGACATCGTTGAAATTCTACTAATGATTTATTAGGTATTGTTCTTCATTATTGTATTAATCTAAAAGAATTTTGTGTTGTAATGGGTATGATGATTTTTTTTGTTTTTTGACGATAGTTTGTATTAATTTTTAGAACCTTTTAATGATGGTACTTCACAATTTTCAAAAATATATATATCTACATCTAGTGGTATTTTACTTTCAATTGTCAATATGATGACAACAATTAAATATTTGAAAAAGGACCCTTATATTGGAACAATAGTATATGCCGCTTATCTTTTTTAAATATGTTCATCCACTTCTTATATTATATTGTGTTGCTAGTGTAATGAATCACATTATTAAGTTAGAGGGCCCGGAGAATTTAATCGAAATTCTTTATTCATATGCTCCAGATGATGAAATAGTTGTTTTTGATTATGTTTTTCTCACTCACAATTTGATTTTGTTTTGAATAATTTATACGATAGCAACAATAGGATTTTTTCATCAAATACTACACAAACACAAAATGTTACTTCTTCTTGATCTTCTATATTGTCAAAGGGAAAGGGTCTTGCAACTAGTGATGTTTTAAATCTCATTAAATAAAAAAAAAAACCAAGAACTAATTCACCAAATGAGTTGAATTGTTATAATGCACAACCACCCATCGATGTTGTAGATGTCTTAAATTTTTGGAAAACAAATGAAAATATTTTTTGTATTTTTTCTCGTATGGCTAAAGATTTGCTAACTACACCGGTGTCAACTATTGCATCGGAAAGTGCTTTTTCTTTTGGTGGCAGGATAATGAGCCCGAACAGGAATCGCTTGACATCGAAAAATTTGGAGATTCTAGTTTGCGCGGAAAATTAGATGAAAGCAGAAGATAGGACCCAAGTTTTACTAGACACACAAAACGGATCAACACGTAGCGACAATTGATGATCTACTAGAAGTGCACATTTTGATCATGTATTGTAAATAATTAGGAAATTTATTTGGATGAAATTCTATATTTAGGTTAAGTAGAAGTGTATGACAATAGTCCAATGCCTTTTCGTTAATTTACATCGAGGCCATCTCGATCTCTATATATATATATTTTCCTTATATTGTAATTTGATAAGATTTGTATTAAATGTTACTTATCAATTTGATTATATTTGAAATTTTGTAATTCATTAAATCAATTTATTTATGATTATCTCATTTATTTATATATTCTTACAATTGTTGCATTCATTCACCAAAACCATTTATCTTTGTACTCTTTACAAAAAGTTAAAATTAAAATTAAAAATTTAAAAAAATGTGAAAAACCGCCAACCCGCGAACCTGACCTAACCCCCGAGCCAGAGGCCAGGTTCGGGCCGCCACTTCCTTGACGTGGCCCGGCCCGCAAATCCCTCATGCCCCTGCCCGCGAAAGCCCGGGCCTGGGTCAAACCCGCAGGGTTTCGACCCGACCCGGCCTGCTAGGCCCGAATGCCACCCCTAGTTCATCCTCCAATACTCACTCCATCTCAATATCAGTGCCTCCAATAGCGAGGTAGAGGCGCAACAAGTTCGGAGTCCATCTCTTGCCTAAAGCTCTCCAAATGCAAGTTCGAATTCCAGCTAGAGCTGCTCCCACAACTCGCTAACTTAAAAGGCAAGTTCGGAGTACAACTACTGTTGCTCCACAACTTGCTAAATCAACGGTAAGTTCAGAATTCCAGCTAGGGCTGCTCCCACAACTTGCTAACTCAAAAGGCAAGTTCGAAGTCCTGTTAGAGCCGCTCCCTAAACTCACCTTCTGAACGACTCTTCCCTAGAGCCTGGTGATGCGCTTCTTCTCGGTCTCCTCCCGAGTGGGTTTCTTCTTCCACAGCGGGTTCGGAGCTCGACTCATCCCTAAAGCTGCTCCCTAAACTTGCCTTCCGAATGGCTCTTCCTAACAGCCTAGCAATCTTCTTCTTACTAACCTCTCGAGCGGCCTTCTCCTTCCACCTCAGGTTTAGAGTCCAGCTCTTCCTTAGAGCTGTTCCCAAAGCTTTCCAAGCAACAATCTCAAACTCCAAACCGCTCCCTCAAACTCACTGACTCAATTCAGTGGGCGGCAACGCAAAAAAACAAGAGTCAAAACAAAAACACAATGTAAGATCTCTACTACACATTAACACTCAAGTACAGAGTTCGAAAAGCTAAGTGCATCTAAGTGCCTCAGTGCCACTAAGCACCTCGGCGCCACAAAGCTCCGCGATAGTTAATCTTCTCGACAGCAAAGCTTACCTTCTAGCTCTTCGGTGGTAGAGCTCCTTTTCTTAGCTCCTCGGCATCACTAAGTTTCTCGACGCCACAAATCTCCTCAGTACACAAGGAAAGAAGAAGAAGAAGAAATGATGTCAGCATTCTCATGTAACAGCCAACAGGCAATAATAATAATAATAATAATAATAAATTTACTGGCATGGCTTGCTGACTTGGTAGTTGACCAGTCAAAGGTAATGGCATAGCTGCTAACATGGCAGATGACCAAACGAAAGTACCGACGTGGCAGCTGACCACTCAAAAGTGTTGACATGCCACATGATCAATTAGTGTTGGCTTACCTGCTGACATGGCAACTGGACGGGCCCCACCCTCCTCGACGCAAATCACGTCGTCCGAGGAAAGTGATTGCTTCGGGTTCCTGCCGCCATCCGATCACCTCAAAAAGCATTCCTTTCCATCACAGTTGTCTGATTTGTTTCAAAATTTATGCTTACTTCCTCGGCAGAAAAGACAAAATTGCTATCATCATGCTAACGTCAGCGACCTCCTCGACACCTAATTTAATTCGCCCGATCGCTCCAAGATTCGGGCCCAGGTTTGATTTTTTATTTGTAATGATTTAATCTTTATAAATTCAAGAAATTTAATTAAAAAATCTGAAAAAATATTAAAGTTTTTGAAATATAATTACAAAATTATGAATTTTAGTTCAAAATTCTAGAAATTAATTAAAATTCAGATTAACTAATTAAAAATGGTAGAAAAATCCCGAAACATGGTTACTACCCCTCCCCCCCCCCCCCCCCCCCCCCCCCCACACACACACACACAAGAAGCTGCTAACAAGACACCTAGAATCCCTAAGCGTCCCTGAAAGTCAAATTAGCTCTCCGGAACATCCGGAATAGAGAGACTACTCCTCGAAGGCTGAGAAATCTACCCATTGGGAATGGAGGGTATGTGATATTGGTAAAAATTGCAACAAATCTGGGTCTTATGATTTAGCCACACATCTTAAAGATTCTCATTGACGGAACAGTAATTTCAGTAATGACAAGCTTGTAAGTGGAACTTGGACCACTTTCAAGCTCATCAACTCAACCAGGCGTATAAGATTGGGTTGCCATATAGCCCAACAAAAGGAGTTCTAGCTCATTAAAAGTTGTTAACCAAATCTTCCATCTTTAATAAGATTATCAACTAACTTTATCCCATCATCAAAGGAATCTGGAGTTTAATTCCAAAAGATACTCTTTTAAGTTTATCTTGTGTAGCTAACTCTTAGGCTACAAAAGATACCTACACCTTCATCAAAGTAAGGTATTCAACCTTTTTCCATCAAAACTGTAACACCCCGAATTCCAAATAAGACTGAATTCGAGTTCCACAGGATCTTTTCACTTCATTTCGTACAATTTTACAAGGAATTTAAAATTTTTATTTCAACAATAATTACATCAGAGTCTTTTACATCAACAAGCAGCGGAATAAATAAAATACAACAATAACAAATATACAACTGTAACAAATTTAGCATTTAAGTAATCAACAGCATCAAATCATTTTTATATCTTCTTGTAAACCAACTCCTGCATATAAACTATGGGCACGTCAGTTACTTACAATTGACAAATTATTATATACAGCCATCCTCGCTATGCCAAACAGTATAACGATTCTTAAATACTTTAGCAACCACAAACTTGATCAAAAACAAACCTACAAAGGGATTATCCTATTGATGCCGTGGGTGTTGTGCACTTAGTCCTTAATGCAGTTATTTATATTATATGACACTAATGCGCACTTATTTGGATTCTATGCATCCCATGCTACATAGGTCCGAGGGCAAGCCCTTAATCGTTCTTCATCTTGTAGGGTTCAATCCCTCGCTATGCCTTAAACTACTACGGTACCTACGGTAAGTATCCTGGGTGTTCTATGAGTTACGAGCCCACATCTAGGCATCCTGGAGAGAACCCCACGCACTGATACATGACTCATCATGCAGGCATCCTGTGGTTAATTCACCTCCTACCACAGACATGGCACCACCTGTAGTCATTAGACCACCCCATAAGCGTCGCCACCGGAATGGTACTCTGGAGTAGTGTCCACGCCCTAATCATGACGCATCATGAGGATATCCTGTGAACACTCTCACGCCGCCAATCCAATGGCCCTCATACTCATGTTTTTCTCTTACTTTCATCACATCTTCACTATGTATCTAATCCTTATAATTTTGTTTGTTTTAAAAGAAAATCATCACAACTTAGAGCTAGCTTACCCTACCGGAATTAAATCAAACAACAGAGACAGCCAGCCTACCTGGCTACTTCTCAAGAGATGCTCAACCCATACTGGTTAGCTCTCAAATTTATTAATAAAAACTGCCGGACACTAGGATCTCGCATAGTCTCTAGATTCCAACAACTATCTCTTTCTAGAGATTAACAATATTTCATATTCAATCTCAAAATAATATTTCCATTTCTTTTATTCATAAACTCTTTCCCAAAACATTTCTCTTATAATCTCATAACACAACATAAGTCGATTCAACCTCTTAATCAATTTAATCACTTATAGCATTGTATGCCTTTCAAATAATCTCAGTCAAGTATTAATAATCATAAAATCTCATTATGACAAAAAATCTAATTTCAATCCAAATATTCATCTCTTTTTAATTATACAAGAGTCACAATTCTCAATAACTTCTTATTTTCTTAATCGATAAATTCGCGTTCTTTAATGTAAAATTCCCTTTTTATCTCCTAAAATATATCCAAATAATGTAGAATTAATTTTCACGAAGTCTAAATATTTTTAGAATAATTTTAATATTTTTCTCCAAGCAAAATCTTATAATTTCTCAAAATAATAACAAAAAATCAATTTCCAAAAAGTTTTGGCCAAGTCCGGATTCGAACCAAGCCAAATTCCACCGCACATGAACAGTAATGTTCCCAAATCCCACCCGCTGACCACTAAGGACAGGGTGTCTAACTGATATAGAAGTAATTTATAATATACTTGAGCTCCGAGTTTCAGATCTGAGTAAATCCGAAAAATAAATTCTTTGAAGAGACTCGAACTCAGGCCCATTGGCTCCACCGAGCTACAGTAACACACTTAAACACACCCACTGACCAGTAAATCTGAAGTGGCTAATTGATATGAAAATAGTCACATATTTATTTGTGTATATTGTACTGTATTTAGTTTTCCTTTACAAAATTCGATTCTTAAATCGATTTGTGCATGTACAAAAACTTGATTCTTTTCCAGAATACATTTCCATCAAAATAGATCTTAGTATATTATATTCAAAATTTTATAAAGTTTTCTTTTTGACAATATTACACAATTTCTCCCCAAAAAATGTATTAGAACACATATAATCAATTTTTCCAATTAAAAGGGTTGTATTTCATCAAAATTTTCTTTATAAAATTTCTATTCTCATAAGATAAACATTAGTGAGATTTAACCCGCACTTCTCATCACATTAGCATCAAGCATCAAAAGTCATTTCTCATACATATTGTATTAGTTGGGACTCCTATTATTTTAACATGCATCAAATCCCACTTTAGCAATTTTCTAAATACTATGTCATTTTTCACTTTTTAATTCGATACGAATTCTAACCATTTATACAAATCACACCATCAAATAAACACATCATGACACAAAATAAACAAAATTAAGTAATCTACAACTAACATGCCAATCAAAATTTAACAAATTAATTTTTACAATATCTAGCATGCAATTTTGTATTCCTAATATTAGAACGTATTTTAGAAACACCCACCCAAGAAAATTTAATTCCTAGCAATTGCACTCCTAGAATGAGAGCTCCTAGAAACTCCACTCCGCCTCCTCGAGATCCGTGCGCAAGAAAAACTACAATACTCCACTCGACCAAAGCAACAGCAAAAGCATCTCCTCTTCTTCTCGGCCAAACAAAGAAGACATCTCATTCATGTGCATACTATATAAATCTACAGATATACATAGATATATGTATATATGTACACCTCTATATAATGAATAATGTATATATAGTTGGATAGGTGGAGTAGGACAGTAGCTTGCTGATGGGACTAGGGGGCTTTCGGCAAAAACAGGGAAAGGGGAAGAAAGCATTCAGCTAATCTTACACATACAAGTACATATATATATATTTAGAATTATATATGTATACATGTAGATAGGTAGAAAAGGACAGTGGCTTTGCTGGGTGTATACAGTGGCTTTGATAGGGGAAGAAAGCATTCAGCTAATCTTACACATACAAGTACATATATATATATTTAGAATTATATATGTATACATGTAGAGAGGTCTGATGGCTTTTGGCTTGATTTCGGCAGACAGAGAAGAAGGAAAGGAGGAAGGGGTGAGGGGAAAGTGAAGAAGTATGGTACTTTTATAAGGAGAAAGTAAAGAAGTAAGATAGTTATTAAAACCACCTCCCACTAGCAACACCACTCACTCCACTCTCTAATCCACTCACACATTCAAAATTTATGTCTTTCCCTCCTCTCTAAAACAGCCCGGTTTCCCTCGCATTCATACCCCAAAACACGTGCACGTGCGTGCACTAGTGCACACTTTTCCTCAAATTAATTATTTTTAAAAAACATAAATTGTATATATACGTAATATATATGTAAAAATTAGTTTAATTAAAATTTATAATTTTTCATGCTCAAATAAAATATATACACACTCCAAAATATATTTTGAAAACAAATACGCTCAAATACGCGTACCGAAAAATACGTATTTCACACGTAAAAACATAAAAATACGAAATTCGGTTTCTATCAACAGAAAAAAGTTAAAGATAATAAAAGTACAACATAAGAAAAATATATTTACTAATTTTATATATTCTACGACGTAATCGTCACGTACATAGAAAACACGTGCATTACACGTACAAAAGTATTTTGATCAAAATGCGAGAAAAATAAATTTCCGTTTTATAAAATAGATTTAAATACATAAAATAAATAATTGAAACATAAAAATATTCCATGTAAATCTGAAGTGGCTAATTGATATGAAACTAGTCACATATTTATTTGTGTATATTGTACTGTATTTAGTTTTCCTTTACAAAATTCGATTCTTAAATCGATTTGTGCTTGTACAAAAACTTGATTCTTTTCCAGAATACATTTCCATCAAAATAGATCTTAGTATATTATATTCAAAATTTTATAAAGTTTTCTTTTTGACAATATTACACAATTTCTCCCCAAAAAATGTATTAGAACACATATAATCAATTTTTCCAATTAAAAGGGTTGTATTTCATCAAAATTTTCTTTATAAAATTTCTATTCTCATAAGATAAACATTAGTGAGATTTAACCCGCACTTCTCATCACATTAGCATCAAGCATCAAAAGTCGTTTCTCATACATATTGTATTAGTTGGGACTCCTATTATTTTAACATGCATCAAATCTCACTCTAGCAATTTTCTAAATACTAGGTCATTTTTCACTTTTTAATTCAATAAGAATTCTAACCATTTATACAAATCACACCATCAAATAAACACATCATGACACAAAATAAACAAAATTAAGTAATCTACAACTAACATGCCAATCAAAATTTAACAAATTAATTTCTACAATATCTGGCATGCAATTTTGTATTCCTAATATTAGAACGTATTTTAGAAACACCCACCCAAGGAAATTTAATTCCTAGTAATTGCACTCCTAGAATGAGAGCTCCTAGAAACTCCACTCCGCCTCCTCGAGATCCGTGCGCAAGAAAAACTACAATACTCCACTCGGCCAAAGCAACAGCAAAAGCATCTCCTCTTCTTCTCGGCCAAACAAAGAAGACATCTCATTCATGTGCATACTATATAAATCTACATATATACATAGATATATATATATATATATATACACCTCTATATAATGAATAATGTATATATAGTTGGATAGGTGGAGTAGGACAGTAGCTTGCTGATGGGACTAGGGGGCTTTCGGCAAAAACAGGGAAAGGGGAAGAAAGCATTCAGCTAATCTTACACATACAAGTACATATATATATATTTAGAATTATATATGTATACATGTAGATAGGTAGAGAAGGACAGTGGCTTTGCTGGGTGTTTTCGGATTGAGACAGCACATGGGCATGTGCAGGTTGGGGCTTGGGGGCTTTCGGCAAGGTAGAGAAGGACAAGAAGGAAGGAGGGGAGGAGGGTAGGAGTATACATATACATTTATATATTATATATACACATGATGAGTAGTATTAGGTGGAGAATTACAAAAGGAGGTCTGATGGCTTTTGGCTTGATTTCGGCAGACAGAGAAGAAGGAAAGGAGGAAGGGGTGAGGGGAAAGTGAAGAAGTATGGTACTTTTATAAGGAGAAAGTAAAGAAGTAAGGTAGTTATTAAAACCACCTCCCACTAGTAACACCACTCACTCCACTCTCTAATCCACTCACACATTCAAAATTTCTGTCTTTCCCTCCTCTCTAAAACATCCTGGTTTCCCTCTCATTCATACCCCAAAACACGTGCACGTGCGTGCACTAGTGCACACTTTTCCTCAAATTAATTATTTTAAAAAAAACATAAATTGTATATATACGTAATATATACGTAAAAATTAGTTTAATTAAAATTTATAATTTTTCATGCTCAAATAAAATATATACACACTCCAAAATATATTTTGAAAACAAATACGCTTAAATACGCGTACCGAAAAATACGTACTTCGCACGTAAAAACATAAAAATACGAAATTCGGTTTCTATCAACAGAAAAATGTTAAAGATAATAAAAATATAACATAAGAAAAATATATTTACTAATTTTATATATTTTACGACGTAATCGTCACGTACATAGAAAACACGTGCATTACACGTACAAAAGTATTTAGATCAAAATGCGAAAAAAATAAATTTCTGTTTTATAAAATAGATTTAAATACATAAAATAAATAATTGAAACATAGAAATATCCCATGTAGCGATGGAAAAATACGTAGTCGATACGTGCATCGAAAACACGTAAAAAGCACGTAAAAACACAGAGATTAAAATATTGCATTTGAGTTGACTCAAATAATATTTTAAGGACACGGAACATGCACAAATAGTCGGGATCCAAAATACGTAATGAAAATACGTTACAAATATTACTAGTAACGGTACAAAATACACGTGCGTAACACGCGAAGGACAAAATTGTCATTTCCAATTTTGTGGGGTGTTAAAAAAGCTCTGCTCTTAAATCTGATTTACTGACTTAAGAATCAAGCAAGGGGTCAACCCCGGTGTTAAGACTTCGTGCAGGTTCACCGGCGTTCCTTCAGCCATCACAATTCAGATCTGATCGACGGTGCAGACTATAAGTTTTCTTCTAAAAAAGAACTCATCATCTGATTTCTCCCACAGCAGAAAAAAGCAGCAAAAGAGACACTATCCCCGGGGAACTTAGGTGTAGATGTAGTTAGTTAAGGGACTTTTTTGAAAGTGAGAATAGAAAACATTGGCATGATTCTAGAGGATAGTTTTGGCTTGATTTATGAATAATCAATTTAAACCATCCATCTCAAGATGAACGGTTAAAATCAATTTAGTGAACCATACATGGAAGGGTATTTTTGAAATTTTGATTCTCCAGGGTAGGATTCTTTAGCTTTTTCCTATAAATATGTAATGTTGAGGCAGCCGCTGTAATCTAGAAAAAGAAAAAGAAAAGAGAGAGAGAGAGAGAGAGACCAGTGATCTAGGTTTGGAGAGCGGTAGAGATCGTTTATTCGCTTAGATCATGCTTTGCCGTCAACGTATGCTATGCTGACCGAACCACACAGATCTAGTGTCTTCTAATTCTCTTTGTATTTTTTTGAAAGGTAATTCAACATCTTCTTCTTTGTGCCTAACAGTCTATTTCGCTTGGTTGTTAAATTCTTCATAACGTACCATTATCAGTGTGTTTATGCTTTCTAAGGCATCGATCCAATCTTCTAATGGCGAGGAAAAAGATGAAGAAATGGATATGGAACATCATCAATTGAGATTCAGAGTTTGATCCCAAAGAATACTCAAGTAAGTCAAAGTTAAGATTTCAAAAAGTTATATGTATCGGAAAAAGAGGAATATTTACTACTAATCTCTTACCAAAAAAATCAAGTATCTAAAAGTGATAATAGATCAAGAGATAGATATTTCCTTTTTGCCCAAACAAATTGAAAGTTTGCTTATAAATTTAGAGTTCATGTCTGAAGCACTTAGTTTTGATCTGATATTGGTATTTTTTTATCTAACAAATATGATACATAGTTGACAATCTGGATTTGTTTGATATTATTGAAATAATTATCCAAATAAATTTGTAAATAAAGATAGGCCAAGTAAATCCCAAGAAAGAGAAATCATTTAATATAGGGGTTTTTTTCCACACAGGCCCCCAACGGTAAATGAAATTCCATATTAGTCCACTAATTTTATATTAGTCCCTCGATCAACTTCAAAATTAAATAATTAGTGCATCAATTTTAACATCATGAAAATTCTGATTGATTGAACCTACTTTCCAAGAGAACGTTTAAGTGAAAGGATCTTATTATTCTTATTATTTCAATGTCTTTCTATCCTTGCGATGTTGTTATCTTTTAGACCATTCGGCTTAAGAACTTTTCCTCAAAATTGGTTCAGTGGTTCATAATTTTCATAATGTTGCACTTGACTCTCAAAAAGAATCATTTTTTTATCACTTTTGGAATCAACTAATATGGAATTAGCAGATTGTGGGGGAGTAATATGGAATTCCAATATTTGCTGTGGATCAGTGTGAAAAAAACCCTTTAATATAAAGTTTAAATTGCTACAAATTGTCAAACGAAAGATTAATTGTAGGATAATATTCCATAACCGATTTTACTGAGATAAATGACACTACAACATCTTACTATTTTATCCACTTTCTATTCAAAAAAGATAAAAAGAAACACCTATATGATAACTTAATTTCCATACTTTGTTAGCCCTGTAGTAGCCCTGTAGGTATACCAAATCCTATAGCTCTAAAATTAATTTCTATACTTTGTTAGTCCTGTAAGTATACCCACACTCATCTTCAACACCTGCACTTCAAATCTTCTATAAGAACAATCTTGAGAACTTAATGATCTCTGATATTAACTTTGTCACTCTACAGATGAGCTCAAAGAGTTGAATCTACTCGTGTTAGAGTAAATTCAACTAGTCCCGAGGGTGAACCAAAACATCAAAAAAAAAGAGGAAGGGGGGGGGGGGGGGGGGGGGGATTTAATCTTTTGCAAAGGATGTTGTAGACTTGTAGTTTAACCTGTTAGAGCATCTCGTTCCTTATATTTCCAAGAAGAAGCTGTTGTAGTTACTCGTTGTCAAAGAAGCAAAACCAACACAAGAAAATTTTGAAAAACTATACTGAAATAGCAAAAATAGCTAATGTAGAATACACCTTTCGGATACTTAATTATGTTTTCTTGAACATAAGCCAATAACCATTATGTATTCCTGTGAATAACAATTTTCACAGTTATAATAATTGTTGTGGCTTCAAAGGCTCATAGTAACGCAAGTCATAAAATTTTTACAAAGATGGAAAACATGTACACTTATAACTTATAAGGTAACACATGCAATGTCAAGATAGCTAAATTCGGATCTCCACATTATTAATAAAGTAGAAATGTTTTCGGATAGGTATTTGACACTAAATAAACAACTGGTTGACACAAGACAAAAAACCTTTGTCATATTTCTGATGAGCCCATTTTAATGAGAAGTTAGCTTAGACAGAGTTGGTATCGGGTCCGATTGGGATGGGTCCTCCACTACCCAGATCCTGATCCCACTACCTCACGGGTCCAAAAATTGGACCCAGGTCCGGACTTGTGCGGATCGGATTCGGGTCTGGGTCCTAGTTAAAAAAATCTACCTGTCGGGTCCGGTAGCGAAAAATAAATATTTGCACTTAAGTATTTTTGCACCCGATAACCTAAGTTTCCAACAATTTTTGCACTTAAGTACATGAATAAATATTATATTTGTATATCTATCTTCAACAATTACTATTTAAATGTATATCCCTGTAACTATATTATTCAAATTACATATTTTTGGGGGTATTTTTTAACGGATCCGGATCTGGATCTAGTTTGGTTTTCTTCTAACGGACCCGGGCCCGCACCTGGAAGTGTATCAGGTCTTATTTTAGGATCCAGACCCGGAGCCGTATAGATGTCGGGTCCAGGTGGGTTATGGGTATCGGGTATTTATACTAATGCTAAGCCTAGATGATGAAAAAGGTAGTTTAAAATATGAAGCTTTAAGTGGGTTTATCTCTTAGAATGAATGTGGAATGATAAAGGTACTTTTGACTGATGATTAATGTGAGCTTGTGGACTTGGATAATTGATTCCACAGCTTCATAAACCCATCAAATTGCAATAAGCTCTCTTAGGGATGTTCATATCTTTAAGTTGCATATATATAAGTTCAAACCTTTGGAATCAGCCAACCAGTGGAAATCATTATCACCGGAATCTACTAATTCTCTTTAACTTTTCAGGGAAGAAAGCAATTTGATGGTAAGCCTGCAGTAAATACATCGACAATTAAAAGCAAGCACTGGTTCTTCTAACACCTCTAGATGTGTTCTAATCCCGCTGAGGTATTGAATGATGCAGGACTCTGACATCCATCACGATATCCTTACAGGTGGTTCAGTACCCACCATAGAAATCTCTTATTCTTTGATGCACGTGATGTGAAGTCATTGAGGCTGTTATCACTCTGAGGAGGTGGAATGTTACTACAATTTTCCACGGCATTAAGACTCGACGTAGACATGGGCGTTGGGCTCTCCTCAACGTAAATAGGACCTTCATTGTAGTTGTTCTAATTTTTCCAATGGTCTTCAGGCAATGCTTTTCTTGACAAGCTCGGGCCGGACTCGGGGACAGCACCTGATTTGAGAGTAACTCAGGTTATATCTCTCTCAATACACAAGTACCATAGAAAGAAATGGTGTGTAGTGTGTTTACATGTGATCTCTAGCACATGTACTGCACACAATTTTTTTCACTGTTCATACCAAATTTTTTGTAACATGGAAGTTGTGAACTGTATGATGTATGGAAATGATATGTGACTAGCTGTTATGCAGTGGGGTGGATATTTAGCACATGCATAAAATACAAGATTTTTCCTCCATTTAGGCATTGGGCAGAAATATGGAGGAAAAATCGTGTGTTTCATGCATGTGCTAAAGATCTGGTCATGTAAATGGCAGAGTCAATTTCATGTATAAGATGGAGGAACCATCTCACAAACTTTACCTTGCATAAAAAACCAAATACGTGTCCTTTGTCAAGACCTTTAAAAGCTCCACAGATTTTACCAACACAAATTATAAAAGCAATATAATTGTTGGAAGGCTTATTTTCATTGCCAAAAGCATATTCAGTCATCCATATTAAGGAAAAAGAAAACATAAGTGAAGTAAATAGCAATTCAACAATTTACTAGTGAGAATAAAAAGCTAGCAATTTAATCAAGCAAGACCCTTGAGGGTAATAAGTCTAATAACAGGAAGTAAGATACAATTTTCATACTTGCTTAAAATTTAAGCAGGCTAAATAATCTTAATATACAAATGAGCAGTGAAAAGATGCCAAATTGTAAACTAATAATGCTACATCCACTACCAATTTCACTACATTTCTCTTCACTACCTTAGGTGGCACACTCCAATAGGTAGAAAAAAATAGAGTAGGTGGGGAAACTCTCCAATAGAAATATGACACCTAAGGTAGTGAAGAGAATGGTAGTGAAATTGGTAGTGGCTAAAGCATTACTCAATGAACAGATTTTAGTCATGATGAGATTTTAGTGAAAGGATGCCCAAAAAAAAATTTTGATCTGAATACAAAATGTTCATATAACGTTTTAAAAAATACACTATACTTCTTCCGTTAAATATGAATTATTAAATTTATGTTTTACCCTTTTACTTTCATAATTAATCCCTTCTTCTTTCTTCCTATCAAATCATGACCCATTAACTCATTTTAAGGTTCATGTTGGTCACAAACAGGTGTTCAAGTTTACTTTCAGTCCAGACCCATATTTCCATCACCATTAGAGAATCAGATCTAAGAACAAGAAAGAAATTTATAAATAATAAAAAAAAAAAATAGGGCTACAGTTGTCACTTCCCATCCACCTTGGAACTCGTTAAGATCCAATTCCATGGCCACTGATGATAATGATGGCATTCGAGAAAACATTGTTACCAATCACATGGACATTGTTCAAGATGAGAAAATGATGAAGGTACCTTCAACTATATTGTTTAATTTTCTTTTATTTATTTTTTTCTTTTCAGGAGTGGGAAGTCATTTGGATTATATTTTATTTTTTCTTGATTTAAGTTTAGTGTCTTAATTTTTAAAAAAAAGAAATATATAACCTTTAGTTTCTTAAATGTTATTTCTGAAGCCTTGTTCTTTTTTATTAAATAATTGACTTGAAACGCATACTTAAATTGGTCCTTTTTAAGTTAATTAATTAATCAATTAATTTCTTATATTTATTTTTCAAAGTTGTACAGTTCTAATCTAGAGAAGATATTTGACGTTTTCATTTTTTTTGTTATACGAGTCACTCATCTCAAATTATTTATTAACTGTATTATTTTCAAAGGTTGACCAATAACTGTATTATTTCCCTACTTTAGGTCTCCACCACATAACTATATTCTACTAGTAATCTGCACGTGCGATGCACGTCCTAATAAAAAAATTTAATAAGTAAATACTAAGAGTCCGTTTGTTTTGTTGTTTTGAAAAGAGTATTCTGAATAGAGTTTTCTGAAAACTGTATTCTGAATAGAGTTATTCTGAAAATGAGTTTAAAAGCTGTTTGGTTATATTTTTTTTCTGAAAACTGTATTCTGAAAGCTGTTTATTTGAAAAAGAGAGTTCAGAAGCTGTTCTGTTATATTTCTAGCTGAAAACTGTTATCTGAAAGCTATTTTTCTGAAAAAACGAGTTTAAAAGCTGTTCTGTTATATTTCTTGCTGAAAACTGTTATCTGAAAGCTGTTTTTCTGAAAAAACGAATTCAAAAGCTGTTCGGTTATATTTCTAGCTGAAAACTGTTATCTGAAAGCTGTTTTTCTAAAAAACGAGTTTAAAAGCTGTTTTGTTATATTTCTTGCTGAAAACTGTTATCTGAAATCTGTTTTTCTGAAAAAGCGAGTTTAAAAGCTGTTCGGTTATATTTCTTGCTGAAAACTATTATCTGAAAGCTGTTTTTCTGAAAAAACGAGTTCAAAAGCTGTTCGGTTATATTTCTAGCTGAAAACTGTTATCTGAAAGCTGTTTTTCTGAAAAAACGAGTTTAAAAGCTGTTTTGTTATATTTCTTGCTGAAAACTGTTATCTGAAAGTTGTTTTTCTGAAAAAGCGAGTTTAAAAGCTGTTCGGTTATATTTCTTGCTGAAAACTGTTATCTGAAAGCTGTTTTTCTGAAAAAACAAGTTCAAAAGCTGTTCGGTTATATTTCTAGCTGAAAACTGTTATCTGAAAGCTGTTTTTCTGAAAAAACGAGTTTAAAAGCTGTTTTGTTATAGTTCTTGCTGAAAACTGTTATCTGAAAGCTGTTTTTCTGAAAAAGAGAGTTTAAAAGCTGTTCGGTTATATTTCTTGCTGAAAACTGTTATCTGAAAGCTGTTTTTCTGAAAAAGAGAGTTTAAAAGCTGTTCGATTATATTTCTTGCTGAAAACTGTTTGCTGACATTTTTTTAGTTTGTTTTGGTGAGATTGCATGTGAGAGCAAGTAGTAGCAGTAGTATGATAGAAGATTGCATGCTCGAACAAATAGGATGTTTTTTTTTTGAATGTGAGTAGTAATTGGATTTTTTGGATTGCGTGGTGTATTTGGATAAATATATTTGGATAAATTGAGTACGCTGAACCTGCAGGCTGCAGTTGTTGAAAAGATTATATAAAAGAAGATTTCTTCTAGCAGAGCGAAACAATTTATTCAAGAAAATAAGCACTAGACAATATAAAAAAAAACAATCCCATTTAAACATGCTCAACCAATACTAACTCTAATAATAGCAACTCCAAAGAAGTAAGCAGCAACTCCACTTCAACAAATCCAAATCAGCAAGTCTCCAATCAGCAACTCCAAAAGCAACTCAAAATGGCAACAACTCCTTCAATAAATTCCAAGACAGCAAACACCTCCAATTGCAACTCCACTACAATAAGATTCCAACACAACACCAAAGAGCAAACCAATAACCCCAACTTCACTTCACAAACACCAACTCCAAAACAACTATCCAATCACCAAACATTAACTTCAATACCCAAAATAATACCCAACTACAACTCCCAACTACTACACACCACACAACAACAACAATCCCAATACTCCTGTTTTCCCTTCTTCTTCTTCACTTTTTTTTTTCTTTCAACAGATAGATAGAAAAGAGAGGGAGAGCGAGAGAGATAGCGGGAGAAAAAGGCGGCAAACGGCACAGGTGGTGCGACTGGAAGACGGACGGAGGGTCGACTGGAGGTGGCGGGACTGAAGGCGGCGCGCGACTGGAGTCTTTGGGAGCGACGAGGAAGGAAGACGACGCTGGCGTGAGCGGGCTCGAGCGGGAGGGTGATGCGGAGTCGGAGCGAACATAGGTTGAGGTTCGACGGGTCTGGCGAAGCTTCGGCGACTTGAAGACGAGGCGGCACGGAGGAGAGCGGCACGGCACGGCGAGGAGTCGACGTTGAAGGGAATGCGAGGAGAATGGCGACGGGGATGGCTCAGGCGACGGCAGCGGACTGCGGGAATCGCTCGAGGCGTCGGCGAGCTCGAGAGGAAGGGCGACGATGGCGGAGAGCAGTGATGGGTACTCAGACTGGCGGTGGATGCTTCGGAGGTCGACTGGAGGGGGAGCAGAGATGGAGTGATGGTGGTGCTGACGAACAGAGGAGGGGGGTTGTCGAGGCGAGCGGAGGAGGCGAGCGGAGGGGGCTTTTGGAAATCAGAGGAGGGAGAAGAAAAGAGGGGTATAGCTGTATTCTGAATAGTGTTTCCAAAAAACACTTCAAACAAACGCCAACTCTGGATATTTATTCAGGAAAAAAAAAAACTAAAACAAACAGACCCTAAGACATTAGGGGTGGACAACTATTATCCGAACCGACCAATCCGAACCAATTCAACCCGAACCGACCGGTTTTTAACCGAACCAATTGGGGGTTTGGGTTGGTCGGTTCATGATCTTCAGTAACCAACTGGACCTGTTCGGTTGGTGGATGGGGTTGTCAAATAACTGATGAAACCAAACCGACCGTACCTCTATGCATAAGTCCATAAAAAATCTAGTTTTCCTTTAATTTCTTGAATATAGAAATAGTCATTTCTCATTTTCTTGGAGATACAAACATTCTTTAATTTCTTTAATACAAGCCGAGCAGTTGTTCTACCTATGTTTTGATTCTCCATAACCCTGTGTATTATTTTGTTGAGAATTATTTTATTTACAGTGTGGCCCAGCTTAATAGAATCATGAAGTTGATGTAACATTTAGTAGTTACTTTAATCAAGTCAAGCAGAAATTGTTTTCTAAATCTTTTTTTATTGTACCTGAAATTCAATTAACTATGGTTATTGATGTTTCTTTTATGATAATAAACTAAGATTACAGAAATATGCAAGTGAAAAAGTAGTTTATCTCACCCATTTAAACGTCATCATCTCAAACAATTAATGCAAAATTTATTAACAACTTGTGGTTTTATGAATCTTCATTTTAAATTCATTTCTGAATAACAAATAACAGGTTGTTTCTTAAATTTGATTGAAGTTGATCTTTTAAATTTCAACAAAATTATGAATAATGTTGAAGGTGAAAAGTAACACGCCAAACCGACCATCCAATCCAATCCAAACCGAGCTTAATCGGCTTGGATGGAAACCGATTCAATTAAGGTTCGGATTGGTTGCGGATGAGAAAATTAAAAAACCGATCCTCTTTGGATCGGTGGTGGATAATCCATATTAGATCGGATACCGACCGATGCCCACCCCTATAAGATATAACCTGGCGTCGAACCTGAGATCTCACTTTACTCATCACATACTTTTTACAAATTACCTCTAGTGGCATCAACTTTTATTTTATATGAATGACACTTTTGTAAATAATTATATCGTAACTAAATTTGAACTTTGAAGGTATTATGGTAACTAACATCAGTTAAGTAAATGAATGGTTAATATAACTCCTACTATAAAATAAATTATTGAGATTAGTTGGTTGGTTGAATGGTTGTCGATGTATTTATCGCAGGCTTACATGAGGGGTGCACTGGTGCACTTGAGCAAATGGCTCCTTCGGTAGAGACAAAGTCCAAGCATCAATTTAGGCTAGGATGAATGCTGACATCGCTATGAGAATTGTGTCAGCTTTGTCAAAATATTTGTAAACGGTTGAATGCAGAATTTAAATTTGTTATGAACTGATTAATATATTTACTATTATAACTTTGAAAGAATTGTGTGAAACCGTCTCTTGACGGTATCTTTTATAACATGTTTGTCGTAAGTGTTCTTTTGTGAGCGTTAAAATAGTGAAGGATAACTAGCACCGAGAGTGTTTGTAAGAGTTGCTAGGGGCAGATCCACATGGTGGACAAGCTAGGGAAGGGGGTCAATTGACCCCTTGAACTTTTGAAATTGCATAGGTACCACACATAATTTGGGTATTTTCATAATACTTATAAAAATTGACCTCTTTAAATTTTTGAAAATTGCATAGATACCACAGTTAATTTGAGTATGTTTGATTCTTAATAAATTCTGATAATGATAGACCCCTTGAACTTTAAAAATTGCATAGATATTTATACATAATTTGGGTTATTTTGTAAATATACTAAGCAATTGATCCACTTTCCTTTCTTTAATTTTATTTCATGTTATTCTTTGACCCCCTTGACAAAGTTTCCTACTTCCGCCCCTGAGAGTTGCACCATCTTCATCAAAGTATTGGGGAATGG
Source organism: Hemerocallis citrina (assembly GCA_017893485.1). NCBI lineage: Eukaryota > Viridiplantae > Streptophyta > Magnoliopsida > Asparagales > Asphodelaceae > Hemerocallis > Hemerocallis citrina. The sequence continues at coordinate 27,631,755 of CM030363.1, forward strand.
TTGGTGAATTTTATAATATTCAAATTCTTATATAGATGGGTTAACTATTATAACACAAAAAATGATGTGTTATGGCAATTTCTTTCGCCATGTTTTTTTTTTTGAAGTATTTATTGTAAGTGTTTTTTCTTTCTTTCTGAAACACATATTCTTCATGTTTATGGTTAGAAAAGATAAACACATGCAATGCACATTGAAAGGAATCTTTGAGCATATATTTAGTATATATTACTCGCAAAAGAAAATGTATTTAGTACAAAAATTTTTGTTGATGAGTATATTTAGTACATTAAGTACTACTATTAACTTCAAAACTTTTATAGCTCAGAAAGAGTTGTATAAAGTTACCTTATATCCTTGTGTGTAAGGCAAAATTCTCAAGTACAAAGTATATATTCTTTCAAACTTATATTAGAAAGCAGGCATCCATGACTGAATATATTTGGTTAACAATTCTAAACATTAAAAACCTAGCTATTACTTAAATGCTTCAAATTCTTAATGCAATAAACTAGGCTATGTTAATTTCATATGCAGGAAACTCAAAATCATCTTTAAATTTCACTAGTTCGTTAGCATGTCCAATACATGCGAAGTGGTTGAGATTAAAATATTGGGTGATTGAGATTATGTATATAGTTAACCTAACACTGACTTAATAATGCATATTGTATACTGGGTTCATATGTTGATACTTTAATATAATACATTCAACCTCCAACTCTTTAGTTGTAATTGTAAATATAGTAACCACTGAGTGGTAGTTCAGATGGTAATAATTTGAGATGGATAAAGGGAGATGTCAAGTTTGAAATCAGGCTACCTGTATAGTTTTTACTAAAAGTAAAAAATTAAAATTAAAAAAAAGTATAGAAAGAATGTATTACAAGTGAAAACTCCTTTAAATAATTTGAAAGGAATATACAAAGTCGTTCCGATTGATGGATCAATGTGTGAATCACATCTATCCATAGCACGTGCATAGCATTAATTTCTTAATTCTTTACTTTCGCTACAGGATTGCATTAAAAACTTATTAATGCAATAAACTCGGCTATGTTAATTTTATTCCATTTTTAATGGAAAAGATAGGATAAGTCTTACCCCTCACTCTCTCACACACACACACACTTACGTATAGAACTTTCTTCGATTACAAACGGGTTTACGTACACAGATCCATTGCGAACTGAGATCTGAGCCGTTGGATCAAAATCCGACGGACCAGATCTTTTTGAAAAAAATTTGCCTTAACTCGTCGTTTGCATTGACGGGTTAAGGCAAAAAAAATTAAAACATTTTGTCTTAACCCGTCGTTTCCAAAAACGGGTTAAGGCAAAATTATTTTTTTGCTGTATACTCCATCTTCTTCTCTCTCGATCTCTCCCCACTCTCTCTCTCTCGTTTCTTCCCCAAACCCAATCCCAATCCCGCTGAAATCGTCCTCTTCTCACTCCGGTGACTCCTCTCTCACTTCCGTCCTCTCTCTCTCTCCGAAGAATCTTTCTCTCTCTCTCTCTCTCTCTCTTCCGTCCGTTGCTCCCCCAACCCAGAAAACCCTACTCCCAACCTGCAGCTATCGGAGAAATCTACTCCAAACTCGTAGTGCTAATAGCGGAAGTGCACCACAAGCAATAGAAACTCCCAAGAAATAGATGAACCAAGAACAAGCCACCGCAATATATGGATCTCACAAGAACACAACCAATATGCAGAGATAACCAATACTTCTTATTCCCAAAGAAATACAAAGATTACAAAAGGAGATTACAACTCTAAATCTCTCTCTCTCACCTTTGAAACACGGAGTTGAATAATGATCAGATCTATTCAGATTACTAAACCCTAGAGTTCACGGCCATATATATAGCCCCGAAGTAAACCCTAAAAGATATACATAAATCTAGCAAATTGGGCATTTCTCCCGTAAGCCCAAAAGAACAATCAGTGTCAGTGTCGGTCGACCGCACCCCAAGCCGGTCAACCGCAACGTGCAGATCCAGATCCGAGGGCTGACCAGTCGACCGCATCGCCCAGACCGGTCGACTGTCCCCTCCTATGTTGGACGCCTCCACTCGAAGAACTCCTAGTCGACTAGGTCGGTCGACCGCACCCCTAGCCGGTCGACCGCACCCCTCCAGACTAGTCTTCTTCTACTTGCTTCTTTGTTTCCTCCTCTTCTTCTCCAACTTCAAGTACCTCGTGCCTACGTGTATTTGAGGCCACAATTCCTAACAATCTCCCACTTGGACCAAATACACCACACTTCAAAGTTATTACAATCTTTCCTCGCATTATCTCTGCCATCTCCTACTTTTATGGAAGACCCAAGTACTCCCCACTCTCATGAAGAGCACCTCCGCCACTCCACCATGTGGAGTGCACCAACCACCCCTCATCGCCTCATAAAGGATGTGCTCCACCATTTGCATGAGCACGAATACCGGAGAAACAACCTCCCGTGTCGGATTCCGTGTTATGGGACTCCCCACCTCGCAAGATCTCCATCAACACCGGACATAGTTCGAAGCCTCTCAATGCACCCTCTGCAGTAGAAACCTCAGTGGACAACACCTCCACAAACTCCGTAGACTGTTCAACCCCTACAGTCCCATTTCGGTTATCCTCATCGACATCACCCCGCATGTCGATACCAGTGCTCTCTATCACACCAGAGCAACTTGAAGCTTCAACTGCCAATTTGCAAAGTACCATCTCCGCAGCAACGTCTTGACCACTAGGATCACTTCCATGGCCTGCAGCTCCCACTAAATTAGTACCCCCTCCACAACTAAAAGAACTCGGTTGCACCTCACACAACCTACTACTTCATTCCGGCTGAGAGTCAACTACAGGAGAAACGCACCTTACGTCTCTAAGTAAATAAAGCGTTCCCTCATGCTTCCCTTTTCCAATCACCCTTGAATCTGCAGCTATGCACCACTCTCCACTACCAACTGTAGTAGACAATCCCTCCTTGTCTAGCCTTCCAATCGAGATAAGATTTTCTTTCAAGTCTGGAACGTATCTTGTCTCCCGCAAGACAACACTTTGATCATTAATGCTATTCACAACGAACAGTACCAATCCTACGTATAGGACACCGGTGACCATTCCCCATGATCACATCTCCAAAAGAACCCTCCTCGTAGTCATCAAACATCTCTCTCCTCGGAGTGCAATGAAAAGAAGCTCTCGAATCAATACACCAATCTTGAGTGCCCAACTCCTCCCGAGCTGATAAGTATAGATTCTCAACAAGCCCACTTGAGCTTCCTTTAGATTATCTCTCTTCGGTTTCTCCTGCTTCTTCTTCATATAAGCCTTGTAACTGCACATCATGTGACCCTTCTTGTGACAATACCAGCACTCAGGCCCATGTTCTCCATCGCTGTCATCAAACCCACTCTCAGATGAACTACTCTGATCCTTTCTTCTTCGACTGCTCTTAGATCTCTCACGCCTCTTCTCAACGTACATGGCGGAATCTCTAGAAGATGATGATGGATATCTCCCTTTTCTCATGCTTCTCACCTCCTCATTCAGAATGCTACTCACCACATCCTGTAGAGTCATCGAATCTGTCATAGTGCCTGTAATAGTCTGTTCCACTGTACCATAACTATCGGGTAAAGTAGATAGAAGTAACAATGACTGTCCCTTCTCTGAAAACTTCAAACCTGTAGCTTCTATCCGGTTGTAAACCATACAGTAATTATTCACATGCTCTGCTACTGAACCCCCTTCCTTCAACTTCATATTAACCAATTTCTTCATATGAAGAATTTGATTAGATGTTGACGGTTTCTCATACATATCCGTGAGAATCTCCAAAGCCTCCTTTGTGGTCTTCGCCTTCAAGATATGAAATAACGCCTTCCTACTCAGTCCCAACTGAATCTGCTCCAGTACCTTCTGATCCAAACGATTCCACTCCGCCAAGACCTTCGCATCCTTGTCTGCACCTACCGGCTTCTCATCAAACAACTGACCATCAAGATCTTTCTGTAGAAGATACGCTATCATCTGAATCTTCCACATCGCGAAGTCACTCCCATCGAATCTCTCGATCTTCATCTTATTATCGGCCATCTCGAACTAACTTCTCTGATACCACTTGTCGGAGAAATCTACTCCCAACTCGTAGTGCTAATAGCGGAAGTGCACCACAAGCAATAGAAACTCCCAAGAAATAGATGAACCAAAAACAAGCCACCACAATATATGGATCTCACAAGAACACAACCAATATGCAGAGATAACTAATACTTCATGTTCCCAAAGAAATACAAAGATTACAAATGAGATTACAACTCTCAATCTCTCTCTCTCACCTTTTAAACACTCAGCACAATCTCTCTTAAAGTTTAATAATGATCAGATCTATTCCGATTACTAAACCCTGGAGTTTACGGCCATATATATAGTCCCTAAGCAAATCCTAAAAGATATACACAAATCTATCAAATTGGGCCTTTCTCCTGTCAGCCCAAAAGAACAATTAGCATTGGTGTCGGTCGACCGCAACCCCAAGCCGGTCGACCGCAACGTGCAGATCCAGACCCGAGGGCTGACCGGTCGACTGTCCCCTCCTCTGTTGGATGCCTACACTCGAAGAACTCCTATTCGACTGGGTCGGTCGACCGCACCTCTAGCCGATCGACTGCAACCCTCCAGACTTGTCTTCTTCTACTTGCTGCTTGTCTTCTCTTGCTTCTTTATTTCCAGACTTGTCTTCTTCTACTTGCTGCTTGTCTTCTCCAACTTCAGGTACCCTGTGCCTACGTATATTTGAGGCCATAATTCCTAACAATCCACACCCAAACTTCTCCTCCTCCTCCGTCCACTTGCCGCACCTCCACATCCATTCCCACTCAGATCTCTAATCTCAGTCTTTCCTCCAAACTTCGAACACAAATCAAAACTATAGTTCGGAGACAACACCTCCATTAGGGAAATTAGCAGTTATTTAGTAAGGTAATTACTAATTCATTGGCTTCGTAGTTGTCATTGTGCTGATTTTCATATTTTTCTGGTCTTTTTATACTTGAATAGATTAAGATGTAGAAATTTGTAAGTAGTATTTTGATGAATTTACACGGTGCAATTGTAGTCGTACATGTTGTTGATCGCTCGATGATATTGTAGATTGAGTCGTATTTATAATTGTTCGATATTAGTTAAACCGCATAAATGGGCCCAAAAAATACAAAACCTTGCGGATGGGTCGGAATCACGACACACAAGCTAACGGTACCTATCGGAGTGAGTTTCATCTCACGGTTTGTAAGATACGTCCGCGTATCGCTTTTGGTCGAGTAAAACTAAAATAAAGCGGTACACGGCGGTATCTCGCAAAAATCGTGAGTCAAAACTCACTTCTACAAGTTGTGTTACCTTGCATTATGTGTATTCGACCATGTTGTAAGGTGTTGGAATTTTTTAGGCCGTTTGTGCGGTTTTCTCATGTTTCTCAGAGAAGAACAAATAAAATAAGAAATATTTTAGTATGGATACACTAGAAAATCCTATAAATGACCTCCAAAAAATACAAAACTTTGCGAGTAGGTTGGTCTCACGTAACACAAGATACCGCAACTTTGCTAGTAGTTATTTTGTGTGTGGGTGGTTGCTACAACTTCCTCTTCTATCCTAGCCCTTCATCCTATAACTATCCAACAAATTCTAGCCCTCCAATCTACCCTAGAATTAGTATAAATACCCCTCCTATTTATTTGTATTTTTACATTAGTAATCTATTGATAGGAGAGAACAATTACATAGGAGATATATATATTATTGTGAGTTGAGTGTGAGTGTTTCCCCCATTGGAGGCCGGCCATCCATCACTTGGTGCTCTCGGTTTGTAGCAAGAAGCAAGGAGGAGAAGTCGTGCATTGCAATCTAGGAGGAGAAGGCACTCGCTTGCAATCTAGGAGGCTCTAGGGGATTTTCTTAATTGGTTTTCTTCAAAAGGTGGGTGTTTCTCATGACTTCTAGAGTAGAACTCATGCTAGAAAATGATGATTGAATTATTATTATTAAATACTAGTTGAAATGAAATACATGTTTTTCTAATTAGAAGAAAATTGTCAATTAGAAATGTGTGTTGATTGATTAAAAATGCTAGTGTGTAAAGTCCAATCGATTGAAATGATTGTTAATAGATGTAATGAAAATTTCCAATGTTTACACATTATGTGGAAACTTGAATAAATGATAAAGAATGTCCTTTTGCATATAAATAAATGAATGCATCATGTGTAGATTAATTAATAAAAATATAAGTTTTGCTCACTTGTAAAATTGATCCTTGTGCTCTAAAAATATCTTAGTTATCACTGTGTAAGCAAACATCATTGTGGTGAATTATGTGTGAGAAAACATCTTTGGTTATGAACAATTATGTGTTGGTTTTCAAATGTCGAAATGGTATTCATAAAATACAAACTATGGCTAATTACATGTTTTAAAAGAGTGAAAAACACCTTTAAAAATATTCGTTACGGGGGAATTGAATGTAGTTTTAATCTGGAAAGTTATGTTTCAAAAAGGGAAGAAAAAGGAACTGAAAACATTTTTTTGAAAATTGGATAACCAGTAGTACAGTCGACCAGTCACATTGAAACAGTCGACTAGTCAAAAAAAAAATAAAAAAAATATATATATATATATATATATATATATATATATATATATATATATATATATATATATATATATATATATATAGTTTGAATTTTGTACGGAACAGTCGACCGACTATTATAACAGTCGACTGCCCCGGACGTTTTCATTTTTGAGTTTAATAGCGGAACAGTCGACTGGCCATATGAGACAGTCGACTTCACTGATTATTCTCGAGCTTTAGAAACTCGCAGAACAGCCGACTGGTCAGGGTTATCAGTCGACTGTCCTGAAGTTTAAAATGATATCTATATTTTGGGAGAGAATTTCTATAACCTGAGGCTTTGTGTGAGTGAGACTATTTTTACAAAAGGAACACTGTATTTATTAACTTAAACTGATTCTTTAAGAAAATTGAATGGATTGTTTAAAGGGTTTAAAATGAGATTTTGGTAATGAGAAATTTGAAGGGTGTGAATTATGAAACGTATTGAAAATGTGAACTGTGGAATTAGAATGGATTGAAATAGAATTATGTGGACTTATAAACTAGTTAATGTGACACGTTTGAAGAATTTCAGTTTTCAAGTATTTATGCATTGAATTATGGATTGTGATGAGTATGTGAATACATGAATACTATGCTTTTGAAACATGAATGGTGATTAATCATGAAAAGCTCTTATGGGTATGACATTGTAATTATGAGTTGAAATTGAGAATTAGGGTATAGCCAAGCCTTATACCGGCAGAGAAATGAATTGAAATGGAATTTGAAATGAGAAGACCAAGGTTGGGTCATGTGAAATTGAATGAATAAGACCGGTATAGTGGGAGTGCTACAGTCTAAGAGATTGATTTTTATCCATGATTCAATTAAACTAAGGATTAATACATAGTGAAGATGTGATGAAAGTAAGAGAAAAACATTGAGTATGAGGGCCATTGGATTGGCAGCGTGAGAGTATTCACAGGATGTCCCATGATGATTCATGATAGGGTGTGGATACTGCTCCAGAGTACCATCCCGGTGGCGATGCTCGTGGGGTGTTTGACGACTGCAGGTGGTGTCATGTCTATGGTAGGAGCTGAATTACCACAGGATGCCTGCATGATGAGTCATGTATCAGTGCGTTGGGATTCCCTCCAGGGTGCCTAGACATGAGTTCGTAGGTCAGAAAACATCTAGGATACTTATCGTAGTTACAGTAGTAGATTAAGTCATGGCGAGGGATTGAACCCTACAAGATGAAGAACGATTAAGGGCTTGCCCTCGGACCTATGTAGTATAGGCTGCATAGACACTAAACAAGTGCGTATTAGTGTCATATAATACAAATAATTGCATTAAGGACTAAGTGCACATTTCACAACACGACATCAATAAGGTAGTCCCTTTTGGCTTTGTTTGTGACAAGTTTGTGATTGTTAAGAAATGAGAATCGTTTTACTGTTTCTGGCATAGAGAGGATGGTCGTGTATAATATTTTGTTAGTTGAATGAACTGACGCGCCCACAGTTTTATATACAGGGTAAAGATGCTTGACAATTGAAGTATACATGTTGCACAGGATTGATTTAAATATTGTTTCATGTAATTTATTGTAATATGACTTCCACTATGATATTGTACAAGTGTAATGTAACTCTGATGAAAGAAAAGTTTTTATTTTCTTGTAAAATTGTACGAAAGAAGTGTAAAGATCCTGTGGAACTCGAATTCAGTTGTATTTTGGAATTCGGGGTGTTACAAAGTGGTATCAGAGCCACGCTGCACACTAGTACCAATTTATAAGGAACGACACCCTAGAAGTGGACATTAGAGTGTGTGTTGAGTCTAGAGATTTAAATGTAAGTCACTTACATTTGTGTTGCTCTATGATTTATGCTTCTTCCTCTCTATCTTTAAGATGGCGGACCACTTCGACCCAGCTGGAGATGACCATTGGCATATTATTGAGGAAGATTACTACCCCGGGCAAGCTGATTCAGACGAGGAAGAACCCGAAGAAATGGAAGAGGAATGACCTGAGTCCCAAGAGATCACCCCACCTCCGGATTCATCTGATGATTCTTCTGACGAAGAAGAAGAACCAGTTCCGAGTAGTCTTGTGATATCTCTTCAGAGGCAGGTAGAGACTCTGCAGGAGAGAGTTGGGCTATTGGAGGCTCAGTTGGTGAAGTGCAAGGATGATTTTGCAGTTCTCAGTCATCGTGTTTGGGAACGCGAGAAGAGGAAAAGCATGACCGATGTACTGAAGGAGAAAGTTGAGGAACTACGGGGAGAGCTTCGTGAAGCGAAGAGGAACCATAGGAGTTAGACCATTGTATCATCTACTGTTTTCATTTTGTTGTCAGAAATATTTTAAATTCGAATGTATAAAGTTTGAAATTCAATGAAATGAAAAGTTGATTTAAAGTTCATGTTTTATACTTCGAGTTTTATGGATATTTTGCATCAGAATATGGCTGGAAGACGAGCTCGTAACGGTGAAGGTCTGGACTTGGAAACGGAACTAGCGAGGGTCTATCAGACACTCAATGCCGTCGCCATGAATCAGAACCAAGGAAGGGGGCCTGTGAATCCAGTACTCGAAGCAATCAAACTCGTGGAATCATTCAAGCGGATGAAACCATCGGTGTTTGAGGGGAAGTCAGACCCTGACGCGGCTGACAAATAGATCCGTCAGGTAGAGACCATCTTCGAAGTCCTGGAGACCCTGGAAGGCAGCAAGGTGAAGTTGGCGACTCTGCAACTCGAGAAGGATGCGGCTGTGTGGTGGAAGTCGATGAAGCGGACGATGGGAGGTATTGTTCTTGGCCGGAACGAATTTTTGGAGGAATTCCGCAGTCATTATTTTCCTTCAGACGTCCAGGAGAAGAAGGCCATGGAGTTTCTGTCACTGCAGCAGGGTGGCATGTCGGTTAGCGAGTATGAGACGAGATTCACCCAGCTCTCAAGGTATGCTCCCGAATTGGTGATGGATGAGACGAAGAAGGCTCGTAAGTTCGAGCATGGTTTGAGTCCGAGCTTGAGGTCCAGGATGATACCCCTCGGTATCAGGAGGTTTGACAAGCTGGTCAAACAAGCGGCAGCCACGGAGGCAGACATGAAGCAATTCCACGCTGTTCAGAATCGGAGGAACAATTGGAATGTGGGGAAGAGGCCCGCAGTTGCTGGGAGTGTCAGGGGACAGCCACCGGCTCAAAGGTTCAAGCATACAGGTGCGAATGCTGTTCAAGTGGCAGGAAGACCCGAGAATATTTGGGCGAGACCTCCAGTGACTTGTTTCAATTGTGGAGAGACAGGCCACTACAAGTCTCATAGCCCCAAACTGCAGGATGTCGTCCGTAAGGGACCAACCCAGCAGACCGGGAAGAAGCCGTACCAGCAGGGGCGAGTATTTGTCTTGACTGAAGCTAATGCTGATGAGGTGGATCACGTCATCACTGGTACGAGGAAGGATATTTAGAGTGTTTTCTGTGGTTTCTCTTTTCCCATTATTTAGTGAACTGTTATGTAACGAGTATATATTGTGTAAGAGGAGAACTTATTTTGAATAGAAAGAAAGTTGTTGTTTTGTTCGATACTGGGTCCTCTCATACTTTTGTATCACCTAAGTTTGCTAAAATGTTGGGAGTTGAACCGAAGATTTTTCTAGGCAAGATTTTAGCAGTAGCTACTCCGTCAGGGAAGACTCTAACCACTGATCGGTACTATGCTGACTGCGAGATCGTGATTGGAGATCGAATTTTCGGGATCGATCTGATCGAGCTGAATGTTTTGGGTGTCGATGTTATCATTGGCATTGATTGGATGTCGGTGTACAGTGCAAGCATCGAGTGAAAGACCAAGATAGTAACAGTGAAGGCTCCAGGTGGACCTGAAGTCATTTTCCAAGGGAAAAGAAGATGTTCAGATTTGGTTGCTGCTATCAGCCAGAAGAGAGGGATTCCTGCAGAGGTGCAGCAGATTCCTGTGGTTCGGAATTATCCGACTGTGTTCTTGGAAGATTTACCTGGGTTACCCCCACATCGTGATGTGGAGTTCAGCATCACTATTCAACCAGGGAGTGCACCTATTTCCAAGGCACCGTATAGGATGGCACCTGTGGAACAGGATGAGATCAAATGGCAGATTGAGGAACTATTGGAGAAAGGCTTTATTCAACTGAGTGCGTCACCTTGGGGAGCGCCGGTACTTTTGGTAAAGAAGAAGGATGGTTCGATGAGGATGTGCATCGATTACCGAGAGCTGAATAAGGTCACTGTTCAGAATAAATATCCGATTTCATGAATTAATGACTTGTTTGATCGTCTACAAGGAGCAGCTATTTTCTCCAAAATAGATCTTCGATCGGGATATCATCAAGTTTGAGTGAAAGCTGAAGATGTGCATAAGACTGCGTTCAGAACTCGACACGGGCATTACGAATTCTTAGTTATGCCATTTGGAGTGACGAATGCGCCTACAATCTTTATGGACATGATGAACAGAGTTCTGAGGCCGTTCATTGATTCTTTCGTCGTGGTGTTTATCGATGATATCCTCGTGTACTCCAAGTCGGAGGAGGAGCACACGGAGCATCTGGCAACAGTTTTGAGAACGCTTCAGGAGCATGAGTTGTATGCCAAGTTGTCCAAGTGTGATTTCTGGAAATCTGAAGTGGCATTCCTAGGTCACATCCTTTATAAGGAGAGAGTGGCAACTGATCCTCAGAAGATAGAGGAAGTGAGAGATTGGGCAAGGCCTAATACAGTAAAGAAAATTAGGAGTTTCCTTGGGCTAACTGGATATTACAGGAGATTTATCCAGGGCTACGCTCAGATAGCCGTGCCGCTCACTGGTCTGACCAAGAAGAATGTGAACTTCAAGTGGACCGAGCAGTGCGAAGCAAGCTTTCGGGAGTTGAAAGAGAGGCTGACTACTGCACCCATTTTGGCTTTGCCTAGAACAGGTGTTGAATATGATGTCTACAGCGATGCTTCACATCGTGGGCTTGGTTGTGTCTTAATGCAAGAAGAAAAAGTAATCGCTTATAGGTCTAGGCAATTAAGACCACATGAGAAGAATTATCCGACTCATGATCTGGAGTTAGCTACGATTATCTTCGCCTTAAAGCAATGGAGACATTACGTGTACGGTGAGAAGCTGAACATGTACACAGACCACAAAAGCTTGAAGTACATCTATCAGCAGAAGGATCTGAACCTGAGGCAAAGGAGATGGCTGGAGGTACTTGAGGACATTCGTTCGGAGATTAAGTATCATCCTGGGAAGGCTAATGTTGTTGCTGATGCACTTAGCCACAAGAGTAGTCTGGCAAGTTTGATTACAACTCAAAGGCAGCTGGTAGAGGAGTTGGATCGGGCTGGTACTGAAGTTGTTCTGCAAGGCTTGGGATCATCTTTAGCTCAGTTGAGACTTCAGCCGACGCTGAACAGAAGGATTATTGCAAGTCAGAAGGAAGATGCAGAGATTCAGAAGATGAAGGAGTAGGTTGGTGCTGGCGAGTTGCCCGGATTTCAGACCAGGGATGAAGTGCTGTGGTTTGGTGAGAGGCTGTGTGTTCCGGATCAGTCGGACTTGAAAGAAAGTATTCTTCAGGAGGCACATGCTACTCTTTTGTCTGTACATCCCGGGAGTACCAAGATGTATAAGGACATTAAGCAGCATTTCTGGTGGTCAGGTTTGAAGCGGGATGTGACTGAATTTGTGTCGAAATGTGAGATTTTTCAACAAGTCAGAGTCGGGAATCAGAAACCTGGAGGTCTATTACAGCCGTTACCTATTCCGGAATGGAAGTGGGATAACATCAGTATGGATTTCATCACGAGTCTGCCTAAGAGTCCTAAAGGCAATGATGCGATTTGGGTCATAGTCGATCGACTAACCAAGTCCGCTCACTTCTTGGCGATGAGACTCACTGCTTTGATGAACAAGTTGGCTGAGCTGTATGTTGCCAAGATCGTCAGGCTTCATGGTATTCCATTGACCATTGTGTCTGATCGAGATGCGCGGTTTACTTCGCATTTCTGGAGGAGTCTTCAGGCAGCTTTGGGTACCAAGACAGATTTTAGCACTGCTTTTCATCCCCAGACCGATGGGCATACCGAGAGAGTCAACCGTATTCTTGAGGACATGCTCTGGTGTTGTGTACTAGACTTTGGAGGCAGTTGGGAAAGGCATTTACCTTTGGTGGAGTTTGCCTACAACAACAGTTTTCAGACTAGCATAGGGATGGCGCCGTACGAAGCTCTGTATGGCAGGAAGTGCAGGACGCCTGTCGGTTGGTTCGAAGTTGGGGAGCGTCAGTTGTTTGGACCTGAGCTTGTGCAGCAGACCTCTGAAAAGATTGGTCTGATCAGGAAGAGTTTGGTAAATGCTCAGAGTAAGCAGAAGAGCTATGCAGACAATCGGAGAAGGGACCTTGAGTTTGAGGTTGGTGACTTTGTCTTTCTGAAGGTATCGCCCAGTAAAGGTGTGATTCGATTTGGGAAAGGTGGAAAGCTAGCCCCGAGGTTCATAGGCCCATATAAAATATTGAAAAGGATTGGAAAAACTGCTTACCGGCTTGAGTTACCGAAAGAGTTGTCTCAGGTGCACAATGTCTTTCATGTGTCTATGCTGAGAGGTTACATTCCGGATCCAAGTCATCATTTCCTGAAGTGCCAGAGGGTTTGCAGTTAGATCTGAGTTACATTGAGCTCCCAGTTGAGATTGTTGATCATCAGGAGAAAGTCTTGAGGAATAAGACGATACCGATGGTCAAGGTAGTCTGGAGAAACCAGTTGGTTGAAGAGGCTACTTGGAAATCTGAGGAGAGGATGATGAAGGATCATCTTGAGCTTTTTGTTTGATTGTGTTTTCTTATTGTATTTTGCTTCTCACTCTTTAATTGTAGTTCCGGGGACAGAACTATTCTAAGGAGAGAGTGTTGTAATATCCCAAATTTCATTTTAATAATGTTATATATATATATTTTATTTCTCACGTATTGCACACGTGCAAACTTCATGTGTATATTATTCATTTATTTTATATGAAATCTCATTTTAGTATGAACAAGTATTTTCCTAAAAGCCTAATTAATTGTTTTAGCCCACTTTATTTAATTGTAATTTGTTGTCTTGGCTTACAAGCTTAAGCCCACTATTTATGAAGTCCACCAATTTAATTAATTAATTAAATAGCCGCACTTGTCATGTAGAGACAAAATGTGAACAATTTTAATTAATTAAATTGTACAACTTTACATAGGGGACTAGGTGGCACGTGCGAAGCACGTAGTGTGCAATGCACACTCCTTTTGGGCCGCTTTGTGCATGGAGAGTGTGGGCATGTGTTCATGGGTAGTTATTTTGTGTGTGGGTGGTTGCTACAACTTCCTCTTCTATCCTAGCCCTTCATCCTATAACTATCCAACAAATCCTA